>CM066163.1:64612975-65292975 GCA_033629205.1 Lithocarpus polystachyus
TAGGATTGTAATGTGGATATTAGGTTATAAATCTTGATTTTTCAAAAGTAATATTGTTTTGTGTGTTATTGGTTGATTGAATAATTTGCATTGTTGAGCTGGTGGAGCATTGGTAAATGAGCCTCATACATATATATAATCTAATGGAGTTTTTGTCAAAAAACTAATCCAATTCAAAATTATTGGATGTTGTAACATCATCGAGAGTTACACTAGGTTTAACTTGAATCTGATCCTGTGTTGTTTTTATTGCTCT
Source organism: Lithocarpus polystachyus (assembly GCA_033629205.1). Lineage (NCBI taxonomy): Eukaryota > Viridiplantae > Streptophyta > Magnoliopsida > Fagales > Fagaceae > Lithocarpus > Lithocarpus polystachyus. The sequence continues at coordinate 64,613,232 of CM066163.1, forward strand.
ACCACAAAATTGGTCTTATGTTTCTGTATTGATTGTTGAATAGGAATCCTTGTCTGTTCTGGATAGACAAATTGGGAAAGTCTTTGGGGGTGTTTGTGCATTTGAATTAACACGGCCTGGTTTTTGTAAAATCTGGTTTATGTCACTTGGACTCTGGTCCAAATTTTTATGTCATCTACAAAGCAGATTGGTGTTTCCATACCAATTTTGTGTCGGAAGATGACTATACTAATATTACTCGAGTACCCTTCATGCCATCATCCTCATGAAGTGCTCTGGTTTTCATGCAGTAACCTTGGGAAGGGTACATTATCGTCAATTCTTCTTTTCTCTCCTTATTTCATAACTTCTCTGGAATTGGGTTTTCATTTGCATTATGAAAACCATATGCCCTTCGGCAGTCTTGTAGTTTTTATTTTCCATTTTTCTGTCCTTGGTCATTCTTGTACCATATGGTCAGTCATCTATAAAGCAAATAGGTAATAATTCCATACCCATCTTTGTGTCGGAAGATGACTACAATAAAGTTGTGACTCAGGCAGTTCAAACAATGACAGGAAACTTGCTTAGATTTGTATGCTTGGAATCACTATATATATTTCCCATTTGTCCAAGTTTATTTTTTCAGTGCCCTAGCTGTATTTTGTTTTGTTCGACTTTTCTGTACTGGTCATTCTTGTACCATATGGTCAGTCATCTATAAAGCAAATAGGTAATAATTCCATACCATCTTTGTGTCGGAAGATGACTACATTAAAGTTGCAACTCTGGCTGTTCAAACAATGACAAGAAACTTGCTTAGATTTGTATGCTTGGAATTGCTACATTATTTCCTATTTGTCCAAGTTTATATCTTCAGTGCCCTTGCTGTATTTTTTTTGTCAATGCACCCCCCCCTCCCCAAAGAAAATAGGATCTCTCTTTTTTTTAGCACACGAATTCGATCTACAATATGGTTACAAGCAGCTTCTAGAAGAAATCAATACCATTGACTCTTTGGTTACTGTTTATTTTCTCCATCACAGGATTTAAAATTATGAAACTAGTGGTGGTTATAAATGAGGTAAAATGGTGGTCCATCCCAAGATTTGAACATAGAAATAGCTTCTGTGCTTTAGTTAATGCTTCTCTGATGTTGTGAATTGCATGTGAGATCAAGACTTGTGATTTTTGGTTCAAGTACGAACTTGATTAAGAATAGTGTACCTTTTGAATTATAGGTTTAGTTTTTTTTCCATTCTACTTCATCTATTGACTTCATTTGTGTTATTTATACTTTAAAGCTGCACTAACTTGATACATGTAATTCTCATTTAGGGCTTGCTATGGTGTACTGAGATTTGTCATGGAAAGTGGGGCAAAGGGATGTGAGGTTTGTAGGCAGCTTCAAACCCTTGTCGTTCTGGCTTTTACTGATCTGTTTGGAATTGGATTTAATGTTAATTGGTACGTTTAACAGGTGATTGTTAGTGGAAAGCTTAGGGCACAACGTGCAAAGGCCATGAAGTTTAAGGATGGATATATGATTTCTTCTGGTCAGCCAGTCAATGAATATATTGACTCTGCTGTTAGACACGTTCTTCTGAGACAGGTTAGATTGACTTTTCAGTTTGAGTTGCTTTTATTAGATCGTTTTCATTGGCCAAATGGTCCAAATAAGCTTGCATAACTTTTTATGAGTCTGATTTTTATCAAATATCTATTTGGCATACAGGGTGTTCTAGGTATCAAGGTCAAGATAATGCTTGATTGGGATCCCCACGGCAAGATGGGCCCCAAAACTCCCTTACCTGATCTGGTCACAATCCACACTCCGAAGGAGGAGGATCATTACCGGTTGCCTGCAGTGGCGACTGATATTGAGGTCCTTCCTGTGGCGTAAGGCTACATGGTAATTACTCCAATGAACTAGTAATACGCGCTGTACTTTTAAGTATCTGAGTTTTGTAGTTGTTGCTTATTATTGCCAATATTGGGTAAAAGGACTTTTAATGCGTTCTACTTTTATTTTTTGGAAGATTTTGAATTTTGAATTATAGTTAATCATTAATTTCGTTTCTTTATCAAAAAATTCTTGTTTTGATTCTCGTGTGGAGTGTTCCAGCAAAATACTGCACAATTGTGGAGTTGTGAGCCATTCTCGACTACAGTTTTCTTTTATTTTTTATTTTTGTAAATTGTCAACATTAAACTTACCTTAAAGGCTTACTTTGAGTCAAAATCAGGTAGACCGTTTTGTCCTTAATAAAATTCCTAATGGCCGTTAGTCTTCAGTTAGTCGATTGAAGGACTCTGCATTGGATAGACCGTTTAGTTGATTGTTTTCCTTTAGCAAGGTTCTAAGAGCTTTGGTAGTAGATTACAGTGATTGAATATGGGTAACCAAAATAAGAAACTCCCAAAATCTACTCATATTTTAGCCTCGCCCACTTCTCTCTAAAGATAGGTTTTAGTTACAGCTGCATTTTTAGTGGGATGATTTACTAAAATAAATTATACAAAATATTGCTCTTTGTTAAGTTACTGTTAATTTGGAAGGAAATTTAAAGTTTAGAGTGTAAAATGTGATTAGAAGTATAGTTTAGAATAGTAAAATGTAATTTTTGATTGTTTTTAAGGAGTTAAGAATAGGGGCAATTATGTCTTTTTATGTTGTGCCTCTTTTCAAGTTAATGGCAAACTTGATGTCGGGTGCTAAGTGTAACAATAGTCATAGTTTAGGGTGTAAAGTGTGCATTCAAAAAGTTTAGGGTGCAAAGTGTAATTGATATATAGTTTAGAGTGATAAAGTGTAATTTTTTCAATTTGATTTTGAGAGTACTATTCATTCTTTAAACGTTGTTTATTCTTTATAAACGAAGAGATAATATTTGAATGTTTGTTTATTGTTTTTGTGTTTTGGTAACTGTGATAAAGTAAAGTTGATTTTTTTTTGAAAGCAATAATAAAAAATGAAGGTAGAAATAATATTTGAATAACATGGGGTTTATGATAAGGAATTAGAGTGGATGAAAAGAAAAAATGGTTAGTTAAAACTAAAAAAATATGTTCTTATTCTAAAGGGTAAAATTTAGGTACAGTATTTAGGTGTTATTTTTTAAGTTCTTTTTTCGAGAATCTGTTATGTGAATTTGTGCGTTTTTTAATTAAGTAGCTACATAACTGAATCTTAAGAGGGAACTTAAAGAAAAACACTTAAGTTATAGTACCTAAGTTTTGTTCTATTCTAAAATAGAGAGAAATTCTATGTAACCTACTAGCAATGCTCTGCATGAGAACTTTATCTCTTCCATTCTCGCTTAGAAGCAGTCCTCTCTCCCCCCCCCCCCCCCCCCCCCCCCCTCTTTTTTCTTGTGCTTTGTTCTAGCAGATCTCCACAGGTACTTGTGGCTATCAATCTTAGCACACGCAAGTTATATATATATATATATATATATATATATATATATATATATATATATATATATATATATATTTATATTTATATTTATATTTATATATATATATATATATAATTTATTAAGGGCAAAATTTAGATAAAATATTTTAATTATTGCTCTTTAAGTTTCCCTTTTGAGGGGTATGCATAGTTCGGTTGGTGCAATTTTTCCCCAATTTTATCACTGAACTGATAAGAATCGGTTACCCCATAATCATAACCGATGCACACTACTTGGGGTTGGTTTTTCGACCTATAGCAGTTCGATTTTTTATAGTCCGATTCATTGGTTTAAGTATTAAAAATGTTTTTTTACTTAGACATTACTCAATTGGACAATCAGTAACAATAACATAATAATAGTTTGACCAAATAAGTGCTTTACAATGAATTTATACTACCTCAAAGACTAACTTGGTTTATTTAAAATTTTAAACTTCTCACCGTATTATAATTCATAATCAAACGCAAAACTCACTGGGCTACTACTAAAACGAAACAAACAAAAAGCCAAATATCCAATAGTCACTTAGGTAGTTAGGTAATAGCTCATCTCAGTAGTTCAAAATCCTTAAAAATAAAAATATAGTGGTCATTGGTGAATAGTATGATTACTACTTTTCTGCAGATTAAAGAGTAAAGACTAAGAAAGTGAGAATATTCTCTCTCAAAATCAATATTTTGTGAAAGAAAAAAAACTATCAATACTCAGCGCAGAGAGAGATGAATTGGTGTTGAGAAAATAAAAATTGGCTTACGAGTTATCGGCAGTCCGACGCTGTTGCAGTGAGTAGCTTTGGTGCTGCATTGCAACTGTGCTGAGACTGTACAAGAATTTGTTTTGCCTCGGTTCCAAATAATTGGCTCTTTGATTCATCTATCACCTTGTGATTCTTTAGTTTGGTTTAGGAGTGGCAATTCGTGTTCATGGGTTGGGTTTGTGTTGTGTCAAGTCATGAGTATTTAGCTATATGGGTTGACCCGAATTTGGCCTGCTTAGTAAACATGTCAAGAATCTTCAATTCTAACACAATCTGTTTATTAAACAAGTCAACTTGACACGACATATTTAACCTATTTAATTAACAAGTCATATAAAGGTCAATACAAATGACATGTTTAATAACTTGTTTGATTAAAAGGTCATACCTGACCTAAATAACCTGTTATCAATTCTCATATATCTAAAATTAAAATATAATTATAACTATAAATATAGTAATAAACATATAATTATAATCATAAATTAAGCAATAATAACAAAATAATAATAATAAAAGCTAATTTATAAGCTAAACGGGTTAAACAGGTTCGCATGTTGAACCTGAACACGACCTGTTTATAAAACTAATTAGCTGTGTTGACCTGAATATGACCCGAATCCGTTTAGCCTAAACTCATGACTTATTTATAAATGAGTTAGTCGTGTTGTGTTTGCAATCAGATTTTACCACCCTAATTTGGTTACTGTAAAATACTAGAGGATCAAATAAACGGAGAATACATCTCTTAATAAGTCCCAAACAAAGAGCTATAATCATGTTATGTCGGTAGAGTTCTAAATATAGAAGATCAATTCTTTAGTTTGGTTGTTGTACATCCTTATACCTTTGTCTCAAAGATTGGGTTCTTTTGAGATTGTGCGTGAGTAGATGAAGAGATCTAAAGCCATCAAGTTTTCTTGTGGACCAAAGGAAGAGAGAGAGAGAGAGAGATGTTGTTTTAACGCTCTTTTGCTTAGTTGTTTAATTTGAGAATATCTAAGGTACTTGTATGGGAATAAGAAAGATTAGGTAGTTGGCTTTCTTGGGATTGCTTCCTAGCTGACTATGATGATTGCTCTCACTTGAAAGCTAACGATTGCTCTCACCTGAAAGCCGCTTCCAATAATTTTTATAAGATTGTTTTCAACATCCCTTCCACCCCATCCCCCCATTAAAAGAAGTTCTAACATCACAAATCTTTCTCAAGTATTAAGAAAATATAACAGTACAACAATTCAAGTATTAAAACATAAAAATATGATAATTAATAAATTTAAATAATTTAAATCTTATAATATAAAAATATAAATCCAATAATACAATATAAAAAAATCATATATCTAAAGTTTGAAGATTGAAAGAGTGCGCATGTACGCGCGCAAACATGAATATAAATGCTTTATGAAAAAAATATTTTTAATTATTTAAATATAAAAGGGGTGGATATGAGGAAAGTGTTAACCCCTACCCCTGTCCCATTTGCTATGCGGGGCAGGTGAGGCGGGGACAAGTTTAAATTGCCATCCCTATAGGCAACTATATGGGGAAGGAGGGAAAGGGCTTCACTATATGCTTTGGCAATCTTATGATTGTTTGACTCTTGGAAATGCTGTTTAAGTTTATTTTGGGTGTTTATAGAGAAATAAAATAAAATGAATAAATTATAAAAGAAAGGAAAATAATATAATGAAATGGAAATAGTGTAATTAATGAATGGAAATGAATTGAATTTAAGGAAACTAAATTATTTTGTTTAGATGTTTTAGAATAAAAGAATTAAAATTAGTTAAACTAAGAAACCTTATTTGGAAATACTATGAGAAAAATTGAAAAGGAATAATTTTATAATAACATTACTTTTATACTCAAATGAATTACCTGACCATGGATTCGTTGAGCACAATGAATGATCAGAATCTCCAGGAAACTGAACAGCAAAATGGCACCGAATGATTCGAGGAGCAACTTGAAGCTGATCTCAAATGGTCTTTTGTCCTGAAAAGGTGTTCAATGATGTGATACTAGTTTTAACACCTTGATAATGACATAGCCTCGCACTATTCTTCTTTGTTGACTTTGCCCTTTGCATGGCACATGTAGTAATTGGATCATCTTTCGCATTTGGGCATTTTCTTTTTCTGTCTTTTCTTGTGTCTGAGAAGGCATTTTGGTCATTTGTGCTAAAGGGTAGATGGTTAATTAATTAATGATTTTTTTTTTTTCATATTTAGTAGTTTAAACACTTTAAAGAGTTAAATATATTTTAGGTCAAAATACAGAATCTACTTCTAAATTTCACCACTTTTTATTTCAGTTCTTTAAGTTTGAGTTTTATCATTCTAGTTTTCTAAGTTTCATTTATTCTCAATTATGTCATCCGTTAACAATCTATTAGTTGTTGCTATTATCTATAACAAAACAACGTCGTTTTGTCTTATTTATTTATAATTTATTTATTAATTTTAAGGAAACATTAATTAAAAAGACCATAAATTATATTAAGAAACATTGATTTAAATCTCTTCCAAGCAAATCTAGCATTTTCTCTCATAATTCTTAAGCCCATCGCTAATGACATAGAAGGTGGATTGAATAAATGGGTTTCCACATATATCCCTTCTTTGGCTAATGTTTTGTCCACTTGGAGAACAAACCCAGCAACCGATTTCAATGCCTCCAGAAGCTACTTTGAACGTGACGGAGCCCTTCAAGCTCTCCCAAGCCAGAAAGGCTAAGTCAGCCATTACTGTAGATCTATCTCATTCTAATTTACAAATTCATATTATAGTTGTTTCCTCGCTCTTGGTCTCTCTTCTTCCTCTTTCTCCCCCTCTGTCTCTCAGTATTTGGTGGGGATTCAAATTTTGTCTTATATATTGTTCTCCAAATAAGACATGTTTCTAAATCTAATTTTTGGTTTTTTTCTTTAATCTTATAAATTAAAGTTTTATTAAAATTAATATATAAATAATAAATTTAAATTAAAAATTAAAAAAGGACAAAACGGAGTCGTTTTGCTATAGATAATAGCAGTAGCTAACAGATTGTTAATAGAGGACTTAATTGAGAATAAATGAAACATAGAGGATTGAAATGACAAAACTCAAACTTAGAAGACTGAAATAAAAAGTGGTGAAACTTAGAGAGTGAATTTTGCATTTTTGCCTATATTTTATTGTTTTACCAAATTTTTTGCATCTTCAATAATTTTAATTTTGCTTTATCAAATAATTGTTGTTTTTCAGAGAAGTCCCAATCTCTTGAAAATTTGAATTTAAAAGGCCTAATTTTTTTGTTTGGAGAGCTCATAATTTTTTGGGGGCAAGAGCACAAAATAAAATATGAAGGATAAATAAATTCTCAACTTTTTTGAGGCCATGATCCCACCCCTCTCATAATATTTTCCTTTTGTTCGCTGTTTGTTTGCTATTAGGCTATCAGCAATATTTTTCACCTTGATGAATACGTTTTATCTATCCCAATATCCCTAAATTATTTCCAAGTTTCTTCGTTTGGAACTTCACTTTTTTTTTTTTTTTAACAAGATATAAATTTTACTCTAGTCTAATTTAAGTGTATATGTGTGTGAAGTGTTGTATATATAGGTATATACATGGATAGGTTGTAATAATGATATTTAAGTTTGGAGAATATGATTTCATAAAGTGAAAATTCAAGTTCTGAAATTTTCTAAGTGAAAATTCGAAAATCAGTATTTTCGATTGATCAAAACTTTGGGTCAATCGATTGAAAATGGTAAGAAAATAATTCTGGAGTCTTTGGATGTCTCAATCGCTATTCGATTCCTGTTTGATCGATCGAAAGGAATTTTCAACCAATTGAAAGTCGTGGAAAAGGATTTTCTGCAAAATTCCAGTGACTGTTTAGAAAGGTTGAAGATGTTTCAAGCCATGTGAACGGTTTTATGAAACATATTAACTCTCCATATGTGTCTTTTGATGAAATATAACCCTATAGGTATAAATAGAGGCTTATATTCCACAAAATAGTAAATTAGAATGAAACACAAGAAATCCTATGGTCATTCTCCATAATTGCTATCTGTAGAACTCAACATCTTAGTTGTATCATAGAGATAAATTTGGAATAATTCTTTAGCAACAATAATGTAGAAGGCAAATATTGTCTAAGGAAAACAATACTGTGTCTCAAAGTTATCTATTTTCTGTTTGTCTTTTGTGTTAACTTTGTTCTTCCATTATTATTTTGTATAATAATCCCAACATGAAGTTCTCAATTAAAGACTTGAATCTTGACCCTTACCTCCCACACCCCACAAGCACTCATACTTGTGGAGTGACCACCGCACTAAGAGTACACGGTGATGTTTGGAACTTCCCTTAGTACCATTAAAGATTAAAAAAATTAAAAGATATGTTTTGTGCATTTTTTCAAAGGACGGGTAATAGAATGAGTAGTTTTGCCTGTTTAGAAGACATGTTGATCACAAATTTCACATACGTAAAATTATGGCCAAAATGCAAAACTCATCATTTAAGTTTCACCTTTTGGCATTTCAGTTCTTTAAATTTGACTTTTGTTATTTGGATCATTTAAGTTTATTATACTCAATTCACTCCTCTGTTTACTATCTGTTAAATTGCACCATTAAATTTTAAAAAACGACTGAGGACACCACTGGACGGAGCCCAGTCGTAACCCAATGAAATTCAACAATACTCAATAAGTCTTGCTTTTACCGATCCTTAAGAAACGAGGAATGAATTTTTGGGGAAATAAAATCTTCGCTATTTTCTTGAATATGGCCAGCAAGCATTTGGTGAATGCTGGAACTGAACAAGTGCAACGATAGAGACAAGAAGGAAAGTAGTAGCGTAAATCAGAACATTATTCCTATGTTTCTCCTTAGTCCTTAGAATTAATGAAGAGAAAAAGAGTTGTAATGAAAGAAAGCAAGGTGGTTGTCGCAGAGATGAACAACAAGAAGAAGCCTATTCTCCTTTTGCACGGGAGAGATTTGAGGAAATCTTCATACTCGAAAGGAGATGACAAGATCGAGAGGATTACTATGGCGATGATGATATTGATCGTTGTGCCCATAAAGCAACAAGTCTTGTTTCTGCTGTGATTCGCTTCCTCTCTGATTTGCTTCCTCGGCAGTGGGTTTAGTTTATTTTTTAAATTTTTTTTATTTAATTAACATTTTTTTTTCTAAAATTCAAAAAAAAAAAAAAAAACTACTGTATAAAACAGCATCGTTTTAGGTACTTTAACAGTGTAATTTAACGGATAGTAAACGGATGACTGAATTGAGTATAATTGAAACTTAAAAAAATGAAATGAAAAAAGTCAAATTTAAAGGACTAAAATGACAAAATGTGAAACTTAGAAGGTGAGTTTTGCATTCTAACCTAAAATTATTCTATCCATTCAGTGTGTTACATTATTTTTTACTCACATAAATGTAGATTTCAGCTATGAGTCCTACAAACGTGGACCATGTGTCTGTTCTTATTATTACTAATTAATAAATTTATGATAGAACTCAAATCTATATATATCTAAAAGCTGAAGTGTAATATTTATTGTTACCACGCTCTAGTTGAGTTATATCAGCGTTCACGTCATTATCAATTTTCATTCCAATTTTCCTATAATTTTTTTTAACATTTACTCATTTTTTAAATATTTACACTTTCTTCAACTTTTCTCTATTTCTTATATTTTCATCTCCCTACTACCCTTTACTTTAGGGTGCGTTTGCTTGGAGTGAAAATATGGAAGATGGAAAATAGAGTGAAAAATGTTGTTTTCCACAGTTCGTTTGGGAAAGGAAAATAGGAAGGAGAGAAAACTCGAGAGAAAGTTTTCTCTCTGGGCCCACATTTTTTTTCCTTCCAAATCGGAAGGAAAATCTAGAGAGAAAAGTTCTATAATAGCACTTTTACAAAAATACCCTCTTCTCACTTTTTTTTTTCAACGTTCTTTTTTTTTTTTTCAACATTATTGAACGTTGTTGTTTTTTTTTTTTTTTCCAACATTACTGAACGTTTTTTTTTTCCTTTTCAATGTTACCGAACGTTGTTGTTTTTTATTTTTTGGTCCTTTTCAACGTTACTGAATGTTTTTTTTTCTTCAACGTGACCTGATATAATTTTTACATTATAATAATATAAATTTATATATATGATGTGATAAATTTTATATTATTTAATGATTACAAATAAATCTATTTCTTACATTTTATATAACAAGAGTATAATAGTCAATTTATATAAATTACATTTTCCATCCTTCCCTTTTTCTCTCCAACCAAACAAAAGAGTTTTCCACCTTCCCACTTTTCCACTCCTCCAACTGAACACACAAGAGGGAAAACTAAATATTTTCCATCCTTCCACAATTTTCCACTCCTCTAACCGAACGGACCCTTAATATCACTTTTCATCTCTCCACTACCCTCTACCTTAATATCACTCTTCATCTTTCCCTTCATCTTTTTTTTTTTTTTTTGTCATTTTTTATTGACACTCTTTTACTATAAATTTGTTATTCTCTCTTCCTTTCTTTACTTTAATTTCCCTCACAAAAAAGGCTCTCTCTCTCTCTCTCTCTCTCAATTTTTTGGTGAATTTTTTATTTTTCTTGCATCTCTGCTTTAGGTTGATAAATTGTTGTGTTATTTAGAACTTTATATTGAGTTGATGCGATTTAGTTTTGTGATTTAAGTTTTTTTTTTTTTTCTCTCTTTAATTGTTAATTTTATTACATGTGTTTTTCTTTAAATTCTTAGTTTAGGTTGCTTTGGATTCACCTATTTAGTTGTTCTATATATGTTATTTGTACAACATGGCATTTGTTCTATGAAGTTCTTTTTAGACTTGATATGTTATCTTTTCATTTTATTATTATTTTTTCTCTCCTTATGTGTAGTGATTAACTTCTAACAAAAACTATTCTATTTATATATTTAGAAATCTATTTCTTCTTAATTCCAACAGTTTAAATTTTGTATGGTCCACAAGGAACAAAGAGGTACATAATGCATTCATGTTCTCCTCATATCGTGATAAATATGAGTAGTTGAATAGTATTGTTGTTTAATTTACCACTACTACATAATTTTTTTTCCTAAAAGCTATATACCATCGATTGTAACACCAAATAGATATTTCAAAGTTCATTTGCATGATTACTTTGCTATGTGGTGAGTTGAAACATTGTTGAATAATAATGTACGTTAGATTGTATGTGTAGCCTCTTGACTTGCAAAGGGTAAGTACTGATTTATACTAAGTTTTTGTTATTGGTATTCTTTAGAGCTATAATGGTTGATAGGTCTAATGAGGCACCATTAATTTATGCGAGGCTTCAATCTCACCCAAATGATAAGCAATAAAATAAGACAATTCATATTCAGCTTTCAAGCTTAATCTTTTTATATAAAAAAATGCTTAGCTTTCTGGTAACCACAAATTTGTTTTGTTAACTCAACATCATAAATCATAAAGTAACTTTACTTTAGTTATATGGATAGGGTTTATCATTTTTTATGTTGCAAAAAAAGAAAAGAAAAGAATATATATATATATATATATATATATATATATTCAAGCTAACATCAATAGCACTACTACAATTGACCATTTAAATTCAGCCATATCCTCCATATCATTAAATTATTAATATATTTTCTCTCATTTTTTTAATTTTTAAAAATTAAACATATAATGTTTTAATTAAATACAAATAAATAAAAATTTCCTTATAAAATCGTACTCATTTTTTTTTTAATATTAACACTTTCTTCAACATTTCTCATTCCTTTCACATTTCATCTCCTCACTACCATCTACCTTAATATCACTCTTCATCTTTCTCTTTATCTTCATTTATTTTGTTTCTTCTTCTTCTTCTTATCCTCCTATTATAATTATAAATTTTTCATTATCTTTTCTATCCTATATTTCTATGCATAATTTTCCCTCACAAAAAACGTTATTTCTCTCTCTCAATTTTTGGTGGATTTTTTTTTCTTGCATCTCTGCTTTAGGTTATTAATTTTTTGTATTTTTAAGAACTCTACTTTGAGTTGATGCAATTTAGTTTTATGTTTTAAGTTTTTTTTTTTTTCTATTTGATTGTTAAATGTTATCCTATTGCATTATAAAAAATATAATATTATTCTATTACATAGCATGATTTAGATAATTTTATCATATAAGAATTTTACATAAGTTACATAGACAATAGTAAAACAATAATAACAATAATATATATATATATATATATATATATTTATGAGATACCTAAAAAATATCACGCACAATACGCAGGTCTACGACTAATTCATGTAAAAGGAGCGAACATTGATATTGAATAATTTTTCATGTGAGAGGGAAGCTTAATAATGGATATTAGGAACGAATTGTCCTATAATATTGTAATATAAAGTCAAAAGGTATTTCAATGGAGACGTTTAGGTCCAAATCCCGGTCCCCCATTATCACAAAAAAAAAAAAAAAAAAAACTTTACCAAGCCCATATCAAACTTATTATCAAGCCAATAAACCAACCTAAGCTTATTTGTTTTTTATCAAGTCCTATTGTTCACGTACTTTTTTATGAACATTTTTTTTTTTGGAATCAGTTCATTTATTAAATAAGCCTAAAATTAAGGTTTAAGCTTGGCTGGTTTATAAATAAAAAAACATAAACAAGATTTTTATTGAGCCAAGCCAAAGTTGTTTATAAACAACTTGTTTCATTTACAACTCTACATGATACTTGTAGGGACCTGGTTTGATCCACGGCCCAAAAGAGATTTGGACAATGGCCTAATAAGCCCACAACAATAGATTTGTTAGAGAGTGGGTTGGATAACGAACGATCGATTCTCTAGATGTTAATCACAATGGAATAGAGAGCAAAGAAAATGATTAAGACAAGCAAGTTTGAAAGGAAAAACACTCCTCGGTTAAGCCCGAGGAAGGTATATTTTGATATATATATATATATATATATGTGTGTGTGTGTGTGTGTGTGTGTGTGTGTGTTTCTTTCTCACTTATACAAATGTTTCAGTTCTTGGCTATCAAGTTCCTCCCCCTTTTCTTTTTTCTCCCTTTTCCTTATTCCCAGCCATAGATCATCTTAATCTTACACTTGGAGGGCTGAGATTGTACTCTTAGGACTCCTGTCTCATATGGAACATACTAATAAGGTTTACCCTGCAATATTAGCTATGCCATCACTGTTCATGGTCATTTCCTTATTAATGCAGCCAAAGGAGTGGTTGTCTTGTATTTAAAGCGGAGGGAATGGCTTCTATACCCTTCTTTCTTCATCCTGTTCGTATTCTGTGCCAAGTCTGCGTTCTTTCCTTCTTGATGTTTTAACTTTATGCGTCTCACATAGCTAGTGCTCGTCCCAGAGGTCCGAGGTTTATCCTCGTCCTCACAATACTCATCTCATCGAGAATTATAAACAAAATATGCAGTTACTAGGCTCTAATTTGCTTCCTGGTTTTCGTTTGTACCATGCATATCAAATCTCAAATGAGATGTCTTAACTCTAAAGACGTGGTACATTCAATTTGTTTCTTGTTCATGTAAGACATCTCACTATAGTGAAATAAGGGAGAGGTGATGCGAATAAAGTTTCTCTGATATGGGAAATCTGATAATAGTATTACACCATAACATTCTTGACATTAATCATTGCCAAAATTAAAAGGAATACTTTTTGCTCTGTCATTAAATTATAAAATATATATGGATATTATGCCATGTCAATTGGTATGAATTACGAACTTGAGGACAGTTATTTTGATTCTTTTATAAAATAAAGTTTATCCATTATTATCTCTATTGTGAAGTTGTCAATTGTTTTTTTTTTTTTTTTCCTTTAAATTTGTTATGAGCAAAATACTACCCAAAAAAAATCACCATTATTTTCATAGATTTATGTTTTCCTTCTAGCATTATCATTAGTAGCATAAAATCTTCCTTATTTAGTATTTCTTTTAAGCATTATAAGGAATTTAGTATTTTTAAGTATCAATCAAATATTTGCAAACAATTGATAGGTAAAGCAATACTAGTCCTATTGCAAGCAGTATGCTCTCTCTCTCTCTCTCTCTCTCTCTCTCTCTCTCAAACAGTTTAAAATTTTATTATATTACCAAAAAAAAAAAAAAACCAATGAGATAATGTGGGGGGGGGGGGGGGGTGTGGGGGGAGGAAAAGACCAGTGGGTATCAAACTATTGATTTGCAAAACAACAAAAAACTGTGTCGCTTTAACCAAGAATGAATTACGGAATGTGTTTAGGGATGTTACTAAGACAAGGTTGGATCATGGGTGCCATGTCTTCTCTTTAAAATTGGCGTGGGTTGAAGATATTTTACTAATCCTAATAATATTAAAAGGATAAACATCAAACATAAATGAAAATGATAGTCTTAAGAGCATGAAGAGAGACTTAGAGACAAGAAAATCCTGGAGAAACAGAGTGGCGCAGGGACAAGGCATTTTTGCCATCCTCAAATGTGACTCGTTCTTGTAAGGCGTAGGCTTTAACAGGCCCAATTAAATTAAAATGCCCAAAAGCCTAGAGCCTTCCCCGCCAACCTCGAATCCATATATCATTCACTCTCTCATCTCTCTGCGCTAAAATTCAAAATCATTTTGCAAGTCTCTGTCTCTCTCTCTCTCTCTCTCTAGCTCTCACGTAGTAATATTTCCATTTCTAGGGCTTCGATCTCACCGCTCTCCAGCAATCCGAGCGGTTAGGTTAGGGTTTCCTCTCCCGATCACTCTATGGCGGTGAATCTGACGGCGAATGCGATCGCGGCGATTATCGCCGGCGACGTGAACTCGAAACCCCTGGTTCAAATCCTTGATATCAAGCTCATCGCCGCCGCAGCGCAGCCTAAAGAGCGGTACCGGTTGCTCCTCTCCGACGCCGTTTTGTCTCAGCACGCCATGCTCGCCACTCAACTCTCCGACAGAGTCAAGTCCGGCCAAGTCCGCAAAGGCTCCGTCGTCCAATTGATCGACTACATTTGCACCTCCTCCCAAAACCGCAAGTAACTAAACTAACTAACTAGCTTCCTCTAATTCCAATTACTTAATTAATTATCGCTTTAATTCTCAATGTTTTGGCTGTGCTCTTTGATTCGGTGGAAATGTGAGTTTGGGACTTTTGAGGTTTTGGAATTCTTCTTATGAACGCTCTGATAACTTTGAATTTGAAGCTCTGAGTATTTACTGCAATTCGTTTTGCTTTAATTCGTTTTATTTTTTTTTAATTAATTGATTAATTATCGGCTTAGTTGTTATCGTTTTGAGATTATCACATGTTGTAGATATTAGTTGTCATTGGATTTTTCACTGCGTTTTTGCTTTGGTGCATGGAATTTGTGTTTGAGGAGGTATAATTTTTCTAGCCTAACGCCAAATCATTGGCGTTTGAAGAATGTGTTTTTGAAGAAGAAATTTTGTTTTGAGAAAATTGTTAGAGCAGCCTTCATCACTGGTGGAAATTATTCGCTAAAATTGATTATAAAAGGAAATGTTAATATGAACAAAGAAATTGAAATAAGAATTTGAGAACCGGGTTTAGTTTTTGTTGATTGATTGTTGCGAGTTTGATCCGACTCATTTTTCTGACTTGGTGTCAATGAATTTGGGGAGAAAATAAAGTCTTATTATTCATGCTTTAGAGATATATAAAAAGTTGGATAAATTGTCTAAAGCATAAGCCATGATAGGGCAGTTTGTATTTGTAGAGAAAGAAGGGTTGGAATTTACAATATTGGAAAACTTGTACGAGTGATTGTTAAATGATTACTTTGTTGCCTTAATAATTCATGGCTACTTAGCTGCAGGATTGTTGCTTTTTTCATTGATGGTCGTCTAGTGTGAATTTTGACCTGTGCTCTTTGTACAGGATAATTGTTGTGCTGAACATGGAAACAATTATACCAGAATGTGAGATAATTGGGAATCCAAAGTCACTGGTTGAATCTGATTCAACAGCTCAAAAACTGTTGCCCAATAGTAGTTTAGATCACTCCACAAGGGTTAGCAATAATCGCTTCAATGCCCAAAATCATGGTCAGAGTGTGCAGAGTTTTCCACCAACTGTTCAACCTCCATATCAACCACCTCCAAATTACAGAAATCATGGTCCAATGTTGAAGAATGATGCGCCAGCACGTATAATTCCAATTACTGCTTTGAATCCTTATCAGGGGCGATGGGCTATCAAGGCAAGAGTTACTGCAAAAGGGGATATGCGTCGCTATAACAATGCACGGGGAGATGGGAAGGTGTTCTCTTTTGACCTCCTTGACTCTGATGGCGGAGAAATACGTGTCACATGCTTCAATGCTGTTGTTGACCGTTTCTATGATGCTATTGAGATTGGTAAAGTTTATTTGATCTCAAAGGGAAGCCTGAAACCTGCTCAGAAGAACTTCAACCATCTGAAGAATGAATGGGAGATATTTCTGGAGACAACTTCGACTGTGGAGCTTTGCCCAGAAGAAGATGGTTCTATACCAAGGCAGCAATTCTCCTTCAGGCCTATCAGTGAAATTGAGAATGCGGAGAACAATTCCATACTTGATGTTGTTGGCATTGTGATATCTGTGAACCCCTCAGTACCAATTATGAGAAAGAATGGGATGGAAACTCAGAGAAGAATTTTGAATCTGAAGGATGGATCTGGCAAAAGTGTTGAGCTAACTCTTTGGGGGGAATTCTGCAACCGAGAAGGTCAAAAGCTGAAAGAGATGATTGATTCTGGGTCGTTTCCAGTTTTAGCTGTCAAAGCTGGGAAGGTTAACGACTTCAATGGGAAATCAATAGGGTCAATTTCTTCTACACAGCTCTTCATAGACCCAGATTTTCCTGAGGCTTGTGGCTTGAGAAACTGGTTTGATCGAGGTGGAAAAAATGTTGCTTCTGTGTCCATTTCTAGAGAAATTATACCAGGAGGATCTAAGAATGAGATACGTAAAACAGTGTCTCAGATTAAGGATGAGGGTCTTGGAAGATCAGATAAGCCAGATTGGGTCACGGTGAAGGCAACCATCTCTTTTATTAAGACAGATACTTTCTGTTATACAGCTTGCCCATTGATGATTGGAGATAGACAGTGCAATAAGAAAGTGACAAAACCAGGAAACATGTGGACTTGTGACAGGTGCAATCAAGAGTTTGAGGAGTGTGATTATAGATACCTTCTTCAAGCCCAAATTCAAGATCATACCGGACTGACTTGGGTGACAGCCTTCCAAGAATCTGGGGAAGAGATCTTAGGTTGCTCCGCAAAGGAGTTGTACTCGTTGAAGTATGAAGAACAGGATGATGATAAGTTTGGAGGAATAATCCGGAGCAGACTATTTAACCAGTATCTTTTCAGGCTTAAAATCAAAGAGGAAATGTATGGTGATGAACAAAGGGTGAAGATCACCATAGTTAAGGCAGATAATGTGAACCATTCTTCCGAGAGCAGATACATGCTTGATTTGATCTCAAAGTTTACCAGGTAATTAGTAGTTACAAACCAAATTAAATGGGTTAAGATGCAGTAGCTTTCTATCTGTGGAGCTGATTGACGTCTTTTAGTTAACTCATTTGTTATTTTATGAATAAAAATCGAATGAATTTGTGCCCCGCAAAGTGTAAACTCATACTCTAGAATTGAGTTTCATTCTTTCCCCATTTCGGTAAAATGGTGTAGTCTTTTATCTTCTATTGACCTTTGAATTTTACACTGGCATTGATGTAATTCTTAATACAAATATTATAATGTTTGAATACCAAATACAATTGTTATAAAGCATTCCGACTTTATTTGTAGGATATAATTTGTAGTTTGAGTTGCTTGCCTGCCGTAATTTCATTGCATGCATTCAACTGCTCTCCTCTTTGGAGTGCTTATTAGTTTGAATTGAAATACTATGCAACAAGCAAGTTTAGTTTTGGATTTGTTCTTGGCAATCAAGTTTTTCATTGGGCGGCTTTGTAACTCTTTGCTTTTGGAGTTTTGTTACACAAGTAATGCTAGTGTTTCTGTACTGTATGCTAATGTATGTCTCTTGGGTACAATTGATTGCTGAGAGGGGTTGCTTCCCCATTAGATTCCCCAGACTCCTGATTAGCATTCTGCAGTACAGAGAATATGAAAGATGTATTTCTTTGTCGCACACCAAGATTGAAATTAAAATTTCAGAATTCAGTTCCCGGCCAAATTACAGCTTAAAGAGTGACATATTACACAATACAGAGATTATTACTAAAAAAAAAACATTAAGCAGATACATGAAGTGAAAATTTATAAATTTTCAGCATTCTGGGAATTGGTCTCTTAGCCACGCTTGACTGGGTCAAAGTTGGCCACTCCAATCACAGCACCAACAATCACAGTAAGCACAACTCCACCAGCCACAATGCTGAGCAAAAAGTTCTTGAGGGATGGAGAAACCCCAGACCCAGCAGCTTCAGCCACTTCTGGGATCACCATCGAAGCTGTCAGCGCAGCCGCTGAGAGTCCCGTGACTGCCTTCTCCTTCAGAGAAGCCCTGACTTGAAGCCTCCCACTTGATTTTGTTGCAGCTATTGCCTTTGAGGGTCTCACTGGAAGTGGCTTGAAAAAGGCCTCTGAGGTTGGAACCCTCTTTTGGCTTGCATAAGTTAATGGCATAGCCATTGAGACCGCTGAAGTAGAAGCCATATATTTCACTCTTAGTTCTCTGCCCTCTCTATGTGAATTTTACAGTGAAATTGAGGGGAAAGGGTTTAGTACGAGTGTTTTTGGCTTGAGAAGGAACGGGTGGGCTTAGATAGAGATGGTGTTGGAGGGAGGAGGGAAATGAGAGGTGGAAATATTTATCATCTTTATCTCTGTCCTACGTGGCAGCTTCTCCGTTCGAAACCGTGGATAACGTTATCTTATTGGTCCAGTCACCATCAAGAAGAGTTTGTTTGGGCTTCTCATAGTTGCCCTTTTATGCCTGTGAGTGTCTGTGGCTAATAAAAATTTGGTTGTACTTCTAGTTCTGTAGTTGGGTCCAGGCCGATTCATGGTGTGCTCAATAGATGTCATGTTGGGCTGTAACTCATCGAAGAGAGATTGGGTGGTGCACAAGCTCTTCATTCTTTTTTATATTGGACATTTGGACTAGTTCATGCTTAAGCCTTAGATACTTCAATTTTCAACTGATTGTTATATTTTAGTTTTACCGTCCGTTTAGATACCGCTTATTTTACTGAAAACTAAAAATTAAAAACTGAAAAAAATAAAAAAATAATTTTTGGTTACTGTCCATACTCACAAAATACTGTTCATTTGCCTATTTGCACTGTTCATGTCTCATGAACAGTGCAAGAAGTGCTAATAAAAAAAAAAAAGCCAAAAACGCCAAATGTAGACGCGTTGGACGTGATCCAAACGGGTACTTAGTTTTAATTTTGCACATTCAGAGAGCACTCATGTTAAACTCTAGGTATTGAGGCAACGTACCCTTATTAAGGCAAATGATTTTACCTTTTCGCCCTAATAAACTCTTCTTGACAACCATTACAAAAGTAGGACCTCACAAAACACTGGTATTGTATTGACTCAGCCTTGCTGTTTTAAGGGCAACAAATGTCGTAGGTCTCCAATTCAAGAGAAATGCTAGGGACACCAATTTTGGCACTACTTTGTGGCACAACTCGCCCCATGGTGAGTTGTGGCACAAAGTTGTGCCAAAATTGGTGTCCTTAGCATTTCTCGAAATACAATTTACAACACTTTCTACTTGGCTGACAAAATATAATTAATTGTTGGGGGCAACTATGTATTATTATTAAAAAAATAAACTCTGCCTTAGAACTTGTGGCTAATAATAATTCAATTGATGAACATGAACTCACCCAAAACTTGTACAATAATTTTTATTTTTATTTTTGAAAAACACAACAATCATGTTTTTCAACCAATCAAAATCACACTAGCGCCGCTCATTTTCCTTTGAGCAAGACTTAAGTACAGTATTTAAGTGTTGTTCCTTAAGTTCTTTTTAAAACCTAAAGAACAGCAACTAAGATACTGTACTTAAGTTTTGTTATTTTCCTTTTCTATGGCCAAAGAACATTGTACTTTTTATTCATTTTACAGGTAAGAACTGGGATCCAGCTTGAATCATCATTCTTCTCATCACTCTTCCTTTAGATGAATTACAAATCCTGCTCTTTGCTTTCCAAACCAATGGAACTCTAGGCAACCCACCCCCCCCTCATTTGCATCATTTGCACATGCTCTTAACAAAGAGATGAAACATTTAAAATTAGTCACAAGTCTATTGATCCAAAACTGTTAGTGATAGCAGTTTAATTAAGACAATCTCATGAACAAAAATTAAGTGATTTTAACCTTTAAAATGTAATCAGCATGGGTGTAACAAAATTTGGGAGTCTACCCCTTGTGCATTAAGTGGATCATTAAGAGTGAAAGGAACAGTTGGACTACTGTAGTGGTTGAATTTACTTTGGTCTTGATTAAGTCTTATTCCTCAGATCTCTGTATGATTGGATGTCTACCTTAGGCAGAATTCATTCCACATCCTTTACACAATTTATTTGATCTCCAAAACACTAGATTGTAATATTTTGGTTGTTCTAGAAAACTTCTTGTGCACTAGAGCATTTTTCTCTTTCTTAACAAAATAGTTTACTTGCCAAAGAATAAAAGAAAACGAATAAAACCATTTGACCATCAATTGCTACAAAATCCATTTGGTATCAGAAATTTTGAACCTTCTGAGTTAGTAATATCAGAGAAGAACTACACGAACTTGCAGCAGAGGAGTATTTTAGCACAATAAAGAGAAATCGTCACCGCTAAGGTTGAAATGCTGGAGGTGCTGACCCAACATATCTGAGATGAACTTCTTGAGGCAGCAGATGATACTTAATACTAAGCTCTTGGAAAATTTTCTTCAGCTCTAAGACTAGTTCCGATCTCCGGCTGTTTCTGTCTCCCGCGTTCTGAAAGTTTATGGTGTGTGTAACATACAGACCCATTTTCATCTTGTTCACATCCTCAATCTCCTTAACCTGTACATTGTGGCCAGGACGCCAGTGTTGAGGCTTACTCTCCAAGTACCTAAAGATTTTAGAGAAGACCATCTCTATTAAACAAAGTATTTTATGATCCCAAATAATGGGAATATGACTCAGAAATTTTGCAGTGTGACAGTACCTGGAAAACATTAGTTCGTCATTATGTTTACCAAGATCAACAAATCTATGTTTGTTAAACCTATGTGTTCAATCATTAGTTTCACCATAAAGTAAAAAAGTTCAATTGTACATTTGACTATTTTTTAGTACTGTTGTCTCTTTTGATGTAATCTTCTTTAGATATACCCAACTCTACAAGGTCTAACAGAACATTATTTGGCTCTATGCATCCAGCACAGACAGTAAGTTTGTTGCTTTTCTTGCATCAAGCCAAAAGAGATCAAATTCTTGCTATATGCTCAGTTGCAAACTCCAGAACAGAAGTCAACAGAGGCTACTCATTTCCACATTCAAAACCCCACAACATAAGTGCATTAAACAATCATAGTCATGAAGAAGAGGCTAATAAATGTTGACACTTAATTTTCAAATACCGGCAACTGATAATTAAGAACCATGGTAAGTTTCACTTACGTTTTTATTTTTGCTTTTAAAGCTCCAATACTCTCTATTGAAGTAGAAACATCAACAGCAAATTCCACAGAATCAATCATATCTGGGCTCCTGTAAAAGTTGCTGATGGGCTTTGTCAAAAGAACTGAATTTGGATAGAATATTTTCTCATTGTCATATCTCAAGAATACTGTCGTCAAAATGTTCATCTCTTCAACAGTCATCTGTGAGGTATCAACACGTCAAGCAAAGTGATGAAGATCTAATAGAATTAATGTATTCTTCGGATTAGGGAGTTACCTGAACTCCGTCAATAACACAACGATCCCCTACATCAAATGGATGCATCACAAATACAAATATGATGGCTTCAAACACAGTCTTGGCAGTGTTACCAAACATAAACGCCACTAGTAGAAGTTGAGATGAAATAAAAACTATCATTTGAGTTGTTAAAAATCCCATCAAAAGTAAACACACTATAATGTCCACAACAAGCACAAGCACTGAAACAAGCTTGTTCAGCTCCTCTACGGCTGTTTTGGTATCATTTAAGGAATGTACCAGTGATTTGCGTTCAAGGTAAACTTTCACCTGCAAACAAGAAAGAGGTTACAAGAATATGATTGGAAATTTCAACCATGAAAGTTTCATTTTCATAACTGTGAAACTGATATCTCTAAGCTCCTGTGTCAATGTTAACTGTGTGTTTAAGCTAAGGTTGTGTTGAAGAGGGTTTCTACTTTATAGATTAGAACCACAAAGTATGTGAAAAGTTGATGTCACAAATACTTAAATAGTTAAGTGTATCTTGTGGTTGAACATAATAGTGTTGGGGGGTATTATATATGTACCATTTGTACACAGCACCCAGAAATATTATTGGCCTTCAAATAGCCATAACAAAGTTGAATGAGAAGGAAAATCATGACATGAAGATACCACACTTGAGTACAATTTTTTTTTTTTTAAAGGAATAATAGGAAGGGGTCATGGATGGGACAGGAAAACAATTTGCTAGAGAACTTACCAACCAGTTCTTCAAAGATTTTCTCTTGATCTTTCCACTTTCTACTGCTCCTTCAAACAGCGGAAACACATTGTCCACCTCTTCCTTTTTCATGAAGCGCAAGAGGTCCTCCTCTTCCATGTACCTAAAGTCCAAAATTCACAGTGGGGAGATAATTAAGAAAAAAATTATATTAATAAATAAATCGGAGGAAGGTGATTTTCTCACTTGCTACCAGGCTTTGCAACATTATGAAATATCCGATAAGCAGCAGCCTTTGCTTCCCACTCACTCGTAATTTCCTCATCTTTCTGCTCGCCATCATCAGTATCATAACTGTCCAGTGTGTTAGATATGGTAGACAGTCCAGAATCCCTTATCACATTAATCAACCCTTTCATGGTCCAAGCAGAAATTTTCTCTTGCTTCATTTTTTTGAGCTTGTCCACATCAATTACCTCTTCTTTTGCATCAGTTTTTTCTTTCAAATTCGTGAAACTCAAATGACCCGCACTTGCTGTTGCTGTGCTCCCAATTTTTTCCGCCATCTCCATCAACGGAGGCCCGGAAAGGGTTCTAAGAACATACTGATGAAAGATTGATTCCTGAATCCGGTCAAAGAATCTTGTGCACTGGAAAGAAGAAGCCAGTAACTTCACCAAAAGATTCTTCACAAGCCATATAGCTGCCCCAATAAAACAACCAGCAAGAGCCCTTGTAATATAATTTAGGATCCGAGAAGTTCTCTTCGTTCTGTTTGCTCCTGTATCGAATAACAAGCCCCATGCTAGAAGAATCAAACCCAACCAAATAAAAACCTGAACACTCTTTTTCAACCCATACACAAAGTACAAGACCTTTTTCTTAAGCAGAAAGTTTAGTTCAATCAAGAAAACCAGAACATTTATGAACCAGTCAGTGACCAATCTACCACAGAAGATTACCAACACCAATACACTCCATTTCCACAGATGCAAACTCCAAATCACAGCGTTTTGCAACTTATGAAAAATTAAGCTAGCAATCAAAACCCCCATAATACAAACAAAAGCAATCCACTCAACCAAGGCCATTTTTTTAAACTTCTTACTATTTATTTCGTACACTTTAAGATTAGCTGTCTTGTACACTTCCTCATCATCTTCCTCCTCTCCTGTTCCAATCAAAGGCGTTCTTGGTGTGATCGGTGCTGATTTCAAGTTCTCACGTGGAGTACCAACACTGACTCTGTGACTTGGGGAAGCCACGCTAGGTGAATTCCTATTAGAGGTACTTGTATTTGTATTCCCCAACTGGGTTTTCTCTGCAGCCAAATATTCTTCCCCACCATAAGAGGGTTCCACAAACCTCGACTTGGGTTTTGAGAAGGCTGACCTTGCAAGTGATTTTCGTCTTGTTAAGGCCTCATTTGGGATCTTTGGAGGCTTATTGGCAATTGGACTTGGTGCTGGAGAAGGAGAGCTCGAAAATGTGGACATTTGGACTCTGCTCTTGAGGTTCTCAAGCTCTATATGCTTAAGATTTTGATCTTTAACCGATTTAGGCGAAGACCCAAATTGGGAATTCATTGAAAAAGAGTATGAACCAGTTTCATTGACTGAAGGGCCTTTTGAATTGGAATCTTCACTACCCCGAATCTGTAAAACGACCTCGCTTGTTCCTTTCTTCTCTGCCACCACGCCTTTTCCTCTTTCCATGGAGAGCTCTCCCTGCCACTTTTCCGAGCTCTAATTTTGAAATTTCATTCACTCTGCTTGTAGAACAAACTCTTACAAGCAAAAACACACACACACACAGAAAGAAAGAGAGTAGGACAAGAGGTTCAAAACCAGGAATGGCTAATACGGTTGTTTGGTTAGCAGGAAAGTTTTTTCTTTTAAACTTCTTTATGGTTTCCGAGAATTCAAAAGGCACAAAGCAACGACTATTTTTGTGTGTGTGCGAGCGCTTATAAAGACACAATGCTCGATGATAAGAGGGTTTAGGGTTTAGGCTATGTTTCAGGCTCTTAGGTGTTTGTTAAAATGCAGCAAAAGTGTTTGATTAATAATGGTAAGAACTTTTGGTTTTGGGTCTGAATCTGAAATGAGAATAAAACTACCACTCAGTTTCATGATCCATCATCCAATACTCGTGAAACGAAGACAAGAAGTCTTACACCAAAAAAAGAAGACAAGAAAGTCAGAGACAGCGAAGTGGAATCAAAGATTTTTAGAGTTGTAGGCGGTCATTGTCTTCCCGGGCAAGAGTATTTAAATAATATCTCACCACACTGCAACCAACAAATAACGTGTACTTTTGTTGATCGTTGAAAGAAAAAGAAAAAGCTAACTTGTACTTCCAAATCATCCTTCAATTTTTCCTCAAAAAAAAAAAAAATCCCTCAATTATATTCCTCTAAATTTAAGTTAAATTATTTTTTATATTTCATTTGAGGATTGATTGAAAGGCTTAAATTGATATGATTTTAAAGTTCTAAGGTTTAATTGATAATTAAATACATTATAGTAGCATTTAATTTGTTACCAACATATTAATATTTAATTATAAAAATTTAAATTATAGTGTTTAATTAGAAAACACCCCTAAAATAAAAGATTTAGGATGTCAGTAGGTTGAAATACTTCGGGTTATGGTGATGATTGTGAGTCCTGAAAAGAAAGAATGAATTGTCAAAGGTGACCGGTGTGACTCAGCCAAAAACTCTCTGACAGTTAAGTTAGTAAATGAGATTTATTCCTTATATAGAGAGCTAATAGTAGTGGGTCTACTTGTTTGGATCTACTATTATCGTGGATGACATGGCAGTTAACGGAAAAAATGGGGTATGTGGAGCGAAGTCTAAGGAGTCCCTTCCACGTAGTAAGAGCAATGTGTCGAGGCATGATTATGTGGAACTTTTGGAGAATTCTTTATAGGATTTATCAAGTATAATTCAATCATCTATGCCTATACATATACTCGTCCATATATTCTAATCGTCCATGAAGGAATTCCGAACTGGATCATTTCGTTGTTAAAGGACAAGTGCTGTTTCACCGTCATTCTTAGATTGCTTTCTTTGGACGTGATATGGTCATGGATGACATCCAAGGACGGGTTAACCTTCATTGATCCCCATCTAATATATACTAGTAGATTTGCACCTACTGCATACTCTTTATTTAGGAGTGAGATCCAATGCATTAGCTAGAACTATTGCACCGTACAATCCCTCTCACACCACTTCAACTTTTTTTTTAACTCTCTAACTTTTTTACTTTTTCAATTTTTGAAACGTAAAGATGTGAAATTATATTTGTCCATATACTTACTGTACTGTACACACACTGTATTTTACTAACCTTATAGTTGCCAAGTTAGCAAAAAATTGATGTGGCCAATTCTTTATAATAGCTAATTTCATTTATATGGTTATTAATTTTCTTTAAAACAACAATAATATTATAAGAATTTTCAATATATATTTTAAAATGATGTTAACCTAAACTCACAAAAAGTGTAAATATAAATTTATAGATAAGAGTATTTTAGGAAATTTAAAATTTTGAAATGCACATTCAGGGTTATATACTTATATTTATTTCTGGTAATACTAATTCTTTTTTTTTTTTTTGATAGATTGTAATATTGACTCTTATTTCTATGTAATAATCATTCTTGTTAGATGTTGGAGAGAGACCGTTGAATAATAGTATGTGGGACGACTAAAGTAAAAGTATATATAGATTTGATTTTATTATGGCCAAACTTTGAAAATTAAAGATTAAGGCTATATTTCTCTCAAGGAAAAAAAAAAAGTTTAAGGCTAGATAAGAACTTTGTATTTTTATTGACAATTTCCTATACATAAAATATTTGGGAGTCTAGAAAGAAATGGTTTTGAAATGCAGGATTAGTAGTAATACATTTTAACTATCTCGGAAAAAAAAGGGTTTGAATTAACGTTTTTTTTTTTTTTTCATTTTTCATTATATTTTTTTAATCTCACTTTTTAGATATAATATAACTATATTTTATTAACTTTCAATAAAAAAATAAATATGCTTTGAAAATGATAATAAAAATTATCAGTGGTATGGTCCAGGCTAGAGTGGTTGAAATAGCTGGTGCGCTGGAGACTGACATTTGTGAGGTTGCAGACCATGTGTAAAGCGTTTATTAAAATGATTTAAGAATGCATGTATATACATGATTAGAACACCGATGATATCATGATTCATGAATCCTTCACGGAACTTGCTTTTGAAAATTGCAAGTGGTTTTCTCTTGTGCTATACATATCAAGTTGGATAAACATGGGGATATAAATGAATGAATCTCCTTATCATAGAGCTGAGTTGTCCTGTCTATAATTATTTTCTTTTTAATTCTTGAGTAACCTTTTGAATTTGTTCTCCACTTCTACAATGTGCAATTTTGAGGTCGACTTATCTATTCCGCAAATAAAGAGAATAGATAAAGCATAAAATACAAATTATGAAAACAATAAAATTTAGAGACATGAAATAAGCCGTGGCAGCTCTAGTGTGGTTACTAAAAAACTTGAATTATACAAAAATTAATAAAGAAATAATTTAAATATATCAACGTCACAAAAATCACACAAATATAAAAAAGTATTATAATTTCTTTCTACGAATAAAGAGTAAAAAAAACATTTGATAAGAAATAAAGTGATAATTAAAAATACTGAAATGAGAGTAATAAAGTGAGAAATAGTCTAAAATGATAATACAAAAGATAAAAGAGAGAGAGAGAGAGAGAGAGAGAGAGAGAGAGAGAGAGAGAGAGAGAGAGTGTGTGTGTGTGTGTGTGTGTGTGTGATGATATATATTACAATTGCGAGCTGAGTCGCTAAGAAGAGCAAAATTGTTGAGACCGCAAAACCAAAGAAAGCATAACTATAGACATTTCTAAGAAGAACTCATAACCATAATATTTATTGTAAGGACACAGGTTTAGCGTACTAGCCCAAAAGTGGATGGACCAGCCCAAAAGGCCCAAGAACAATAAATTTGTAGAGAATGGGAAAAGAAAGCTGAGCTAGATTAGATTAGACAATCAACAAGATGGGTTAAGATCATAAGAAGAAAGAAATAAAAGATTTAATTTCAAGAAACTATCCTCGGCAAGAGTCCAAGAGGTCAACTTTGATATTCACTATTCTTAATTTAGATACAAGTTCAGTTCTTAATGCCTACAGTGTTTCTTTTTCCTCTTTGATCCCCTTTTTTTTTAAATCTCTCTTCCTTTTATACTCATTCTTCCCCTTCTCTTAGCCTTCCACGTGCATATTGAATGACTCTTGTTGATACTTGTCCCATTCCAACTTTTCCAGAAGTCCTTCGATAATAGCTGGAAGGCTAAAAATCACTGTTCAGAGGTCTTCTCCACATAAATGCGGCCAGAAGATTAGATGCAGAGCATTCAATACGGGGGTGGTAGCCTTCTTCCTTGATATTTTTGGGATCTCTTCTTGGCACATTCTTTTGCAATACTCACCCAGTCCGACAGAACCCTCTAGGGTGTTTTCCTGAATGGCAAACTCCAAGACTTACTCTGGCTTCAGTAATCCGAGGTGACGTTTATTCTCGGCATAACTTCCAGGGCGGTTAAGTTCCCACTTAACCCCTTCACCTTCAATGCATATTTTCTAGGCTAAGTTGAACCATACTCGGACTAGCCTTAGTCCTCGGCTTGGGCTTTGGGTACAACATGTATTAGGTAAAGAATTCTCGGCCCAATGGACTAAGACGGCCCAACATACATAGGGATCGAGAATTTCTTTCCCATTGACCCTACAATAGCTCCTCGAGATGCTTCTTTCTAGATCTTCGGACAGAAAGGAGGATTTCGATGTCGCAACACTTGCTATGTGCCCATTTCGGCTCGTTTTCTCTTTTAGAAATGCCTTTTTAACTACCCAAGACACGTTCCTTGCGTTGCGGCCCTTGAGACGCGCCCTCATTTAATTTTTACGACTCCGTGTCTTACACGTTCTACGGCTTGATGCGAATCGTACAACAAGGAATTTCTGTGGGGGCATGGGCGGGATTTTTCACGCTTTTGACTGTCTTTTGGTATAAGTATCTTCCTCAATCAATCTCCTGTCTCACTTTAACATTCATTTAGCACTAGCGCACATACACTGAATCTGTCAACAATCTTTTCACTTGCGTCCTTACAAATACCAAAGCTTGTCCGAGGAGATTTCTTTACCTCTGTAAGTTTTCAAAGGTCTTTAAATTTTTTCTTTTCATATTATTTTTTGTTCTTTGTATTTCTTCTCTCCTCGGCTTCATTTTTTCTTTCCTCAATCGTTTTTTAGACCTTTTCAAACCCTTCTGAAAAATGGATAGGTTTAAACATTTGGTAGATTTGGGGGATGCCATAGAAAGCTTTAAAGTCCAGTATGGGATTCCTCCTGGGGTAGAAATTAGGTACTGTAAAGAAGGTAAATGGCACGAGAAAAGGCAGGAGGGAGAAGTTGTTATCCCAATGATCGCCTTTATAGAGGAAGGAATGAGGATTTCTATGGGCACAGTTATAAGGGATTACCTTATAGCTCATAGGTTGGCACCTACTCAGTGCGTGCCTAATATGTTTAGGATTTTAGGCTATGTGGACGCTCTGAATGAAAAACTAGGTTTAGGATTGACCCACCATGATGTCAATTGGGTCTACAACCTGCACCACCTCAGGGGCCAAGGGTATTATCTAAAATCTAGATACCCTGAGGTTAGGCTTATCCAGTGTCTTCCCGGTTCTAACAAGGGTTTAAACAAGGATTTCCTAATCATGTCGGGTGATTGGCACAATGGCCTCCACTGCCCAACGAGAGAAGGGAAACCAGGTGGGGTTTATAAGTCTAAGTTTATGGTTATCAAGCTGGTTACACCTATTTACTTGTTATTATCTTTTTTACCAGTATTTGACAATATTTTCGATTTAATATGTTCCTGGCTAATGAGTTGTTTCTCTTTGTTGATTTGGCAGATAAAAACTCAACCATTCCTCACCTTAGTCTTATGAATCAAAAGAGTTTGGACAAGATCCTAAGGTCCGAGGTGTTTGCACATTCGGATGGCCAACTGAGAGCGGCTCACATCATCTTGAACTATGCCCCCATCTCCACTGCATTCCAAGCACCGAAGTGCATAATCAAGGCCCGAGATCCGCGCCTGTAACAGATAAGCGTAGCGGCTCTAGGCTTTCTGCTTCCCAGCCCTGTCCCAGGAGAGGTTCTCTCTACCGGTCCAATCTTAGAAGCCATTCCTAAAGTAGAGGTATCCTTCCAACGAGACGCCGAGGAAGCTACATTAGCAGCCCAGCCAACCCTTAGAGAAAAGGAAGACACAGTGGACATCTCTAAGTCTGAAGACGAGTTTGAAGTCTTCAATCAAAGTTTGTCTTCAGAGGTTCCAATTTTTGATTCTGTCCCCTCACCCGCGCCCACATCCAACGAGATGGGGATTTAGCGCAAACCGAGGTTAAGTCTGCTGGACTTAATAAAGTCCCGACCTGGGAGGGATGCTCCGGCCAAGGCGTCGCAGACAAAGCCCCCCTCTGTGCCTCCCACTGCTCCTCCACCTACTCAGTCCCTTGGACTCCAGCCGGCCGAACTGAAGAGAAAAAGGGAGGCAAAGGGCAAGGAGCCAATAGATGCGGGGAAAACCCACTCCACCCAAGAGGACGAGGCACTAAGGGCGGCCAAGCATCCCAGAATGGGGCAAAGGGACACCGAGAGGAGGAGTAGCCCTTCAACTACCCCGGAGGCGTGGCTACCAGCCCCTATGCTTGATGGTGCCCCTCTACCAGCCAGTGCCTCCATCAGGGACTACCAAGGGGGTAATAAAGGTTATGTAGCCAACGCAGTGGAGCAAGCTCTTTTGCTCCCCGGAGACATGCCTGAGCTCCGGTCCTTGAGGAAGCACGATGTCTTCCTCAGCTTGAAGAGATATCTCGATATGGTACACATTTTTTTTTAGCTTTTTCACTTTCCTTTGTTTTTCTGCCGTTGTTTATTTGCTGTTTTTTTGTTGTTGTTTTTTTTCTTCTTTTTTATTTTTAAACCGTACTTCCTTTCTTGCCAGGCTGTTCAAGCCTCCTTCCGGGCGAAAGAGATGATTAACTACTGCCATAGGCAGATGAAGGAGGAAGAAGCAAGGCGCAACGACGCCGTGGATTCCCTGAGGCGGCCGAGAAGAGCGCACAAGAGATGAAAAGGAAGCTCCTGGAAGAGGACAGAGAGAGAAAAAGTGCAGTCGCTGCACTTGACAGAGTTGAAAAACAGGCAGAAGGTCAGAGAGTGCTTCTCCGAAACGCTGAGGATCAATTGGCTACCTCCAAGGCCCAAAGTGTCGCCCTCAAAAAGAAATTAGAGGAAGCTGAGGTGGCCAGGGTGAAAGCCAAGAAGGCTCGTGATCAAGCTGAGCAAGAAGGAAACGATGTAGGGGTGGCAGAAACTGAGGAAGCCCTGAGGGCCGAGGTGTCCAGGGTATGCATAACTTACTGCCAACAAGTATGAAATTAGGCACTCAACCAAGCCGGGGTTGAAGCCTCATCTATACTTAGGAGGGCAGAGAGTGTGTATTACCCTCCTGCCATTCGACCATCCCTTCCTTCTTTCCCACAGCTTGATCCCATGTCTAAGAAGGCAAAGGTAGGCAATGGTAATGCAGCCAAGACTTCTGCATCATCTGATAAGGGGTCTGAGGTGATGGAACATCCCGAGAATGTAGAAAAAGATAATATTAGTCAAGAAGTGACTCCGGATGTCCCGAACCTTCCAATCGTTATCCAAGACAATCCTCCTGAAAAAGGAGCCAACAAGGGGATGGAGATTGTTTTGGCTACCCTTCCTCTGCCTATCACAGTTGATCCGTCAGGCAAAGGACAAGGACTCTCAAAGGTTGCAGCTGCTCAAACTAACCAGCCTCCTCCCAAGGAAAAAATTGTACTTAAGAAGAAATAGGTTTTTGTTTAGTTTACCTTACATTTTTTTTTTAATTCGGACTTCTTTTTTTGTATTTAAATTGCCTTATTCAAAGGCTCACTTTAATGAAAAGTATGTTTAAATTTCTCTCTACTGTGACTTTCATATTTGTGTTAGTATAGTGTGTATTTTCACTTGTTAACTAACATGAGTAATACTGGAGCAAAATTTTTTCTACCAATCCACATTTGATAAAAATCCTTTCACTTGAGATGAGTCGTGAAAACATTTAACTAAATCTATTTAAAACATCATCTCAGCAACACATAATTTGAACTTTGAAAGTAGTGTGATAAAGATAATCAATCCACAAACAGATATAAATATATTATCAAACGCTTTAAGTGATGCTCATGAGTATCTGTTTAAACTTGCTTATCACGATAGAGTTGCTACTTAGAGCAGCAAACTATTTTTGACGTTCAAGTAATCGATAAGAAATTTACAATTACCAAGGAGAATACCAAAAAGGGATTTAACTTGTGTGTTGTACATAATTTGTAGAGCCGGCCATGACTAAAATGCTGTTTTAATACTTGAATTGATGTCTGGGGTGTTAATTTTCCCAAAACATGTGATCCGAAGAGTAAGGCATTTCTTTGGTTCTGTTTAGCATTTAGAGTAATGATAGAAAGATGTCAACCTTTCCAAGGTATGTGGTTCGAGGACCAGGCATGACTGAGGATCTGTTTGACACTTAGATAGATTTTATACAGTGTTAATTTTTCCAAAGCAAATGGTCCGAGGAACTCGACGTAGCTAAGGATCTGTTTAACACTTAGAAACACGGTAAAAAGATATCAATTTTTCTAAGGTATGTGGTCCGAGGACCAGACATAACCAAAGATCTGTTTGATACTTAGATAGATTTCTTACAGTATTAATTTTCCAAAGCAGATGGTCCGAGGAATCTGATGTAGTTAAGGATCTGTTTAACACTTAGAAACATGGTAAAAAGATATCAATTTTTTTGAGGTATGTGGTCCGAGGACCAGGCATGACTAAAGATCTGTTTGATACTTAGATAGATTTCATACAGTATTAAATTTTCCAAAGCAGATGGTTCGAGGAACCCGACGTAACTAAGGATCTGTTTAACACTTAGAAACATGGTAAAAAGACATCAATTTTTCTGAGGTATGTGGTCCGAGGACTAGGCATGACCAAAGATCTGCTTGATACTTAGATAAATTTCATACAGTATTAATTTTTTCAAAGAAGATGGTCCGAGGAACCTGACGTAGTTAAGGATCTGTTTAACACTTAGAAACATGGTAAAAAGATATCACCCGCAATGTGACAAACACAAATATGATAATGTACATTCTCAATAATAATAATATATTTTCAGGTTGTTTACATTCCAAGGATGCGGTACAACCTTATCCTCCAGATCTTCCAAGTAGTATGCACCTATTCCTACCACAGAGGTGATACAATATAGTCCTTCCCAATTGGGTCCTAACTTTCCCCAGGCTGGGTTCCT
Organism: Lithocarpus polystachyus; assembly: GCA_033629205.1. Classification (NCBI taxonomy): domain Eukaryota; kingdom Viridiplantae; phylum Streptophyta; class Magnoliopsida; order Fagales; family Fagaceae; genus Lithocarpus; species Lithocarpus polystachyus. The sequence continues at coordinate 64,646,600 of CM066163.1, forward strand.
TACAGAACCGACCACTCTTCTTAGTGCCAAATCTCTAGGCACCAATGGCCTTAACTTCACATTGCCATCATATCCTTCTTAAGTTTATGCTGATAATAGGCCAATTGGACCATGGCATTTTCTCTTCGTTCTTTAACTAAGTCCAAACTTTTCTCTAGTAAACCATCATTGTTGCTCGGAGTGAAAAAGCTTGTTCTTAATGTAGGGAATCCAATTTCCAATGGAATAACAGCTTCGGCTCCATAAGTCAATGAGAAAGGAGTTTCTCCAGGAGACCTCTGAGGTGTAGTCCGATATGTCCACAACATATTTAGTAGTTCCTCTACCCATCTTCCTTTGGACTCATCTAATCTCTTCTTGAGCCCACTTACTATGACTTTATTTACAGCCTCGGCCTGCCCGTTCCCCTATGGATATGCTGGGGTGGAATACCTGTTAGTTATTACTAGCTCACAGCAATATTTCCGGAAAGATTTGCTGTCAAATTGAAGTAAATTATTCGAAACTAGGGTGTGAGGGATTCCGAGTCGTGTGACAATGTTTTTCCAAATAAATTTCTTTACATCCACATCCCAGATGTTGGCTAGCGGTTCCGCTTTAACCCATTTAGTGAAATAGTCTGCTTCGGGATGTATGCACAACAGATATGGTCTAGAAAAAGATCTTTCGTATAGTTTCTGATACTCGGATAGCCAGAACCGAGGAGCCTTCCTTTGTATCTTGTCTGCTTCCAATTTATTCTTAGGTAAAACATCATCTTTGAGGAATAGTAGGATAGGATCCATCCAACTAGGACCTACCCTCACTTGATGAACGAATAACACATCTTTTCCTAACCCAAAGGGCTTAATAAGATCCTCAACAAGAATTACTCTCGGCAGGCGCTGTGCCAAGGAGGTTGATAACGTTGCAAGCGAGTCTGCATGTGTATTTCTACTTCTAGGAATTTGCAGCAAATTAAAAGATTCAAACCCAGATTGTAAATGTCTAACTTGGCTTAAATGCTCCTGCATTCTAGGATCCCAAGCTTCTAACTCCCCTCGTACTTGACCCACCACTAGCCTTGAATCCGAGAATATTTCCACGGTTTTTCCACCCATCCTTTGAACCATGGTCATCCCCACTAACAGAGCTTTATATTCTGTTTCATTATTTGTGGCCGAGAACCCAAGTGTTAACAATTTTTCGATTGTGATTTTCTCGGGGGAGATCAGAACTAAACCCACTCTAAATCCTTTGAGTTTTCAAGCGCTATCAACATAAACTTTCCATGACAATGATCCTTGTATGGAGATTACCCCAACTGAATTTTCATCCATGTTGTGTTTCTTCACATCTTCTTCTATTGGGGTCTCAGCAAACTCGGCCACAAAATCGGCCAGGATCTGACCCTTTATAGAGGTACGAGGCATATACTTGATGTCATAAGACGTCAGCTTTGTTCCCCACTTTGCAATTCTCCCCGTATAATCAGCGCCTCTGAGCAGAGCCTTAAGTGGCAATTGAGTCAGGACAATAACAGTGTGTGACTGGAAATAATGGGGAAGCTTGCGTGTAGCATGTACCACAGTCAGAATAGCCTTCTCTAGTGGAAAATATCGAATCTCAGCCTCATGCAAGGACTTGCTCACATAATACACAGGCTTTTGTACGCCACTATCAACTCTTATCAGCACCAAGCTTATCGCATGGGCGGCCATTGCAACAAAAGCAAATAAGATCTTATCTGCCTCGGGTTTGGACATGATCGACGGCCGAGAAAGATATTCCTTCAACTGCTGGAATGCTATGACATATTCCTCGGTCCATTCAAAGCCCTTCCACTTATTGAATAGCTGGTAGAAAGGTCTACACCTATCTGCCGACCGGGATATAAATCAGTTCAAGGCGGCGGTCATCCCCGTCAATCTCTGTACTTCCTTGGGATTCCGAGATGGTTACAAATTATTAATTGCTTTAACCTGGTCTGAATTGACCTCAATTCTACGGTGAGTAACCATATAGCCTTGAAATTTTCTCGACCTTACACCAAAGGAACATTTTGAAGTATTAAGTCGTAACTTGTACCCCCTTAAAATTTCAAAGATGTTTCCAAGGTCATCAATGTGCTCGGCCTCCTTCTTGCTCTTGACCACCATATCATCAATGTAGATTTCGATATTCTTTCCCAGCTGCAGCTCAAACATTCTTGTCATCATCCTCTGGTAAGTAGATCCTGCATTCTTAAGCCCAAACGGCATCACCCTGTAATGATAGTTCCCAATGGGAGTGACAAAAACTTTTTTTTCCTGGTCTTCCAAGGCCAGAGGCATTTGGTGATAAACCTGAAAAGCATCCAAAAAGCTCATCCGAGGATGTCCCATAGTTGCATCTACCAACTGATCAATCCGAGACATGGAGAAAGGGTCCTTTGGGCAAGCCTTGTTCAAGTCTGTGTAAGCCACACATACCCGCCACTTGCCATTCTTCTTCTTCACCACCACAGTATTAACCAGCCATTTAAGATAAAACACCTCCTTAATAGCCCCAGCCCGCTTAAGTTTCGCCACCTCTTCTTTGACGGCGACAGAATGTTCCTTTGAAGAGCGCCGATGAGGCTGTTTTTTTGGGGTAAAAGATGGATTAACGTTCAAATGGTGACAAATAAGGCTCGGATCTACTCCCGGTCCTTCATAAGCATTCCAAGTGAATACATCAATATTCTGCCTTAGAAACTGCATCAACTCCTCCTTTTCCCGAAGAGACAGTTGAGCCCCAACTTGAAAAAATTTCTCTGGCTCATCATCGATAAGAATTTTCTCCAACTCCTCGCATTTTGCCTCCTCGGCCTCGTTACAAGAAGCCGAGGCCTTGGACTTTAACTACTACAATTCTTTATCTGCAAGGGCCGAGGAATCTAACTCAGGTCAATGCGTGATAGTAGCCACCAAACATTGCCTGGCCATGAATTGACTTTCGACTAGCTCCTCAACTCGATCTCCAGATGGGTACTTGACCTTGAGATGGAGAATGGACGAGACAGCCCCTAAGGCGTGGAGCCAAGGCCGTGCCACAATAGCAGTGTATGGAGAATAAGCATCCACCACTATAAAATCCACCTCCACCACTTCTGATCCGGCCTGAACTGGCAATCTGATCTGCCCCCGCGGAACAACAACCTTTCCATCAAAGCCAACCAGAGGTGAATCATAATTGGTCAGGTCTTCTGGTTTAAGGTTAAGCCCTTTGTACAGATCTGGATACATAATCTCGACCCTACTGCTCTGGTTTACCAGTACCCTCATCATGTCGTATCCGCCAATCCTAAGGGTTACAACTAGGGCATCATCATAAAGCTGCATGGGTCTGACTTTGTCCTCGTCCGAGAAGCTTAATACTGGGCGAACCCCTATTTTAGCCATCTTCGACTCATGACCAAAGACCTCAGCACACAGCCCGATTACAGTCATCACCCTAGAGGGGCAAGATCCTGTTCTGCCTAGTGCGGCGAGAATAACATGAATGGTGCCCAAAGGGGGGTCTTGAAGAATTACTGCCTTGAATCCCTGATCCCGTTTGACCTTCCTGCTCATTAGGTCGATTCAAGAACTGTTTCAATCTTCCATCTCGGACCAACTGCTGCAAATGACTCTACAAGATCCTACAGTCCTCGGTTGTATGCCCGTGCTCTTTATGATACTGGCAATGCAGACTCTGAAAATGCTTTGCAGGGTCTCCGATCATCTTGTTCGGCCACTTAAAGTATGGCTCATTATTGATCTTCTCTAGGATTTGATGTATTGGTTCTCGGAACAACGTGTTAACGACCTGGGTAGTTGGAGATCCAGATTGCCCCTCAAAGTCCCTACGGGGCCGATTGTTGTTATACTGATCCGACCTGAAATCCCTCCTCCTCTCCTGAGGGATAACCTTACCCTTGCCTTTTCCTTGCTGCTAGTCCTCCTCGACCCTTTTCTACTTGTCAATCCTATCCATGAGCTGGCGTACACTAGTAACCGGTTACCCTGTCAGGGACCTCCTTAGGTTGTGCTCAGCGGGCAGGCCGACCTTGAAAGTTCTGACAGCTACGTCATCAAAGTCGCCATCAATCTCGTTGAACATTTCCCAATATCAGTTCGAGTATGTCTTCAATGTTTCTCCCTCTCGCATGGACAGGGATAATAAAGAATCCAAAGGCCGAGTGACTCGGCTGCACGTGATAAAACGGGACCCAAAGGTTTGGGTGAGCTCCTTAAAAGAGTCAACAGAGCCTGCTCCTAGACCATTGAACCACCTCATCGTCACGGGCCCTAAGCTGGACGGGAACACCTTGCATATTAGAGCCTCGTTCTTAGAAATGGACCGTCATTCTCTGGTTGAAATGGCTGACATGTTCAACAGGGTCTATTCAGCCATTATAAATGGTGAAAGTAGGCTAGGTAAACCGCCGAGGAAGCTTCGCACTCTCAATTCTACTTGTAAAAGGAGACATAGAAATTCTATTGAGTGCTTTGCTCATCGCGTCATTTCCTAGGCCCCTCGAAGATGAATCTCTGCTCTTGCGCCCATAACGATAGTCCTCCTCATACGAGAAGGCTTCGCTGGGAGGCGTTCTTGATCTACGCTTATAGTCCTCATCCCTCTCACCATTAGAGGAAAGGTCAAAAACCGAGGGACTTCGCCTCCTCCGCTTGCGGCGCAGCTTCTTTTTAAGGTAGTCCATCTCTTTCTGCATAGCCCTAGCATGGTCTTCATGAGAGATGTGGCTATCACCTTTAGAATGACTCTTATCAGTATGGGTGGTATGCATACTTCTCTCTTGGCCCTCTCGAGGATGGTCTTCCTGTTGAGACCCCAAAGACTCCGGTTGGTGCGGACCTGAACCTACCATGATTGAAGATCTAACACTCTAACCAATCAGCTCCCCACAAATTGCGCCAATTTTAAGGACACAGGTTTAGCGTACTAGCCCAAAAGTGGATGGACCAGCCCAAAAGGCCTAAGAACAATAAATTTGTAGAGAGTGGAAAAAGAAAGTTTGGCTAGATTAGATTAGATTAGATTAGATTAGATTAGACAATCAACAAGATGGGTTAAGATCACAAGAAGAAAGAAATAAAAGATTTAATTTCAAGAAACTGTCCTCGGCAAGAGTCCGAGGAGGTCAACTTTGATATTCACTATTCTTAATTTAGATACAAGTTCAGTTCTTAATGCCTACAATGTTTCTTTTTCCCCTCCGATCCCCTTCTTTTTTAGATCTCTCTTCCTTTTATACTCCTTCTTCCCCTTCTCTTAGCCTTCCACGTGCATATTGGATGACTCTTGTTGATACTTGTCACATCCCAACTTTTCCAAAAGTCCTTCGATAATAGCTGGATGGTTGGAAATCACTGTTCAGAGGTCTTCTCCACATAAATGCGGTTAGAGGATTAGCTGTAGAGTATTCAATGCGGGGGTGGCAACCTTCTTCCTTGATATTTTTAGAATCTCTTCTTGGCACATTCCTCTGCAATACTCACCCAGTCCGATAGAACCCTCTGGGGTGTTTTCTTGAACGGCAAACTCCAAGACTCACTCAAGCTTCAGTAATCCGAGGTGATGTTTATCCTCAGCATAACTTCCAAGGAGGTTAAGTTCCCACTTAACCCCTTCACCTTCAATGCTTATTTTCTAGGCTAAGTTGAACCATCTTCGGACTAGCCTTAGTTCTCGGCTTGGGCTTTGGGTACAACATGTATAAGGTAAAGAATTCTCTGCCCAATGGACTAGGACGGCCCAACATACACAGGGATCAAGAATTTCTGGCCCATTGACCCTGCATTTATCTTTGCAATATTTTTAAAGGAAAAATAAAATTAGAGTTTATTTATATGTAATGGGTTGAACAAGTTACAAATTTAAATGATTAGAGATTTTCATTTTTATTATTTGTTTTTAAATAGGCTTTTTGTTGAATAATTTGTTCACTTATTGTTGTTTGAATTATTTTTGTTGCGATTTGGGCTAATTTTTATTATTGTTATTTAAGCCTCTTTTTTTTTAAGGGATTAAGGATTATGTTTGGGAGGTCAAAATTATTTTTGAAGTAATGCTACGTCCACAGTATTTTCATAACAAATCTTATATGATAAGCTATTATTGATAGTTAAAAAAATGAGGTCAGTATTAAGCCAAAATTAGAATCAATAACAACTTACCACATCAGATTTGTTTGTAAAACTATTGTGAAAATGTTGTTGATGTAATATTGCTTTTATTTTTTATTTTTTGTTAAATCTAAATTATTGTGATTCTCAAGTCAAGATGTTCAACATTTTTATTAGAGTTTAGTATATAATTTCTTTTTTTTTTTCCACATATATATATACATATATATATATATATATACACAATTTTTTTGCAAGTCAAGGTGATCCTTTGACCACCCTGACTTAAATGTGGAGACTAGAGCTGCCATTAGAAATGTGTTATAATTATTGAGGTAATATGCTGTGACCAGTGCTAATAAAAGTAATGTCAATATTAGAATTATGTCAAAATAATGATATTCTAATTTATTACTTTTGAAAATATAGAATTTAATTTTTATTATTTAAAACCTAAGAGTTCAATTTTATACGTTTCAAATTATATGATTTAATTTGTATCCAAAATTTCCTAAAATATTTTTTGTTTTAACATTAGTTTGATAGATAATAATAATAATAATAATAATAATAATAATAATAATAATAATAATAAAGGGGAGGGGGTCATTTTCTGCTCTTTTGATATTTTACGAGCATCAAGTTTGATGCTTGCGGGACAACAAGCTAGGCCCATTTACGTCGTCTTATTATGCGTCGAGGATAAGACCTGAAAAACTCCTTTGAATTCTAAAAAGCTGTGTTCATTGTTTTTTGGTGGACAAAAGTAGTGTTCATTGTACTACGTGATAACTCCTTTTCAATATTAAAAAACAAAAACGATCTTCATATGCAATCACATCACATACTTGACATTTTGTAGATTAAACTTTTATTTTCCCTTATGGATTTTCTTTTCTTATGATATACTAATAATATTATCGGCTGTTATCTCTAATATGAAATCCTAACTCATCCTTGTGGTTAGATGTTGTAAAATTGACGGGTTGGATTCCGGTCAAATCAATCGGGTTCAAGTTAAAAATTGGTCATTTTAAATGAGCTAGAAATAGATCTGATCATTTGAGTTGCAGATTGAGTCAGATTGACTTGTAACTTTCATTGTACCACGTGATAACTCCTTTTCAATATTAAAAAACAAAAACATTTTCCATATTTATATAGGCAATCACATCACATGCTCATCGTTTTGTAGATAAAACTTTTATTTTCTCTTATGGGTTTTCTTTTCTTATGATATACTACTAATATTATCGATTGTTATCTCTAATATGAAATCCTAACTCATCCTTGTGGTTAGACGTTGCAAAACCGACGAGTTGGCCTTTGGTCAAGTCAATCGGGTTTGAGTTAAAAATTGGTCATTTTAAATGAGCTAGAAACAGATCGGATCATTTGAGTTGCAAGTCGAGTCGGATTTACATGTAACCACATGAATTTTTTTTATTTAAAAATGTATTTTTCATTTGGTAAATCATTTAAAAAATTACTTAGTATAAAATGCATTATTTTGAATTTACCACTCATATCAAGAATGAGCTCAGCTCAACAAATTAATACTTGTTCAATAATTATAAAATTATACATTTATCAACATTGCTAACCAAAACAAAATTTCACAAAGGAGTATAATCTACCATTTGAACATCTAACTAAAACAAGAGTCTGAATTTGATAAGGACCCAGTATAAAAACCCTGTTTTACTCTCTCCAATAAAATACTGACACATCAAATTTTTTCAAATAAAAGAATAAGCACTGATACAGCCAATCACACTCCCACTAAAAAGTCGTTCACCCAAATATTTAAAATAAAAATATAAAAAGAAACCGACACCATCGTCTGAAAGTTAAAACCCCAACCAAACTTCTTTCTCCTACATGCTGCCGGAAATGCCTCTGAACAGAAAAGTGTCGTCAACTAAGTCGAAGTCTGAAATAGATGGTCGGAGCTGCCATAGACATGCTGAATCTTGAAGCTTTGGTATTAATCTTACATCCTTTCTTCAAAACAAAAGGATTACAACAAACAATAGGAGAAAAATTCTTTCTCCATGAAAAGAAAATAGAATGGCGTTTCAGTTTTGCTCTTCCTAAGCTTGGGTTGATTGACATTGATTTTTTTCTTTAAAAATCAATAAAATACCAAAGCTAGAAGATCCAGCCTAGACTATTATGTCCACGGTGGTTCTGGCGTATTTTTTAGACTCCCGACGTCGCCGATGAAGGCTTTTCGGTCTGGCAGCAAGCAACTCGTCGCTTGTGGAGGAAGAAGGTTAGATTCGGATTTTTGTTTTCTTAATTAGATAACAGTGAGCAAAAACCAAAAAAATTAGATAACGGTGAGAGTGTGATTGTGTGAGGTAATATCTAATTTTTTATTTAAAAATATATGATGCGGCATGATGCTATTGGATGGTAAAAGTAGGGTTTTACGTTATATTCTTATTGAATTTAATCTCTTAAAACAAACAAGCAAGTTTCATTTGTACATGATATCAACATTCCAAAACATAATACATAATTATAAATGCCCTATTAAAATAGCTAATTTGACAAAGAATATAAACATATAAGAAATTTTTAATCTTGAAAATTAATTTTATAATATAATATCAAAGGTAGTTGGTACTCTATTTCAATTTAAGAATAAACATCAAAATTTGATTATTTACTTATCTATATATGGTCTTTTTAAAGAATATTATGTTATTAAACAACACATATATTAGGAAATATCATTTTTTATTTTGAAATACAGTTTATTTTGGCCATGGATTGTTAAAAATAGACCTATGCATCCATAATTTAAGCCAAATTTCATCGATATACTTTGGCTCACTCTTTTCACAATATAATTTCAAATATATGTTTTTAATTCTATTGCAACCAAATTATCTTGGCACATACTTTATTATGTAATATCTAAAAAACTTTACTTATCACATTATTCAAGCAAGAGAATGCCTCAACCATTTATCTTTTAATTCATTTGCATGTAGTTAGATAAATGTTTCAATTGTTCTCTTGAGACCATTGTCATTTAAATGACATTAAATATATACAATATTTGAATGACATTACTAAAAAAATGTAAAATATAGATATTTTTATTTTTAAAGCAAATAATAATAATGTGCATTATATTTGTCAATTGAATTTAAGTTGTACACTGTAAAGCTCACAATAAACAATTAAACTAATTATGTCTTTAATTTTTTTTACCAATTTTTTTATTAAAAAAAAACATGTTAGGTTGACTTGCAAAAAAGCATGTCTAAGTCATAGGTCAACCCATTTTTTACTTTGGGTCAAAAAATTTAGTACATGTCAAGTATTTTTCTTTGGGTTTAGGTCGAGCTGGCGAATCTTGACCTGTTTTGCCATGTCTACCTGTGGTTGTGGATCTAATGACGTTCCTACTAAATTATTAACTCTCTCAAAAGATTAAGTTATTAAAAAATAATAAATTTAACTATATAATTCTAATATCATTCCCTCATGGACTTAAACTCTCTTTTAATAAGTAATACCCAACATGTGAGATTTTACGTGGCATTAGATAAGTCTAATATTTTCCCTAATTCCAGTGGAAGATTCCAAGTCATTTTTTTTTGGCTCTCTATTTTAGTTTCTCCAAGGTGCTTACTGTTTTAAATAGTTAATTAAGATCTAATTTAATAGTGTACGGTGATCATACAGCCATGTGATGCTTACAAGATCTGATGAGATACCGCTACCTAATGTGTTGAGAATCCCAAAACCTGTGTGGAAGGCCCCTGCAGCTAGTGTGATTAAAACAAATTTTGATGGTGCCATTTTTTAGGATTTGTATTGGAGTATTGGTGCGAAACTCGCAAGTAGAAATTATGGTCATTCTGTTAGAGCAAAAATTATATCTTGTACCAGGCATATATGTCGGGTCTCTCACACATGGGTGGGCCCCACATACTATGGGACCCGCCAGTGTGTGAGTGACCCGGCATATATGCCGAGTACACCATATACTAGCTCCTGATAGAGAAGATCCTTATTCCACCTTTTGTTGTGATTTTGGACTCTTGTTGCTAGACGAGCTGTGCAATTTGTCAAAGGAGATTGGGTTACATTGTTCTAACTCTGAGAGTGATTTAGAAATGTCCATCAACACTCTTAGACATGGTGTTAGAGCATTTACAATGGAAAATTGTATCCCATCTTATTTTACAACGCACCCAACATCTCAGTTTTTATTTTCCTATTCTACTCATTAAAATAATATATATTATCTACTAAAAATATATAACCAAAAAAAATAATCTCCTCTCTCTAATTTTTTCTCTCTTCCTTCCTCCCCCGTCTCTCTCTCTCCACCATGAACAAACCCAAACCCCAACCACCTCCTCCACCCAGCAGCAATCACTTACCCATCCTCTGCCCAGCAACAATCACCCACAACATAGACCCAAATCACTACTACACCACCCGCCACCCCAGCAAATCACAACAACAATCCCAAAACAAAAAATTGAAGAAAAACCCACCATCAATCCATGCCGATTGCCACCACCACCAAACCCAGAAACCATAGCAAGAACAACCACATGAAACCGGCCACCTTGCCACTACCAAGCCACCGGCTAGCAACCACCACCACAACCAAACTCACCACCAACAACAACCACAAAAAACAACGACCAAGAGGAAAAGAAACACAAAAAATTTCCAAAAACCACCACCAACAACCACAATCACAAGAAACGGCCACCATAAAAATCACCAGGAGAAAAAAAAAAAAATCAAAGAAACCCACCAAGTCGACTCGTCAATCACCACACACTGATCAGCAACCCCAAGCCACCGATCAGAAACCCACACCGCCGATTAGAAACCCAAGTCGTCGAGAGAAAATGGACATGGAGAAAGAAGATGGACAGAGAGAAGACTAAAGAGACAAGGAGGCATATAAAATATAATATAAATAGGATAAAAGTTGCTACAGTGTCATTATAAAAGTATGATGGCATTGTAGTAGAATTGTAAATTTTTTTAAAATTCTATGTTTTTACAGTTCCGGATGGTGGAGGTTTTTGAGAGACAAATGCTATATAGAGGCAACATATGGTATTTAGCATTCCTATTGTGAATGCTCTTATATTACAATCCTCTTTTAGTCATCTTGTGAAAGACATGCTGTCTTCTACTAACTCTTTACAGAGTTTTTCTTTTTCTCATACCTATAAGCAAGGTAATGCATTAGCACTATTGGAAATATATTTTGAATATTGCTCAAATTAATTAACAAAAGTGTAAATCAAATACAATGATATCAATGCTATGAAATAAGAAAGTAGAGAACAGAAACTTGTCGATAGCCGAGGCACGGAATTGAATCTGTTGTTCTTAAGAAGCGATTTCGCCTCCACTATTAAGATATTTGGTGCAAATGGCTTAGGCGGTTGCTCTTTAGGATATAACGGCAACCTATTAGTGTGCACTCACAAACAGAGCTTCAAACTTGTCATAGGATGCCCAATCGGAATTTTCAAGTATATGAGAGAGGGAAAGAATTAGATTCTGTTATCTATTGATCTTTTTGGAACAAGTCTTATATAGAAGAGCTGACTTACATATAATAAGAAATTACCCACACTTTAGGCAATTAGCTGGCTCCATTTGAATTTGCTTTCCATGGAAAAATCCCCAATTGCAACCGGTAGTATATGAACGTTGAAGGATGTGATTTTTCCAAGAGTGAATAAGGAAAGAAAAGAATGATAGAGTTAAGGAGATTTTACAAACAAAAGATGGGTTTAAGGGATTTCATCCCTTGATACCGTTGCTGCCAAAATCAAAGGGTTTAAGGGATTTCATCCCTTGATACCGTTGCTGCCAAAATCAAAGGTTTTAGGAAAGGAAATATAAGATATTAGGGGATTTTATTTGTGCTAGGTTTTCACGTGCTAGTTGACTTAGTAAGTCATGACCTTGGGCTTTATCCAAACACAAAGTTGGGCTTCTAAGATAATGGGTTTAGAAGTTTTAAACATATCATCTCCATCCGGTCTTCATATTCCATCTTATTTTACCATTTCAAAAAGCAACTTTATCAATTATACAATACCATTTTTCAACACTTCCAACATCCCAACTTTTATTTTTCCATCCTACTCATTAAAATAATATATCTACATAAAAAAAAAAAATTTTTCTTATTTATTTTTTCCCAATCTCCTCCACACGGCCTTCCTTCCCGACTCCTCCGTCCCATTCCTTTTCAGTTTTCACCTTCTTCTTCCATCTTCATATCTACCCAGCAAACAAATCCAGCAAACCCATTTTTTTTTCTTTTTTATTTTTTCCCAATCTCCTCCACACGGCCTTCCTTCCCGACTCCTCCGTCCCATTCCTTTTCACCTTCTTCTTCCATCTTCATATCTACCCAGCAAACAAATCCAGCAAACCCATTAAAATACCCAACAAACCCAGCAAATCTAGCACAGTATTACGAAAACCCAAATCAATCCACCAGCAATTCTTAACAGCAAACCCATCGGAAAAAAATCCCAAACCCATCTGTTCTCACCGGCAGCAATGGCGAGAGAGAGAGGGTCGCCCGTCGCCGAAACAAACCCATCGGAAAAGAGAGCAGGAACAAACTCCATGCCGTCGCCCGTCGCTGGAAACCCATGAACAAACTCCATGCCGTTGCCTCCATGCCGTTGCCTCCATGCCGCTGAAGACGAGAGAGCAGGAAGAAGAGAGAATAGGAAAAAAGATAGAGAAAGATGATGAAAATTATGATCCGGAGAGAGGAGAGAGAAGACCAAACCGATTAAAAAATGATTTTTGTTTTTAGCATTGAGCTACAGTGCGATTCTACATTTAGAATCGCACTGTAGCTCAATCTCATTTTTTTTTGCAATAGTTGTATTATACAACTTCTAATGGAGTGGGTCTTTTGGCCTGGAATTGTAAAATGGGCTTGGATTTGAGATATACACTACCCACTGCGGATGCTCTAACAAGCACATGTTTTAACCAGAAAAACAAGGTTTTCCTTTCTTTTATTAGTCTAGATTGAATCTATTCCTCAAGATCTTCATAATTATTTTGTTTCGGACTTATTAGCAATTCAATAAAAAAAGTACGTTGATTGTTTACATATATGTGTGTGTGTGTGTGTTTTCCTCATAACTATTTTATGCTTACTATCATGTTGTATCACATGAATTGAATTTTGAATAGCACTATTGAAACTCTTTATCATCCCTATCATTTAGTCTAACAAAATTATGAAGAATCATAGTAGCAAATACAATAAGTATTTGGATATGGAATTGATAAAATGACATGTTTTTTTTATAATTCTTCACTTGGAAGGTGGTAAGGTAGCCCCTTGTATGCTGCCAAGAACACTTGGAGAATCACCCTTTATAAACTGGTAGAAATTAATACGTGCGGACTCACCTTTTTAAATATTTTGATTGACAAGGATGCACCATAGGAAGCTATCTCTTACGTTTTGGACCTCTGGGGGTATGCGATTTGTAGACAGAGCTCTTATCAGGCTTATTTACAAAGCTTTATACAGCAGAGACAAAGTTCTAGAGGTCAAAATGACAAAGCCCTGTGTAAACACACAACAAAATGACTAGTATAATTTAGATGGAATGAAGGTGTTTAAATTGTTTATTTGCTCTGAACTGTAGGTGCTGTTGTGCATGGACAAATCAGCTGGTTTGCCCTATTAAACGCTAGTAATTGAGCTTGATTTTTACATACTATAATCTGCAAGGAAGAAAGTCAAGTTTAATAAAACTATATCTTGTTTCGAGTGTATATGTCATCTCTCTTGTAGCAGGTGGGTTCCATAGATGCCCCATCCCCTCTCGCCCATGTGTGTGTATTTGTTTCTCAAGAAAAAATAAAAATAATAATAACCCCACTAGCGAGCACTAGATGGCAAAAAAAAGCATATTGGAAAACCAATTACAAGAGCTCTAATTATTAAATATTGGTGTGTATTTGGAGTGTGTACACCATGTTAGTTGAATTTATGTTTTTGAAAACACAATTTCAATTAAATTGTGAAATCACCAATTCAAAATTATAACTGAAATTATATTTTCAAAACACGAATTTCAAGGTTGTGTGCAATTAATTGTTATAACAAATATTAACGCAATTATAAACGTCCTTTCATAGAGGTAGAACGCTTTCTCAACAGATTGTAAGGTTGGAAAGTCGGTTGGAAAGTCAATCCTTTGCCAAACTGATTTCCCTTTTTCTTTGGAAACCCTAGAGTCTTTATTATTTTCTAGCCTTTTCAAACCAAAACTTAACCCTAAATCCTCAAAACCCAAGCTGTCCAGACCTAACTCAGATTTGCTAAATCTAATTTTGCTTAGTCCCCTCTTGTCCTATCTCACGCTTGAAACCCCTTTTAGATTATTTTACTGACAGAAATGCTTAGAACTTATTCACGGTCTTTCCAAACCACCTTCAAACAATTGAATATAAAAATATTTTGAAAGAGAACAGACAGGTAATTCAAAGCTATATTTAAAGGAAGCATAGTTTTAGACCAAGAATAGCAGCAAAACCATATAGAAATTAATAAATCAACTGAAAATTTATCTAGAGTTTTGCACTGAACAGCTTGTGTTGCTCCAAAGCAGATTATATACCAAGTTACTAACAGCATAGTTTGTAGAAGGACATAGGCCCATAAGCTATAAGCAAAACTAATGCTGACAAAAAAACGAATCAAATAAACAAGTTGTGCCGCTCAAATCTCATCCTAGCAGCCCATTGGCAAACTATTTGTAGAAGCTGAGGTAGAAAAATAATAATGGTTGAAAGACTGACATGGATGAGGCAAATAAATTATTAGTGCAATCCTTATTTGATAGCGTAACTGTGTAAACATTGAGAATGGAGTAAGCATTGCACCTTTATCTCGTAATTAGAAGTTCTCAAATTATGAATGTTTGTAGTGATTATTTTAAAGATTGGCTTCAAAATGTCATGTGGTTTCGCTTGATTAGCAGGCTTACCTTAACTCATCTTGGTTTCAAAATTGAAGTCTTCATATAAGTTGGTTTAATGATAGTTTAATTTGGAAATTTTTATTTGCCTAGATTTGCTTAATGATGAGTACTTAACTATTTCCTTTACGTTTTTGCAGTTTGGTTGTGCAAGTTTGAACATATTGGAATCGGAGAATCACGTTTTAAACTGGTAGAAATTATTAAGGATGCACCGTAGGAAGCTATCTCTTACGTTTTGGGCGACCTCTGGTACGTGATTTGTAGACAAAGCTCTTATCACTTTATCAGGCTTATTGACAAAGCTTTATACAACAGAATGGCAAAGTTCTAGAGCGAAAAATGACAAAGTCCTGCAAGCGATCTGTAAAAACAACAAAGCTAATGGATGAAGCTCCGCTCACATATATTGAAGAAACAAAAATATAATACGTCATTGAGTTCAAGAAGAAACATCGTGAAACAATAACAACTAGAAATTTCTACAAAGGCAAATGAATTTGGTTTAAGAAAAATTAATGCCATGATAAAGCTCTGTCAAAGGCCAGAGAGTGCATCACCAGCTGCTACACCAGTGCAGCTCAGCTTGCCACCTAGTGCAGCAGTTAGTGCACCAGGTGATGCAGCATCAGCTGCCATACTAGTGCAGCCCAGCATGCCACACAGTGCAGCAGTTCGTGCATCATATATGCCCAGACAAGCACTTGACCAAGCAAGACAAGTAAATCAGTTACTAGCTGATGTAGGAACAGATGACACTTAGATTGAAGCTTCAAGTAGAAATCAAGAGATCTTACCTTGTGTTCCAGAGTTGAAGAAATTGATAAAATGTGCAATTTCATCTAAACGACAATGTAGCCTATCTGAAATATGTACAAAAATGGTGTGTAGCTTTGCTTGTTAGTTTGGTTAGTTTAGTCAGGTACGTGTAAGAGTTTGTTGAGTCTTGTTAACACGTGTATCTATCTGTTAAGTTAGTTATAGAACAGAGTCCTTATATAAATTTGTATAGCTATTGATTTAATGAATGAAACAATCAATTCAGTTTTCATCAAATTCATTTTCTCATATGGTATCAGAGCATAACTTCTAGACACTTCTATTTCTAGGGTCTATTAAATCAAATTTAGGGATTTCTCAAATTTCTCATCCACCATTGTTACTTTCTTCAAGCTTTTCTTATTCACCATTGTTGCTTTTCTTCGAGCTTTTCCTTTCCTTTCAATGGCGGACGCAACAACAGCTAATGCCTCCACCACTGAATCTTCATCTTCTTCGCAAGATTCATATAATCTCAATGACCCACTGTTTTTGCATCCTAGAGAGAATCCAGGAGCTGTTCTCACTTCTCAACCATTGTTTGGGGGAGAGAATTATCCTACTTGGATAAGATCAGTGAGAAAATCATTGATTGCCAAAAGCAAGCTTGGCTTTATAGATGGTTCTTTAACCATTTCTTCTCCATTGGTGAATTCACCAACTGCTGCTCAAGCTTGGATTCATGCTGACAACATGGTTGGTACTTGGATTATCAATTCAGTCTCACCAAAACTCCAAGGCTATATATAGAGAACTGCACTTGAGATTTGAACTTATCTCAGGGACACGTTTAGCCAAGGGAATGGCACTAAGGTCTTCAATATCCAAAAGCAAATTGCTGAGATTCATCAGGAAGAGCAATCACGCACTGATTATTTCACTCAACTCAAGGTCTTGTGGGATCAACTTCAGAATCTTTAGTCCATTTCCCCAAATGCACCCGTGGACAATGTGTGTGTAGCATTAATCAGAGGTTGAAGAGCCTTCAAGCTAAAGAGTCCACAATGAAATTTCTCATGGGTGTCAATGATTCATTTTCCCAACTGAGAACACAGATCTTACTAATGGATCCATTGCCTTCTGTCAATAAAGCTCACTCTTTGTTCATCCAAAAAGAGATGTAAAAGTCTGTGCATAATGCTGTTAGAGTTGAATCCATTTCATTGGCTACCAAGAATTCAGGAAACAACTTCAAAGGCAAAGAAAGGCCTTTATGTACTCATTGTGGAAAGCTAGGCCACACTGTGGACAAATGTTATAAGCTGCATGGTTTCCCCCCAGGTTTCAAGTTCAAGAACAATAAAAATGCAACTACTCATCAAGTTTCATCTAATCTTGAGTTGATTCAAGGCAATGCCCTTATTGGGTTCACTGATTTTATCTCATCTATGCCTGCATCTCAAGCTCCAGCTTTCATTCATGATCAATACCAGCAACTTTTCACCTTAATTGGTTCTTGTTCTACTCAGCAATCCCCTAAAGGTTAAGAACTTCATGTTGCTAATTATGTGGCTTGTCCATCCAATGTTGTTACAAGTAATTCTATTAACTTCAAGCATTTTGTCTTTTCTGCTAAAATAGTTAATAGAAGACCTTATGATCTTCATACATGGGTTATTGATACTGGTGCAAGTGATCATATAGTATGTTCCATTCAGTTGCTAACTTCTTATACTAAAATTTCACATACTATGGTTGAATTGCCTAATGAGGAAGCAACTGTTGTTACACACATGGTACCATTCAACTCTCGTCTCACATCACCCTTAGCAATGTTCTTTGTGTACCCTCTTTCACCTTTAACCTTCTGTCAGTCAATGCCTTAACCAAATCTCAACCTATAATTTTTCTGTCACAATTTTGTTTTCTACTGGACCTTACATGTTGGAGCATGATTGGAATGGGAAAAATGCATGATGGTTTGTACTTGTTACAAGATTCAAGCCTTTCTCAAGCCACTGCATCTCTTTTTGATTTCCTTTCTAAGCAGAATTTCAAGTCTTTCTCTGCTGCTTGCTCCTCTTCACTTTCTACAAATGTGTTTTCACTTTGGCATTCAAGGCTTGGGCACCCCTCTGATGTCAAGGTTAACTTTTTGAGCAATGCTTTGCCTTTTCTTAAGAATTGTTGTAATAAACTTTGTACTATTTGTCCTTTGGCAAAATAGAAGAGAATTCCTTTTCCTTTCAATAATAATAAGTGTGCTCACCCTTTTGATCTTGTTCATATGGATGTTTGGGGTCCCTTTTCTGTTTTAACATTTGATGCTCACAAGTATTTTCTTACTATTGTTAATGATGCTTCTAGAGCAACTTGGGTTTTCTTGCTAAAAGCTAAATCCGAGGTTAGACCACTTATTGTGTCTTTTTATAACATGATTTTCACTCAATTTGGAATCAAGATTAAATCCATTAGATCTGATAATGCCTTAGAATTTGGCTTTCATGACTTTTACAATTCTAAAGGGATTGTTCATCAATTAAGTTGTGCTTACACTCCACAACAAAATTCAGTTATGGAGAGAAATCATCAACATATACTTGCTACTGCTAGGGCATTACAGATTTAATCCAATGTTCCTCTCTCTTTTTGGAGTGATTGTGTCCTTACTGCAATCTACTTAATCAATAGACTTCCATCTCCACTTATTAATCATAAGACACCTTTTGAACTTCTGTTTCGCAAATCTCCTTCCTATTCACATCTTAGGATTTTTGGTTGCTTGTGTTATGCTACCAATCTCACTCCTCATAAACACAAATTCACTCCTAGAACCAAAAAGTGTGTTTTTCTAGGCTATCCCTTCAATGTCAAGGGTTATAAACTCTTTGACTTTGATTCTCATACTACCTTTCTGTCTAGGGATGTTGTGTTTTATGAGTCAAGTTTTCCCTTTGCCTCAGATAACTCTCTTAAGTGTGATAATCTCATTCCTTTACCCGTTTTCCCTTCAACTCCTTTCTCTAATTCTCTTGATTTTCCTTTCTCTACTACTTCTTCTTCTTTGCCTATTTCTGATGACACCATTGTCCAAATTCATCAAGATTTTGATGAGAACATTTAAGCATTTCCTGATGCACATGATGCTCCTGATGCATCTAATCAGCCTAATGTTCTTCGAAGGTCTACCAGACCCACTAAACCACCATCTTACCTTGAGGCTTATCACTGTAATCAAGTCATATCAGCTCCCATTCCAAGGTCCTCCATTCCTATTTCAGGTACTTCCCATCCCCTTCAATCCTATCTGTCGTATGCTAACCTGTCTTCTCCATATAAGTCCTTTTGTTGTGCCATCTCTTCCATCACAGAACCTTCCTTTTATCACCTAGCTGTTGGTAATTTCTAGTGGCAGGAAGCCATGGATGCTGAGATTTCAGCTTTAGAAGCTAATAATACATGGACTGTTACTTCATTGCCACCTGGTAAGAAGCCCATTGGTTGTAAGTGGGTGTATAGAGTGAAGTAAAAATCAGATGGTTCTATTGAAAGGTATAAGGCAAGATTGGTTGCCAAGGGTTTCACCCAAAAGGAGGGGCTGGATTACATTGATAATTTCTCCCTTGTTGCTAAAATGGTGTTTGTCAAAACTATGCTTACTATTGCTGCTGTGAAAGGTTGGTTTCTTAGCCAACTTGATGTCAATAATGCTTTTCTTCATGGAGATTTACATGAGGAGGTCTATAGGTCCCTTCCACCAGGCTTTCACAGCAAGGGGGAGCATTCTCAGGTTGTTCACAATGTTCACAGCAAGGAGAGCAGCCTCAATTGGTTTGCAAGCTCAATAAATCACTCTATGGTCTTAAATAGACATCTAGAATGTGGTTTTCTAAGTTCTCAACTACCTTAATTGATCTTGGTTTTGTTCAGTCCAAGGCAAATTACTCATTATTCACTAGACAGCAAGGTGATTCATTTATTGTATTGCTGGTTTATGTTAATGATGTTCTAATTGCAAGCAATGATCAAAAGGGAGTTGAGGAGTTTAAGGTCTTATTAGACCATAAGTTTAAGTTGAAAGATTTAGGGGACTTGAGATATTTTCTTGGTTTGCAGGTAGCTAGAACAGACAAGGGAATTTCCTTGTGTTAAAGGAAATATGCTCTAGAAATTTTGGAGGATGCTAGTCTACTAGGATGCAAACCATCTAAAGTTCCTATGGATCCTACTTTAAAACTTAGCAAACATGAAGGTGATATGTTAAATGATCCAAGTCAGTATAAAAGGTTGGTAGGGAGACTATTATACTTAACTATTACCATACCTGATATTACGTTTGCAGTCCACAAGCTCAGTCAGTTTATGGCAAAGCCAAGAAAGCCTCATTATTCAGCTGCACTTAAGGTACTTCATTATCCTAAGAATGAACAAGGGAAAGGAGTATTCATTTCAGCACAATCAGAACTCCATGTCAAATGTTTCAGTGATGCAGGCTGGGCATCATGTCCAGACACAAGGAGATCTGTCACAACATATTGCATTTTCCTTGGAAATTCATTGATTTCTTGGAAATCAAAGAAGCAAGCTACTGTGTCAAGGTCTTCAACTGAGGCAGAGTATAGGCCCATGGCTGTAGCAACTTGTGAGATTGTGTGGATTCTCTATTTGCTAAGGGACTTACAGATTAGGCATGATAAAGGGGCATTGCTATTTTGTGATAGCCAATCAGCCTTGCACATAGGGTCCAGTCCAGTTTTTCGTGAAAGGACCAAGCACATAGAGATTGATTGTCACTTTGTAAGGGATAAGGTGTTGGCTAAGGTGATTAAATTGAATCATGTGAGAACACACTGTCAACATGCAGATTTGTTGACTAAGGCTTTGGGTTATAAACAATTCTCTGAATTGGTATCCAAGATGGGACTGCTTAACATTTACTCTTCCTCAGTCCATCTTGAGGGGGACTGTCAAAGGCCAGAGAGTGCATCACCAGCTGCTACAAAAATGCAGCTCGGCTTACCACATAATGCAGCAGTTAGTGCACCAGGTGATGCAGCATCAGCTGCCACACTAGTGCAGCCCAGCATGCCACACAAGCAGCAGTTCATGCATCAGATATGCCCAGACAAGCACTCGACCAAGCAAGACAAGTAAATCAGTTATTAGCTTATGTAAGAATAGATGACACTAAGATTGAAGCTTCAAGTAGAAATCCAGAGATCTCACCTTGTGTTCCAGAGTTGAAGAAATTGAAGAAATGTGCAATTTCATCTAAATGACAATGTAGCCTATCTGATATATGTACAGAAACGGTGTTTAGCTTTGCTTATTAGTTTGGTTAGTCTAGTCAGGCACGTGTAAGAGTTAGTTTAGTCAAGCACGTGTAAGAGTTTGTTGAGTTCATTAAGTCCTGTTCACACGTGCATCTATCTGTTAAGTTAGTTATAGAACAGAGTCCTTATATTTATTTGTATAGCTATTGATTCAATGAATGAAAAAATCAATTTAGTTTTCATCAAATTCATTTTCTCATACTGTCACTTGGCTACAATTAATATATTACTAAGGACCTGTTAACAAGTGCCGCAATTGTTAATAAATCATTTCATGAAAGTTTTAACACAATTTTTATGTAAAATATAAAAAATTATCAATAAAATTAATTGTTTTTTTCCTATAAAAAAAAATTTAAAAAAATAAATCCTAAACCAATTTCCTTAAAGAGAAAAGTTATATGTCCACAACATTTTTACAACAAATCCTAAGTGGCAGATTTTAACAGGTTTTTAATTTGAATTCACCATTGAAATTATTTTTTTGCCCGTAACAGCCCAAACAACTTGCCACCTAAAAATTGTTGTGAAAGTATTGTGGACGTAGCATTTCTATTCCTTAAAGCATCCGTTAACTTTTCTCTATTACTAAAAGCACTTACAATTTTTTTGTAGTAGTAGAAATAGCATTTACGATTGTTATTAACATTATGATATTGTTCCCATGAAAAAAAAATGCATATATGCATACATAAATAAATATATGAATTATACATTTTAAAATTTTTCATTATATTACACAAGTTTGTGATTAGTATAATTCTGACAGAGTAAAGAAAAGAAAAAAAAAGCCTTTAGTACTTTTTTTTGGTTAACTTTGTTGATATCCATTTTGGCAACACATTTTCTACAAGCCAATTCAACCAAGCTCGACCTCCTTGTGGGTTCAATTAATGTATTATATTTTATTTTATTCTTTTAAGCATGACTCAAGCGAGGAAGTGTGGTTTGGAGGGTATAAGTCGGTTTCTTTCAGACCTTTTGCATGAGCCAGTCAATGCATGCTAACAAGTGGGCAAGAGATACTGGTAGCACCTTAGGCTCATGGAGGAGGTCTTGTACTCAAAATTTCCACCCGAAAAGAGCTTGTATGCTCTTGCTGACTTTGGCCCAACTTTTCTACTCTACACCTTAGGCCCAACTTTTTGCCTAAAACACATAGCTGACCGTAATTGGCTAGCTTTGTCTGCTATAGTAACCAAATGCAGATTCCAAGGCTTGCCATGTCTAGGAACCATTAGCACATGAATTTAGGCTACTTCATTTCCCAAATTATGCAAAAAACAAGCCAACCCTCTTACCCAATTAAAACAAATCTGACTATAACCTCTTTGATTGAGACCTTGGGGTTCAAAGCCTCTTTTATCAACAAAAAACCAGTCACTTAGAGCACCCCAAACTCAATACAAAAAGCCCCAATTAGATTCAAAATGAGAGAAGGACGTTTCAGCAACAAAGCTAAAACTTCAGAGCAAAAGCCAATTCAAACAACAATGATTCTTAGAATTCCAAATCTTGGGGGTAGAAATATGGGTAAAAGGGATCATTCCCTCTCTTCCTCATAACCTCTCTCAATTTCCTCTTTTCGCTAACTGTGAGTTGAAATTTTAGACTTGTTGTGTTTCTATGCATTTTTCAGTATTTTTGTTATTGGTATTTTGATTTCTTTCTTGTTAAAGCATCATTAGCCTTTGTTTGTTAAACATTGTCAATTTTGGATTTGCCACTCACCACAAATAATCACTTTTAAATAACCCAAGGGGATATTTGTGTGGTTTTCTCATTTATAGCTATTGTCGCAAAAAGTTCCCCAATAGACTTTTTTATTTTTGAGAAAAAACTTTTTTTGTTAACTTAAATCTTGAAAAATATTTGGACCACGACAACAAATATTTCTCAACCGAACGGAAGTTATGGCATTTCAAAATTATACAACTTTAATACGGAGTGGGGCTACATATTTCATGATCACAACTCATTTACTCATATGGCCGCCTTCATAAAACTTCAATGAGAAATTGAGTTGTAAAGATGAAGAAGAAAAATAAATCAATGAAGAAGAGAGAGAGGAGCACCAATGAGAATGGAAGACTCAATTATTAGACAATTACCAATCCCGTTTCAGCTTAAGCAGCTTGTAAACTTCTTTAATTCCTTGACCGGACCGTAGAGGATAGAATTCTAGTACCTAAAAGAATTGAGAATAAAAACAAAATTGTTTTTCTAAAATGGACAAACTAGTTTGAATAATTGTCATATAAATAATCAGTATATATATCCAGCCAGCCACCTTTCCTATTACCAATAATCAACCTGTACCTAGAGAGAGCTTATAGCATCTTATCTTCAACTACAAGTCGGCCCCTCTCATTACCATCCTTGTTCTCTCAGTCTGCTGATTTGGACATTGCTTTGTCTTCATTCTTTGGCCCAAAGATTCACAAAATCGAATACTTTATTTACACGATTAGTCGATTACATAACCACCGCTATTTTAGATTAACTACTTAATTTATTAATTAGACATTAGACAAGGACATAATTGCTTGCAAGACGAATAGTCATGCCTACTTTTTTTTTTCTTTTTTTTCTTTTTTTTTTTGATGAGATAGTCATACCTACTTAATAACCTTAAAACTATAGCCTATAGGGTCGCTAAAAAGCCTTACCAATTGTTTTTTTTTTTTTTCTTTTCTTCTCACAAACCCAAAAATGGGAGATATTCATGTTCGAAGCCCCTTTGCACAGCCAAGTCCCCCACCACCACCACCACTGCAACCAAAATCGAACATGCCCATGTTATATTATGGTCTTGTGGTTATTGGGACCGCAGCTCTTGTGTTAGCACTATACAACCTTATCATCATCAAGTGGTGCACACAGCGCAATAGCCAGAGACAACAGAGACCAAACTCTTTCTTAGAAATCTCAACAAGTAATCATGAGAGCTATGAAAACAACTTGAACAGAAACTTGTTGTTGTCTAGTTTTAAGTACAAGAAAGAAAGTGGATTGGCACAAGATCAACAAGGTGGTGGTGGTGGTGGTGATGTTGTTGTTGACTATGAATGTGCGGTTTGCTTGTCGGTTTTTGAGGAAGGCGAAGAAGTGAGGAAACTGCCACGGTGCAAGCACTCTTTTCATGCTTTGTGCATAGATATGTGGCTCTACTCTCACTCCGACTGTCCTCTTTGTAGGGCACCCGTAGGTTCAAGGTGTCAACGACATGTCGTGTATACACAGCAAGCCAGTTCTCGAGGTTTGCTGGATTCAAACACCTCCGTTTGATTTTGATTTTAATTTATTTTTTCTTATAAATTCCTTTCACCATGTTTGTTGATTGGGATGGGAAATTTGATAGCCTTGAGTGTATGGGGGGGGGGGGGGGGGTTGGTGTCTGTGGGCCTATTAGGAAAGTAAGAAAGTAAGAATATCTAGGAAGCAAATTGCACTAATGGGATATAAGATGTTTTGTATCATTTATGCCTGGATTAAGTTAGCTGAACCAACCGTGGAGGTCCACTATGTACATATCACTCATAATTTTTTGTGCAAAGATCTTAGTTCCAATTAGCATTCTAATAGTGCATTTGATTTAACTTTTATTTTTTAGTTTATTTAGCATTTCTTTTTTATTTACAACTTTTTAAGGTTTCAATTATTTTAGGTCAAGCTAAGTGTACTTTTATGTTTTATCCACTTACAACAAATAAACAGAAAACCAATCCAAACCTTTACAAGTTTCTATTTTAAACACTATAGAAGTGTTTGTATCCATGTCATAATTGGA
The DNA here is from genome assembly GCA_033629205.1 of Lithocarpus polystachyus. Classification (NCBI taxonomy): domain Eukaryota; kingdom Viridiplantae; phylum Streptophyta; class Magnoliopsida; order Fagales; family Fagaceae; genus Lithocarpus; species Lithocarpus polystachyus. Next base: position 64,671,639 of record CM066163.1, read on the forward strand.
CTAAAACATAGTTTCTTAATTGGCTTAGACTAGGCCTATTCCGCAGCTAGGGAACTAAAAAAAGAAAGGCTAAAATGCAAAATTCACTCTCTAAGTTTTACCACTTTTCATTTCAGTCCTTTAAGTTTAAGTTTTATCATTTCAATCCTTTAAGTTTCATTCATCCTCAATTTAGTCCCTCGTTAACAATTTGTTAGTTATTGCCATTATCCCACCCAAACAACACCGTTTTTGCCCTTTATTTATTTTTTAAAAAACGTTAATTTAAAAAAAAAAAAAAGCAGAAATTAATCAATGTCATCCCTCCCATCTAAAAAAACACAATTGCAATCCCACCCACCTGATACCCCAGCCCAGCCCAATACTGAGAGGGAGAAAGAGGGAGAAAGAGAGGGAGAAGGAGAGCGATAGAGAAATCGAGAGGGAGAACAGGGAGCTGGAGCCACTAAATCTGTACAATCCGATCAGAGCAAAGCCACCTAAAGTCTTCCCTTTCAGTCTTATGGTTCCCAGAAAATGTAAATGCCTTGGGCACATAAGCTTCCCATGGCATTAAGTAATCTCCCACTTGAGTTGCTAAATGAGTTGACATGTTTGAATTGGATACTCCTCATACTCTACAACTTAGCAAATCTGAATGAAAAGCTCTGGAGGAGGAAATCCCCAATCAAAAGTTTCTAGGGAATCTGTTGATTTCCACCACCATAATTCTATAATGACCCACTACTTTGTTACCAACATAGGATTTGGTTGGATAGAAAAAAGAAAACTAAGGAAAGAAATTGTTAGTATCAAGATAGGCTTCAGATGGAGGGACAACGCTAATTCTTTCAGTTTTTTTATTTATTTTTAATTTATTTATTTGAAGTTAACTTTTTTTAAAATTAATAAATAAATATAAAATTAAAAATTAAATAAAGGGCAAAAATGGTATCTTTTGGGTAGATAACTGCAGCAACTAACAGATTGTTAATAGAGGACTTAATTGAGGATGAATGAAACTTAAAAGATTGAAATGACAAAACTTAAACTTAGAGGACTAAAATGAAAAGTGGTGAAAATTAGAGGGTGAGTTTTGCATTTTGTCCAAAAAGAAAATAAATATATGGCTTATGCAAGATCATCTTGTATGCATGAACCTAAACAAGGAAATTGGAGGAGGATCTCAGGGGAAAGGTAGTCACCTAGTGGCATGAACAACTAGAGTTATCTGATCGAATAGAAGTTTCCCACTATAGAGTGCTGGTCCTCCCCATCGGAGAGCTTTATCAAGATTAATGTTAAAAGCAGCAACAATAAGAAGAAAGCACGGCTGCCTGGCAGTTATGGTACGTAACCATCCATAGGGCAGAAAGATAAAGCTTGGACAAATATCATTAAATCATGCAATGTTGAATTGGCTGAAGCAATGGCTCTAAGACGGGCAGTAATGTTTGACAATCTAGAGGGAATGGAATAGATAGTAGAGTTCAATGCGGCTATCATGGTTGAAGCAGTCACAAAATCTAAAAAAAGGATGCAACAATGTGCAAACTCTCAAAAAGGATGCAACGCCTCAATGGAGCAACTTAGGCCTTGTTTGGTTTTTTTTTTTTTCATCACTCATCACTTAATTTTCGTCACTCATCACTCGTCACTTAAAATACCTCAATTTCCTCAAACCCATCCAAACGCACTCGATCACTCAGTAATTTCGTTTCCAAAAAAAAAAAAAAAACGTAGAAGTCAAACTTAGCAGCACAAGCACACGCACACGCACAGCAGCTTGTTTCAAAAAAAATAAAAAAATAAAAAAATAAGAAAAGTCCAACTTTGCTGCTAGAAAAGTAAAAAGTTATAGGTTTAATTACGAAAATGCCATTAAAAACAGAGTTATGGAAACTGAAAACAACTAAAATTTGTTTTTAGTTTCCATAACTCATCACTCAAAAATCAGATAATTAAGTGATGGAAACAAAAAATTGGAAACAGAGTTATGGTGCTCCCAAACAGACTTCTAGCTATGGGTCCCACCATTTTTGAGTTATGAGTTATGGAAACAAAGTTATGAGTCTTCTGTTAAAAAAGTTAGAAGATGTGGCTGTGTATGCTCTTTTAATGTAATCTCACTTTTGGATCAATCTAAGTGTATTTTCAAACAAGGGAGATGGAGCTTAATACACGGGCAAGGCTTAAGTCCAATGCCTCCAATGCAATGGACCCATCAGGATCATGACATGTGGTCAAAATTAGACACGTGTCATCATCTTGTCATTTGTTTGGTTGGCTACCTAAACATGGGTTAGTTCATAGATCTTTGGGCTTCAACTACCAAGGAATAGAGACTTTACAAATAAAGCCAGAGGATTGGCATTCCATTGCTTTCACTTTATATGCATATGGATACAATTATTTACATTCCCTATGTGCCTATGAAAAAGCACCAGAGCAAAGTGTATCATCTTAGACAGGTCCACTGTATTGGAACACTGAACCCCAGCCAAATCCCCTAATATACAAGGTAAGACATTCTATATGACTTCAAGAGCATAGCAGTACTTGCAGTCGAAAAATAGTTACTCCACATAAAAAAAAAACCTACTCTGATAGCTAGTCTTGAAAATTCAAGGTTTTAAACCCTAAAGTCACTACCAATTGTCAACATATAAATTTTTTATTCCTCGCTGTATCTTTTTTATGAGCAAAATCGTAAAGTAATAGTTATCCAATATCCCAAGTATCATGCAAATTTAGAAATAATTTCAACATTCTGCAGAGGTTTGAACACCAATAGAATCACACCAGTGATCACCTCCACGCCTGCACAGGCATATTTGGCCAATACTTCTCATATCATTATTCATTCATTTCCGGATATATAAAATTTACCAAGTAGGATTTTATTCAAAACTCCACTGTGATTCAAACCATGAGTTGATATATTCTGGCACAATTTTCATAAATATCATACAGCCAAATGCCCTTTCATTTTATACAGCAGATCTGAAGTTTATATTATACAAAATACTTCAGTTACATTTTTCTTAAATTATCTAACCTTGCCTGTAACTCGCTATCTATTCCAGTGTCATCAGTACTAGCTGTTTCCACTTGTGGAACCTTAGTCTTGGTTGGCGGTGCAGCAACAGCAGATGATGGTGCATTAACAAGCTGTGCATCAAATTAAGATAGGTTAAGACATTGTAATTATGATCCAATAGTTTGATTTATACATACAAGGACAACAGCCTTGTTTGCAAAGTCAATCACGAGGACAAAGAAGGGGAAAACTGATAGAATTACCTCTTGATTAACATCAATCCCAATCTCATCGAGAACTTGACTGACTAGTTCTTCTGTTTCTTCCTCTTCCTCATCCCCTTCCAAAGCATCATCAATAGCATCTCCCATCACTTCTGTTGTTAATTCCATTCTCTCATTCTGCCTCTCAAATTCTTGCATAATTTTCTGCAATGATGGTAAGTTCATCTGTCTATTCATCTGGCCCATTGCCTTTGTGACACCTTTCATTGCCTCCCCCATCGCTTGTGTTGATTTCAATGTCTAGAAGTAAATCCAAAGTTTAGAATTACAATGGGATAAACACAACATTCTGTCAACTCATGAGATCAAACAAGACCCAAACCATCAGGCTCAAAGTAAGACTGAAATACACATTACTATAGATATAGATATAGATATTTTAATATGATACACCCCTAGCAAGAAAATGTTGGTTTCATAGCCAACCAGAATTTTTCTTAGATTTTCTTTTTTCTTTTTTTGATAGGCAAGTATAACTTAAACACCCATACAGGACTTATATCACTTCTTCTTCTTCTTTTTTTAATTATTTTTAAATTAGGAAGTTAGCTGTCCTCACTAGTGGTAACCGGAAAACCTCAAATATTTATATACCATAAGGCTAATAGTTCCCCCCTATAGAAAGTAAAAAAACACAATTATCTTCTGCTACCATGTTTACAAAAGAATAAGAAAACAACGGGCTCTCAGATATAGTAGACAAAGAAGTATAGACAAATAGAGGAAATACATGCCATCACTATGAAACAATACAAGCATATCACAGAAAGCATAAAATAAAATACCTGAATTCTGAGAGATACACCCTGTAGTTGCGATTTAAGCTTATAGAATTTTTCAATCTGATGTCGCGTTCTAACAAGATCTTTCGCCATCACCTTCACAGCTCCCTGGAATAAAATTACATCAAATTAAGGATAATTTTAGTGAGGTGGCCTCCAAGCCTGTTTTAACGGCCTCCGTTGGAAAAAAAAAAAAACGTTAACCAGGTTCAATATTCGGCCATAAATTAGGCAATTCTGGGACAGGCAGATTTGTGACCAAAAAATGTTCTCAATATTTCACAAATGGAAAAACAATAATAAATTGAACCCACTTCTTTCACAGAGTTTGATAAAATTAAAGGATAATACCCACAAATACATTAAGGAAAGCATGTGGAAGATGAAAGTGGCAGTGAACTAGAAACATGAGATCCAAAACTTACCAATCCAGAGAGAGAGAGAGAGAGAGAGAGATCATGTTTTAGAAGAAGATATGAACTTCTGCATTTTCTTGAAAGATCCAAATACTCTTAAAGCTAGAAATTCACCTCCTTTTTTGTATTGAATTTTGTAGTAATTGATGACTAATCAGACAACAAAGCTCATTTTTTACGTCAAACAGACATCGCATTACTCCTGGGTTTTAGGACACTGATATGTCAATAAAAGACTCTTTTATCTTATAACCAGAGGGGGGGTGGGGGGGAGGGAGAATCCTACAATACACACTTAGAAAGAGATTATGAAAATTCATGTGACATACTGTTCACCTAGAGAAGCACCATATGTCATATTAATTTGTTGTTCCCTTTTTTTTTTACCCTCTTTCTTAAGTTAAGAATTAAGAGAAACACTTTATGAATATCTAAGACACTATAACAGCACCGGCATGCTTGAACATTCACCTCAACCAAAGGTGGAGAAATTAAACCTCAATATGACATCCATTCCACCATGAGAGCAAACTCAGAAATAACAGAAAATAAGGTAACAAAAGATTTTAAAAATCCTAACAAGCATAGACTTGTCAAGCCAATGTATATAAGATATTAACTCCGTAAAATGGAATTCTTGCACTGAGATTGCCTATGTCACAGTTGAGCAGTATTTGGATTCCTCATCTGCTTCACAGACCAGTATGGTAAAATATGGAGTAGCTCAACCAGTATGTATATGGAGATAAATAAAACTAGAGATGCTATTCCTATGAAACAAGGAGTACACACAAGTAGTACGAAACTATGACATACCATCTGCCCTTGCTTGGCACTTTTCTTTATCTCCATAATTAGTTTCTTCTCCTGTGCTTGTAGACCTTGTCTCTCCCGTTCAATTTCTCTAATAGATTTGTCCAGCATCCTCTTATTCTCCCGCAGAAGTTCTGAAGAGAAAAAAATTAGAAACCATGCATACTTGAGTCTACAAAGTATCAGTTAAAACTAAAGCTAATCATAACTACAAACACAATGCACTGCTCCCAATTATACCTAGGCACAAACAATAACCCAAAATCAAGCCATAGACCACACAACACAATTTATGCGAGCATGTACATGAATAGAATGCTTGCAAATCACAAAATTCCAGAATCCATTATCTAGAATAAGACTCATATGCAACAATATTGTTTTTTTTTTTTTTTTTTTTTTTCACAGTGTATCCTCAAAGCTTTTAACCAGAGACTAATAACTGTTCGCGACGGGTGAGCTCTAGTGGGGTAACTCGCTAGCCCAAGGGTTTTTTTCAAAGTGCAGGTACCCGGACTCGAACTAGGGAGCACACCCAGTCGAACCTAGGACAAGTACTTTGAGACCAAGTGCCCAACTACTTAGCCAACCCACCTGGGTTCAATATGTGTTGGTCTATGGTGTAGCAGTGAAGCAATCTTCAATATACTCGTCAAATAAATTATGTATGAGTTTGCTTACTCTTAATGCACAACATAATACTTCAATAATCGATAATCACAATCAAATAAATTATATTTTCCTTTTTCCAATATCAAATTAAACATACCCAAATTAAAGACAATCACAATAAAAACTATATATATATATATACACACTTCTACCGTTAACTCTGTTTAATCTTCTCTTAAATCCAATCAAATTAAATAAATATGCTCCAATTAATGATAATCACAATCAAACAAATTATACTTTCAATTAACTATAATTTTGCTCAATCTTTTTTTTTTTCAATGAAATTAAATCCAGCTTGAACAATAAATTAATTTCACAATCCACCAATTCACTCGTCGAAAAAAAAGTCAAGCTTTTCAAAAAACCTAACAACGATCGCAAAGTTGACTCCGAATCAAAATTAAAACATGTATCTAATTGCAAACTATTACAGACACGCAATTCTATAAGGTAACAATGAATTTGTACAATTTATCAAACTTATATTGTTTCTATAAATCATTTCATTAACAAACTAAACAATAAACCAAAAAAGAACAAGGTCCGAGGAAGAAACCTGCGGGAGTTTTTCGCTTCCCGAAAAGAAAACTCATGACGATGATCGAAAACTAAACTGTGAATTTGAAGATTTTGGAGTTTGTGTTTTGTTGAATATAATGTCTTTGAAGAAGCAAATTCGATCTGATCCGATGCTTATAGTTATAGAGGAAGAGAGGCTTTTTGATCGTCCAACGCTTTTACGCGGTTTACAGTCGTTAAGGTCGTTCACACGTGGTGAGCTGAAGTGGTAGGGCCCAATTTCTTCGTTTGCTTAATACAATAGGCCGTGGCGCGGTGCTATTCGTTTTTCACACATAAAGCTAGGGGTGTCAATGTTTGACCCAACCCATGAACACGACACAAACTTGACACGGATTTTTTCGGGTTTGAGTTGGGTCTTAATGGGTTTGAGTCATAAACGAGTCGACCCGAAAGCGACACGATAAGAAACGTGTCATAAGCAGGTCAACCCGCGTAACCCGTAATAAACACGTTTGACACGCCAATTTATTTGTGTCAACCTGAAATGACTCACTTAACACAACCTGTTTAACTCGTATAACAAATAAATATTCATCTTATTTTAGATTTGTTAAATACATTTTATATCCAACATATATTTTAAATTTAAAAAGAAAAGTGAGTAATTACAAAAATTTACAAGGGATAAAATTAGAAATTGAAACTTTACAAACTCTAGATCTCTAAACCCTACAAACTCTAAATCTCTAAACCTTCTTATAAATATCTTCTTCTTTTTTTAATTTTAGCCGTACTACTCTTCTCATGCCCAATTCTCAAACTTAAAGTGTCAACTCTCAAACCGGTTATTTCTTCATCTTTCTTTCTCTCTCTCTCTAATGTGTTTATTTTTTCTGCATAATGATTTTGTACAATAAACTTTGAACCCATGTGCCTTGTGTTTTCCTTGATTGCATGATATGGCTCACTTGGTTTTTTGTTGAACTATGTTATTTTATTTTTGTTAAACTATATTATTTTGAATTTGGGTTGAAATGTATTCACTTCTTTTGAAGTGTAAAAAACTTATTTTTAGATGAATGTTATATTTTTGTTGAATTATATTATTTTGAATGTAGGTTGAAAACTTGAAGTGTATGCACTTCTTTTGGGATGTAAAAAAAAATTATTTCTAGATGAATGTTATATTTAATATTATACAGGTTGAAATGGGTTGTGTTACATTTGTGTCAACTCAACACGACTCGTTTATTAAGCGTGTCAAATGGGTTGGGTCAAGTCAACCCGCCTTATTAACAGGTTGAGTTATGGTTGAAAGATCATGACACAATTATTAAATGGGTCGGGTTAGGGTTGAGCCATTTAGTCGAATACCCCTACCTCGACACGACACGAACCCGACACGCTAACCCGAATTGACACCCCTATGTAAAGCTGAGAAGATAGTGGTGAATACGGTTTTGGAAAACAAAACAAAACAAAATAAAACACTTCATAATGGGGTTATTTATTTTAATGGATTTGTCACAATTTGCCTACAATCAATACAGATTTGAGTATACAAATTTAAGCAGTGTAATTTTTTTTTCAAATTATAACAAATAATGTTATACCAAATGTGATTTAAATCTAACTCATATATATGTATATAAACATGGGTATGTGCACATATTTTTGAAGGCTAACGCTAAAAATTTAATGAAATATATTTGGTTCCATTTGAATAATGTTTTACTAATTGAAAAGTTTCAAAACAAAAATGACTATGTTGTTCTTAACTAACATATTTCTATGATATGCATGTGAAACACTTCCTATAGAATTAATCGCTTAATGTGCTCATAGTTTTTGCCACAAATCAAAATTTTTGAAATGTCATTATTAGAGCATTTCTACCAGGTGTGCTATTAATATGTCATTTTAACACACTAAAAAGCCTACTGTATTATTTTAGCACATCATTTTACAATATACCTTACATCACATGTTCTATTCTTCAATTCCATACATTAAAATAACATATACAACACATTAAAATAATATTTAACTAAAATTGCCACCACAACCATAGCACCACTGCCCACAACCACAAACACTGCACATTAGAACCTATCCAAAATCTCAAACCCATCCTAAATCTCACACCCACAACTTGATTAAGAGAGATTCGAAGGTCAGAAGATGCAAGAAGGTTATCGATGTGGCATGAGGGATGACACTTTGAGGTCGGCGGCGAGTTATGGAAAATGAAGCAGCGAGATCAGCAGCAACAGTTGTGAAGGACGAGATCAACGAGATCAAAACCACCTAATAACGAAATCACAACCAACTTAACCAGCCAAACCCAAAAACCAACAACCCGCCAAAACCTCAACCCAACTGACCCATTTACTATCTCAACCAATCACCAACCCAAAACCCCAACCTAACCAATCCATCAACTAACAAACTCAACCAACCACCGGACCAAAACCCCGAACACCGCCGTAACCAACTAACCCAAGATATCCGTTGACGCCGATCCATAGCTCTGCCACTCGATAAAGAGAGAAGAAAGAAGTTTATTTGGGTTTGATTTGAGGTGCAAAGAGAGAGAAAGAAATTTGAGGTTGAGGGTGAGGGAAGGCCTGGGAATCTGATCTAAAGAAGAAAGAGGGAGAGAGAGAAAAAGTCGAATAAAGAATTGAGAAACGAGAGAAAAAGTCAAATAAAAAAATTATTTTTTTGGTTTGGCATTGTGTCTGTACCGTTCCAAATTTGGAACGGTACTGTTCACTTATGCCAAATGTTTTGGTGTTTAAAACACCAGTTGTAGAGTGTTTTTTGGTGTTGGGTGTGCCAAATGCCAAATATTTGGCATTTGGCACACATGATGGGAATGCTTAGAGTATTCACAAAAAGTTCAATGCCCTTTCAACCAAATTTGGTTTGAAAACCTCTTTTTTTTTTCTTTTTTTTTTTCAATTTTAACTAATCTATTATTCACAGATCCCATCAACCTCAATACTCTATCTCTATTCTATTTAAATCTATTTTTTTATTATCCAAATTTTATTTATTTTCTTCCCCCTGTCTCAATGTTCCCCATATCAACCTAAAACTCCGTCATTGTTGCTCTGCTTCTACCACAGTTGACCAAAATCAACCCAAGCTCCATTGATAGCTCCATTGATAGCTCCGTTAGCATTGACACTCGGCTCCTATCTCAAGTCAACCTAAATCAAACATCAAAGGTGGGATTTTTCATGTTGATTTGCGTGCCGCAAGAAAGAGAATCAAAGAAAGAGAGTCCGAAGATTAAGGAAATAGATAATAAAAAAAATATTTGATGTGTCTTAGTAAGTGCATTGAGATATTGCTTGATAGTTGATAGTCATAAATAATAATGGTCAAATTAACGATGGACAAACCAACAAATAATTAGACACTCACAGTAAATGATGAGTAGCAGGAACTCACCAACGAATGGCTAGCCACTGGCACCCATAAATACCATCATAAAGATAACAGACGTTCACTCCATAAATACAAAATTCAATGCAGCAACAAAAGGTAAAGAGAAGATAGTATAAAGCCAAATCTCCACTTGAAGAGAAAAATATGCGACTTAAGTAGAATAACTATTTTATTGCTTTCTTAGTACAATCTAGTATTTGAACCACCAATTTCTAACTTTGTCATCTAAGGGCCCTTGGCTAGCACCACACCGATGTCTAGGTTCCACATTTCTTTCTAATTTGAATCTGCAAATTATTTGAGAGACATTATGATCGTCTATCTACCTAGACAAACAACTAACTAACACTATTTCTCATCATCACTTCTCATTTATAAAATTTTTAGACAAATTATAGATCCGATGCAAAAGGATGCAAGAGGATTTTAGGTGAGTTTAGTTATACTTTCGTTAAAAACGAGATTTTTTGAGTTTGATGGGAATGCTCCAACTACATGTATTATGTGTATACAATAAAATTTCATTTACTAGACTCTAAATGACTCAAGGTAAAAACTTTTGCAAGTTGTGAAATTATTTAGTTTAGGAAAAAGGGCTCCACAATGTCTCAAGAAACTGCTGTAAGGTCCAGAGAGGAAGATGAGGAGTTGGAGAGGAGCACCAAAGAGGTTAAAGAGGACCATTCTTAGAGAACGTCTAGCATTCCTTCCTCTCCAAGAGCAGGTGGGGGGGTTTTTTCCTACAAAGAGAAGTTGTTGGGAGAGATACCGGGAGCTTACGAACAAGCTTTTGTCTTCGAAAACGATATGGAGACTGAAGCAGAGTCAAATTATGAAACATCAGACTTTGAGGCCGACATTGCTGCGGTTAACCATTCTGGAAAAAGGAAGGCTAGCATCCGAGCCCAATGGTCCAATGCGCTGATAGTTAAAGTTATAGGGAAGACGCTAGGCCATCAGTTTATGTCGACTAGACTTTTAAGTCTATGGAAGCCAACTAGCCGAATGGATTGCATTGATCTCAGTGAGGGCTTTTTTCTTATTAGGTTCTCGACTAGAGAGGATCACGTTAAAGTTCTCAAAGATGGACCGTGGTTCGTAGGTGGTCACTATTTGTCCATCCGAAGCTTGGAAGCCAACTTCAACCCTGCTAAGGCAAATGTAGCTTCTATTTCAGTTTGGGTTCGTCTACCAAGTCTACCAAATCTACCAATAGAGTATTATGAACCATCAGTTTTGCGGGACATTGGCAGGGCCATAGGACCGGTTCTGTGAATTGATACGCACACTGCAATTGAAACAAGGGGAAGGTTTACAAGACTTTGTGTTTTGATTAGCTATGATAGGCCTTTGATCAAGCTTATCAAAGTTAGGGGCATCTCCCAACCTGTGCAATACAAAGGAATTAGCACTCTGTGCTTTTCTTATGGTCGTGTAGGCCATAAAGAGGAAAGCTGTCCATTCACAGCAAGGCCAACGAAGCAGACCGACGATGAGGATGCAATTAAGGAAAAAATGGAGGGAAAAAAGCCCATGCCAAATGACAATAGCTACCCGACAAGAGAAGATTTTGGGCCGTGGATCTTGGTAGCACGAAAGAAGAAAGTCAACAAGGAGTTTGGAAAAGAGCCTGCCTAACATTCCTCTTATAGGTACCAAAGCCCATTGAAAGTTGGTTCTAGTCAGACAAAAACCCACTTCATTCAGAGTTTGCCCACTTGGAGACTTAAAAAAAGAGATAGTGGGCTTAATCACATGACTTCCCTAGCTCCTAACATCTTTTTGGCAAATCGCACTATCTCAAGCAATGGTAAGGATCAGCCTAGCCTGACACAAAACCATATTTCAAGCAAAAATCACAATCATGGACAGAAAGCTAAGCAAAAATTCCAGATTTTGGCTAGAGCTAAAGGCAATCAAGCTAGCACATCAGAAAAAGAGAAGGAATCTCGCATGTCTGCTCAGATCAGAAGCAAGCTTACCAGAATGCCAACGACGGAGTGGTTGATTTCTGGTCAGAATTTGATTGGGGTAAAAGTTTTCACTGTTGTTAGGTCCTAGTCTGATGGGTTGAAGGGCGAGGAAGAGATAGTTCCAAACAAGCTGATTGGGCTAGGCGCTGGAGATATTCCCATGGACACGGAAGAGATGGAGCTGATGCCGCCTCCAGTGAAGGGTCATTTGAGGGATGTTTTAAATCATAACCATAGGCGGAATGGAGATTTGGTAGTAGTGCACTTTGAAGCTGCTGAAAATATCTCGAGAATGGATTTGAAGAGAATTGATCCATCCTTGAGGTCAAGACCGGAAGCCAACCTAACCCAAGCTGAAAAGATCTCTCACACACCTAAAGATTATGGAGATAGTATGCAAACAGACAACAGAAGTTGTCGAGACAATGATGGTATGAATTTTGATAAGGGAAGTGATTTACACCTATCCTACTTTTATCTACTTATTTTATAATTAGTTATATATGAATATTGTTAGTTGGAATTGTCGGGGTGCTCTTAACCCCTCCTTTAATAACTCTGTTTGTGACTTAGTACAAGCTCACTCCCCTATTATTTTGAATATTTCTGAAACCAAGGTGAGTGGTGCTAGGGCTAAGGCTATCACTGATAGATTGCCTTTTAACGGCACCATCCATGCAAATAACATTGGTCTCTCTGGGGGTCTGTGGGTTCTCTAGGACTCCACACAGGTTGAGGTGTCTAGGTTGTCATCCACTAAACAAGAAGTACATGTCATTGTTAAGAACTTGACTTTAGGGTCCTCTTGGCTGCTCTCAGCTATTTATGCTAGCCCCAGATATGCTGAAAGGAAATTGTTGTGGGAGAACCTTACCACTGTTACTAGTCTGCATTCTATGCCTTGGGCTATGGCTGGTGATTTCAATGAAATTATAGATGGTGAAGATAAATTTGGGGGCAAAAGAGTGAATCAAAGCCAAGTTATAAAGTTCCAGGAGTGTTTAAATAACTACAGAATGATTGATCTTAGCTTCTCTGGCCTTAAGTTTACCTAGTCCAATCTTCATCCTCTCACTCAATTAGTTCAGGAGAGAATTGATAGGGTGTTTGTAAATGTTGAGTGGAACACTCTTTATCCAGAAGCTTGTGTTAACCATCTGGAGAGGGTTCACTCAGACCATAGCACCATAGTGCTAAAGTTGAAGCACGACGCTGGAGTGCATTTTCCCCGTCTATTCAGATTCCAGCCAATGTGGTTATCTGATCCTTCATTTCCTGGTGTGGTAAGGGAGACGTGGGGTGCTTCCAACAGTTTGCTTTCTGCAGTAACAAGCTTTACAGCTAAATCCAAGGAGTGGAATAAGGAGCATTTTGGTAATATTTTTAATAGGAAAAAGAGAATTGGCGTTAGGCTAAAAGGCATCCAATCTACCCTTGCGGATAGGCCTAATAGATTTCTAATTGATTTGGAGAGGGAGCTGAGGTCCTTTGGATCGAAGAAGAATTTTAGAGTATGAAACGAATTTCCTGGGTTATTGATGGAGATAAAAATACTACTTTCTTCCACACGTCGGCTCTTATTCATAGAAGAAGAAACAGGATAACATGCATGAAGGATTGTATGGGAAATTGGCTCAATGGAGATTCTGCAATTGCTAACTTCATTAGAGTGGGATTCATTAATCTGTTCTCCTCATCTCAATCCAGCATTCCTATAGAAGATTGGAATCCCCCCCCCCCCCCCCCTTTCTGGCAATGTAGATTGGGAAGTGAGGATAGAGTTAAATTAAAGGCTCCAGTGACGGATGGTGAGATTTTTTATGCTCTTAAAACCTTCAAACCTTATAAGGCACCTGGTTCAGATGGGCCTCATGCATGGTTCTTTTAGCGATTTTGGCTTATTGATGGGAATTTAGTTAAAATAGAGGTGAAATCCATTTTCTCTTCTGGGATAATGCCGGAGTATTTAATAGAACTCTTATCTTTTTTATTCCTAAATGCAAGAGCCCTGAGTCTATTAATAATTATCGCCCTATTAGTCTTTGTAATACAATTTACAAGCTTGTCACCAAAATCATTGTTGGCCGTATAAGATACATGATGCCGTCTCTTGTCTCGCCCCTCCAAACAACTTTTGTTCCTGGCAGAAAAGGGGTAGACAATGCCATAATAGTTCAGGAGTTAGTGCACTTTATGTCTAAGAAGAAAGGTAAGGAAGGTGTGATGGCCATCAAAATAGACTTAGAAAATGCATATGACCGCCTTGAATGGAGCTTCATCCTAGATACTTTGAAGTTGTTTAATTCCCCAAGCCATATAACTGCTCTTATTATGAATTGCGTGTCCACTTCTTCAATTTCGGTGCTGTTTAATAAAGGGGGACTTGATTTTTTTCATCCGTCTAGGGGAATTAGTCAAAGGGATCCCTTATCCCCATACCTTTTCATTTTGTGCATGGAAGTACTTGAGGCCCTAATATCAGAGAAGTGTGATGCTAAGTTATGGGATCCTGTAAAGGTTGCTCCAGGTGGTATAGCTTTCTCGCATCTTTTCTTCGCGGATGACTTGGTCCTATTTGCCAACGCTAATCAGAAAGATTGTGTGGCAATCCGAGATGTTCTTGAAACCTTTTGTGATCTTTCTGGGCAAAAGGTGAGTGATAAAAAATCTCGAGTCTTTTTTTCTCCTAATATTTCTAGAGAAACCCAAGAGGATTTATGTAGCACGCTGAGGTTTTGATCTACTTCAGCTTTGGGGAAATATTTAGGATTTTCCATCAAACACACATCGGACCCTCATGATTTTGGATTTGTCATAGAGCGCGTTCAAAGCAGCCTCGCAGGTTGGAAGTCCCACTTGCTTTCCGTTGCAAGAAGACTAGTGCTCACTCAAGCTATCACCACAGCCATCCCTAGCTACACTATGCAATGTTCAGCCCTTCCCCCAAAAATCATCAAGTGTGTAGATAAGCTGAGCCGAGATTTTCTTTGGGGATCTTCTAAAAACAAAAAGAAAGTCCATATGGTAAGCTGGAAAAAGGTGACGAAACCCAAGAATGAGGGCGGTCTCGGACTACAAGCTGCCAAGCAAAAGAATACAGCTTTGCTTTCCAAATTAAATTGGCGTTTCCACTTTGAAAAAGAATCACTATGGGCTCGGGTTCTATCTCATAAATACATAACTCAAAGAAGGTGTTTTGGGAACCGGGTTGGTGTGAGAAGTATCCAAGGCTGTTCCCCTATTTAGAAAGGCATAAAGGAAGGGGATGCTATTTTTAAAAAAGGCACAAAATGGATTGCAAGAAAAGAGAGTAAGTTATCCTTCTAGTTTGACAAGTGGCTCAACAAAAGGACCTTGCGGGAGCTCAATGCTGAACCTTTGAATCAAGGGGAAAACCATCTTCAGCTAAAGGATGTCTTTAAACAGGGTAGATGGGATTGGGATTTCATTTCCTTTATAATTCCCCCAATTATTACACAGGATATAAAAGCAAACCCAATGCCACTGATGGCAAATGGCCCTGATCGCCTATCATGGTTTATGTCCCCAAGTGGGGAATTTGTTTTAAAAGATGCTTACAAGCTTGCATGCCTTGAAGATGAAAGCCACACCTTTGGTTCGGATACCGGTAGTTAGGTTTGGAAGATTCCCTCTTTACCGAAAATTAGGTGCTTTCTCTGGCAATGTTGCCATTCAAGCCTTCTAGTCAGAGATACACTTGCTGCCAGAGGAATGAACATCTCCCATCTTTGTCCGCTTTGCAATGGTGCTCCTGAGTCAATCATCTATATGCTAAGAGATTGCCCCTTAGCTCGACAGGTATAGGATTCTCTCCTCCCACCATTTGAGATTGAAATATTCTATAGTTTAAGTCTGGTGGATTGGCTCTATAAGAACTGTAAATCTAATGTTTGCTCTCATTTGGGAATTCCTTGGAATATTATTTTTAATTTGGGGCATAGGGCATCTGGCTTTATAGAAATAAGGTTGTGTTCAAAGACAACAACCCCCCAAAGTTGAATAGAGACGAAGTGACTGCCAAGGCTGCAGAATTTGCCTTTCTCGGTGTTAATGGAAAGCATGCTAGGATGCGAACAATTATCCAAGTCAGATGGAACCCGCCACCCACTCACTGGTTTAAACTAAACTCAAATGGTTCCTCAATGGGCAATCTGGGTCGGCCTGGTGGAGGAGGCATCATCAGGAATGCTGAAGGTGAAAGGATCAAGGGATATCTCATACAAAACACACAGCGGAAGTAACAAAAATGGATCTATTTCATTCATGATTGATAACATGCACTATGTAAATTTCAGAATTTAGGAACGAGATAGCGTACCTTGGTGTGGTGAAATTCAAAACAAAATATTAGAAGTACGTAGGAACACTTTTAATCTTCACTCCAATTCCACTTTACGCCCAAGAAGTGTGGTCTCTTCATCAGTTTTCAGGGGAGAATAATTGAGTGGCTTCACTCACACGCACACACCACTTCACAATGATGTGTCTTTTTTTCATATGAAAAATTCTGTATGTTTCTCCCTTTATAACTAACTGATTATCTAATTGGACTAGCCTATTGAGCCTTTCCAATTGGGCTTTAGTGTGTGGTTTGGAGTGGAACCAAAAGGGACCAATAAGACACTAGCTCCAATAAGCCTTAGGCTTTTCTATCAACTCTTGACAAGCCCAAAATTACCATTAAGTATATTTAATACCACTATATAAATATAATTGCACTCTAGGCCTTATTAATAAATTATATCCCAAGACTTTATTATACATGCAACCTTTCATAAAATATTCGTAGTAATACAAAGTCATGAATGTAGACTGTCATTTTGAAAATTATTACACATTAATCCTTGAGTATCCGGTTTAATCCCTTAAGTTATTCATCATATATTTATGAAATCCAATTTCATAAATATATACTTTAGTATATCCTTACTAAAGTGGTTAGACCTAACACTCTGAATAATCAAACCCATTAAACTTATCTCAAAGAAATATTTTATATCTCTTTAGGAGATTATGACTTCCATCTTGAAAATATATGTTCTATCAATACTAAATATGGCTGCCCAACATACCGAGGTTTTGATCATGACTTTAGATCTTACTCTTGATATATCAAAGCAACCTACACTTCATGATCGGGTCCATTATTCACTTAGGATTAAGAGTTCATGCAAATAGAAGTTGTGAGATTTATTATTCATTTAACAGTCGTTAGGATAATAATAAATCTCACAATGGTCCAATTCAATATGTCTTAACTCTTAAAGTATATCAACATATCAACTAGAAGTCTCTACTTCTATGATTAAGACAAATCATCTCAGTTGATATGTTATAGTCTTCGCAGATGAAATGCCAAATTTCATCACTAACTACGAACTATAATTCTGAGTTTATAAAGAACTTGTGATCTATATCTTCCGTGACTAAATCACATAAATCACATACTATGCATCTCATGGACTATATAATAATGTCCAAATATTCATGTTGCCATTATTTTAAATAATAATAAAAACAACTTTATTAATCATAACATTAAGTCATACATAATGTCATACATAGTATCATACAATAAGATTTAAGAGCACATATCCTAACATATGCAAGAGCTATTGGAAGCACAACTAGCGTTGTCGCTGAGTTGTGGGCATTGAGAGATGGTGTTCGGTTATGCCTAGAGTTGAAGCTGCCTGCAGTAATGATAGAGCTGGATGCTATGCTTCTTGTTGAATTGATAAGGAATGTGAGGCAAAACCCAAGCGGGAATAACAATATTGTGGCTGATTATAGAGAAGGAATGAGCAAAATCCCGAGAATACACATTCAGCACTATTATAAGGAGGCCAACAAATGTGTAGATGCACTAGCTAAAAGGGGAGCTTTGCTTTCTTGTGTTTTTTTTTTTTTTTTTTTTGATGCACCTCCAGCAAACGTCGCTCTGTTGTTGAGCTTAGACGCTGCTGGAACGATGTATGATCGTAGCATTGCTTCTGCTTCTGGTTTTAAGTTTACGAAATACTTCCTTTTCACCGAAAAAAAAAAAATAAAAGACTCAAGGTTAGATAGTATTTGATTTGTTACCTGCCCCGGGGTATGGGGAACTGATCCAACGTAAGCCCAATATCGAAATCTCTTTCCATACGACTTGAAAGTCTAAAGCCCACTAACATATTGCACGACTCATATTGGTGCGGCTAGAAACAATTTAGTCATCTCGTCAGCAATATGGTCCATGTTTTGAGCTCGAAAGGACTAGCCCAAGACCGACAAACTAAATTGATATAATCGGCCCAAAATTAAACTTTTTTATTAAAAAAAAAAAAACTTTTGAGTTCAAAGCTTAAGTCCAGTATGTAGTTAGTCATATCTCACTGGACGGTGTATAAGGGTATTAGTAACTTCATTTTTACGTTGTATAAGTCTAAAATTGAAGGAAAACAAATCATTCTTTCTTTTTTTGTTTTTTGATACATGAGATTTTTTTTTTTAAATAGATGTTTTGTTATAAAATTAATAATTTTATAACAAAACATCTATTAAAAAAAAGGAAACCAAGTACAAACATATTAGAAACCACATCAACCTTTGGCTGCAAACAAAACTAAAACACACATATTGATCAAAACCAGGAAATGTAATTATCTACAACCCACAGAGCACTCTACTCTGCATTTTCCTATATCTCCTTAATCCTTTATCCTTGCTTATTACATCCTACTTTATTGCATTCAGAAATAACCTCCTGAGAGTTGATCTAAATCCCATGCAGCCTTGCAAGGCATGGATCTAAGTGAACTCCCAAAATTACAGATCCCCTACCCCTACGGCATTACGTCTCTCCACTTTATCGATAGGACACTAGCTAATAGCTAAGCACCAACTTCCGGATCTTTCTAGTGAAGGAGTATTAAAAAAAAAAAGTGATATCTAATACTCTCTCTCTCTCTCTCTCTCTCTCTCTCATGTACCTTTTTTTTTTAGTTAAGAATAGTTTTATCTCATATCATACTAAACCAGGAAAGTTAAAAGGTAGTTTTTCTTTGAATAATTTTTTTTTTCTTTATGATATTATATCACCAAACATAAATAAATAAATAAACGCATAGAATTATATTCGTATAAAGTTATATATCAAATCAAACATAACGAAAATACACTAATTTATGTCGTATGATCGCTTGTTAACAAAAAGGCAAAAGATATATGAATTACTCTTAACATTATTTCATTCATCAATTTTGGCTACTTCCATGTATCAAAGATATAATAATGATTTTTTTTTTAAAGAGTTTCAACTTATGGCGTTTATTAGTGGTGGCTCTAGGAATTTTTCTCAAGATGTTTTTTAAGAAGCATAAATTATACAATCTAGTAAAAAAGAGAAATTCATATATTAACAACAACAACAATAAAAAAACATGTAAATATATAAAGTTTATAATTGTTTTCTACAAGTTTTCATATTTTGAAATCGTTGCATGATAGTCTCATTATCAATGCTACAAACTACATCTCTTTCAATGTACACAATCAAACAATCATTCATCTATTAAATGTAGAACAAATTATAGAGCAAAATTTAATTTTATTGGCATAAAAAAAACTAAGAGTGTTCCCAAAATTTTTTTTTGAAAGGTAGACAAATTAAAAATTTTGAATTATTATTATATATATATATATATATATATATATATAAATTAGGTTAGGGTGTTCTTGGGACAACCCTGGCCTTAAGGTGGCACCACCCCTAGCGTAGCGTCTACTCCTTATACTAGCTCTTTTATCATTAATTCCTGATATTAACTTTTTTATTATCAGACCAAAATGTTAATCAATTTTTTTGTGTAGGCGAGAATTAAACTTCAGATCTCGTATTTAACCATTATAGACTTTACCGATTGAGCTAATTGAAAATTTTAAATAAACTAAATTTTTTTTTATTGGACTGGCATTGTTGTGAAAATATAAATAGAAAAAGAGTTGTGTTAGCAAGCACCACAAGATACCCGTTAAGAACCTTTTTAAAATTTTTCTAATAATTTTTTTTGTCTTTATTATAGTTTTATCTCATTATTTTTAGCTTTATAAGTACTGTTTTGTGTCTTTTTTTTACTTTTATATATATATATATATATATATTGTCTTTTCTGCACCTTTAACATTTTCCATAAAAAAAAAAAAAAAAAAAGAGGAAAGAAACATAGAAATTTGTTTAATTGGATAAATTCCAATTGGGTGGGGGAATAAAGGTCAAACGAGGAAGGTGGTGAAATTTGGTCTGACAGTGACGCACTAGTTAAAAATATCCTCACAGTTCTCATGTGCTTGCAAATCTGATATTTTTTTAGATTTTGTTTCAATTTTTTATTTTTATTCATTTTAATTTTTTAAGTTTTAGATTTATTCTATTAAAGTATTTCTGTTAACTTTGATTAAAAAAAATTTTTTAAAAATTAGAAAATATTTTTCAGTTATTAATTAAATTTTTTTAATTTAAAAATTTGAAAAAAAATTTATAAAATTGACAAATTAACCATATCATATAACAACAGTTGATAAAAAAATATTAGTTAAATAAATTTAAAATTTTAAAATTTAAAATAATTAAAAATAAAATTAAAAAACTGAAATAAAGTCCGAAAAAACATAAAGCCAGTTATACATTTTATCCAAATAAAAATATTAGAAAAAGGAGGTCCGTCCGTCCAGTCTAGTCCAGTCCTGGATTCTCTCTTTCTTTTATTACGGACGGGCCCTTCCTCTCATCTCACTCAGCTCATCAGTATCAATAACTATCAATTGGTGAAAAAGCTGCGGTGATTTTTTTCTGCAATTTCACTTCACCTCTCCTGATCACTGATCTGACAGCTCAGGACAGGAGCAACACCAGCGCACGTGGGGGCTTTTCCTTTTCGAAAGCTAATATTAGAGTTAGAGACTACCAGTACAGAGACAGCCCCAGGTGGTCACGTGCGCTTCTGCCTCTCTTTCTTCTCACGCTTCAACATTTTCTTTTTCTTTTCTTTTTTTTAAGTCTAAGGTAAAAAGATATATTTATCATAATAGCATTCACGATAAGAATATTAGAAGCTTAAAAAAAAATACTATTTTTTAACAACTCATTTTAAAAACACATGTTAGAGCATTTACGTTTGGAATTCTCGTCTCATCTTATTTTATTATTTTAAAAAGTTATTTTATCACTTATACCATACTATTTTATAACATAACTAACATCCTAACTTTTATTTTTCTATTCTACTCTTTAAAATAATATATCTACCAAATAAAATAATATTTTCCAAATCCATATCTATTCTCTCCCATCTCTCTCCTCTCTCTAATTTTTAACTCTTCCTCTGTCTCTCTTCCACTGAAACCACCACCACCACCACCACTGTCTAAAAAGGCAACAAAACTCAAATAAACCACCTGCTTCACTGCCCATCACCCACCACCTCCAAAACAAAACCCACAAATGACCAACAAAAACCCAGCAAAATCAAACCCATAAATGAACAAAACCCATTTCTGATCTCTGCGCCGATCACCACACCCAGCAAAATCAGACCCATAAATGAACAATTTGCACCATAAATGAACAAAACCCATTTTCGATCTTTGCACTGATCACCACACCCAACGCCCGCCGATCTCAACATCCCACGATCTCCACGCCCAAAGCCGATCTCAACATCCCACGATCTCCACGCCCAATGCCGATCACCACATCCCACGCCCAACGCCGATCACCACATCCCATGCCTAACGCCGATCTTTGCGTTTTTTTTTTTTTTTTTTTTTTTTGAGATATGGTGGCTATGGGGTTGAGTCTAAAGAGAGGAGAGCAAAATGAGAGAGAGAAGGAAGATAGAGAAAAGAAAAGAAATAATGAGACACAAAGAGGAGAGAGAAAGTTGGTCGGAGTCATGAGAGAGACAATAAAAAAATCATTTTTAGAAATACAATTGAGCTACAGTAGCATCTTATTAATAAGATGCTACTGTAGCACAATTGTAAAAACTTTTACAATTCCAAATGTTTTACAAGTTCAAATGCTGGGTGTTTTTTGGCTTTTAATGCTAAATAGTGCTTACATTTCCCATTTGGCATTCCCACCGGAGATGCTCTTACAAGAAGAGTGCTATTGTTAAAAATTTTGACAATTAAACTATGGTAAAGTGTCATCTTAAACACTTTATTGTAACTCCAAAAAGTTATAAAAAAAAAAATATATATATATATATATATTATTTTAATATGTTGATGGTTGTGGTGGTTATTTATTGTATTGGATATATTATTTTATTATGTTATTTATATTATTTTAATGTGTCAATGCTAAAATAAAACATTTGATATTAGGTGTGTCATAAAATGAGATGTTAAAATAGATAAAATAGTGTTTTGAGTTGTTAAATATATTTTTTAGCAACTTTGTATGCTCTAATGTAATTACTATAAGACTTATGTTGTTAAGACAAGTTGTTGGAAGAAAGCAAAGAATTTGAATGAACAAGAACTTTCAAATGAAGTTAAGTGTCCTTTATACTTAGTAAATTAGATGTTTATGAAAAATCTTGGTAATACATGGTATTAGCTCAAACTTCAGGAATTGTATTATATTTTAGCATATGTATCTTATAACTAGTGATACAGTCTATTATGATTGGATGAACATTATTTTCATCAATCTTATTAAAAAAATATCACATGTATTATTTTTATTATGTACCAATCACAACATATCACATACATAGTTGTGAAAAATATTTTGTTTTTTGACTTATTGTTTAAGTTTAGGGATGACTTTAAAATTAGTATTTCAACTTTATATACCACTTTTCTTTTCTTTTTCTTTTTTTTTCAAGTTAAGGATGACTTTTAAATCAGTATTTTAACTTTAAAATTTTATAATTTATACCATCGATTATCAGTTTATCACAATAATATTAATGTGTTTCTTCCATTATAATTCATCACAATTTTGCAGTTAAACCCCTAAGAATAACGTCATTTTTCTTTTTTTACTTTTTTTTTTTTTTCTAAAACAATGTCGTTTTGTATGGGTTAATAACAAGATTCTAATTAAAATTGGTGAAAAGAACAGATTAATATTATTGTCATATTCATTGGTGTAAGTGTAAATGGCAAGTTTTCATGATTAAGAAACCAATTTAGAAACAACATGTTTGATGTAAATACTATTTTAACCTAATTTTTACCATTACTAAATTCTACTATCACCTCAATTGTCCGTTTTAGGAACCAGAGCACGTGCAAAACTCATGCTTTCACCTATATATGATAATATGATTCAATCAACATCATAACAAATAACAAGTAGCCAATGTGCTAAAACATAATGACTTAGCTGCTTTAACGAAAATGAAACCCTGATCTCCCATCCATCACCACCGAATTAGACTCTAAAACGTTTCAATTTGAAAAGAGGTTCCACTTCCACCTCGTTTACAAAAATCATTATCATTGTCATTATCTGAAAATTCAAGAATGGGCCCATTTGGTAGTTAGGTTCATAATTTGCATTTAGTATGACAGGTTGCCATTACTTGGTGATGAGACTTGCAGTTTGTAACAACACTGACCAAACATGCATCGTCGTATTCCAACATATACACGAAGAGCGATCGAACCTATTAGCTAGATTACTGGTACGCGGTCCTTAGCTCTGGCCTCTGAGTAATACGTATATAATTGCACCACATGCACTTGTTTTACAACTTATAAATCTTCAATGTATGTGCTTGAAGATTTGTGCATGGTTGGTAAGAAACATGTCCCGCCAGTTCTTACTGGCAATAGGTATAGTGGGATCAATATGGTTGTTTTCAATTTCCTATTTTATCATCTATTTGAGGGTATTAGTCTAAAAAAAAACTATTAGATTTTGCATTGTGAAGACATTCAAATAGAATAGTAGTCATTTTCTATAAGATTCATCCACTCACCTTCTTCGTTCACTTAGGAAAGAATCATTATCATTTGCTCAGCTAGACAGTATCCCTAGAAGGTGTACAAAACGAATCTAATGTCTTAAGTCTTTTCTTTATGCTTTTTTCTATGCTACATACATATTGATTACCGTATTTCTCTCTCTCAATCTTCGATATTTTGATTGACTAGATAATTGAGGGAAGGTATTCAAGTCAACCATGATGGCCAATGGTGTCCCAAATCATCCCTAGAATATATACTTGGTCACAAACCTTTAATTTTCTCCTTTGGTGGAAAAGTTAGTTTAGATTTTTGCCATCATGCCTGATCCAGCCACATTTTTGACTTCTGAGATTCCTTATGTGAGACCCTACTTGTCGGCCAAATGTCAAATATTGTTCATTTGGATTTTATGGTGATTGTGATACTAAGATAATTGATATGGTGCCATTTATGATAGCTGAAGTTTGAAGCATAATGTTAAGCAAGTGAATCATTGTTTAGTTATAATTAAAAAGGAAAAAAAATTGATATGAAGCTAAGTTTTGTGATTGCTTCTGATATGTATGGTTCAGAATTTGCATTGCTAAATGACAATGGACAAACTTTAGATTGGGAGGGGAGGGGAAGCCCTGTCTCTTTGGCCTCTAAACTTGCTTGCACTGCTCATATTTACCAGATTTCGAAAGAAATTAACTTCATGTTCTACAAGAATAAATGTCAAGATTTACCAAACTAGTTTGAACATCAATATGCACTAGTTGTCTCTATGTGTATGGTTTTGTGATGTTTTTCGTTTTAGTGACCTTTGGCTTGCAAAAGCCTTGCAATGAAGCTCACTATTTTCTTCATCCTTTATTTTCCAATAATGCACTCATTCAAACTACAACAAAAAAAAGGAAAGGAAAAAGTTGGTACATTGCAATCATTTTTAATTCTATGATTTCAAAGTGGGACTAAATTACTAGTGAAGCTGATGCCATGTGCTGAGCCAGTGAAAAAGTAAGTGCTTTAAGTTTAACTTTCTCCAATCTCATGAGAAAGACATCTGTTAGCTTTTCCTTTTTCACTTTAAAATTCATCTTTGTCTATTGCTTTGACAATTAAGCCTGTGAATTTGACACTCAACTTTTGAATGCCTCCATTACTATTCACATTGCTCTCAGAAACTAGTCACTTTCTTCCCAAAAATAAAAAATAATAATAAATCTTCCAAAACAAAACTAATAAAACTACCAAGGAATTCTAACACACTGTAAAAAAGAACTAATTAACACTTCCAAAGTTGATATAATTCCCCAAACCATTAATTTACATTGATGACATGACAATGAATTACAAAATGAACCCATTAGCAATGGCATGATTTGTTACCAAACTAGTAGTTTCATACACAGGAAGCTCCTCTCTGTACCTGCCAATCCCAACAAGGTGATCAAGCTCAAACAAATCTGAGCTCGAATAGCTCTCAGCATCTTCATCCTCATCATCATCATCATCAATAACTCTCTCATTCCCATGAAAACCTCGCAAATGAAATGCACTTGTAGTTGTTGTACCCTCCTTAACCGAGCAAGTATTGGAAATTTTTCTAAGTGTTGGAATTGGCATTAGACTTGGATCCTCTTCATAAATACATTTATGCCCACATGGTTGAGAATCCTCACCAACAATGACACCAAATGGATAAAATCTCACAGACCTTTTGATACCATTGCTCAATTTAGGTCTTGAAGCTGGGTTTTTGCTCAAGCAAGACCTCGAATATGAAGAAGCTGAAGAAGAGCAAGCAGATTTGGATTTATTAGGCTCCAAGTTCACATCTTTCGCAGCTCCGACGTAACACATTTTGGCTTTCTTTACATTATCAGAATTGAAAATCGAATTGAGAAAGCTGGCAATGCGACCACCTGGTGAAATTGGCTGCTTCACTTTCTTTAACTCGCCGTAGATTTTCAATGCCTTTGATTTCGTCTTTGTAAGTCCACCCTCAGTAATCTTTGCCTTGGACTGCTTCTCTAAACTCCTATAATCCGTGTTCATTTGCTTCTTTGAGCTCTGCAATTTCGGTTTCGCTTTGTGTTTGTAGGTTGACTCTGTTTCAGAGGATGAGAACACTGCAGTGCCAGAGCTAGACTCTGAGGAACTTGAAGCTGAATTCAACAGCACAGAGCTGTGAATGCTTTGCTTCTCCATCCAATCTTCGATCATGACCGTTCTTCGGAGATTCAACACCTCTTTCTCTTGCTCTACAACCCAAGTGGCACGCTTGGAGCTAGAATTGCTCTGTTTTTTGAAAGTGGTTGAGTCATTGAAATGGGGTTGATTGGGGTCGGATTCGTCAATAGAACGGTAAATTGAGTCTAGGAGAGTAGAAGAGAAAGATGGGGTTCTTCTACTTTGTGGGAATGTGTCTTCTCGAAGTGTTTTTTCCCTTCTATACATGGTTTTTTGGTGTGAATTGTGGTAAATCATAGATGGGACTAGAATAGAAGGTTACAGAGGAAACAGAGTACTTATAAGGACAAAGGAGAGGACAAGAGTGAGGATTTTAAGTGTTAGTTTAGTTAGTTTAAGGGTGGAGAAGAGCTGTAGTGTTTGCTTTAAGAACGTCAAAAGCTGCAAGAGACATTAATAGAATGCAAGTAGATCATGTGAAATAACAATGAAAGGGAATGGAAATGTGCTTTTTAGTTATTGAAAACATGTTTTGTGCTGTGTTTGTGTTTTTGTGTACGGGTTTGAGTAAGCATAGGTGAGAAAGAGAATTGAGATAGAGAAATACCAAACACTGTAGCAGGGGAGAGAGAGAAAGAGAGACAGGCAAATCACACGCTTGGATTTGGACCACGAAAAAGCAGAGAAAGAGAGAGAGAGTGTGTGTGTTATGAGTGTTTTTTAAGGAACAAGACGTCCGCGCGTGTGGGTTCTCCTTTCGAAGCACTTCCAAAGGACCGGAAGTGGAACACAAATTTTTTTCCGAAAGTTTAGATATTTTATTGATAAATGGCATTCACGTCCGAATTTGTAAAGAAATAGATATTTTACGCTATTTTACCAATTTATTTAACGATATATTTAACATTTGAATTTTTATTTTTACATATAAATTATTAAAATAATATAAATTACTTAATAAAATAAATATAAAATTATAAAACCTTTATTTATCTGACTTAAGATTACAACTTCACTTAATATTTTTCTTATATGAATTTTAACAAATCCACTATTAAATTTTATTTTCTTCTTATATCTTTCATATTTGTAAAATTTTTAGAAGATCAAATATCAATAGCTATGTCATCAATCAAATGTTTAAATTACAAGTTTTTGTAATATAAAATTATGTATAAAAAATAAATTTATGAATCGAATAATATATAATATCTAATTGACACGAAATTTGATATGTGTTAACAACATAAAAAAACATGAAATTCAACGGTTAAATTTTCAAAATATGTAGTTATGTTAATTTTTTTAGTAGGAGTTGTAGCTTGGACTACAACTAAGTTTGTAGTGAAACTTTATTCTCAAAAAAATTATACATATCACATCTACAATATTTTTATAACAAGTGATGTCAGTAGTGAGCCTATAATTTAGAAATGAAAATAACTTGAGAATGTCTCACACAAAAAATTAAACCAGTAATAACCACTTAGAATTTGTTGTAAAAATGATATAGACATTTTCACATCCACAATATTTTTATAATAAGTGATGCCAGTAGTAAGCCTATAATGTAGAAACGAAAATAACTTGAGAATGTCACACACAAAAAATTAAACCAGTAATAACCACTTAGAATTTGTTGTGAAAATATTGTAAACATACCATTACTCTATTTTATTTTGAGAAAGTCACACAAAAAAATTGACAATTGTTGATGTGACAGATTGTTAAAGGTAAGTAAAAAAGTAATGTTAGGGGTGAGTTTAAATGAAAACCAGTAAAAACGTGTCAACTCAACTATTGTGAAAATATTGGGAAAATTTTCTATGTATGTATGTATGTTACACTACTCTTTTATTTTCCCACGAGTTAATGCCGAACACTATTCAAATTTTTCTTTCAAAAACTATTCAATTTGTCCCTAAATCACAAACTGCATTGAGTATTGTTTGTCCCCAAAACTAATTTGTGGCCAAGTTAATTGTCACAATGAAATCTCACAATGACTGTATTGTGGTTATTATATGCACAATGGAGTGTCTTTGTAGTAAATGGTAGATGAATAACAACCAAAAATGGAAAATTAAGCAGAAAAATACTTTGTTGAGCAAGAGAATTTTCAAGCAATATTAAGTGTAGTTTGTGTTAAAGGGGTATGTGGAGATAAGGGCCCAAGATCATATATTGGGCCTTGGGCTCTACCCAAGGACAATGGCAGGTCCAAGAAGAATGACTTAATACTACTTTTCTAGTCGCATTTATGTGGAGAAGACCCATGAACAATGCTGCCTTTGCTATCACAACTTACAAGAAGCCAGGAGGGGTAGCTGATGGGACAGGTGATCAAGTGGAAGCTTGGATGATCAACAAGTGGAAGGTCAAAATCATCAAGAGGGAGGGGGAAAAAAAGAAGAAACTTGTAATAGAACTTGAAAAGCAATACAAAAGAATCAGTCTCCTCGGATTTGGCCGAGTACATTTTCCTCTTTTAAACGTTCATTATCTTTTTTTCTTTGTTGCCTAAATCTACTGGCCTGTTACTTGTCTCACTATTGCTCAGTTCTTCAACCCACTTCTCTACAAATTTATTGTTTAGGCTTTTTGGGTTTGAGCCCATACACCTTTTGGGCCAAGAGTTCAAACCTAGACCATACAATTGGCGCCGTTTGTGGGGAGAGCTCGAAAGAATAGTGGGTGCAACGGCTGGCAATGGTGAGGTCAAATCCATATCAAGCAGAGTTTGCAAGTTCTCAACGACAAGATGATTTCCTCAATCTTGAGCGTGAGAGAAATCGAGAGGATAGTGTACATACCATGCACACAAGTAGAAGCCATTCTCGAGCGAAAATCCATGCCTCTCAAAGGCCCAACGATAATAGGGCCTTGCAGTTGCAAATCGATGATTTAAAAAGGAAGCTACGCAACGCACGGAGAAAGCAAGCCTCTTCCAGCTCTGACAACTCCTCCGGGGATGAGAAGGACAACAACTATAGACGAAGGTCAAGAACTCCCCCAAACGAGTCTTTCTCCCATGAGGAGGAGCACCATTACAAGCGTAAACATGAAAGCCTATCTCATAAAGGCCTGGGAAATGACGCCATGAGCAAGGCATTGCGCCAGATCTCCAAGTCACCTTTCACGCACAAGATTGAGGCGGCAAAGCTTCCACGGCGTTTCTATCAACCCACGTTCACCATTTATATTGGTCAAACGGACCCCGTGGAGCACGTTAGCCACTTCAACTAGAGGATGGCTGTCCATTCCAGGAACAAGGCTTTAATGTGCAAAGTTTTTCCATCCAGCCTAGGACCCGTAGCGATGAGGTCGTTTGATGGTCTGAGGGCCGATTCCATAAACTCTTTCAAGGAACTAACCAGGGCATTTGGCTCTCATTTCATCACGTGTAGCAGAGTTCCACGGCCTTTAGGCTCCCTGCTGTCCCTGTCCATGCGAGAAAGGGAAATTCTTAAAGCATACTCCGACAGATACTGGGAGATGTTTAATGAGATGGACGAGGACTTCAATGATGTAGCTACCAGCACTTTCAAGGTCAGCCTCCCAACCGAGCACGGTTTAAGGAAATCCCTCACAAGCAAGCCAGTTACCAGTGTACGCCAACTCATGGACCGGATCAATAAGTACAAAAGGACTGAGGAGGACCAGCTGCAGGGGAAGGGAAAAGCTAAGGTTATCCCCCAAGAGCGGAGGGATTTCAAGTCGGACCGGTACAATAATAATCGACCGAGGGGAGAGTTTGCAGGGCAGTTCGGATCTGCCATTGCGCAGGCAGTTAATACCATGTTCCGAGAACCAGTGCAACAAGTTTTGAAAAAAATCAAGCATAAGTCATTCTTCAAATGGCCAACCAAGATGGCAGGGGACCCCATGAAGCGCAATCGGAACCTATATTGCCAAAAACATTAGGAATCGGGGCACACCACAGAGAACTGCAGGAACTTGTGGAATCACCTGGATCAGCTAATCCGAGAAGGGAAATTAAAGCACCTCTTGCATCATTCCAGTAGTTCGCAGGGCCAACCTCGAGCAGATGCACCCTTAAGACCCCCTATAGGCACGATAAATGTCATCTTTGCAGCTCCGGGAAGGACCGGCTCTTGCCCATCCAGGGTAATGTCTGTGGCTTGGCTGTCGGCCGAGGATGATAATTCAAAGCAAAAGAGGGCTAAGGTGAATGACAGCCAATGCTGAGCTTTCTTAGGAAGATAAGATCAGAACCATGCAACCTCATGACGACGCTCTAGTAGTGACACTTAGAATCGAAGGGTATGACATGAAAAGGGTAATGGTGGACGACAGTAGCGGTGCCGAGATTATGTATCCCGACCTTTACAAGGGCCTAGGTCTGAGGCCTGAGGATCTAACGCCCTGCAGCTCCCCCTTGGTGAGTTTTGATGGAAAGACTGTCATTCCAAAAAGCCAGATTAGACTACCTGTGTAGACTGGCCCAGAGGTGGTGGAAGTAAACTTCCTCGTAGTAGATACTTACTCACCCTACACGGCTATCGTTGCCAGACCCTATCTTCATACATTAGGGGCTGTCGCTTCCACTCTGCACTAGAAGGTAAAATTTCCGTCCGGGGGACAAGTTATGGAAGTCATTGGGTGTCAGCCCACGGCAAGGCAGTGTTTGGTGGCGGCCGTTTCACATCGACCCGAAGCAGAGCCCTCAACCTTTGCCTAAAAAAGCTTATAGCAATCAAAAAACTCGAGATCACCTGTTAATGCGTCTGCCGAGGGGACAAGATGTGAGGATTTAGAGAAGGTGGTTATCGGCGACGATCCGGAAAGGTTTTTCCAAATCGGTTCTCAGCTACCTTTTCAGGAGAAGGAGGAGTTGATCAGATTTCTCCGGAAAAATCTGGATATATTTGTGTGGGACGCTTACGAAGCCCCGGGGGTTGATCCGAACTTCATCTGTCATCATCTAAATGTTAACCCATCTATTACTTCCAAAAAGCAACCACCTCGGCGCCCGTCCAAATAGCACACTAACGCTGTTAGAGACGAAGTAATGAAACTCAAGCGAGTAGGGGCTATCAAGGAGGTGTTCTACCTTGAGTGGTTGGCCAATACTGTTGTGGTAAAAAAGAAAAATGAAAAGTGGTGAGTCTGTGTAGATGTCACGGACCTGAATAAAGCCGCTCAAAGGATCCCTTCCCTATGCCTCGAATAGACCAATTGGTATATTCGACCACGGGCCACCCTCGGATGAGCTTCTTAAACGCCTTTCAAGGATATCACCAGATACCATTAGCCCTAGAAGATCAGGAGAAGACAGCTTTTGTCACTCCCATTGGAAACTACCACTACAAGATGATGCCTTTTGGATTGAAGAACGCAGGTTCTACTTACCAGAGGATGATAACCAGGATGTTCGAATCACGGTTGGGTAAGAACATCGAAACCTATATAGATGATATGGTGGTGAAGAGTAAGGAGGTGTCCGAGCACATGGGAGACCTCAGGGATATCTTTGAAATTCTGAGGAAACATAAGTTACGCCTCAACACTTCTAAGTGTTCATTTGGAGTAGGATCAGGCAAATTCTTAGGCTATATGAATAAATGCAGACCTTTCTTCCTCCTAATGAATAAGTGGAAGGGATTTGAGTGGACCGAAGAATGCGCTTTGGCCTTCCAACGGCTCAAGGAGTATCTATCTGGACCACCGATCATGTCAAGTCCTGAAGTCGATGAAGTCTTGTTCGCTTATATCACTGTGGCTCCGCATGCAGTAAGCCTAATGCTAATACGAATGGATGATGGCGTACAACGACCGGTTTATTATGTAAGCAAATCATTGCACGAAGCCGAGGTTCGTTATTTACCACTAGAGAAAGCCATCTCGGCCGTGGTCCATGCTACACGAAAGCTCCCCCATTATTTCCAAGCACACACGGTTATCGCTCTAATCCAGCTCTCGCTCAGGTCCATACTTCGGAGCGCTAACTATATGGGGAGAATTGCTAAGTGGGGGACGATTTTGGGGGCTTTCGACATCAAGTATATGCCTCGTACCTTCGTTAAAGGCCAAGTCCTCACGGATTTAGTGGCCGAATTTCGTTAAACCCTCATTAGAAGGAGTAGTCAAGACATCAGACATGAATGAAAAGTCAGTTGGCATGATCTTTCTCCAAGGACCCGCATGCTGGAAAGTATATGTTGATGGGGCGGCGAACCAAAGAGGCTCTGGAATAGGGCTAGTCCTGATTTCACTCGAAGGGCTTGTTATCCAAAAAGCACTGAGATTAGGCTTCTCGGCCATGAATAATGAGGCCGAATATGAGGCCCTATTGAAAGGGATGTCTATGGTCAAAAAACTTGGTGGAAAGATAGTAAACGTGTTCTCGAACTCAAGACTGGTCGTTGGCCAAGTAAATGGGGAACTGGGAGCAAGAGATGAAAGGAAGTAGGAATACCTAGGCCAAGTCAGACACCTACAGTCACATTTCGATTCTTTTAACCTACTGCATATCCCTAGAAGTGGGAACACGCATGCTGACTCTTTGGCTACACTTTCCACCTCCTCGGCACAGAACTTGCCTTGGATCATCCTTGTAGAGGATTTATACAAGCCAACGGAGATGAAGAAGGAGGTAACCCGCGTCCACCAAGTCAGGGTAGGGCCCAGTTGGATGGACCCTCTGATACTATTCTTGAAAGATGATATCCTATCCGAAGAGAAAGCGGAAGCCGACAAGATACAAAGGAAGGCCCCGCGGTTCTGGATATCTAAGGACCAAAAATTGTATAAACGCTCTTTCTCTAGGCCATACCTGCTGTGTATACACCCTGAAGCGACAGACTTACTTCTAGAAGAATTGCATGAGGGGATCTACGGGAGTCATACTAGAGGAAGATCCTTGTCACACAGAGCCATTACCCAAGGCTATTGGTGGCCCAATATGTAAAAGGAAGCACAGGAATATGTTAGGAAATGTGACCAATGCCAAAGGTTCGCGCTAAACATACATCAGCCGGGAGGGGTCCTCAACCCTCTATCCAGCCCGTGGCCATTTGTTCAATAGGGCTTAGACATCATTGGCCCCTTTTCCAAAGCCGTCGAGAATAAGAGACACCTACTTTTTGGCATGGATTACTTCACCAAGTGGGTGGAAGTCGAGCCCTTGGCGAACATCAAAGATGTAGATGTCAAGAAGTTCGTTTGGAGAAATATTGTCACCCAATTTTAGGTCCCTCATACCCTCATCTCAAATAACGGCCTTCAGTTCAATAGCAAAGCCTTCAGGCGATACTACTGCAGCCTGGAGATCAAAAATCGATACTCCACCCCTGCTTATCCCCAAGAAAACAGACAAGCCGAAGTCGTAAATAATGTCATAGTAAACAGACTCAAGAGGAGGCTGGATGATGCGAAAGGGAAATGGGTGGAAGAGCTATCACACATCCTCTGGACGTATCAAACAACACCACACAGATCAACAGGGGAGACTCTCTTCTCAATGACTTTTGGAGCCGAGGCTGTTATCCCATTAGAAACTGGCTTCCCAACGCTGCGAACAACCTCTTTCGATCTGAGCAATAACAATGGGTTGCTGGAAAAAAGTCTAGATCTAAACGAGGAACAAAGGGAAAGTGCAAGGGTCCAACTGACATATTACCATCACAAACTCAAACAAGGTTATAATGCCAACATGAAGCTAAGGCCTCTAACAATGGAAGACCTGGTACTAAGGAGATCTGTGGGTAATGCAAAGAATCCGGCTTGGAGGAAACTGGGACCGAATTAGGGGAGTCTATATCGCATCACTTCAGTGGCAGGAATAGGTGCGTACTACTTAAAAGACTTAGATGAAAAAATGATACCACGCCCTTGGAATGTAAACAACCTGAAGATGTACTATTATTAATGAAAGTTTCCTTTGTCTCACGCCTGTCTAGTATTTGAATGCATCGCGCTGTCCATTAGGTTACTTTTTATAAGTGCTTAAACAGAACCAGAGGTATGCCTGTGTCCTCGGATCAGATGCTTTGGGAAAATTAACACTAGGTTACTATTTATAAGTGCTTAAACAGAACCAAAGGCATGCCTGTGTCCTTATACCAGATGCTTTGAGGAAATTAACACTAGGTTACTTTTTATAAGTGCTTAAACAGAATCAGAGGCATGCCTGTGTCCTCAGACCAGATGCTTTGGGGAAATTAACACTAGGTTACTTTTTGAAAGTGTTTGAACATAACCAAGTACAGCCCGAGCCCTCGGACCAGATACTTTGGAGAATTTGCATTACGACACTTTTTCATAATCCCTCATCTCTCTTTATTTACGATAATTGATTAAATTGCTTACGACTATGTTTTGCGGAAATTAACACTCAGATACTATTATTACGTTCGTGAGAAGATATATGTTATGTTAGTCACAGTTAAGGAGTAAAGATTGCGTGGAAAAAAAGATGAAAATAAAACCACTCTATTAACAAAAAGGTAGCCCAATTACAAACATCACAATAAAAAAGAGAAATACACGCATAAAAAAAAATATTCTACATCTAACTTTTTGTTGGTGGGGGGACATTCTTGGGATGAGCTGTCTTGGAAGGAACATCACTGGTTTTTGGCTTAGTCTCCGCGTCCTTAGCTTTGGCGACCATGTCCTTGATCATGAGGGCGTCCTCGGGCTGATCGGCTTCTTTTGCCTGAACTTCCTTATCTTTCGCAGCTACCGACGGAGCCTCGGCCTTAGTGGGAGAAAGCTGAGGAGTTGGAATCTCTCGAATATCTTCAGGGAAGAAGACATTCTCAATACTTCGAAGCTCGGAATTAGCAAGAACCCCCGCCCGATTGAGAGCTTCTGCCCAAGTCTCGGTGCAGTAATCCCAGCAGGCTTCGGCCACCTCCTCGGCCAATCGATCCTCGGTGTCATGCACCCCGCGATCATAGGATGCCGCCACCGCAGCCTCAGCGGCTTCCCTGGCTAGTCAAGCGGCGTCTTTTGCTTTCTGCAGCTCGGCCCTGAGATCCAAAACTACCTATCTCTGGATGGCCAGGTCTATCTCAGTTAAATAAAGCTTCTGACGCTGGTCCTCGACCTGGGCCTTCGCATTTTTTAGTTCAGCTTCAGCACTAAGGCGGTTCCTTTCCGAGGCAGTCAGTTGAGCCATTAGCTTCTTATGCTCCTCCTTGAGAGCTCCCATCATTTTTTCGGTATCGACGCAGGAGTGGGCCTCCACTTTGGCCCTATTGTTGGCTTCCTTAACTCACTCCTCAGCCACGAAAACTTGTTTGGTGATCTGCACAAAAACAAAAAGATAGTTCCGAGTTTAAAAAAAAAACAAAACAAAAACTACTACTACAAGTTCGATTCGAGAATTATGTCAAAGTTGCTTATCATGACGAGGTCCCTCTTCAGGGACAGGAAAAGCTCGGGCTTCTTGTAGCGCCTGTAAGCCTCCATATCTCTTGGGAGGAGAAGTGGCTGCTCCAAGGCCTCAGCAGTATAGCCGGATGTCCCCCTTAGAATTTGTAGACAGAGGCCTCCCAAGAGATGGCCGCACCGTCAACCTCGATCCTAAGGGACCAAATGTGTGGTGGTCGGCACACATCGGCCCCCAAGGAATCCTCCCGGCTTTCCACTGAGGTGGCCCTCTCATCTTAGGGCCCCTTACCTTTCCTTTGCTGCTTAGCCCGCCTAGGGGGCACCTCCCCTTCCTCCAAGCTCACGATCAGCCTCTTCTTTTTCAAGTCTGGATTTGCGTGAAGTCTGAGGTCAGTAGGAGGTTGGGGAGGAGGTGGAGGAAGGCTGGGAGGAACCTAGGCCTTAGGAGTTTCTTTTTGGGCCGGCCCTTTATTCCTGTTGGCCAGTAGGCCCTTTAGGCTGGGCCTTTATTTCAGATCCATGTTCTCCTCTTCAGTCTCTGAGCTGTTATCTACTGGAGAGACTTCTAGCTTCGGAGAACGCGC
Source organism: Lithocarpus polystachyus (assembly GCA_033629205.1). NCBI lineage: Eukaryota > Viridiplantae > Streptophyta > Magnoliopsida > Fagales > Fagaceae > Lithocarpus > Lithocarpus polystachyus. Next base: position 64,707,683 of record CM066163.1, read on the forward strand.
GGCGGAAGATCTATCCCAATCAGCTTCGGAGCTAAAGAGATGCACCGGCCTCTCTAGCATTTCACCTTCTACGTCTTCGAAGAGAAAGTTGTCTATCTCCGCGTCCAATGAAGAATGCGAGGAAGCAACCTCCTCTCCTGTTGCGGCTCCAACCTCAGGCAGAACTCGGCGTAACGGTATTTCGAGCGGTGGAAGATTCTGCCAGGCTGGTAATGCGACTAGAGGAAGGTCGTCCCTGGCAAGGAAATCTGGCCTCGACACGTCGATCCTGTTCAATCGAGGATCACCAGCCCTAATACCGTGGCCAATCTCTTGGAATATCCGTGAGATAGGCTCGAAATTGAGGATACGATGAACGGCTCATAGCTAACCGTCCTCGTTTACAAAGATCTCCGACTGGAGCAGATAATTGAGCACCGTAACGTTAGTAAGGCTTATCCAGGGAGTTACATGATTTCTATCTGCATACAGCCGAGAAGCAAAACTCAGTTAGGAGGTTGAGAAAGCAAGTGTAATGAAAATGATGACATGCTTAAGATCAAAGAATCGAAAAATTCTTGCTAAGGAACCTACTCTAAGATGCCCTACCTGGCTCTCCTTCTCGGACTAGATAATGAAGGCCATCATGCCACACCCCCGAAGCAATTAGGTAGTCATCTTTCAATCCCTTATTCGATTTAGGGATACACGAGATGAACTTAACGACATCCGATCGGGACTTGAGGTAATATCTCGCGCTCTTGAGGTGGTGACACTCGTACATGTGAACCACATCATGCCAGATGAGCCCTAAGCCCAAATGCTCGTTGAGAGCATCAACACTGCCGAGGACCCTAAACAAGTTGGGCGCACATTGGTGGGAACATGTCCTGTGGTTGAGAAGATAGTCCCGTGTTACCCGACCCATCGGGAGAGTCATTCCCCCTTCTATGAAAGTTATCACGGGGATAACAACTTCTCCCTCACCCTATGTGTTATAATCCACTCTGTGGAACAGTATCGCAGGGCTACCCCCTACAGTATATGATACTTCTCCTTAAAAGCCTCTATTTGAGCGAGGGAATCTACTAAATACTTAAACCTACCCATCTAGACAATTCTAAAAGACACGACCTAAATTTACAAGCGAAGAAATAAGAACTGAAAAGCCGAGGAGATTAGCCGAGGAGAAAAAGAAAGATACTAGAAAATAGTAACTTACAAAAACTAGGATATATGTGCTAATCCTTGAAGTCTATAAAAGAAGCTTTAAAGGATCTCTTTGAAGAAGGGTGCAAAGAGTATGACCGTTTGGAGAACTTTAGGGAGTTGAACTACTTGGGATCTCTGGGAGACTTGAAAGATTGAAAATGAAGTGAGTGGCTTTTTCAGGTGCTTTATATAGGGAGCGGGATCGAATGGAGGTTATCCCGCTCAAAAACCCAGGGGAATGTCAGCCATTGGATTAGCTCGACACCGTTGGATATGGGGGACATAACGCCACCTGGAGCAATTAATGGTGCCTCGCGAACTACAAAGCGCCAGTAATAATCAGGAGACACACAAAACAAAAATTTCGCTCGTGGGAGCCAAACAAACGAGTGAACTTATCTCTTGTAAATCAAAACCTCACTTTTTCTCCTTGGATAGGAGGGAAAAATTGAAGTTTTAAGGGGCTATTGTGGAGATCAGGGCCCAAGATCATATATTGGGCCTTAGACTCTACCCAAGGACATTGGCAGGTCCGAGAAGAATGACTTAGTATCGAGGATTCCGGTCTAGAATCTCATGAGTACGAGAGAAGGGGAAGGTGATCTGAGGAGGAATTCTCTTCAGGCGCGATAAACATTAGACAAATTCGTATCCACACGATGGAGGCAACCCTCGTAGAAGCCTAAAAAACAGGAACGTGTCCCATGAACTTGCAAGAAAGAAAGAAATCCAAACTGTACAAGGAAATCCACCGCATTAAATGCATTGCAGCTACTTTTCTGGCCGCATTGATGTGGAGAAGACCCCTGAACAGTGCTACCTTGGCTATCACAACTCACAGAGAGCCAGGAGGGGTGTCTGATGAGATAGGTAATCAAGTGGTAGCTTGGATAATCAACAAGTGGAAGGTCAAGATCACCAAGAGGGGGGTATATAATGTAAGAAACCCCTGAAGAAAAAGGGGAGGGAGAAAAAAGAAGAAACTTGTAATAGAACTTGAAAAGCAATATAAAATAATCAGTTTCCTCGGATTTGGCCGAGTACATTTTCCTCTTTTAAACGTTCATTATCTTTCTTTCTTTGTTGCCTAAATCTACTGGCCCGTTACTTGTCTCATTACTGCCCAGTTCTTCAACCCACTTCTTTACAAATTTATTGTTTGGGCTTTTTGGGTTTGAGCCCATACACCTTTTGGGCCAAGAGTTCAAACCTAGACCATACAAGGTAAATTGCATATTTTTGAATAGATCGAGTAGTGCCTAGCAATAGCCCTAACCTCCTAAATCTTCAAGCTGGTTTTTGTATTTTACCTTATTATTTAACATTGTATTTGGAAAACAAAAGGGGAGGCAAACGAAAGAAAAATGGGGAGAGAAGACAAAAGCAAAGGTAAGAAAAAGAAAAGTGAAAGAAAATGGCTTACTAAAGCATTCGCGTCAGTCTATCCAAAATTTTATGTCTATCTTAACATATGAACCTACTTTTTCTATTTTACACAACCACTTTTCAAAAACACTCATATTATATTATCTATTATACACTTTATTTATTTAAATAATATTCTTTTTATTTCTTTTTATTATTATTATTTTTTAATATCTCTATCTTTCATTCATTTAAGTCTCTCTAATCTCAATGCTTATTCTCTCTCTCAACTCCACGTCTCAAACGTCTCTCCTACCTAACTCTTTGCCTATCTCACACCCCAAACCCAAACCCAAACCCAAACACACACACACACACACGAATCAAGGTGATATCGACAGTAGAGACAACAATAGCAGATCCAACAGTAGATCCAGCGACAAATTTGGCAATAATAGTGGTAAATTCAGCGACAAATCCATCCGTTTTTACATTGGGTTTGGTTTTGACTTAATTTGATTTTGGTTTGGATTGATTTTGAGTTCCATTTGGGATGGGTTTTCTGGAGGATTTGGGTTGATTTTGAGTTGGGTTTGGGTTGATTTTGGTTTTCCGGTAGGTGGTGCTAAGTTCCAGTGGTGGCGGTGGTTGGATGGTGCTATGTTTCTAGTGGATTAGGTTGATTTAAGTTGAGTTTGGGATGGATTTGAGTTTATTTTGAGTTGATTTTGGTTTTCCAGTGGGTGATGCTAGGTTGTAATGGTGGTGGTTGGGTTGATGGTTGTGTTCTTTCAAGAGTTGTAAACATTGAGGAAGAGAGAGAATCTAACAACAGTGGTTAGTAGGAGTGGCAAAATTTGACACCACTCACAGACCCGACACGACTAACTCGTTTATAAACAGGCCATGGGTTGAGGCTAAATGGATTTGGTTCATATTCGGGTCGACACAGCTATCCCATTTAATAATAGAGTTATGTTCGTGTTCAACTTGCAAACCCGTTTAACCCATTTACCTTATAAAGTTATTAATTTTTGTTATTATTGCTTAATTTATTGTTGTATTTATATGTTTATTAATGCATTTATGGTTGTAATTGTATTTTAATTTTAGATATAGGGAATTGATAACAAGTTATTTAGGTTAGGTATGACCTATTAATCAAACAGGTTATTAAACGAGGTTTATATTCGTGTTCAACATGCAAACCTGTTTGACCCATTTACCTTACAAAATTATTAGCTTTTGTTATTATTACTTAATTTATTGTTGTATTTATATGCTTATTAATGTATTTATGGTTGTAATTGCATTTTAATTTTAGATATATGAGAATTGATAACAAATATTTAGGTTAAATATGACCTATTAATCAAACAGGTCATTTGTATTGACCTTTACATGACTTGTTAATTAAACGTGTCGTGTTGAGTTGACTTTTTTAATAAACAAATCATGTTAGGATTGAGGATTCTTGACACGTTTACTAAACAAGTTGGATTCAGATCAACCCATATAGCCGAATACTCATAACTTGACACAACACAAACCGACATGCGAACACGGATTGCTACCCCTAATAGTGAGAGAAGAAAAAAGAATAAATTAAAGTATACACAATTACAGTAACTGTATATATTTACATGGTTACTATAGCAAATGTGTAAATTTGCATATTTATACACCCACTAATGTAAGTAGTTTTGGAGCAAATTTGTATAAATTACATAAATTTTTTCTATTTTAGAAGCACTAGTGTGAATGCTCTTAACAAGCCACACATGTAAAACTCTTTCTTTTCTCTCCTTTTCCTCACAAATTGGAAAGGAAAGATAATGGTGGGCGAGAGAGTAAAATAAATCCTCTAGTTTCCTTTTCTCTACCACTGTCTATCACAACCATTTTTTTTTTTTTTTTTGGGAGAAAATAGTTGACAAATAAGACATTTATCCCATTGTCATATCAACTCAACCAAATAATTGATTTGCTTACCTTTGTCTCAAATTCTTTCATTTTCCTTTTATTAACCTCAAATCATACAGTGTAACATCACAATTTTGATTGATATGATATGACAATGGGATAATAAGTGTCTTATTTGTCAACTAAACTTATAGTGATGGATTACTTAAATTTTTATTAATTACAAAGCTAAAAAGCCTAAAAAAAAACTAGTAAAAAAAAAGCTAAAATAACGAGAAATGATATATTTTTACAGCAAATTAAATTTTAAATGACAGGTTATTACTTGTTGTTATTAGTGGAAAAAAAAAAATTTAATAATGTGTTCAAATTACAATCAATGACAACTTTTCACCTAGAATAACAATAGTCACACTGACACCAATCTCAGTAATTACTCTCAGTTACAACTTACAAAGACATAGATGATACTCTTATTGGTTACAAGAGAGAGAAGATTTAAAAAATTAGTCATGACTTTGTGGACTTTTACTGTTTGAGACTTTTTATTTTTCATCTCTTTAATTATTACTAACTTAATTGCACCCGCTTCGCACGCATAAGGATTTTTTTTTTTTTTTTTTTTTTGGTTTAGTGTTATAATTTTTCAATTATTCTAATTTAAGATTTACATATTTGTCTAATGTTACGCATTTGCAAACTATTAATACAACCAAAAATTTCATGAGACCTACTCCAAAAAATAAGACCAAAATAGCGTTCAAATGATATGTTGAAGTTCACAAAATACTGGGAAGAGTTTTTGTTTGTGAGAAGTTCAGCTATTGTTCGGCAAAGCTGTGGGCTTTGCGTGATGGGCTTATGCTGTGCATTAACCGAATCCTCGAGGCAGTTGAAGTTGAATCAGATGCTAGAGCAGTTATTGATGTCATATCTAATCTCAACAACTCTTAACCTTTTTGGTCACTCTTTGGTGGACGATTATAGGCTTTTGGTTGCTCAAATTCCTCGGATACATTTTAAGCACTACTATCGTGAAGCCAATAGATGTGCAGATAGGCTTGCTAGAATGGGAGGAACGCAAGGAACCGCTTTAATTTTCTATGACAGTCCTCCTGAGGACTTGTTCAGTTTTATTGATTTTGATTTATCCGGTCTGTACTTAACCAAGCTTTGTCCTGCGAACCTGATTGTGCCTTAGCTTCTTTTAATACCATCTCTTTTTGACCCAAAAAAAAAGTTCAGCTGTTGAGAAGTTTTTGTTTGTAGTGGGTGGGGAGTGTTTTATCATTATCAACGTGGGGAGCGTTTTCTGTTTGTAGTGGGTGGGAAGATATTTCAAGTGGCTGAAGTGTTTTAGTTAAAGGTATGCAAGTAACTTCCGTGTAGTGGTGTTTTCAACGTGGGGTAGGTTGTGTGCATGGGTGGTATGAATTTTTTTTTTTTTTAATTTTGTTTTAAAAATTTGTCAATTTACTATTTAATCCCATGATAAATAAATTAATTAAGTAGGAGTATTTTTTACAGTGAAAAAGACAATAACTACCTTTCTGAATTTTTTTTTTTTTAGAAAGTTTCAACTTTTGACATTCACTCTTTATGATAGCTCTTGATCATTAGGATAAAGTGTTTGGGGGTCTAGAAGAGAAAGGGTTCGAGCTGCAGGGTTAGCAGCATATTGTAATTATTTCTCAAAAAAAAAAAAAGACCAAGACACCAATCAATTTTTTGTGTAGGCATGGATTGAACTCCAGATCTCTTATTCAACTATCAAAGACTTTTCCAGTTGAGCTAAATTGGAACTCACACTTTTTTGAATCCTCTTAATATATAGAGAAAAGATAAATTTTTGAGATCTATAGAATTTAAAAAAAAATATATATATATATATATATATAAATTCACTGGTTTGTGTAGAATTAGAAATGTCAAATTAAGCAATATGATGAGTGGAAATAACAAAAGAATATATCCCTTATAGATAATTTTTTTTTTAATACAAGATAGTCTTTTTTTTTTAATATCAGATAGAAATTCTACTTTAACCTAATCTAAGTGTATATGTGTATAAAGCTCTTTCCTAGAAACTTGAATCCCGGCTCTTACCCCCCACACTCCACAAGCACTTATACTTGTAGAGTGATCATCGCACCAATAGTGTGCAACGGACTTTAGAGATAATTCCAAATGTTGATGTTGTAGATTCTGTATCACCACTTCTAGTTCCAAGGAAGTTATTGCTATACAGCTGCTTGGTATCAATCACTATCAAAAAACTACTTCCCAGTTACAAAATGATGCAATTGTGTGTAAGTACGGGTTAATGTAGGTCCAATGGTCCAAGCCCATACAGGGATTGTTCAATGTTCATTATAACTCAGGAAAGAGCATGTTCCTTAAGAATTAAGATGTAATTGGGCTTAGAGTTCGGTCTAACTGGGGCCTTAGGACTCTCTTCCTATCTGGGCTTGGTCCATGCTCCCCAATTCCACTTTCTAGCAAAGTGAGGCTGATAGTAAAGTCCTCTATCAGTCCATCGGAGGTCCATCTGCTCAATTTCTGCCCACCCCCCACCCCCCACACCAACCTCTCTCTCTCTTTTTTAAACGGTGCTTACTAAATCTTTTAGCAGTCTAAGAAGACTGTAGCAGGCCGTACTTAGCTCTGTGAGCTAGTTTGGTAATCATCTCAACCAATCGCATTTTTTGTTTCCATTCAGGAGCTAAATAAATCAAGCTTAATCCTACTTTCTACCAAGTTAATTTATTTCCATTTTTAAGAAAATAAATAATTTACCAAGATATGTTTTACCAACGTATTACTTGCCGACCTCAATTCATGTTCAGCCCTATCCAAATGGGTTAAATATGATACAAACCCATGGCCAAGCTTGTATCTAGGGGATAAAAATGGAGCGTAGAGGGCCTCAAATCATGAGTTCCACATCCCCTCTTCAAGATAGAAAAAAGTGGGATGGGAGGAGGGCAGGTTAGGTTTGAGTTGAGTTTGTTTCATTAATCCTAATAAGATGGTTTCAACATTGACAAGATAAAGATGAAACGTTAAGAGAAAGAGAAATAGTAAGAGATGAGAGCTAATTGTTTGTTTTGGAGACGATATACACACACATATACATTCAAGGCGGGATAGGGCAAGCAAAAATTGTCTCCATCCCATCACCTCTTCAAGGCAGGAAAAACCTGTGCAGAACAAGCCAGGTCAAGTGGGGCAGGGTGTTTTTGCCATTGCTTCGGATTGGAATTTTTCCTAGTCCAAGTGAGGCATCTTATGAAATGAGCATCTTGCTTACGGGTAAGACATAAAGTATAAACTATGAACTCAACTGCACATGGATGGGGAGCATAGTTGGTTGAGTTCTTGAGTAAAACAACAGGTGCTTAGGGGAAAAGGAAAAAAAAAATGCTTTCAAATGAATCCAAATGGAGGGAAAGATTTCGACTTCCCTTTTGGCGACCAAAAGAGATGAGATGAGCATAATAGAATAGACAAATGGACAACAGCACCTTTGCCTTTCAGTGTCCATCCATCATTGTCCTCATTAGCTTCACCAAGATTTGGAAAAAGGAATTGGTGAAAGTGATGAATTAGATTTGAGTTTTGACCCACTCACAACACTAGCAACTCCCAGCTCAGGGGAGACCAGGAAGAATTGCAACAAAATTCGGTGCAAATATGGAACCTATTTGTTGACAAGTGTTTTTACTTTTTAGTCATTCGCTTGCTCATTAAGGAAGGCAAAATATACGAACTAATAAGACCAACTTGGAAAAAGGGCGGAGTGTATTTTTTTCATACCACTTGAAACTTGGTGCAAAATGATAACAATAAAATTCAGGAATAATTTACTCAAAAAGAAGTGAACATATTTTTTTCATTGATATTGACTTATCGATTATAAATTTTACCACCCACATCCCATTAGAATATTTGACGCAATCAAGGGGAAAAAGAAAAGAAAGAAAAAATCATAAGCGTGACTCACTTACAAATGTTGTGTGCAGCCCCCAAAACATCAAGTGGTGCTAGTAGCACCTGTTTGCATACCTAATTATCTATAGACGAGACTTTTTTACTAGTGTGGCAAAATAAATGAAAAAACACTCTAATAAGCAACACCTCCACACCCTGGAAAGCACCAAGAAGGCGCCCTGTTTGCTCAATCACAAGTATTGTTCATGTATCCTCGCACGGTTCTCTTCCCACCACAATCTAGCATGCATCTCCCCAAATTTTTCCCGGCTGCATGATGCAAATTTGACAAGAATATTCAAGAGCATTCAGGTCAATACAGTTTCATATCATAATGACAAATAAAATAGGGAAAAAGGAACTACTTTTGTAGCCTCAGTTTTTTGTAAAGACTAAATTACAATGGGAAACGAAAAATATTAGTGGAGGCAGCATAATTGGGAGCAATGATAATGATGTTATAGTGCTTTGATAGCTGATAATTGTGTTCATGATGTTTGAAATTCAAGTTATAATTGGCAATTTGTGGAACTTAAATTAAAGCCTTAATAAGTTAATATCATGCTTGGAGATTATGTCCCAAGTCTAATAAAATCCATAGAAGACCCAGTTCTAGGGCATTACAATGGATGTAAACTTTAGGAACTTCGCTTTGATGGGCCACAATGCCCAAAGCAGATCATTTGTGGTCTGGCAACCCCAAGTTTATGAGAGGTACAAGCTATGAGTATGGAAGGCAAGTATACATGGCTAGATTTTGACCCCTTTTGGGGTATAGGTTATGACCCACCAATTTTTGTGTTTGCACTTTTGGCTTGGAACATTGTAAGCATCTGACCTACGGATTGCTAAGGGATGGAAATACCAGATGAACATTTAACTACTCTGCACTCTATCAGATAGTTGCAAGAATATCAAGAGTTTAAACCGGGCCACATCGTATGTTCCTAAGGGACTTTCAATCTGTCCTAAGAGTTGTCAAGAAGCTTACCTGAATCTGACTCGTCTGAGTTCCCTTTTTCCTCCTGGCAATGCTCTAATTGTGATATAAACCCCTGGTTCATCTTGTTCAACCCACTCAGTCTCAAGATCACTAGCATTGCTTATGGACAGCTCCCCTGAGCGATCTGCCTCTCTAGAAGAGCTACTTCTTATTGAAGCATCCATTGATGAAGTCTCTGTCTTGGCACCACTGATGCTGGAAAGTTTTGGGGTTGAGGCGAGACCACCTGAGTCATAGTAATGTCGGGATTGCATCGAATGTTGTTCAAGTGAATCTGAGGATGAGTACCCCATTCCCAACCCCGTCGGACGATACAAGTTACGTGGTAAGCGTTCTCTTGTCAGTGGGGGTGTTACAGGGCTATCTTCTGCAGATTCCATCTTTAAGCTTTGCTATAGGAGAGAAGAATTACATCATTAGAGCAAAACAAAATTGGCGAAGAAAAAAAAAATTTAGAGTAGGCTAAAATTCATAAATTCATCATTTCTGGGCCAGGGCCTGGGCCATGTATGAGAAAATTTGATTCTAAGAAAAAAGTCTATTGCTCTAGTATATCTATGTTTGTGGTCGAATGGAAAAATGTTTCAATCAATTGATGCAAATTAGATAATGACATCCAATGTCAATACACTTAAATTTTAGCAGTATAATGTGCATCCATAATGTTCTTGATCATCCTTGATGATATATCTAACACTTAATTAGGTTCATAGCTGACCTCGTCTTCAGATCTTGGCGGGGTTGGAAGTGGGAAAGCTTGGCGGTTGAATCTCTGGACATTGTACAGTTCCATAACCCGGTCATAGTTCTCCGCCCACCACCTTTGTGCTTGCCATTTGTTAAACATGTCTCGACTAATCATAGAAAATAACCACAATTCAAAATTCCAGAATTATGAAAAAACTGTACAAGAATTGAGCAACAGTGGCCATGGCACATGGAAAGTATCATTCAATTTTATACAGTATGGATCAGTTTTGTTGATTTATAGAGAAAGTAATGCAAGTTTGGTTTTTATATCCTCTTTCACGTAATAATAATCTCACATCTTACAAACATGTACTCAAGTTTCTTACCTACTATAATTAGTCCGCATGCCTAATGCTTAAAAAAGCCTTGAACCAATTCCATTATATTAAATAATTGTTGGTTATAGTCTTAAAAGAACTGTTGTCAATAATGTTAGGCCACTAAACTGATTCACACTTATTTTTTTTGACAAAAGGAACTCAAGAATAATTAAAAGCAAAGACTGAAAAATTGATGCAAGTAATAAAGTAGTTCTTTATGGTGAGAGACATTGACCTTACGTTAGGGGGTGTCATACTAATAAAAAAAAAAAAAAAAAAACAGGTGGGGTCCACAGTCAATCAATTCTTGCTACATCGCAAAACAAACCAAAGCATATAACATCATTAAGATGGCTTAATTGGTATCAAATTCATGTTAAAGTCAATCCATGGAGTATCAATGAGAAAGAAACTATTAACCCAAAGTAAATACCCCATCCACTGAGTCTGAGGGTGCACTAATGAGTCAAATATCTCATGAAGGAAGGACAAACAATTCAAACCCCCACTCCATTTTTTGTCTCCTCGATGAAAAGAGAGCAAAGGGACCATGACTTAAAAGCTTATGTAACACTGCCATTGTACGTAGCCAACATATTCTTATCAGAACCTCATGTTTTTGTCTTCTACTATTTAGGAGTAGTTTTGGCGTTTTGGGAGTGGTAGATGAAGAAGTGGGTAATTCCAAGGTCTTAATAAGTTGTAATAACACAACAACAACAACAACATGACATGACAAAAGAATGGTCAGGATAAAGACAAAGCCACGGAGAATCAGGAAGGCGTGAAGGAATTTGAAAAAGAAAGGGAAGTGGCTTCTCCCGACACCACGACAATACTCAGTGAAAAAGGTCGCCAACACAATCAAATTTGCCCCACCACCACTAAAACTAGTCACAATGACTTCTACTTTTGGACTTTCTCCCTGATTGCTTTTCTTAAGGGCGTGAAAATGTGTTGCCCCGGCCCCACCTAAATTCTTCGTATGAACAGAGCCTTCTAGGGTGGTGTTTGGATCCTCCAAAATTTGTGTTCACATTTTGAAGAAGACAAAAAACAAAAGGGGTAACAAATCAGGCTGTCAATCCCCATAGTAGGACAAACATTCGAGCTTTCATCTCATGCCACATTGCCAGTTTGCCCACAACTTAAATTTTATCCATCAAAAAAATGTATTTTTTGTTTTTTGATAATTCGATAGTTAAGGAATGACAATCTAAATTCTTTTGAAAACATAAAAAAATTTCAACTAAATAAACTTAAAACACTCTTGGCAAGAAAAAAAAATCTTTAGCAATTATATTATCTAAAAAATATTAAAATAACTCATCTTATCGAGCTTATGGAAACCACATAACCTCTAATTGCATCTTAAATACCAATAAGCTTCAATTCAAATCACACTTCCTCCTCTCACAACATTATGGGGGTGAAATTGTGGACTCAAAACTGATTATAACATAACTGCAAATTGCCAAAAAAAAAAAAAAAAAAACCCAAAATGCCTAGATGATAAAAATAAAAACCCTTCCACTTTTATTTATTTATTAAAATTTTGGTAATTAAGATGTACTTAAAAAAATAAAAATAAAAAGAGGGAAGATTGAACAAAAATAGTCTATATAAACAAGAAAAAAAAAATAAAACAGGAAAAAAAAAACTTATTAAGAGATTAAAGAATGGCTTGCTCTCTGGCACTACATAACCAAAGTTTAAACCAAAGATTTTGTTAATAGTTGCTCTAAAGTCATTTGTTAGTGAATTAATTTAAGAAAGTTTTTATAAGAAAAAAAATAATTAATTTTTTGACAGTTTTTTCTATTTTTCATCATAATGGTATCAAAATTTTCTTAAAATTATTCATTAACAAATATTTTAAACATGCTTCTTAACCAAACCCTTAAACCAAATATTCTACAAAAAGAATTTATTTCCATAAAGCCAAAAAAAAAAAAGCATCCAAACATCTCCAACACTTTTAACTAAACAGAATGATTGAGTTACCATATATTAAATTTAAAAAATATATATATCTACTAAAACACCCCAAGTCTGACGTGTACACCCACCAAGAGGACCACTTATATTACTCTTATTTATTATTATCAATCACTAGTCACACTACAGAGTTGGCAAATACCATGATGATGGCACAACAGTAAATTACACGCTAAAATAAGGATCGCCGTCCGATCAGAATCAATCAACAAAATACCCAATCACATTGATAAAATCAAAAAAATCGTGACCGTTCAAACTTTTAGAAAACAATGGTGGTGTTAGTGGGACCTACCTGAAGCGTATCCTCTTGAGATCGTTCCCGCCACGCGGAAGCGAGACGAAGGTGATGAGCACGCCGGGCTCCACCTGAGCCACCCACTCCTTCGGCTCGCTCTCCTCCACGAACAGCACCACCGGTTCGACTCGGCGCCCACTCGCCGAACTCGGCGTCCCTTCTCCGCTCGAGCTCGATATCCCTTTCAGCCTCGCCTCCATCTCCTTCCCCCAAACCCTCGTCCCCGAGTTCGAGCTCCCCGTCCTCTTGTACGACCACCGGAACTTCTCCGATTCCGCGTCCGACTCGCCCATCACCCTGAGTCGACTCTGTGCCTGACTCGCCGCCGTCGTCGACGTCGGTGGCCCCGTGCACGGGCTACAGTTCCTGTACGCCCCTGACGCCTTCAACGCCATGTCCTTGAGCTGTGAAAACAAAATAAAGTGAATGACGGAATTGCCCCTCGCAATTAGAGCCAGTTACTGAAATTGCCCAGGGTTAAGCACTTTATCCAGTACCTGAGAAGTGAGGGATTTGATAGCTTGAGTTTTGGTGCCGGGAGTGTTGGTGGAGTCGGATTCTTCTGGTTGACTCAGTGAGTCATCCCCGAGTTTCTTAGGACGAGCTATACACGTCAGCATTCTTTCTCTGCGATTCATAAAACAGAATTCACATTCGGATCAGAATTCTCTACATTGCAGAAAGAAAGAAAGAAACGGTGCGTACAAAGACACAGTAAAGTTAGTAAATATTACAGGCTTACGGAATGAGAAAAAAAAAAAAAAACCTGAGGAGCGGTTAGTCTGTTTTGTTTGTTTGGGTTTATGCAATAAGAGCTCAGCTTTAAATGCTACCTGAAATGACGCTATCAGAGATTCTCTGAAGTCTGAACAGATTGAAAATAAAATAAAGTAAAAAATAATAGCAATGGAAGGGAATTACAATTAATTTTTGTTTGTTTGTTCAAAATAAAAAATGGTCGGAGTTAATGGTATGAGAATTTTTAGTTACAGAGATTTTTGGTTTTGGTGGGAAGGGTTTGGTTTTGCTTTGAGAAATGGTGGTAATGGCTGGGCTATAATGGTAAGCTTTGGGTGTGTGTTTTCATTTTACTGACTGTTGCGTCTCTGTGTGTGTGTGACGCGCTACCGGGTGTTTACCGGCTATCAGGTGTACGGAATGGGTGTTCGTCGGCATCGTGGGAACGGGCTAGATCGGTGGTGGGGGATTGAGAAGTAAAAATGCCAGTCCGAGGCATGTTGTTGAATACTTTGAATGTTGATGACAGTTTGGAGTGGCCGAAGATTATAAAATGGGAAATTGGATACGGCCCACTGGGCCATAACGTGGGCTTTTTGGTTTGCCTCTTTTTGGCTGATATGATTAAGGAACAAATTACTGTACAGAATCTTCTGTTTCACTTTAATGGATTTGTTTAGTCTAATTGTAAGTTCTATTAACTGTACTTAATTTCAATGTATTTTGTATTTTAAGTGTGGAACAATCAATGGATAGAAATAACCGTTTGTGTGTTTAATATAGAGAAAGGGGAAAGGATAACAGAGAAAAAAGTGATCGGTATATACTAAAATTTAGTAGATTATAATTATCTTTTATTCTCGTCTCATCTACTGTACTCTCATTTTCCTTCATTCAAATATAGGGCAAGGTGTTCGATGATTTACCAAATATATATTTTAGTACCAAGTACTCTGCCCATAGGAGTTTTTCCCACGAATCACAACGAAAAGACATGCATGTGTGCCAATACCCAAATAAAACAACATCACAACTATGGCATGTGAATATGCCTCACGATGGCATTGTAGAGTAGTACCGATTGCCGACGTTTTCTTTGTATGAAACATTTCCCATTGCCAACAAAACTTAAATATTTACCACCTCTTTCCTTTTCTTGATAAAATTGAGAAAATGTTATAATAAAGAATTGACTTGCTTGTGTCATGGTTTTTTAACCTTTTTTTTATTTTTTATCAATCAAACGATTTTTTTTTCACAAAAAAATACAAGTGACTTTGTGTGTGAACTTTCTTTTAAGTGTTCAAGCTTGAGCATTAGCATTGGGGTGTATAAACCTCCAATTGCTATTTTACTAACCAAGACACTAAAAGAGGACTTTACCCGAGTGTGATTATCTAAACTTTTTTGCTAATTGTGAACAGTAAGATTGTATATATACAACTTTACTGTTCATGAGTTGTAGAAATAAAAACACATATTTTAATGAAGTGAGACAAAGGGGAAAAGAGGGAAGAGAAGATGGGAGAGAAGAGAGAGAATTGATTTGTTTATATTATTTGTTGGTATAATTTATATTATTTTAATGAATTACATATAAAAATAGAAATTAAAATGTTGAATGAGTTGTAAAAGAAGATGGTAAAAAATAAATAAAATAAGTTTTAAAAATTTATAATAAACATTTTTTTGCATTGGAATTAATGCTTAATTCCCACCTCAGATACCACTAGGGTTGTAAATGCTGTGGTAGTAAGTGCCTTGTCCTTTTACTAATATTTCTATCCTTGTACAATGTAAAGTCAACAGCACTAAATCTTATTGGTTTTATAGTAGTTTGCTTTAGATGGGTAGGCTCTTCGTCTTCTTTCCTCTTTCTCTTTTTTTTTTTTTTTTTTTTAACAAATAATTTATATATTTTTTAAAATTTTTTTATTCTCTCCCAAGTAGCTTGTCGTTGAAATTATAGACTATTAATATTTAATACGAGACCAACACGAACCAAATTTGGGGTTATGCATACCCGTGAAAAGAGCATTGCGATCTATAAGATATTGAAGAGCTAATCCTACTTGCAATTATCATTTTTCCAATATTCCAAGGTATCGCACACTATTGCAACGTCTTTAAAAACTAAATGAAGAAATAAGACAAAAGACAATCTTAAGGAAGCAGAGAAGGCTTTACTTGTTTGACGACAGCATTAAGATTTTGTTTGCATATTATTGGCAAAGGTTATGTCAATAATTTAGTAAAATACTATGTAAGATGGTCTTTCACCAAGAATTATAGTATTCGATCAAATGCGAGTTTGGATTTGCTCGAGTCTTGAGAGTTGTGTCATCTTATGCTTACCCCACTAAAATGAAACTATAAAAGTGAATGAAATGTTTATGTTAGTTTATTTCAAAGTGCAAATCATCCAATGTTATGCGATTATTAAGAATTCTACCAACTGCTAAGTCATACACTGATTAGTATTTTTTATATAACGAATTTGGCATAACCTAATTATATGATATCAAAATCTATAGAAAAAGAATCCCTTAATTACTTTTCTTCTATTTGATAAGCAATATATGAGTTTTATAAAATGGATACCAGAGAAGAGAACCCTTCTAGTCTATGGACCTACTAACATAAGTCTTAAAAAGAATATATAATAGGTTGGAGTAAAAGTAGACATTGCAATGGAACCCAATGTTATAAAATGCGCAACAAAGTTTGCAGTATAAAGTATTTGGCTAGTTCCCCCTTTTTTAAATATTTGTCTAGTCTTTTTAAAGAATCAGAGGTACAAATAATAACATTATTATCCAAAGCATTTTCCTAAATAAATGTAAATTAACTAATAATGGGTTGGGCTCTAACTATGAGGATCAGTGCTCGCCATAGTCCCAATCGTGTTGCAATATTTTATAATTTATATTGTCTTTGTCTATGGTCCAAACCCAAATTTAAGATAATCCATAGATGTGCTAAACCCACCCCACATGTTACCTTCATCTTTTCTTTTTTTTTAATTTGAAACCCACCATGTTGGTTTTTCAAGTGAAGAAAACAAATGAGCCACTAGTTGGTTGACCTCCAATCTTGAAGATCATGGTTTACCACAATTGTATCACTATTGATTTATTGTGTTGTGCTGACAGAGTCTCCTATTACCAAAAAGAAAAACAAAGAGTCTGAGTTTCAATTTTCAAACCCAAATTTATGGGCTTAGCCAGTTAGCCCACAGTTTTGCTAATGGCCGTGACCTCATTCCTAAGCCTCTTGCTCTTGAAATGAAAGCCACTCCTCTCCCCTTCTCTAATCAAGGAGCGGATCGGCTATCCTGGTTTTCATCTCCTAATGGAGACTTTAAACTAAAGGAAGCTTATAGATTGGCAAATTGGGTTGAAAATAACACGGCAAGGCAGCAGTTCAAGGGTGACTGGGTTTGGAAAGTTGCTACCCTCCCAAAGATCAAGTGTTTTTTTTCTCTGGCAATGTTGCCATCAAAGCGTCCCGGTTCGAACCATTTTCGCTAAAAGAGGTATGGATATTCCTTTCCTTTGCCCAATGTGTAACAATGAGCCAGAAACAATTATCCACGCATTAAGGGACTGCCCCAAGGCACAATCTGTGTGGAATTCCCTCTCTCCGCCCTTCCAAGGTAACCTCTTTTACGGTTTGCAATTGGTGGACCGGCTGAATCTGAATTGTAAGACCCCTAAGACTAGTCATTCTTCGAATATAAGCTGGAGCATTCTCTTCCCATTTGCTGTGTGGACTATTTGGCTGCACCGAAACTGTATTGCTTTTGAAAATTCAAACCAACACAAGGACCTGAAGATAGAGACAATGGCCAAGGCCTCGAAATTTTTGTACCTTGGGATGAATGGGAAGCAAAATCGGGTTAAGGTTAAAATCCAAGTTCAATGGCTTATGGCTGCCACCACCTTCCAATTGGTTCAAACTGAATTTAGATGGCTCATCTATGGGGAATCCCGACCTGGCAGGAGGAGGAGGTTTAATTAGAAATGAGAGGGGTGAATGGATTAAGAGGTACGCAAGAGCGATTGGAATTAAAACGAGTGTAGCAGCTGAACTTTGGGCTCTCAGAGATGGTATTCGCTTATGTGCAGCACTCAAAATTCCAGCAATTATCATTGAGCTAGATTCCAAGTTGGCTGTGGATTTGATGAAGAAGGAGTTGGATAATCCCAACGGAATAGATGTCTTGGTCACTGATTGTAGGGAAAGTATGAAAGCCATTCCTTGTGTGAGAATTCAACATTGCTATAGGGAGGCTAATAAGTGTGCAGATGCCCTTGCTAGAAGGGGTGCACTGCTAAGCCAAGATTTTTCAATTTTTTTAGAACACCCACCACACCCCCCACAGATGTCGCTTTTGTCCTTGGCCTTGATTCGGCTGGAGCTCTGTCTGATCGTCTTGTTCCCTCTGTTTTGGAGGCTGGCTAGTTGTTAATTAAAGCATCCTTTTAACCGAAAAAAAGAAAAAGAAAAAGAAACAATTACTTTTGATAAAGAAGAAAAGCTTTCACAAATTTGGAGCATCTACCGACCTGCCGAAAGACCCTCATAGGATTAGGATAGGATGAAACAAAAAGTTTTACTAAAAAGGCCTTTTTAAACAAATAAGAAAGTTGTTAACAAAAAAATTATTAACAAGCGTTAACAAGTTTTGTTACTTGAAATGTAATTAATGAACTTCCTCATATTATTATTATTGTTTCTTTTTTGTTTTTGTTGATTGATACTTTGAAAAAATATATATATATATATATATATAATTAATTAATCAACATAAGGTTCAGTTGCCAAGTTTAGTAACGGGACTACTTGAGCTTGTAACTAAGTGGAGCATTAAGGTGCCAAGAACCTTGTAACTAAATTGTCATTTTTCTATGTACTAAGTACTTGAGAGTTTAGGAAAAAGGAGTCTATTGGTTTAGGATTGACGTTAGCATCCCTCATCATCCTTGGCTAAATGGAACGAATACTGATTAAAAAAAAAAAAAAAAAAAAAAAAAAAGGGTCCACGTTATCTACCTAAATCAAAACTGGCCCATATTTGCAACCCAATTTGGGTATATCCGCATATATGTAAGGCTATTATTAGGTTTTTAGCTCGAACTAGGGAGCAATGATTGGGCGGCCTCAAAATTCTCACATCCCAATTATAATCGTTTCCATTATTACCACGATATCAAAAATTCAAAAAATGCTGTGTGTGATAACCAACCACCAAGATACAATATAAAGTTAATATAATGCCACAAATCCGAATATGAGATTGAGCATTAGAAAATTCTCCAACTTTTTATCCAAAAAAAGAATATATTCTTAACTTAAACAATAGAGATTTTGTGACCAATGCCTCTTGATCTTCTACTTATTCTTTTTTTTTTTTTTTTTTTTGGCATTGGTCATGTTAATTTATTTCTTGTTAGTTTAAATGTGAATAAGCTTATTTGTATATTATAATTTAATAGTGTTACAAGAGAGGATGATGAATTTAAACTTTAAACATTATTGTCGGAAATACAATTAGATATTAGTTGATCAAATGGATATTCTAGTATACAATCCACCAGTTATAATTATCCTTCCATCTGTTTAGGAGTTGAAAAATGAAATAAACAAGGGTTCACAGCATAAATTAATAATCCATTTTTAGGATATTTTATATGAAAAATAAAATAAAAGACTCCCAAAAAAATTAATCATTTTTTCATCTTCTTATTAAAAATTGCCTTAAATAGTTTATTAATGGATGCTCTAAAAGCATAGTTTTTTTTTTTTTTTTTTTTTTGAAAACAAAGCATAGGTTAGTAGAACCCAATAAACAAAAACACTAGAATTTTGGTTTATTTATTTATTTTTTATTATTACTTTCGGGAGAAATAGAATTTTTAATTGGGTTTGAGGTAGTGGTGGAGCCAAACAAATTTTCCTAGAGGCCAAGCTAAATATAAAAAAATTATTTAGTAACTATTCAAAACCTAAACAATTACACAATGTATAAAACTTGTGTTTTGGACTAATTTAAAAGAATTGAAGAGTTAAAAGCCTAAATTCTAAAATTTGTGGGGCCAATAACTATATATATATATATATATTATAATTTGTCTTGTTTTAATTATTTGAATACCATATATATAGTTGAAAATTGCAAAGCTAGGGGCCACTTCACCTATGGTTTGAGGTACAGAGCCAAGTGGCGGCTTTAGGGATTTTTTTAATGGTGGTTGTAGGGATATTGGGCCCAGGAGCTGTGTCTGTGTATATTGGGCCTGGGGCCCTATTCGAGGATGTAAGGTCGTCCAAAGAGAAGTAAACATTGTCAGGGGTATCCATGTTAGTAAATGAAGAATTTAGATGTGATCATAAGGGCTCAAGAAGGTGAGCCGAGGATAAATGAACCCTCGACCAGCCAGATCCAAGGTCCGATAAGGTAGCTTGCCGTCTAGAGGAATTCTCCAGGAAGTTCTGTTAGTATGGATAAGCATTACAGAAACATTGAACAGAGAGAAGTCCTAAAAGATTTGAGGAGAAAGCTACTACCACAGCATTGAATGCCCTGCAGCTAACCCTCTGGCCGCATTAATGTGGAAGTGATATCTGAACAGTGGTCTTTAGCCTTACAGCTACTAAACAAAGACTTCTGGAAGTTGCTGACAGGACAAGTATCAGCACCAACTTGGAGAACGGACTTGGAGGAAATACCCAGAGAGAAGGAGATCGAATGAAAAAAGAATAACACTGTAGCCATCAAGAACGGACTTTGTAACCAAATTTGAAAGAAATATATAAGACCTGATTTTCTCGAACTGTGCCGATGATGATTTTATTTAACTTAAATCAGTTTATTTTCCTCCTCTTGTCACCTGAATCTATTATTTTTGTTGTTCAACTCATTAAAGCCCAGTTTTCCATCCCACTCTCTACAAATTCATTGTATTGGGCTTTTTAGGCCTGAGTTCATTCATCATTTGAGTTAGGGATCCAAACAACGACCTTACAATTGGCGCCATCTGTGGGAATTACTTGTGTTATAATGAGTCCGGCCTTCAACGATGGCAGGTTCAAGTCCGAACCAGGCAGAATCTATGGGGTCTCAGCATCAAGATCACTCCGTGATCTTGAGCAAAGAAGGGACCGAAAGGGGAGTGTGCATACTACCCATACTAGTAAAGGCCATTCTCGGGGTGGTAGCCACCTCTCTCATGGGAAAGATGCCAAGGCCATACAGTTGGAGATTGATCACTCTCGCTTACGCCATGAACAGCAAAAGCGAGTTCCTTCCAATTTTGACTTCTCTTCCGACGATGAAAAAGATGGTAGCTACAGGTGTAGGTCAAAGATCCCTCTTAGTGAGTCTTTCTCGTATAATGAGGATTACCATCATGAGTGCAGAAACAAAAATTCATCTTCGAGAGGCCTAGGAAATGATGCTATGAATAGAGCACTCAACCAAATCTCCAGATCACCTTTCACGCGCAAAATTGAGGGAGGAAGACTTCCTCAGCGGTTCACTCAGCTCATATTCACCATGTATAATGGCCAAACAAACCCTGTAGAGCATGTTAACCACTTTAATTAGAGAATGACTATACACTCCAAGAACGAGGCCTTGATGTGCAAGGTATTCCCATCTAGCTTAAAGCCTATAGCGATGAGATGGTTTAATGGTCTGGGAGCAGTTTCCATTGATTCCTTTAAGGAACTCACTCGGGCGTTTGGATCCCATTTTATTACGTGTAGCGCAGTTCTTCGGCCGTTAGATTCCTTATTATCCCTGTCCATGAAAGAAGGAGAAACCTTGAAAACGTATTCGGACAAATACTGGGAGATGTTCAATCAGATAAATGGTGATTTTGACGATGTAGCCATCAAGACTTTCAAGGTCGGCCTACCTACAAAGCATGGCTTAAGGAAATCTTTGACTGGAAAACCTGGTACCAATGTACGCCAGCTCATGGATCGAATTGATAAGTATAAGAGTTTTAAGGAGGACCAATAGCAAGGTAAGGGAAACGGTAAGGTTATCCCTTAGGAGAAGAGGGATTTCAGGTCGGACCACTATAGCAATAATAGACAACGAAGGGATTTTAATGGACAATCTGGTTCTACAGCTACTCATGTGATTAATACCGTGTTCCGATAACCAGTGCATCAAGTCTTGGAGAAGATTAAGAACGAGCCATATTTCAAATGGCCAAACAAAATGAGCAGGGACCCTTTGAGGCACAATCAGAGCCTTCACTGCCAATACCACCAGGAGCGGGGGCATACCACTAAAGACTGTAGAACCTAGTGGAATCATCTGGAGCAGCTGGTCCGAGATGGCAAGCTAAAGCAATTTTTGTATCGGCCCAATGAACAAGGAAACCAAATAAGGTAAGGGACTCAGAGGAATACTTCTTCAAGGCCCCCTTTGGGCATTATCTATGTCATCCTCGTCGCTCTGGGAAGAACTGGATTTTATCCATCCAGGGTAATGTCGGTGGCTCGGCCACCTACCAAGGATTCTGAACATGAGTCGAAGAGGGCTAAGGTGGGGATCCGACCAGCATTGAGCTTTTCGGACGATGATAAGGCTGGGACCATACAACCACATGATGATGCCCTGGTGATCACCCTCAAAATTAGGGGGTATGATCTAGTAGACCAGGGTAGTAGGGCTGAGATTATGTATCTAGATTTGTACAAGGGGCTCAATTTAAAGTCGAAAGATTTGATGAGTTATGATTTACCTGTGGTGGGCTTTGATGGAAAGGTTATTGTTCTGAAAGGACAAATCAGACTACCCGTACAGGCTGGCTCAGAAATGGAGGTGGATTTTATCGTGGTGGATGCTTTTTCTCCATACACAGCCATTGTGGCAGGGCCTTGGCTCCATGCCCTAGGGGCTGTTTCTTCCATCATTCATCTCAAAGTGAAGTATCCATTCGTGGATCGGATCAAGGAGTTGGTTGGGAGTCAGTTTGTGGCTAGACAATGCTTGGTGGCTGCCATTATGCATCAGCCCGAGACCGATTCCTAGGCCCCTGTTGATAAGGGTTTGTAGCAGTTAAGGACCCCAGTATTACCCTTGGGTGGGGTAGCCAAGGAGGCGAAGTATGAGAATTTAGAGAAAGTTATTATAGGTGATGATCCATAGAAATTTTTCCAAATTGGAACTCAGCTGCTTCCTCAGGAGAAGAAAGAGCTGGTAAAGTTTATCAGGAGAAACATTGACATGTTTACGTGGAATGCCTATGAAGCTCCCAGGGTTGATCCAAGCTTCATCTGTCATCATCTAAATGCCAATCAACCTGTCATCCCCAAAAATCAACCACCTTGGCGCTCATCTAAAGATCATTCTGACACTGTCAAAGTCGAGGTGATGAAGCTTAAACAAGCCGGAGCTATTAAAGAAGTATTCTACCCTGAATGGTTAGCCAACACTATGGTTGTCAAAAAGATGAATGGAAAGTGGCGGGTATGTGTGGACTTCATAGATCTGAACAAGGCCTACTCAAAAGACTCTTTCCCCATGCCTCGAATTGACCAATTAGTGGATGCTACTGTAGGTCATCCTCGGATGAGTTTTTTGGACGCTTTTCAAGGCTACCACCAGATACCTTTAGCTTTGGAGGATCAGGAGAAGACAGCTTTTGTCACTCCCACCAGGAACTACAACTACAAAGTGATGCATTTTGGTCTGAAAAATGTGAGGTCTACTTATCAGAGAATGATGACCAGGATGTTTAAGCCACAGCTAGGAAAAAACATCGAAATTTATATTGACGATATGGTGGTCAAGAGCAAGTTGGAATCTGAGCATGTTAGCGACCTCGAGAATATCTTTAAGATCTTGAGGAGACACAAGCTGTGACTTAATGCTTCAAAATGTTCTTTTGGTGTCATCCTCGGATGAGCTTTTTGGACGTTTATCAAGGCTACCACCGGATACCTTTAGCTTTAGAGGATCAGGAGAAGACAGCTTTTGTCACTCCGACCAAGAACTACCGCTACAAAGTGATGCATTTTGGTCTGAAAAATGCGAGGTCTACTTATTAGAGAACGATGACCAGGATGTTTAAGCCACAGCTAGGAAAAAACATCGAAATTTATATTGACGACATGGTGGTCAAGAGCAAGTTGGAATCTGAGCACGTTAGCGACCTCGAGAATATTTTTGAAATCTTGAGGAGACACAAGCTGTGACTTAATACTTCAAAATGTTCTTTTGGTGTCGAATCAGGGAAGTTCTTGGGGTACATGGTTATACACCGCGAAATTGAAGTTAACCCTGACTAGATTAAAGCAATCAACAGTTTACAGCCACCATGAAATCCTAAAAAGGTTCAAAAGCTAACAAGGATGACCGCTGCTTTAAACTGATTCATCTCTCGGTCAGGAAATAGGTGTAGGCCTTTCTTTCAGTTGTTGAACAAGTGGAAGGGATTTGAATGGACTGAGGAGTGTGCCCTGGCTTTCTAGCAATTAAAAAAGTATCTTTCTCGACCATCCATTATGTCCAGACTTGAGGTTGACGAGGTTTTATTTACTTACATTGTGGTAGCCTCCCACGCGGTGAGCTGGTGCTGGTGGGGGTTGATAGTGGTGTACAGCGGCCAGTCTATTATGTAAGCAAGTCACTACATGAGGTCGAGGTCCGTTACTTACCACTGGAGAAGGCCATTCTGGCAGTGATGCATGCTACGTGTAAGCTTCCCCACTATTTCCAATCACATACGGTTGTTGTCTTAACCCAGCTCCCGCTCAGATCTTTACTTCGGATTGCTGATTACACAAGGAGGATTGCAAAGTGAGGTACGGTCCTAGGGGTTTTTGATATCAAGTACATGCCTCGTACCTCTATCAAGGGTCAGGTCCTCGCCAATCTGGTAGCTAAGTTTGCTGAAACTCCAATAGAAGAGAGGGTAAAGAAGTAAGATATGGATGAAAAATCAATTGGGGTGCAATCTCCTTACAAAAACCTTTGTCCTAGAAGGTATATGTTGATGGTGCGGCGAACCACAGAGGATCTGGAGTGGGGCTAGTTCTGATGTCTCCCGAGGGGATTACAATTGAAAAATCCCTGAAATTGAGCTTCTCGGCCACAAACAATGAAGCTGAGTATGAAACTCTACTGGTAGGGATGACTATGGTTCAAAAAATGTGTGGAAAAGCAGTGAAAATATTTGATTCAAGGCTAGTTGTGGGCTAGGTTCGAGGAGAGTTGGATGCCAGAGATCTCAAAATGTAGGAATACTTGAACCAAGTTAGACACTTACAGTCTGGATTTGAATCTTTTAATTTGTCACAGATCCTTAGAAGTAAAAACACAAATGCTGACTCCCTTGCCACATTAGCAACATCCTCGGTACAAAGTTTACCTCAGGTGATCTTGGTGGAAGACTTGCGTAAACCAACTAAAGTAAGTTGAGATGGGGTTCATGTTCATCAAATAAGGGTGGGACCTAACTGAATGGACTCTATTTTGCTATTCCTTAAGGAAGATGTCTTGCCCAAGAGTAAGTCTGAGGCTGACAAGGTACGTAGGAAGGCTCTTCGATTTTGGCTGTCCGGTGACTAAAAGTTGTATAAATGCACTTTTTCTAGACCACAGTTACTGTGCTTACACCCTGAAGTAGTTGAGCTACTCTTGGAGGAATTACATGAAGGGATTTTTGGAAGCCACACAGGGGGCAGATCTTTGTCTTACAAGGCCCTCATTCAAGGGTATTAGTGGTTAAACATACAAAGGGAAGCACAAAAGTACATAAAGAAGTGTGATCATTGCCAGGGATTTGCACCAAACATTCATCAACTAGAAAGAGTCCTTAATCCTCTGTCCAGCCCTTAGCCTATTGCTTAATGGGGCTTAGACATTGTAGGTCCTTTTCCTAAGATAGCAGGGAATAAGAGATATTTGTTGGTCGGTAGGGATTACTTCACCAAGTGGGTTTAAGTTGAACCACTAGCAAATATCAGGGATGTGGATGCTACAAATCTTGTGGACATACCAGACTACACCTCGTAAGTCCACCGGGGAGACGCCCTTGTCAATGACTTATAGGGCCGAGGCTATTATTCTTTTGTAGACGGGATTCCTTATGATGAAGTAGCAAAATAATTACATCTTTAGCTCGTCCATAGAGGTCGTCCAGGAAACAAGGGCAAGAGATTTTAGTATATCGTCTATGGACAGGAAGATCGTCCATAGGGAAATGCCTGGAAGATCACATAACAATTACCCACGTGTTGGGGATTCAAGCCACAAAGTCCAAGGCCAAGGACTAGCCATTTAAGATCGTCCATAGGAGTTGTCCAAAGCCAAAAGCCAGCCTAACACCAAATGGTCATCCATAAACAAAAAGGTCGTCCGTGGACAATAAGGGTCGTCCATCAAGAAAGTGCCTGGACAACCTTCTAACACTTTGGAAATGTCCAGAAATGGATTTACGTACAAGAGCTTATACTTCAGACCACGTGTGCTTAACTTCCAAAGGCAATTTTAGAAAATAAGATTAAACATTCTAACTTCTATAGCAGTTGAGGAAGTTAACCTTTCTACTTCTACAAATATTGGGGAAGTTATTTAAACCAATAACCGCTCCAAAACTCCCTATATAAACACCCATTCAGACCAAACGAAGGGAGGTTTTTTCCAAGATTACTCTTCTAAAGTTAGAACTCTATTTTTCAGAGAGAAACTAATTTAGGCATCGGAGGGCACTTGGCCGGTCCACCCCGATCGCTTGATTGTGTGTTCTTCTTTTCAGGTTTTCCAAGCAAGTCATTGTTTTGTTGAAATTCGAAGCATCTCAGTCTATTGATTCTGTGCAGCATCACCCCCGCTGAGAACTAGTTCTTTCACCTTGAGCAGCAATGATGGGCTATTGGAAAAGAGCTTAGACTTAATTGAAGAGTGAAGAGAAAATGTCATGGTCCAATTGGCCTACTATCAACACAAGCTCAAGCAGGGGTATGATGCCAACGTAAAACTAAGGCCACTGGCACCTGGAGACTTGGTCTTAAGAAAGGTTTTAGGAGCTACAAAGGACTCAACATGGGGAAAATTAGGATCTATCTGGGAAAGACCATATCATATCACGTTAGTAGCCGCAATAGGGGCATATTATCTTGAAGATCTAGAGGAAAGGGCTGTACCACACCCCTAGAATGTAAATAACTTGAGAATGTATTATTATTAATGGAAGCTTTTATTATCATACATGGGTTTATTATATTGTGCACCATTCTCTCTACCATTTGTTAGGATATCAAACAGAACCTTTGTCATACCTGACTCCTCGGACTACATACCTTAGGTAAATTGATATTTTTTAATCATCTATCTAAGTATTAAACAGAACCTTAGCTATGCCTGGCTCCTTGGACTACATGATTTAGGTAAATTAATACTTCCTAACATCTATTTAAGTATCAAACAGAACCTTAGTTATGCCTGGCTCCTCGGACCACATACCTTGGGTAAATTGATATCTTTCAATCATCTATCTAAGTATTAAACAGAACCTTAGCTATGCCTGGCTCCTTGGACCACATGATTTGGGTAAATTAATACTTCTTGACATCTATTTAAGTATCAAACAGAACCTTAGTCATGTATGGCTCCTCAGACCACATACTTTAGGTAAATTGATATCTTTCAATCATTTTTCTAAGTATTAAACAGAACCTTAGCTATATCTGGCTCCTTGGACCACATGCTTTGGGTAAATTATTACTTCCTGATATCTATTCAAGTATCAAATAGAACATTAGTCATGTCTGGCTTCTCAAACCACATACCTTGGGTAAATTGATATCTTTCAATCATTTTTCTAACTATTAAACAGAACTTTAGCTATGCCTGACTCCTCGGACCACATGCTTTGGGTAAATTAATACATCCTAACATCTATTTAAGTATCAAACAAAATATTGGTCATGCCTGACTCCCTATACTACATACCTTGGGTAAATTGATATCTTTCAATTATTTTTCTAAGTATTAAACAGAACCTTAGCTATGTCTGGCTCCTAAGACCACATGCTTTGGGTAAATTTATACTTCTTGACATCTGTTTAAGTATCAAATAGAATTTTGGTTATGCCTGACTCCTCGGACCACATACCTTGGGTAAATTGATATCTTTCAATTATCTATCTAAATATTAAACACAACCTTAAATACACATGGTTCCTTGGACCACATACATTTGGTAAGTTCATATTTGATGTTTTTCTTATCCAAGTATCAAGTTGAACTGACCATGCTAGTGGTAAATATCATTATTATAATAACATAATCAAATGAATATTCATGAGCATCACTTAAAGCATTCGAAAGTATGTCCATAATCTAGTTTGAACATTGATTATCATCCCCATTTTCCTAGACTTACTAATGAGTGGAGAAACAAGGGAAATCTGGTATAAATAGACATTTTACCATCATGTATGTCTTTGAAGTTCAAGCTGCACTTGGTTGAGATTACGAACTTAGTTTTAATTTGTTCTGTTATCGTGAGGTGCAGTAACTATGCTGCCCCTTATGCTAATGATCAAATGGTACCATATCTCATATTCGAAGTAGTTAAATATTGGATAATACAGAAATCATGCTAACATCACTGTAAACATTACAGGTACAAAAGAACAGCTTGTAATTATCATTGACTTGAGCCTTAGAAAGGGGCTAAGTTGATTACATAGGATCAAACTAAATTACAAGTACTGTTAAAAAAAAAGAAAAAAGAAAAAAAAAACAACAACAACAACAAAAAATAATAGAATCAGCGAAAGATAATTCATGATTTCATCTTTATTACAAGTTTATCTTTAGGAGTCTTAGTGGGCTGAGTAGTTGCTAATGCTGAGGATGTAGCATCTTTAACCTTGGGATCTTCCTTGGCAAGGATGGGGAAAGTTGTTAAAACCAACTCCATATTTTAAGAACCCACCCCTTCCTTAGAAGAATCTTTGGGCACGTCCGAGGGCTTGGTAATCTCGGCAACAACCTCTTGGGGGACTTCTTTCACTCTGCCAGCTTGACCAACCTACTCTTCTACTTCTTCAGGACTGTTGGATTGAAGAAGGTCCTTGGACGAGACCACTTCAATAAGGCTTGCAACGTTAAGGGCTGCATCATCTGGGAAGGTCGAAGAGCCCGAATTGCAGGGGGTAGTACACATTTTCTGCCCTCCTAAATGCCGAGAAGACCTCAACCTCTGCCTAGTTGAGAGCCTCATTCCACACTTAGGAATAGTATACTCTACATACCCCCGAGACCTCGGCCCTGAGGGCTTTCTCGGTCTCAGCTACCCTTACGTCATAGCCTTCTTGTTCGGCCTGATCCTTGGCCTTCTCAACATCCTCTAGTTTTTTCTTCAGCAGCTAGATTTGCTCCGTGGCAGTAGTGAACTCATCCTCAACCAGGCGGAGTTGCTTACGTTGAGTCTTCGCCTGTCTCTCTGCATTGTCCACTGTTGCCTCGGCGCTCTTCCTGCCCATTCTGATTCAATGAGCTTGGCATCAGTCTTTTTTAATCTCTTTTCGACCACCTTGAAGGCCTTAACAGCAACAACTCTTCTACCCTCCTCATCCTTCATTTGTCGGTGGGAGGCATCCATCAACTCCTCGTGCAAAGGAACTTGATGGTTAGTACCCAAAAAAAAAAAAAAAAAAAAAAAAAAAAAACTTAGTTTAAAAGGCTTACCATGGCGAGGTCTCTTTTTAAACTTAGAAACACGTTGTGTTTCTTTGTGATCCTCAAGTCGACCATGTTCTCGGCGGTAACAGAGCTTGCTCTACGGCATTTGCTACATACTCGGCTTTACCTTTTTCGAAGTCCCGAATTGATGAGTTGGTAGGGAAAGGGGACCTATCTAGCACCAAAGAGGGGTTCTAAGTTGGAACCCTTGTCTTCATGTACCTCATCTCCCAAGGGGATTTGTTTGGCCAGTTTTGGTTATCTTGGGCTCTTTTTGAGGCTTCATCTCATGGGGGAAGCCACCTCGGCCCTCTTCCATCACCTCCTTCCTCTTTTGTTCTCGTTTCCTCTTCTTGTCAGCAATCTCTTGCTGGGGGTCATGAGGAGTGGGAAGAGGGGGGAGCTTAGTTTGAGCAGATGCCTCTGGCGCCTTGCCCTCAACCTAGGACTCCATCACCTCCAGGAGGCTAGTATTGGGCTTGTGTTGTATCCCCATATCTTCTTGTATCTGACTCACTTGGGCAGAGGGGGAGTAGCTAGAACCTTTGGCAGGAATTTCTAGAGATGGGAGGCGGTTGAAGACTTTAAAATCGTCTTCTGATTCAGAGATGTCAACTACCTCTTCCTCCTCCTTGATGCCGGGTTGTGATGGTGTGGCTTCCTCTTCGGCAACTCGTTGAAATGGCCACTCTACCTTGGGTATGCCTTCAACAATAGGGCTAGTAGTGAGAAATCCTTCTGGGATGGGGCCGGTAAGGAGAAAACCTAGAACAGCGACACTTATGCGGTGTAGACACGAGTCCTTAGCCTTGATGACGCACTTCGGAGCCTAGAAGGTTTTGGAGATCGGGATGTAGTCAAGGATGATGTGTGCTGCCCTCAGTTGGCCGTATGTGTGGACGAACACCTCGGCCTTCAAAATCTTGTCCAAGCTATCTTGGTTCACAAACCAAAGTTGGGGATGGCTACGTTCTTATCTGCATAATCATTAAGAAAAACAAAAAACATCATTAGCAAAGAATAACACAAATCAAAGGAAATTTAATGTACAAATGCAAACGAAAGAAAGAGAGAGAAGTGTAACTATGAAATTGGAAATGTAGACCTAGAACCTCACCTGGTTTCCTCTCTTTTGTCGGACAGGAAAGGTCATCGTGCCACTCTCCTGTCACGATTAAGAAGTCTTTGTTTAAGCCCTTATTGGAATCCGGGAGGCACTGGATGAGCTTGACCTCAGGGTACCCAGACTTGAGGTAATACCCCTGCCGCATTAAGTGATGGAGGTTATAAACCCAATTGATGCCATGGTGTGTAAGGTTTAAGCCCATCCTTTCATTAAGGGCATCTATACAAACTAAGATTCTGAACATGTTAGGTACACACTAGGTGTGAGCTAACCTATAGGCCCTAAGGTAGTCCCTGGTAACGGTACCCATAGGGATTCTCATCCCTCCTTCTATGAATACAATCATTGGGATCACTACATCTCCCCTTCCTTACATTATCTATTACCTACTCCTAGATTGATCCTATACTGAGCCTTAAACCTCTCTATTCCCTCATCAGAGTCTACCAAGCTCTTGAATCTGCCCATTTCTATGAAGGTTTAGAGGAACTAAAAAGATTAAGAGGAGAAGGTGAAGCCGAGGAGAAGAAAAATACAGAGAATAGAAAAAACAAGGTGTAAAGATTTGTGGAGACTTATTGAAAGAAGAAAAGTATCCTCAGACGGGTTGGTAGGTTCGGAGTATGTGCGCTAAAATGTCAACTGAGATGAACAGTTGATTTGAATGGTATTTATATCAAAAAGGGAATTAGAAGCGGGAGAATTCCCGCTCAGTTCCCATCAAAATCCTTAGTCGTTAGATCCATATCGCACCGTAGAACGTGGGGAGCAGGAAGCCGTAAAAATTTAATGAAGACGCGTCTCGTATGCCGAAGCGTCAGGAACACGTCTTAAGCAATTAAAAAGGTATCTACACAATCAGAGGTGAAGTGTAACGAGCAAAAAGAAAGTGCAGTGACATTGAAATCCACCTTTCTTCCCGAAGAGCCAGAAAGAAGAATCTCGAGGGGCTATTGTAGGGATATTGGGCCCAAGAGCTCAGTGTCTATGTGTATATTAGGCCTGGGGCCCTATCCGAAGATGTAAGGCCGTTCGAGGAGAAGTAAACATTGTCGGGGATGTCCATGTTAGTAAATGAAGAATTTAGTTATGGTCATAAGGACTCAGGAAGGTGAGCCGAGGATGAATGAATCCTCGACCAGCCAGATTCGAGGTCCGATAAGGTAGCTTGCCGTCCAAAGGAATGCTCCAAGAAGTTCTGTTAGTATGGATAAGCATTACAGGGAGAAGTCCTAAAAAATTTGAGGAAAAAATTGCTACCACCGCATTGAATGCTCTGCTGCTAACCCTCTGGCCGCATTAATGTGGAGGTGACATCTGAACAATGGATTTCAGCCTTACAGCTACTACACAAAAGAGTTCTGGAAGTTGCTGATGGGACAAATATTAGTATCAACCGTCTAGCTTGCACGTGGAGGGTAAAGATGAGAGGAAAAGAGAGTATAAAATGGAGGAAATACCCAGAGAGAAGAGGATCGAATGAAAAGAGAAAAACATTGTATCCATCAAGAACGGACTTTGTAACCAAATTTGAAAGAAATATATAAGACCTAATCTCCTCGGACTGTGCTGAGGACGATTTTATTTAGCTTAAATCAGTTTATTTTCCTCCTCTTGTCACCTGAATCTATTATTCTTGTTGTTCAACTCGTTAAAACCCAGTTTTCCAACCCACTCTCTACAAATTCATTATATTGGACCTTTTGGGCCTGAGTTCATTCATCAATTGGGCTAGGGATCCAAACAACAACCTTATAGTGGTCATTTAGAAACTTAAATTATATGAAATTTTATAAAAATAGAACTTCGTATATTGGCCACACACACACACACATGTGCAAACGCATAAAGTCTTACAATTTCCTTTTATGAATTTTCTTATTTTGAAATCATTACATAATAGTCTCATTTTAAATGTTGCAAACTACATCCCTTTTTAAATTTTAGTCAAGTAAAATTTTTCTTGGATTTTTTTTTTTGTAAAGACCTAATATGTTGTTAAGGGAACTAAAGTTTAAGGACAAAATTTGGATACAAACTAAGTTGTAATACAAGGCTACAACTCTTACTAAACAAATTAACATTACTACATATTTTGAAAATCTAATCGTTGAATTGCATTTTCTCTATGTTCTTCAAATATATGTCAAATTTCATGCCGATCGAATATTATTTTTTATTCGATTCATAAACTCATTTTTTATGTATAATTTTAGACTACAAAAGTTTGAAATTTAAACATTTAATTTATGACATAACTATTGATCTTTAATCTTTTTGAAATTTTACAAATATGGATGATATAAGAAGAAAATGTAATTAAATAATAAATTTATCAAAATTATCATCTAATAAAAAAAATATTAAATAGAGTTGTAGCCTTAACAAAAAATCATAAATTTTTAAAATTTATACATAGTAATAATTTTTTTTTCAGGTCATGGTGATCCCATGACTGCCTGAACTTTATATAATACTGCTAAAACCATAATTACGTGAGAGGAAAAAGTACATGAGAGGAAAAAGTACATGCCGATTGCTCAATAATTTTCTCCAGTACAAGGCCTTGACATGCACCATGACGCGTGAGGCAGCTTTAATACTATTAGTGGAAAGGAAGCCACTAGAGTACTAAACTATTTTTATCATTGATGAAAGGAGCAAACTAGAATGGGAGAAATTATAATGTTT
This sequence comes from Lithocarpus polystachyus, assembly GCA_033629205.1. Lineage (NCBI taxonomy): Eukaryota > Viridiplantae > Streptophyta > Magnoliopsida > Fagales > Fagaceae > Lithocarpus > Lithocarpus polystachyus. The sequence goes on from CM066163.1 coordinate 64,740,794, forward strand.
ACATGGTGGACAAGTGATATGATAAGACTCACACTTATTTAAAGTAGCTGAATTGAAATTTTTTTTAAAACATTCATTCAATAATTTTAAACAAATGAGATTTTTTTAATAGAATGTTCCACTAAAAGACAAAATAATTTCTCCTAAAATGGCCTGCAGAAAGACAAACCAACCAATACCAAAATCCCATCCCAACCATTTTTATTGAAGGACACCACTCTTATCCAGCACTGCCACAACAACGTCACTCCCCCCCGCCCCCAACCCACTTCCTTACCGTTGATCATCACTAACTCCAACGCACCCACTTTCCACCCTCCGATTCGCTGACCACCGTCTGAGCCGACACGGTACAGAGACACGAGTCAACCATTGGTTTTTCTCCAGGGCCCACGTAAGATCTTTTAACCTCCAAAGCCTCCCTTTCCAAAACGAACCAAAAAAAATCACCAAACCCGCACAGCCAATCCCGTGCCTCCACGTTTCACTCGCCGGGAAACCTAGGGTTTTGATCAGATACTCCGCCGGAGCAACGTATCTCAAACTTTCCATTTTAACAAAAAAAAAAAAAAAAAACAACTCTCTATTTATGTACTTTATTTAATTTTCCCCCACCCCGAGCGAAACGATGTCGTTTCTGCGGCGGAGAAAGGCCACGAAGAACAACTCAGAAGACCCTCAGATTGACACCGCCTCAAAAAACGACGACGCTGTTGATAACAAAAAACAGAAGCTTCATCAAAAGCACGAGGGCGAAGAAAGTTCTAGAAGAAGAAGAAGAAGTTCTTCTAGGAGATGGACTTGCGTCGACAGCTGTTGCTGGTTCATTGGGTGCATATGCTCGATCTGGTGGTTCTTGCTATTCATGTACAACGCAATGCCAGCTTCGTTTCCTCAGTACGTAACGGAAGCGATAACGGGACCGTTGCCTGACCCTCCCGGCGTCAAATTGAGGAAGGAAGGGTTAACGGCGCTACATCCGGTCGTTTTCGTGCCCGGAATCGTCACCGGCGGGCTCGAATTGTGGGAGGGGCACCAGTGCGCCGAGGGATTGTTTAGGAGGAGACTCTGGGGTGGCACATTTGGTGAATTGTACAGAAGGTAAGGTCCTTTTCTGGTTTCTGCACCCCTTTTTTTTAAATAAAAAAAAATTTTTTTATTGTAATTTTTGTGCTTTGTGATGAGAATTTTGGTATAGAGTTTTATTATACTTGCAGAAAAGCACTGCACTTTAAAATAAATAAATAGATTCTAAAGTGGGCAATAACTTATTTAGTTTTTTTTTTTTTGCTGGAAGTGTAAGGAAAAGTAAAATTTTAAAAAATTATATATAAAAACTAAAAGTTGGGCTTATAAGATAGAAAGTGGTATTTTAATTAACCCAGTGGGGTGACCGAGTGGTTGGGCACACTTGGTCTCAAAGCGGCTGTTTTGGGTTTGATTGGGAGCTGCCTAGTTCAAGTCCGGGCACTAACACTTTGAAAAAACTCCTGGCCCAGCGATTTGTCCCGTTATAAGCCCACCTATCGCAAACAGTGATTAGTCTGTGCGCTTTGAGTGAACATGGTGGGAAACCAAAAAAAAAAAGTGGTATTTTAACTTTTTAAGCTTATACAAAGGGACACTTAAAGGGTAGTACAAATGTACATGTGCTAGTGTATTTGGCCAAGTGGGCCTGGAACTATGATTAGTGTGACATGTGAGGGAAGTAAGTTTGGTACTTCAAAGGGTGTTTTATTTATTTATTATAACAATGCAAAAGTGGGTTATGTTTGTTTTGCTTAGGTGAGAAGTTAGGGGGTGAGGTTGCTTAAACTTGGGTGTTTCGTGGATCATTGTCATAGGCAAGTGAAGAAAATATATATTTTTTTTTTGGGTGATTTTTTTTTTCCAACGGAAGAAACCTAAACTGAAGATGCTAGAAGTGTGGGAGTATTACTTTTTAATTTGGATTAGAACTTATTTGTGCAATGCCATTTCGTTTTATGGGAAGGCATGGTTTGGGGAAGTATTTTAAGTGATTGATGAATTTGAAATGAGCTGGATTTGGAGGTGAATGATGTGGTCTATAAGATGAAGCATTAGCCAATTCAACCATATGTCATGTATTGGTCTGAGAGCATGACATTTGAGGAATGTGTATTTATAGCTACAAGTGGTAGCAATTAATTTATAGCTAATTAATTTAGAGCATGACATTTGAGCATGACATCATGTTGTTCTTAGCTTTAATGGAAATCTTATGGGTGAGGTTGCTGGAGACTGACTTATGTTAATAATATTTGATTTAGGTCTGAAATATTTGACAATTTTTGAACCTGAAGGTGTTGTGTAAATGGTAAGTTTTTAGATGATATCTTTAAAAAAAAAACGGGATATGGGGTGATTAGATAATGATGGACTTGACTAAATGGCCTAATTGTTAAAGCTGCCATATTGCCCTCCAAAAGACCCAATTTAACCATTTTCAAGCCTTTATTGGATATTTTTGGTGTTTCTGCTTGAAATGGATTGATTATCAACTGTGAACTTGTGAAATCTGTCCTTCAACCTTTTTCATACTATCTTATATGTGGATGCATTTGTTCCACATAAATTTAGTGGCTGTATCCTATAAAATTGTTTGAATGCATAAAGCAGTACCTCTGAGGCATAGGAGTTGTCATTAATTGAGAAAATTTGTGGGCAAAAAATGGTGTCCTTAAAATAGGGTTTTAGCATGTAAAAGTGTATGATCAATGGACCATAATCCTTGCCATGAACTTGCTTAATTAATAAGACAGAACTTTTTTCTTTTAATTTTTTTATAAGAAATTAATCTCCTTTGACTAAGCACAAAATTTAATTAGAGATAAATGGAAGTAGACTAACTATAACTTATATTGCTTTTGATCCATGATATATACGTTAAATTGACCAATTATATCTGTTCCTGATTGATTAACAACAGGTAGAATTATATTATCAAAAAAATAAGACATCAGGTAGAATTAAATCATGCTAAATTTGCTTATATTCTGAATGTTTATCAGTTTACTGCTCATTTGTTATGAAGTTTTGCAATTATCTTAATGGAACCATGGAAGTGATTCCTTAAGGGGTGTGTGTTGTTTCTGCAGGCCATTATGCTGGGTTGAGCACATGTCACTGGACAATGAAACTGGACTGGACTCCCCTGGTATAAGGGTGAGGCCTGTATCAGGACTTGTGGCAGCTGATTACTTTGCACCAGGTTATTTTGTCTGGGCAGTCTTAATTGCCAATTTGGCTCACATTGGATATGAGGAGAAAACCATGTATATGGCTGCATATGATTGGAGATTGTCATTTCAAAACACTGAGGTACAAATTTCAATTAGGAGTTAATTTGTCCTGGACTTAAATTTCACCAACTCAACTTGTGTTGCTGAAATTTCATTATTTAATTTTTCGTTACTTATTAAAAAAAAAATCATTATTTAACTTTCTGGTATTGGCAGAAGTTTTTGTCATCTTCTTGTAGTATAGTATACATCCTGTCTCGAATCCGCTTATGATTCACTGCCTAATTGGATTGATCAGGTCAGAGACCAAACTCTAAGCAGGATAAAAAGCAATGTAGAACTCATGGTAGCTACAAATGGTGGAAAAAAGGTGGTTGTTATTCCACACTCAATGGGTACTATCTACTTTCTGCATTTCATGAAATGGGTTGAGGCACCAGCTCCAGTGGGTGGTGGTGGCGGGTCGAATTGGTGTGCTAAGCATATCAAAGCAGTGATGAATATTGGTGCACCCTTTCTAGGCGTCCCAAAAGCAGTCTCTGGACTTTTCTCTATTGAAGCGAAGGATGTTGCTGTTGCCAGGTTTATATTTCAACTGTCATGATATGAATAGGACTAGGTCATAATCTATTCTTTTCTTGTCTTAATCACAGTTTCGGAATTACTGCAAAACATAGAATATTTTGTAGCATGTATAGGATCATTTCAAAGGAAATAGGGTGGCATCAATTTCTTTTATTATGAATTTGGTGCAGGATAAAGATTACATGAAGGATCCATTCTAGCTGATGGTCCAAGTTATCAATGTTTTTTGTATTCTTTGATTTGCAAACATCCTTTGTCCTGGCATCGCCTGGGAGAATCTTGTTTGATTCCTGCTTCCCCTCCTCTTCCCCCCCCCCCCCCCCCCCAAAAAAAAAAAAATTTGTTGTAAGGAATAAAAAGAGAGATGTTTTTCTGTTAAAGGGATTTTTTTTTTTTTTTTTAAGATTTACTGTCCAGATAAAAATTCATCTTGCTCTCCAAAAATTCTGACTCATCTTTGGGTAACTTTGTGTTCAAATATTGTTTACTTGAACACCCAAATTCAGATCTGGACGCCAATACTGGCATGCATGTTTCCATACATCTTTTCTGCTTTTGATGAACCGCTAATCCTTAAACAGGGCTTTCGCACCAGGTGTTTTGGATAAGGATGTTTTTGGTCTTCAAACTCTACAACATATGATGCGGATGACCCGTACATGGGATTCAACCATGTCAATGATACCAAAAGGCGGGGATACCATTTGGGGTGGCCTTGATTGGTCTCCTGAAGGATACTTCAACTGTAGTGCAAAGAAGTTGAAAAATAATGATACCAACACTGTAGACCAAAATGGAAAGGGAGGTCTGGGTTCTACAAAAAGAGTAAATTATGGGAGGATCATTTCATTTGGGAAAGATGTAGCTGAGATACATTCCTCCAAGATTGAGATGGTGGATTTCAGGGTAATGTTCTGGGTTTTAGTTTGATTGCTATAAGTTCTCTTTCCATTGAAAGTAAACATATCTTCTCTCTCTTCCCCCCACTGCCTCTGTGTGTGCGTGCATACCTAAAAAGTATACAAAGTGTATTTCTTTCTCCCACCTGTGAAAGGTTATACGCTTATAATCAAGTTTATATAGAACAAGCGGATGATAGAAAAAGTGTGATGTATTGTAACTAACAAAAAAGGATACTTTAGTAGTATATTAAACAAAAAATTAGTAGAGTGCATAAAAAATGATAATAATAATAATGAATCTCACAAATGAGAATCAAGAAGATGGCCTAGTTGATTGAATGAGATGACTGTGTCTGGGAATAAATAGTTAGCAAGAAACGAGTAATTCCTTTTTTTAACAAGTAGCTTTTTTTCTGAAAAGTTATTTAAAAAAAAAAATCATCCATATGATTGATGAGCCATAAGATAGCCCATGGTTCATATGAAATTAATTATTTAAATGGAAGGGTTTTTTTTATTCCTGTCCACCAGTCTGCATGCAAGGAAATTAGTCTTATTGATTGATCCATTTCATCTGTATCAATCCTTTGTAATTTACGCTATATCTGCTTTCTAGTATCAAATTTTGGGTAAGATTTTGTAGTACGGAGTGATGCAACTGCTTTGCAAGATTATGCAGAGATAGGCTGCTGTTTTTTCCTATGTTTTATGTGGAGGACTAATGCTTTCTTCTTGTTATTTCAAATGCGAGCCTGTATTGTCACATATCATTTGCTAGAATGCACAATCAATCATAAGAAAGGCAGACTACTGTTTTTTGCACTCTACGAGTGCTGATTTCTTTAGAGTCCAAGCTTTTTAAAAATAAATAAATAAACAAAACAAAACAAAACAAAACAAACAAAAAAAAAAAAATTCCCGAACTGTATTTTAGTAATCAGTAACTGAAATATCATACATCTACCCCTGAGATACTCACTAATTTGAGGCATTTGCTACCTAGACTAGCAATTGTTATTTGTCTGAAGTATATTGCTTGGAGTTCTATGTGCTTACTTTCTCTTTTATTGGCTTACTGGCAGGATGCTTTCAAGGGTAGTAACCTTATAAATGCAACCAAGTGTGATGTATGGACAGAGTACCATGAAATGGGTATTGAGGGTGTAAAAGCTATTGCAGATTACAAAGTTTACACAGCTGGGTCAATTTTGGATCTGCTTCATTATGTTGCCCCCAAGATGATGGCACGTGGAGATGCTCATTTTTCATATGGAATTGCTGACAATTTGGATGACCCTAAATACCAACATTACAAATATTGGTCAAACCCCTTAGAAACAAAGTGAGTTTTTCAACTTTTCTTTGTTGTTTTAGCGGTTTGTTTCTTATGAGTGATGAATTGCCCTGACATAATTTTTTTTCTTAAAATGTTTTTGATGATGTGCTATTTAAGTTGTACAAAGTATGTGCACCAATGTGACTGATCAATGTTAAAGCTTTTAATTAGCCAAGCATGCATCATTCTCTGCGGTGTGTGTATATAAATATGCACATGTATGCATATCTATTTACGTGTTTGTAGACACATTGAGCATGGTGTTACATAATCTAGTTATTTATCAAAACAAAACAAAAAAAAAATGTTACATAATCTAGTTGGAAGGTTCTCTTCTGTTTGGTACAGAAGCTTGGGAAAATGGGTTAAAATCCATCTTATATTATAGTTACTGGAGAAATTGATCTCTGAAATTTTGTGAATGATCTAATGTGTTGGAAATTCCATCTCTTCTTGATCTTAAAATATTATGTTTAGGCTGATGATATGATTTGTTTATTCATCACTATAATAGCAATGAACGTTCTTTAGTTGTTCTAGGTTGGCTGTTGTTCAAGTGAACTCCCCTTTAATATTGCTGCTTAAACTTCTGTACTGCCTTGCAGATTACCAAATGCTCCAGACATGGAAATCTACTCTATGTATGGCGTTGGAGTTCCCACGGAAAGAGCATATGTATACAAGTTAACTCCTCCATCAGAATGTTACATTCCATTTCAGATAGATACCTCAGCAGAGGGTGGAAGTGAGGACTCTTGTCTAAAAGGTGGTGTTTTTTCTGTTGACGGAGATGAAACTGTACCTGTTTTAAGTTCAGGTTTTATGTGTGCTAAAGGTTGGCGGGGAAAAACCCGTTTCAATCCTTCAGGCATTCATACTTACATAAGGGAGTACAATCATGCCCCTCCCGCGAATCTTCTAGAGGGCCGGGGCACCCAAAGTGGTGCCCATGTTGATATAATGGGTAATTTTGCATTGATAGAAGATATTATAAGAGTAGCAGCAGGGGCCACTGGAGAGGACTTAGGTGGGGATCGAGTTTACTCTGATATTTTCAAATGGTCCGAAAACATCAACTTACAACTCTAGATTCATGGTGAGTATTTGAAGTTTATCGATACAATTTCTTATAATGTTTGAAGCAATATATTGTTGAATGCAACTTTAATTGATTTAACCTTGGGATACTGGCTTTGCCTTTGAACACCACCCTCCCCCCCTTCCCCTTCCATAAAACATAAAACGTTCTCTTGGTTGAAGCTTGAGGTTTTGTGAAATTGCCCAAAGATTCATATTTTCATACAAAAACATCAGTATCAACTTTTTGTAGTACTTGATTAATGATTTAACCTAAAAATAAACCTTATCCCAAGTTCTTGAGCTTTAGGTCTTTGATTACACAAATTTTTTTCATTAATCTGAAGCCTTATCTTCTCTGAATGGCAGAAATCATGCTTGACTAATATAATATAATCAAAGGACACAATATATTGAGGTAATCCACTACTATTTTTGTTTCTGTCCTTGGTGTTACATTCTCAGTCATAGCATCTCAGTAAATTTGTTTCCATTTTCGCACTCTTTTATTTTGCCCTTAATACCATACATTTGTTTAATTTTCTTCCCACCCTTGTTTTAGCATATTAGCTTTTTACTATGCTTCAAGGGACACAATGAGGTACTGCCTTCCCCTGTTAGCGGCGGCAATTGAAGCAGTGCACTTTTTTGCTCTCATTGAAGCCTAAGAGTTGAGGTGCTGGCTGCTGAAACAAAAATGCATATATATATATATATATATATATATAAATGTTGTATGTGTAGTCTGCATTCTTTCAGGAAGCACCGAGTTCGATTTATGAATTGGTATCCCACGTTGCTGGGTTCCCTGTTGTTTTCGGTGCACTAACTTGTAGAGTCCATAGGTCCCAGAAATTTTTGATATTCATTTAATTTATTTGATTTTTGTCAATAAAAGTTACTGTTAATTAGTGCATGTTACTTAGTAATTATTTGTGGGTCTCTCTCTCTGGCTGGTGACAGCTTTTTTCTCTTTTAGACTGAATCACCTAATGCTCCAATGCCTTCACATGAAGCCTAATAAGGTTAATGATACAAACTACAGAGATTTGCTGGACTTTAGGCTGATGAATCACATGATTGTTGAAAGGAAATGTGGAACAAATAGTGGATTCCTTGTTGGTATGTGTGAGTGTGACCCAACTGTACTATAAGACATCTTTTACCTTGAAAACGGGTGTGTAATTTGACTACAAGCATCATATGATTTCTTGCAATTTTGCTGGGTCTTGGGCCTGGTTGCTTTTAATTTTTTGAAGTTGAAAGTGTCTGGTGTTACTTCCAAATGGCTGGTTTCTTTCTTTTCTTTTTTTTCATTATTTTTTTTATAGTGTATGGTTATGTTTAAAGGGTTGGGTTAGAAATTCTTTACAGGCAATGAATCAGAAGTGGTCTATTCAAGACTACTGCCACTTAAGCAAGTCATATATAAGATATATATATATATATATATATATATATATATATATGTGGGTTAAGTTAAAGTTACACTTGGTATAACTTTAAGCAATATTAAACTACTTATTATTTTTTAATTGAATGCAAATTTTGACAAATTTATCATTAGATTACATCTTCATATGTTTTTCATGTTTGCAAAATTTCAAGGTGATTAAAGATTAATAGCCAAGTCATTAATCAATTGTTTGAATTTAAGTTCTTTTAGTTTAAAATAGTGCATAAAAGTTGAGTTTATAGATTAAATAGTAAATAAAATCTAATTGACATGAAAATTGGTATGACTATTAAGAACATGTAAAACATGTAATTTAATGATGAGATTTTCAAACTATGAATTTTATAATTAGTTATTAGGCAGTGTAACATTGATTATAATTACACCTGCCGTAATTTTAAGCAATAATACATCACTCAATATTTTTTAATTAAATGCAAATTTTGATAAATCTACCGTCAGATTACATTATCTTCATTTATTTTTCATGCTTCCAAAATTTCAAGGTAATAAAAAATTAATAGTCATGTCATTAATCAATTTTTTAAATTCAAATTTTTTGTAGTTTAAAATAATGCACAAAAGATGAGTTGATAGATCAAATGATAAATAACATCTAATTAATATGAAAATTGACATTATTGTTAAGAACATATAGAATATATAATTCAACGGTGAGATTTTGAAAATATGAATTCTATAACAAATTATTGGGCGATGTAACATTGCTTAGAGTTACATCAAGTGTAACTTTAAGTCTCTCTATATATATATATATATATATATATATATATATAAGATTTGAATTTTAGATGTTTTCATTGAAAATGTTAAAAGATGCTACTTAGATTACTCTCTTTTAATAACAAAGGTGATGATAAAATTATAGTGTTTGCGCCTTCCTTGAAAAACATACCCCAAAAAGAAATTATTTCATATTAAATATATAAATTTAAGAGTATTAGAGACAGCTTAACATAGATTGTCATTAATGGATTTATAAATTTTTTTATAAAAAATAAAATAAAATAATATTGTGTCGTTATATGGTATAATTTTATGTAAAATATTAGTCAATGTAACAAAAATATTATCATAGAAAATATTATCATAGAAAGAGTTTGGTTTCAAACATATTTAAAGTTGTCTTGCTTTAACCTACTATTTGGCAATTAAAGATATTATCTATGTGTTAGTGATATGATTTTTTTTTTTTTTTAATAACATAGGGATAATATTATATTTTACCAATTACGGAAATAGATTAGAAAAGATAGTTCCAATTTGGAGCCGAACTCTGACCTAACATTATAAGAATAATGCTAATATTACAATAAAACCCACAACTTTTTGTTATAACTTGCCATTTTGTCTACACATGGGTAAATTGTAGCAAAATTATGTGTTTTGTTGTGGTATATTGGTACTAGCATTATCTACCACCCCCAACTCAACACTTAAGAAAATTGTAACAAAATTATGTGTTTCGTTGTGGTACACTAATACTAGCATGATCCACTACTCACAATACTAGCATGATCCACAACTTAACACATGGCTAGATGGCTAAATTGTAGCAAAATTATGTGTTTTGTTGCGGTGCATTAGTGCTGACCTTTATATATATGGGAAATGCTAACGAGTGCCCTAAGGGCACTCATTAAGAATCCATTTAAAGAAAGTTTGTATGGGAAATGAAAAAAAAAAGTAATTAATATTTTAACAGCTTTTTACATTTTCCATAAAAGTGAAATAAAAACTTTCTTTAAATGGATTCTTAATGAGTGCCCTAAGGGCACTCGTTAGCATTTCCCTATATATATATATATATATATTAATTGGTGGTGGCATTGTTATTAAACATTATAAACCAAAGGCCATAAATATGCTACGAAGCACTAAAACTCTCCACTTTTAAGATCAGCTAATTGATTTTTAAAATGAACTTTTTCTTGGTGAGATAATCTAATCTCCATGTGGGAATGGGTAGTAGACTAATTGAATAGAAACGATCTCGGACATCTTCGTCTATACTCATGTCTCCTTGTGAAGCCTCCGAGTCAAACCCACTCGCACCCGATATTCTCAAACAGACTTTTTTTTTTTTTTTTCTACATTTTTAAGGTCTCCCTAGATTCTAGTACCTATTACTAAACGACACGGAAAATAGGACAAACTACCTTTTCTTTTGATCTGTTTTGCATTATCATCTCACTCATTCAAATTTACTCAACTACCCCTCCACCTTCTTTTTACATTTTCTTTATAATATTCTATGTTACGTCTTTGGGTGAGCCGAACAAAGTTTCTGATTCTCAATCCATGACTTATCTTTCCAATGAAGTATAAGCTTATTTATATTTACAAATTTGGTTTAATAAAAAAAATTAACATGATTATATTGTCTGCTTGAGCATAGTTTATTTAGTGTTTTTGCTGAAATTTTTTTTATTGAAAATGTCCTAAAATATACTTATATCTTAAAAAAAGTGAGAAAAATGAAGTTTTAAAAAGCTGTACATAAAAGTTAAAGCTAAAAACCAATACCAATCACACATATCAAATTTGTTGGATTATACGTTCTTTATATTTCTAGCATTACCTTTTTAATAAGTCATGCAATTAAAATTATAAACTAATAGTCTATTCAATTGCCACATGACACATGTTAAGTCAGAGAAAAATAACTCCAAACCAGTTTGTCCCCAAACTTTTCAGAAGCCCTCCCAAATGAACATTTTTCTCTTACAAATTATCAAAATATTTTATTACGGTATATTACTAATGCAAACAAGGAATGTACCTTAGATATTTTCATGGAATGTGATGCATCTAATACTGTGTTAGGTTATATTACTAATGCAAACGAGGAATGTAATTAGATATTTTCATGGATTTTGATGCATCTAATACCATGTTAGATTATTAAATTTGTTTTGGTGATTTTGAGGAAGATGCCTTTTATGCCTAGTGCCAACTGCCAGCCCAACCTCACAAACTATCATATCATCTACAGATGAATCAATTTACTTAGCATACAATTACTTTAAAGAAAAAGATATAATTAAATATTAAAAAAAAAAAACTTAGTTGCGTCTAAATCATATGTAACATTTTGGATTATTAAATTGATCTTGACGTTAGAAAGGAAGTTTGGTCATTTTTACAAAGTTTTGGTGCAATTGAACTTCAAGTTCAATTGGTGAAGCTATCATTCTAATTTACAAACTGTGCTAAACAATAGTGCGTTGGATAGTAGGTTTCGAATCTTGCTTATTTAAATAGAGTTGGTAAGACTGCCCACTCAGCGGCTCATGAGCTCGGTCAATGGGCAGCTACAAGCCTACAAGCCTAAGACCATGCACTCGGGGTGTGTGAAAATTTGTAGCGTACATTATAGTTTACGTTTGGATATTATTTATTTTATTAAAAATTAAAAATTAAAAATAATAAAAAAATATTTTTTAAATTACTGTTGATAAGAAAAATACTGTTCACTTGCCGTTTTGCATTGTTCATGGGACATGAACAGTGCAAGAGGCACTGGATTAATAAAAAAAAAGTGTTAAAACGCAAAACGCATCTGACGCAAAACAAACGACCCTGGTGTCATATAATTTTTGGTAGCTTTTTTGTTAAATATAAAATAAATATAATTTTTAATAACTTTTATGAAATGTGTTAAAAAAAGGTTTAACTTATTCTTTAAAAAAAACTAGTTTTTTTTTTCCATATAAGAAAAATTAAAAAGGAGACAAAAAGCAACAAAAAAGAATGTCAAAAGGAAAACAATTCCCTTTACTTTTATAATTGCATCCAATCTCAAATCCAAATCTAAATATTTTATTTTTTTATTTAATTTTTGAGAAAGAAATCTCAATTGTTTTTTTTTTTTTTTTGAAAACGATTGTTTATTTGTTTTGAACTTTCTATGATTAAAATAAAATATATAGATTTCCAAGAACATGATCAAATTATTATTTAAATTTTTAAGGGGTCAAATTATGTCACATTGTATTTAATATGATTCCTTATATATATATATATATATATATATTTTTTTTTTAAGTATGTCCTCAAAAGAATAAGGCATCTCATGAGACTATCTCGTAATATAATTTTTCACTTGGAAGGACTTAATTGATACATAATATATTGTCTTTTATTTCCTTTTTAATAAAACTCCTATAATATTTTTTTTTTTTTTGGTTGCAATGCAATGAGCTTTAAAAACAACAAAAAAAAAAAAAGAAAAAAAAAAAGAAAGAAAGAAAGAAAGAAAGGAGAGTCATCAAAAATTGACATTGTGTTTGAAAATGAAAATGAGAAGGGAAAAAGAGCTCGGGCAGTTCTGTTTGGATAATTGGGGAGTAAAGGAAGGTAAAGAGAGCACATCTCGTTGGCTTGCATTTTGCAGTCGAACCAATTTGGACGGATTTGAAGGGAAATAAAAAAATTGGAGCCCACATATTTGACTTTTACTGCCCTAAATTTACATTTTTTCCATAACTTTTATCCATCTCACGTGGGCATAAAAGCAAAATACATACATTTTTCTTTTCATCATATTTCTCTTTGCAAACCAAACACGGGAGCATCGTCTCTTACCTTTTTTTTCTTTCCCTCCCTATTTCCAAATATACATGAGAAACCATTGAAGGGCAAAAGCGGGTCATCCCCAATTTAATTTATATGATTTCCAAGTATAGTATTTGAAATTACGGTCGGTCACCAAATATCTCTTTGAAATTTTTTCCATAATAATTTATAATTCGCAATCTTATTTAACTTTTTATTTTTTTAACCAATTAAATAGTAAAATATAATAAAACAAGACTCAAATGATCTAATTCTCTTGTGACTTAACCCAAAAGTCCATATTACATCCACATTTATTTTTCTGTACTAGGTTTATGAGACTTAAATAAGATAGTTTATATTTTCTGTTACAATTCGATTTTGTAATTAATAGTTACCTATGGCAAGCTGCCGAAGTCCCACGGCATATCTTTCAAGTCACAATACCACTCTCCCATTTCCATATTAGGCCATAATAAGAAAATGTAAGTTTATTCCCAAAAAAAAGTTATTAAATGTTTAATTGATTTCCCTTTAATTTCCATCCATATTTGATCTCATTAAAAAAACAGTTATTAATTTAATATATTAAATTAAATTCAAGATTGATTAGATCTAATATTATCATATCTAAGTAATAGGACAAAACTTAAATACAGTATCTTAAGTATTGTTTGTTAGGTACTCTTTTTAAAATTTAGCCACCTGTCTATTCACTTAATGAAGCAAACGTGCATTAATGGTTAACATCCTTTTTCCATATTTTTTTTTTCTTCTTTTTCTTTTTGGCAGTGTCCTTCAGATCTGAAAGCCATCTATATTAACATCCTTTTTTCCATATTTTTTTTTTCTTCTTTTTCTTTTTGGCCGTGTCGTTCAGATCTGAAAGCCATCTATGTTAACATCTTTTTTTTTTTTTTTTTTGGCCTTCTCCTTCAGATGTGTGAAAACCAGAGTTCATGACCTAGAGTTTGAAGACTAACGTCCCTCTTCTCACACCCTCAAACCTCTAGATTTTGAAGAAATCAAGATTTCAAAAGGAGGAAAGGTCTGGCTCGTGTGTTTCGTGTTGTCAATTGAACAATTTGTTGGATGCCGTCTCTATTTCTTTCTTTGTTCCTCTCTTTTCTGATCTCTCTTGGTAGTTCTTTTTCCCGATCGAACCCTTAAACAGTCAGTTGCTAGCTTTTGATCTCAAAGATTTCAACTTTGGTTTGCAATTTGAACGGCTGGTTAGGCTCGGTAGGTGCCTGGCTTTGGTGGCTGACAAAGATACTGATCTTAATTCCATATTAGAGTGTGAATTCTAAATAACTACTACATGGGTTAATGATAATTTTTCCAAGAAAAAAGAAGGAGAGAAAGAAGGAAAATTATGGGTCATGAACTTTGGCTTTCTAGTCTGAAGGACACGGCCAAAAAGAAAAAGAAGAAAAAAAATATGGAAAAAGGATGTTAGTTGTATAGAAAAGTAGCTAAATTTTAAAAGGGATACCTAATGAATAGTACATAAGGTACTGTATTTAAGTTTTGTCCTAAGTAATATTACTTAGAATTATGATTATTTATTATTAATTCTAATTGTATTTTGACATTTTATGTGTGTATATATATTATTTAATTACTTATTTTGCTTAAAGAAATAAATTGGACATGATTAAAAAATATTTTATAAAATTATATACTATGTTAAAAAAAAAGGCTAAACTAAACTAAAAGAGTAATGTTTCACAATTCAAATACAATAATTTTCATAAATTTTTCTCACAATTGTTTGAACCGTAACTTATTGATTATTAAATAATTTCACAAATTGATATTATCTTCTTTTTTTTTTTTTTTTTACTATTGAATTAATATCACTTCAACAATTATGATAAAAAAAATATCACTTTTTTTTGAGAAAAAAAAAATAAAGAGCAGGGTTTATAGACTTATTGAAAATAAAATCCTATCGGCATTTATACCACCTTTCGATTTCCAAGGGTATGGGGCAGGCAAAAATTCAAAGAGAGAAAGGGCATTTCCGAAAATAAAGCTACCAAATGTGGGCGAACTACAACAAAGTTCAGATAATTTTATTTCTAAAATCTAGAACTACAGTGAGGGAATAATGACACGCGGCCAATTAGCGCGTGAAGTGTACGGCCAACAGCAAAGAGCCAAAAAAGTGTAATAAGTCACCTGGTCCGAATGTGACGTAGCGCGTGTGAATAGCGCGTGGGGTTGTACCGCATAGTAAAGGGCGGCTATAAGAGTAAGAGAGAGAGAGTGTGGACGCGTTTGGATGTTAGCGTGGGGCCCCAGTAGTCAGAAAACGACGTTAAATGGAAAATTACAAGCAAAGAGCCAAAGAAAGAGAACTTGCACCCAACCAAAGTACCAAACAGAACAGAGAGAGAGAGAGAGAGAGAGAGAGAGAGAGAGAGAGAGAAATGGGAAAGTTGGAGAAGATGTAAAGGTTGTAGCTTGTAGTGGTAGACCTGGCTGGCAATGGTGGGTGAGAGTGTTAGTGTGAGTGTGTGCTGTGTACTGTTTATATTGGAAACTAATATTTGTGACTTTGTTGAGTGAAGAGTCCTTTGTTTGTGGTTGTTTTAGTTATAGCTTTTACACAGCAAAGCCAAAGATCAAGGAAAGTGAGGGACTTGTACGGACATAGATACAACCAAAGACATCCTAAGACATTTATAGTTTGAGAGAGAGAGAGAGAATGTATTGTGGGGGGTTTCAAGAGAGGAAACATGTCCAAGTTCGTCCCAACACCACTGTTCTTTGCTTCTTCTTCATGTCTTAGTAGATCCCAAAGGTCTCTCTCTTTCTCTTTCTCTCTCTCTCTTTTTTTTTTTTCGGCTCTCTTTATTGTTTCTTATTATCTTGTCTCTCCACTATCCTTTTCTCTTATATGCATCATTTGCTATAACTCTCTTTGCTTTTGATTCTTTCCTTTCTATCTATATCTAGCTAGTGTTTTTCTTTTTTCCACTCTCTTTAATGTACTTTTCCTCTTGTGGGAGGTTCAGTTATTGGCCTAGAATCTTAGTGGGTTTCTTTTATTTGATGTTTTATTGGGTGCATGTGGGGTTTTAGATCGTAGTGATAATGATGACGATGATGGGAAAGTAGTTCTTGGTGAAGTTGTTGCAATTGGTTGTTCTGACTGTGGTGTTGTGCTTTTGGAAGTTTTCTTTCTCGGTTTCTGGTTGTGGGTGTTTCATTCTTGAGCATTTCCATTTCTTGAAATGGGTTTTTGACTGCATTTGGTAGGTGCTTCCTTTTTCTCTTGTTCCCACAGGATTAGAAATTTTACTTTTTTTTTTTTTTGCTCTCTTTTAATTGTTTTCCCATTTTTAGTAATGGGTTTTTGTGTATGTCCCTTTTGATGTTTGATCTATTAAGGTTAGACAAGCCGTGAATCTGTCTCTCTCTCACTCTTTTTCTTTTTTCTTGAATGACTGAGCTCCAAGGACTCTGAAGGAGTTATATATTGATCTAGGTGTCTCATGTATTACTGTGATTCATGTGATGAATTTGTGTGATTGAGCTTGTTTTTGCGTTTTGTTGTGTGTCTGATTGTTTGGTTTCTACTTTATAAAAATTAAACCTCTCCAGTCTTCAGGGATCTATGCCTCAAAGGTTTTTATTTTAATTATGTTGCATACTTGCATGTAGACCTCGTTAGTCGTTTCTAATATTTGACTGAATGTAACTCTGACGGCGTTTCTCTCAAGGTCTTCTTCTTTTTTTTTTTTTTGAGAAGACTCTCAAGGTCTTCTAAAGCTAGGGTTTCTTTTGTTCTTGAAACATAAAACAACCAAGTTAACTTTGTGACCATGATCTTTTTATGGCATTTCATGGATTTTGAGTTACAGTATTGAATTTTGTAGTGTTAATTTGTAGCCTGTGACCAAGTTCTTACTTGAATATTAAATGATGCATGTATAGGATCATGGGTGATCTTTGACTAATTAACTTGGTGAGCACATCCAATTGCAATTTCATGTTGTTTGATAAATGTTTTCAATAACTGTTATGATTACGGCTTGACTGCTGCATTCTCTTTCCACTGTAGAGAACTTCTATTAAGTAACAAAAGTGGCTTGGTTCTTTCTAATTGCATTAGATATTAAGAAGAGATGTTAATGAGCTTCAGCTCAAATGGCACTTCCACCTCCCTTAATAATGGGATGGAGGGTAAGATTGTTGGTTCAAGAGGCGTAGTGGGTGTTGGTAGCTTACCAATCAAATAAAGATATTAAGAATAGATGTTGATGTATATTGGAAAAACTTAGATTAGTAAAAGGCAATATGCTCTTTGTTCTCATGATGTGGTAGTGAATGCTGAGGTGTGTGTTCTCTTCTCTCTTGGGACTTTGTCAGATTATGTGCTTGGTTGCATTTCTACAACTATTGGTATAATGCTAGGGTCAGCATAGTAATAAAACCCCTATCAAATTTTTTTTTTTTTTTATCGATAAGAATATGAATTAACCAGTGATTTAGTGTAAATTTTGACATTGAATTGTGGTTGCATTAAAGGAGAAGAGGTGGTTGAAATTGAATGAATTTATGATGCTTTAAATAAGATAGTTGATGTGGTGTTTCTTCTTGAAGTGTGTGTGTACTGGTCCTTCTGGAATTGTGGGTAAAGCAATAGTTTCTCTATGTGATAATTTAGACATGACTTATTACAGTAAAAGCCAAAGAGGGTGTCACACTGTTCCAATTTTCACGGTATGTGGTATATGGAATTCATGACATTTCACTTCCTCAAGGAAATGAACTAACTAAATCTTGTAATTGTTGTTATATCTGATTTTGGTGAATTTCTTGAAACTATATATAGTGGCTTTGTAAAATTTAAACAAAATAAATAGATATCTATATTTCTTAATTAGATAACATGGGAGAGATAAGAGTGAATAGTGTTTGGGCTGTAATGGGTTTTTTCCTTATAGGATATCTGTGTGGTCATCATCATTTTTCAGAGAGCTCAAATGGGTTATTTAAAGACCCACCAAAATTCTAATATTCAATTCTGTTCCTACAAATTAGGATATGAATGTTAGGCATTCCCATTCAATCCACAAAATGTTATTCATTCATGATATGTTGGGTTTAATTGATAAAAGTAGTACAATTGGAAAGAAAAAGATCATATATGGATAATGAGAAAAATGGCTAACAGTGGCAAACCTTGATAACAAATTCTTTGTTATTAAATGAGGATCTTACTGCTTTGGGAGTTTGGAGATTCTAATTTATAGGATTGTTTTCCTTACCATGAAATCATTTTATGTTTAGTCAAAAATTAGGTATGGCTTAGGTTACTGTAGTAGAATACAAGTGGTGCTCACTTTCAAAATTATGGGTACTAAATCCGTAAAGAAGAAATAAATTAATGCATTCAATCCTCTTCTTGAGTGCTTGGAGGCTTTATGTTGATGTGTTCTTGAGTCCATCTTTTCTATTTTTGAATGATTGCAAACATGTCAATACATGCATGTATTTACATGATTTTATGAAAATTACTCATTGACTTTTGTGTTTTTCATGAGTAGCTAATCTCAAATTGAGCCAAAGTAACCTGCTCACAGTTCAGGATTTTTGGCTTTGGCATCAAATTCAGAAAAAAAATTGACAGGCATCTAAACTTTCCCAAGAAAAATTCTTGACAAAAACCGGTTCATGCAATGCCCCATCTCACTGTTAAATGCTCATCGTGGTGGAATTCAAATGAACATAAAATTCCATCGTCTTCATCCAAGTCTGCAAGCTTGAAAATGGATTCTCCACAACAACAAAATCATGAAGCAAAACATTTAGGTCTTCAACTACCAGACCAGGAATCATCCACAATTCAATTTACTGGTCAGTCTCACCATGAAGTGGGTGCTGTGGGAGGGACCAATTCTCAAGGTCAATGCATTTCATCAGAATCAGGTATTTATTCAATTGATTCTGTGATTCTGTTCCACATTTTTTGTATAACCCTTGTGAGATGCGGACTTTTACAGTGATCTTAAGGTGAGGCAGAAAATAAGAATTCAATTGTTATTTGCTAGGTGCAATTTTTCAACAAGTTAGGTATTCTGGAGACTAAGAACTACATATACAAAAGATGTCTTTAAACTTGCTTTAATATGTGTATTGTATGTTATTTCTTTATTTATTTATTTTTCCCTGTACTTTCTGTTCATTGTGAAAGTTGGCTAGCAAGTGTCTTCTGAAGATTTGGTTAGGAATGTTTATTTGAAGCAAATTAAATAAAATATAGATCTCTGTTACTAGAGATTTAAACCATGATAGGTTTACACATATGGTTCCATAGAAAATTTGGCTTGGAAAGTTCAATTGGAGTAAATTAAATGAAATAGGGATCTACAGCAGAACTAGTGTTGAAAGCAGTACCTCCTTTCATCCTAATCTATATGGTCATTCCTTGCGTATGTCGTGTTAATGTTCTATTTTTTTATTTAGATCTGGGGTCATTAGGGTTTCTTTTTTGCACTAGTCTATTGCTAGGCTAGCCTAACATGTGATGAATTGTTTATGTATGTATCCAGATCAAGATGAAGGTTGTGGCAAAGATGCCAAAGGTCAAATGAAGGCAGGTTTTTTGTTGAATAATTCAGATTTTACGTTCAATCCCTTGCAAGTTGCTCATAGCTATTCAATGGTAGGTTGAGTTGTAGACCATGGAACCTTGTTTGTAGGCTATGCTGTAAAACTCATGCTTCTTCTCCCATTTTAGGCTCGTGTTCCATATCCTTATGCTGAGCCATGCTTTGGTGGGTTGTTGACTGCTTATGGACCACAAGCAATTGTAAGTTCCACTAAGTTCAATGTTTGAGGATCCCTTTGATCTATGTATGCTAATCTTCTGCCTTGTTAATTTTATCTTGTGGAGAATACATAAATTGGGAATCTGTATACTCTAATTTGCTAGATAGTGTTGGAATACATGAATTAGCACAAAGCTATTATTTTGCTATATTCCACGCTGAGGCCAACTCTGACTATTTTTTTTTTGGATCAGTACATTTGCAACTCTAACTAGGGACAGTGGAGCTTTATCTACTTTTTTATTAATCTGGCCTTTGTCTTAAACTGTTTTTTCCTTTCACCTATTTGTTGCGATTTTTACTTCTTGATATGATATGCATGATTGAAAATTAACCAGATTCAGCCGCAGATGATGGGGATGGCACCTGCACGAGTCCCACTGCCACTTGATTTTACGGATTATGGACCCATTTATGTCAATCCAAAACAGTACCATGGAATCCTCAGAAGAAGACAGTCACGTGCAAAGCTTGAGGCTCAAAACAAACTTGTCAAAGCTCGAAAGGTATGTATGTCCTTTTGCTGCATTTGGTTCCTTGTGGAAGTGTATGTTTTAGTTTTGGGAAAATCTGTATGATCTTTGCTTTGAATCTTTAATGAATTGATAATTTGCTTGGGGAAAAAAGAACAGATAAAAATTACACCTACTTCCCTTGAGGTTTCACAAAATGAAATTGTGCAAAATGACATCTTTCTTAGGGTTTGTATAAATACAACAAAAAAGTATGCCCTCCCACAGTGGCTTACTGAGGGATATTCAAAAATTTTTTTTTTTTAAATTTTTATAATAAACATTCCTACTTATTTACAAACGTCAAGGGAAATTTCATTTCATCCATAACCTCAACGGGTGGGGGGTGTCATCTCCTATATAGTTTGGTGTCATGCATTGATTCATCTGTTGTATTTATACAAACCTGAAGGGTGTGTGAGAGTATCATTTTGTCCATATACTGATCTGCATCCCTTTCAATTAAATGCAGCCATATCTTCATGAGTCTCGGCATCGTCATGCATTAAATAGGACTAGGGGAACTGGCGGACGCTTTCTCAGCACAAAAAAGGGGCAAAATCCTGATCCAACCGCCACTAGTAGCAACCATTATGTCTCGGACACTGAAAATATATCAGACTTTGATAGTAGTCAATTTGGAACCCGTCAACATGTTGGTTCCATTACAGCCTGCTCTGACATCACTAGTGTCTCCAATAGAAATGGTAACAATGCCTATCAGCAGCCGGGTCACAGGTTCTCAGGCCTGTCTCCGCACTTGGGTGGAGCCATGCAATGCAATGGGAGCCTTGTGTCCGGTGGCACCCAACACTGTGCTTCAGTCGTCCGGTGAGGATACACTGCTTCAGTCGTCTGGTGAGGATATTGGGAAGTACACGATTACCATTTCACTGGTCTGGCAATTCATCCTTGGCTTTGTCACTTAACTTTCTATATGCTATTTTAATATGCTTGATTTCAAATTGCGTAAGAGACGCCACCATGTACTAGGTTTATCTATCTGCTTCCTGCTTCTTGCATTGCATGTATTGTGAGAATAATCACATGGCTGTAAGGAGAGGCTGTGCTTGTAATCCTACCTTGCTAATACGTCACTCTGGTTGTTACTATGTAACTCTTTGCATAAATGGGAGATCATCAAACACAATATATATATATATATATATATATATATATATATAGATATAGATATAGATATGATGATTCCGGCTATATTCTCCCAGAAATTTGATCTATTTTTTTGCGTTTTCATACTATGTATGTTTTAGGGTGTACATAATATATCATCCTCTTTATGTATGCTACAAATGAATTATGTGAGATGTACATGTGAATTAATCTACGTGCGTGAGAGATGCATATGCATGATATGGTACGTCGTCTCATCGTATAACGATTTGTATCAATGTTTTTTAAGCCTTAGTATTAGGTAAAGGAAGAAAAATTGTAATTGCATATATGATATGTTTCCGATGATTAAAAAGTGAAAATTATTGTTTGAAAATATTTGTAGAAATACGTGTAGGTAAAAAAGTGTGTTGAAATATGTGCAATGTTGTTTAAAAGCTGAAAATTATTGTTTAAAAACACAAACCAAACACCCCACAAATGTGTGTTTAGTTTGGGTTTTATGTGAAGTTTATATAATTTATTTGTTTATACACAGATTTTTAGGGATAATTATATGTTTTTTTTAAGCAACAAATTAACAAGTAAGCAAATCCAAACCAAACTAACAATTGTATTTAATGTTTTATATAACAAAATCGTAATTCTCATTAGACGTGGCAAAACGGGCGGGACGGGTCAAGTCGGGTCGGGTTTGAGTCAGGTCAATGGGGTTTGTGGGTCACGGGTCAAAACGGGTTATTTTTTAAACGGGTCAATCGGGTCATGGGTTGAGTCGGGCCGCGAGTCGGGTCGAGTTGACCCGTATTTGTCAAACAAGTTTTTTTTTTTGAAATAGATGCAATCTATCAATTGTTTATGAGTTCCTTAACTGTGATTAGATTCTCACTAGTGATATTGTTACCATTTATCAATTACCACTAAACACTTGATACCAAAATTTGGTGCAACTCTTGTTCCAGCTTTCTAAAAGTTAATCTTGGTATAATTTTCAATCTACTTAAAGTAGGAAGAGAAAATGAAAGTGACAAGTAAAGAATGACAATCTATAATGGAGGACATAACATATTAAGTAAAAAAGAATAAGTAAATATTTTATAAAAATTATATCTCAATCTCAATTTACTCAACGTTAGTATGCATGGCAAAACTGGCGGGTCGGGTTCGGATTCGGGTCAAAATGGGTCACGGGTCAAAACTTAAACGGGTCAATCGGGTTGCGGGCCAAACGGGTCGGGTCATAAAATTTTGACCCGTTTTGCCATGTCTAATTCTCATGAAGAAATTGGCCGGTTTTGCAAAGATCTGCCGGCCATGTAGGGAATTATTAAAAGTTATAAGACCAAAAATTAATTAACAAAGAAGAATGTAACAAAGAGAAAGAAAAGAAAAAAAAGGGAATCTTATCTTACGAAAGAGAAATATACGGGTCATAAAGGGTTGCACCAATCCATTTTAAAAAAAAAAAAAAAAAAAAAGAAGAAGAAGAAATGCACCAACATGGATTAAGGGTGACATCACTTTTAATGGCCTACGGCTCCCTCCCTAAGAAAAGCCCCCAATATGTGGGGGCAATAAGTGAATTCTCTTTTATTAAATATATATTTCTTTTGAGACATTAAAAAAAATATTAGTTGTACCATTTTTTTTTTCCACTTTTAAAAAGTCCCAAAAAAAAAATTGAAAGAATCAATTAGCGCATCCATCACTTTATTTTTTACAAGAATTTTATTTTTTACAAGAATACAAGAGTTGATATCCTAATTAACTGAATAAAATTTTATTCTAAAAGTTTGGAGGACCTCCAAAGATTTGCAGATTATAGATCTAAAGGAAAATATTTTTCTATTCAAGTTTGCTTGTGAATGAGATAAAAAGAGGATCCCAGAGCTGGGTCTTTGGAATATTGAAGGTTTTCCTCTTATTTTTAAACAATAGCACCATAATATGTCAATTTAGGTTATGGATTTCTCAAGTATCCCTCTATGGGTTCAAGTGCATGGCCTCCCCATTGAGTATATATCAATGGAAAATGCAGAGGAGATTGGGGCTCTAGTGAGAGAGGTGGACTTCACTGGTAGTGGGGGAGTTTGTATGAGCAAATTCCTAAGAGTAAAGGTTGAACTAAAGGTTGAAGACCCACAAATGAGTGGATTTTTTCTAGGCAGAAACACACAATCAAATATTTGGATTCGGTTTAAATATGAGAGAATTGCAGAGTTTTCTTTCAAATGCGATAGGTTGGGTCACTTAAAAGCAAGATGCCTTTGGGCAGATGCAAAAGTGCAATTAAACCTCAAGGAAGACCCACAAATGAGTGGATTTTTTTCTAGGCAGAAACACAATCAAATCTTTGGATTCAGTTTAAATATGAGAGAATTGTAGAGTTTTCTTTCAAATGCGATAGGTTGGGTCACTTAAAAGCAAGATACCCTTGGGCAGATGCAAAAGTGCAATTAAACCTCAAGGAATCGTTTGGATTTGGGCCATGGTTAAAGGCAGAATCATCTAGTAAAAGAACTTCACGGTGGGTGGATTTCATTACTGATAGTACTCAATCCAATGATGAGGAAGATGAGGAAAGGAAGATGAGGTAGTAGCCTAGGAGCAAGAAAAGCGTAGAGAGCACGCGCTGCAGGATGCGGGAACCAAGGAACAATCAAACATTAGCATAACTCAAGCACTTGGCTTGAGGAATAATCTGAAAAGGTTTGAAAATCTAGATGCTCATGTCACTTCAAAACACATCTCTCTAAGCCACTACCCAAATCTTCCCACCCAATCCCAACCAGATATCCAACCAAACTCTAGAAATCAAAACTCTCTCAACCAATGCCCTGACCCCACAACTCTAAACTCACTTAACCCCATGGAAACAAGCTGTCCAGATGCAACCAACCCCTTCCTATTAATCCAATCCAAGCCTAGTACAAATTCCCAAGAACAAAACAACCTAATTATCCCAGTTCTTGAAAACCGCAATACTTACCCCCAAATGAAACATGATTCAACTACTGAAGGTTCTAGACTATCTCAAGAACCCCCCCCCCCCCATCCAAAGAATATCAACCTCTCTTGCCTGACTCGGTCCTTAGTGACCCATCTCTTCTTATTGGGCTGTCCAGGGCCCAAAACAATATGCTATCATGGGTAGCATATTATAATGAAGGTGAGCAACCAGCACTTGCTTCAATGAAGGCCCAAAGTAGTCTTCTAATAAATCAAACAGAGGTTCTTAATCGAGGAAAAAGGAAATTGGAGGAAGTGGAGAGCCCAGCCAATATAAAAGCCCTTAAACTAACCAAAGTGGGCTTCGGTCTACTCAAGTTAGATTCACAGCCCAATCCTTATAACCAACCAAGTCAAAACAGAACCATGGGAAAGTCCAAGTAAAACAGAAAGAAGAAGATTAAGGAACTCGCCAGAGAACAAGTAGTTCTTGTGCCACGTAATCCTTCCCAAAAAGGTAATCTCTTTTGACCTTGTTACTCTAATTGATGATGAATCCCTTAAATCCAAAATGGTTGAGGAGGTGGGCCTACACATGCCCCCACTGCAACCATGATTACACTTTCCTAGAATTGTTGAGACTTGGCTCAGGCCGTGGCAAAAAGAACTCTTCAAGCCTTAATAAGGGATATTGGTCCAAATGTGGTTTTCCTATCTGAAACAAAAATTCCCATCAGGAAGTGCAGTAAGTTTTTGATGTCTTTGGGTTTCCATAATTTAGATTTTGTTGATCCTAGAGGAAAGAAAGGTGGGCTTGTGGTGGGTTGGAAGAATGGAGTTGATATAGAAATTACTTACAAATGCTGCAATATGATTAATGGTTTGATTTTCTCAGACCCTTTGAGTGAGCCATGGCTTATTACTTTTGTATATGGTCCTCCAAACCGCAATAATAGAGGTCCCTTTTGGGAAGTAGTAGAAAAGGTTGGTGAGGTTTTCGGTGGAGGTTGGCTATGTATTGGAGATTTCAATCATGTTTTCTCCTAGGCTGATAAAAAAGGAGTCAAACCAGTGGCTAGCTCATCTAACGGAGGCCCGAATGATGCGATTGATAAGAATGGGCTCATTGCCCTCCAGTTTTATGGCAATCCTTATACCTGGTCTAATAAAAAAGAATGATTAGCAAATATAAAAGAAAGGCTGGATAGAGCATTTGCGAATGAAAGATAGAGGTTTATTTTTCCAAGAGCTGCTGTACTCAATTTACCATCCTCAACATTTGATCATTCTCCTATAGTCTTATTCACAGAAGGGAGAGTAGTAATCGATTAAACAGCCTTTTAAATTTGAAGAGGTGTGGACCAGGGATGAGACAAGTTAGTTTGTAGTTGAGAAGGCTTGGAAAGCTAATATTCAAGGTACCCCATTGTTTAAAGTTTGTCAAAAACTCAAAGAGGCAAAAAAAGAATTTAGAATTTGGAATAAGGAGTGGTTTAGGAATATCCAACAAAACATAAAGAATTGTTGGGAGAATCTGGGAAATATCCAAGGTGAAGATCCAACTCAAGAAAATTTAAGTAAGGAAACGAGTATCAATATGAAGCTTCAGGAATGGCTCCAAAGGGAGGAAACTCTGTGGCAGAAAAAGTCTAGAACAAAGTGGCTGACTACAGCCGATCTTAATACCAAATTTTTCCACCTCACTACCATAATTAGAAGGCGCAAGAATTCAATTGACTTTATAAAAAACCAGCAAGGCTCATGGGTTTCAGGGAGAGAGGAGATCGGAAGGTGGTTTGAGAGTTTTTTCACCAATATTTTTGATACGTCTAATCCCTTAATCCCAAATAACATGGAAAACTTGATAAACCCAAGCTTGTCTAAAGAGGATATAGAGATGCTATCAAAAATTCCTACACCAGAGGAGATTAAAGGTGTTGTATTCAGCATGGAATCAAATAAGGCTCTAGGTCTTGATGGAATGTCAGCCCATTTCTTCAAGTTTTATTGGAATATAATAGGAGGCGAAGTCATTGAAGCTATTACCACTTTTTTTCAAAGGGGGTACATGTTGAGAGAAATAAATCATTCCTTCATTGTCCTTATCCCTAAAGGGAATAAAGCTGCAATGGTTTCCCAATTCAGGCCAATAAGTTTATGTATGTGATATATAAGATCATTTCCAAGCTGCTAACCAATAGATTAAAGTAGTTTCTCTCTAAGCTAATTTCTCCATGGCAAATAGCGTTCATTTTGAGGAGGAAAATTCAAGAGAACACCTTTTTGGCTCAAGAAATTATCCATGATATGAAGAAGAAACGAGGGAAAAAAGGTTGGATGGGTTTAAAAATAGATAGGGAGAAAGCTTACGATCGGTTGGAGTGGTGTTTCTTAGAGAAAGTCCTCCATGGTTTTGGATTTCCAAACATTTGGAACCAGTGGGTGATGCAATGTGTAACTACAACCTCATTTTCAATCTTAATTAATGGCAGCCCTTATAGCTTTTTCAAGCCCAAGAGAGGGCTGAGACAAGGTGAACCTCTCTCTCCCTTTTTATTTATCCTTGCAGCTGAAGTTCTTGCTAGACTCATAGAGAGAGAAACAGTAAATAACAAAATTATTGGCTATAAATTAGCCCTTGACTTGATGCCAATCACCCACCTTCAATTTGCAAATGATTTGTTCACCTTTGCTCAAGCAAATGAGGAGAACATGGGGAGTATCAAAGCATTTTCAGACACTTTCTCTGATTGGTTTGGCCAAAAGGTGAATTTCTTCAAATCGGTGATAATTTTTAGCAAAAATGTAAATCAAGGAGTAAGATCTCAATTGGCAAACTCTATTGAAATTCAGATGTCCAATTGAAAAGAAAAATACTTGGGCATTTCTATGGCCTCAGGTAGAGACAAGAAAGCTGCTACTGAGGACATCATTGAAAAAGTGAGGCAAAGGTTGTAGGGTTGGAAGATGAAAACTCTACCTCAGGCAGGTAGAAAAACTCTAATTTCTTTTGTGGCCTCCTCTATTCCATCCTATCAAGCTTCATCTCTGCTCCTACCAATACAAGTTTGTAATAAACTGGACGCTATGAACAGAAATTTTTGGTGGGGTTCTAAAGAGGAAAACAAAAGGGATTGCTGCCTCAAGAGCTGGGATTCGATATGTACCCCAAAAAGTGTCGGTGGGTTAGGCATCAAGAAAACAGAAGATATGAAGAAAGTCTTGGTGGCTAAAATGACATGGGAGGTTGCTAGCAATGTTGATAAGATGTGGGTCAAAGTGTTCAAAAAGAAATATGTGAGAAGCAAAAAGTTTATGAGAATGTCTGTGCCAAAAGCAGCATCTTGGTCTTGTTAAAGTATATTTGGTGGTAGAGAAGTGATTAAAAAAGGATTATGCCACAGGATAGGCAATGGATTGAACACTTGGATATGAGAAGACCCATAAATTCCAAATGAGCCTAATCCAATCCCTCAAGTTAGAAGTGGAGCTACTTGCGAAGCACATTTAGTGGCTGACTTGATTGATTAGGACTCAAGACAATGGGATAGAGGTTTACTTTCAGATCTTTTTGAGCCAACTACAGTCAATAAAATCCTTAGCATTCACCTCTCTTAGCAATCTATTAATGATCAAGTTTTTTGGTGCTTGAATCTTTCAGATGAATTTTCAGTGAAATCAGCTTATAATGCTATTAGAACTCCCACCTCAACCTCTCACCCCGTGATGCAAAGCAAGGATTGGAAGGAGTTATGGAAGATGAAAATACATGCTAGGCTTAAGAACCTGTTGTGGGAATTGGCTTGGGAAATCCTCCCTACAACTTCTATACTAAATAGAAGGTTTACCCTTCCATTAAATGAGTGCCACTTATGCAACAAGGCTCCAAAAACTTTGGAGCATTTATTTTTGCAGTGTGACTGGGCAGCTCAAGTTTGGCTCCTAGCCCCATGGCCTTTGAGGATGATCACTTTCGATTCCATATCCATAGTAGATTGGGTGAAGATGATTATCAACCCAAAACCTTCTCTGGGCCTAGATGATGAAACAACAAAAGAGTTTCAATTATTTGTTGCAATCATGTGTGACCAAGTCTGGATGTGTAGAAACAAGGCTTGAGTGGAAGGAATCAAAACAACTTCAGTTGAACTTGCAAGGCAAGTGAATAAATCCTTTGAAGAACACAAGCAAACTTGGAAGATTCAAAGTAAAAATTCTTCTAAGGACTAAACATGGATCCCACCTCCACCAAATTGGATAAATTGAATTTTGATGCTGAAATAAGAGAAGGGAAAACATCTGTAGCAATAGTAGGAACATACCAATGAGGTAAACTTGTAGCTACATGGGTAGAGCAGCTGAGCCCAGGTAGCCCTTTATTTGGTGAGGCAAATGCAGCCTTATGGCCATTCAAAGAGTAGCAGATGCATGTTTTAAGAATGTTGTGATTGAAGGAGATGCATGGAATGTAATTGAGCCCTTGAGAAATCAAGAGTCAGCGCCTCATTGGAGTATTAAGCCTATGGTGGAGGACATTTTGTAATGTGTTAAAGATTTTGATAATGTAAAATTTTCTTTTGTTTTTAGAGAAGGTAATGAAGTAGCTCATCTTTTAGCTAGATGGGCTGCCCTTCTGAACTGGAATAGGCTAGTACCCATCTCTAATCTGTCGCCTTTGATTATTCAAGTTTTGGATTGAGATGGCCGCATGCCCAATCTGGATTGTATCTATTTGTTTTGCAGTAAATAAAGTATTTATTCAGCAAAAAAAAATTATTCAATGATATATATGGACCCAAGGCTAAGTCATTATTAATTGGACACTCATGTATCATGGGTTTTATAATTGCCTCTCTCTCTCTCTCTCTCTCCATTTTGTTAGTCAAAGGTTAGAACTATGAAGCGTGAACTTCACTCAAGGAGGAGTTACATAATCAATTTATTTCTAACTAATTATAAATGAGACAATTTGCCAATTTATTTTGCTATTTAACTAATTTTTTCTACTATTCATGAGCTCCACTGCACTTTTTAGTACTATTCATAGATCTCACTATATTATTTTAGCTAACTTTTAACTTTATCTACAATACTTTCAGCTAAAAGTTTTCAGTTTCAACAAAATAAGTAAATCCCAAATAGACATTCTACAATACTTTTAGTTAAAAGTTTTCAGATTTATCAAAATAAGCGGATCCTAAACAGACCCTCAATAAACACTCTTATTTAGCTGACTTTATGAAAAAAAAAAAAAAAAAAACAAAAAACAAACATTTGGATCACATCATCATCCACCGTTTAAATTAGTAATTAATATTTTAAAAAAACTTACCTAGATAAGTTCACAAATTCTCGTATAAGGTCTGGCATATTGCATGAATAATTATTATAATATTATTGAAATAGTTTTAAAATAATTTGATAATTTTCTATTCCCAAATTTGAACTTTTAGGCTAAATTATTATTTTGGTAGCTATACATGTATTAGAATTTTAAATATATATATATATATATATATAGTATACATTAAATTTTTTTTAATTTTTTCCTTTAACTCTCAAATCAAGGCTCTTCAATTATTTGTTATGTCAAGTTCGTTGCTTAGCTTTCAAGATCTTGTCAAATTTCATACATATTTTTAAGCAAGCAAATTTTTTAGTGAAAATTACATAAAATATATAAAGTTTATTATACTTTATATCATGCTTCAAATTATGTCCCATATTTATAATTTTATCAATTACAATCTCAACTTATGAAATTGTTTTAATTTGAAACATTTGTCCATTTTCATTGTTCTTTTATATTATTTTGGGAATAATAGAGTAGAGAAAAATGGGAAACTTTTGATAAAATTTTGCGTTTCACCTAGATAAATCAACTTCAATTTATAACATAAAAGATTCGTTTTCATTTCCTTACTCTAAAAAACTCTCTCTCTCTCTCTCTCTCTCTCCCCAATGGTGGTTCTAGGAATTTTTTTTAGGGTAGTCATTAAGAAATTTAAATTATACATAATCTAATAAAGCAATAATTGAATGTTTGTTACAATTGCGAGTCAAGTCACTAAGGAGAGTAAAATTGTTGCAATTGCAAAGTCAAAAGAGTATAATTGTCGTCACCATCAAAGAAAACTCACAGTCACAATATTTTTTTTTAATACCATTTTTTAAGGAAAAATGAAATTAGAAATTATTTTATTGAATAAGTTGAACGATCTACAAATTTAAATGATTAGCGATTTTTATCTTTTGTTTTATAATAGGCTTTTTGTTAAACAATTTGTTCATTTGTTGTTGTTTGGTCTTGTCTTGTTTTTGTTTGGTTTATATTTGTTATTATTTGGGCTAATATTTATGGTTGTTATTTAAGATTTTTTTAAAAGTTTGTAAAAGGGATTAAGGATTATGTTTGGGGGGGGGGGGGGGGGCGGGGGAGAATTAATTTTGGAGTAATGCTACGTCTACAACATTTTTACAATAAATATGTTAGGTTTTAAATATTTAGGATTAAATGTTTAGATTTCTAAATTTATGCATGTTGACAAACTGAGATCAAAACATGTCTAGATTAGGTGTTAGACATTGCTCATGATGGTTTAAGTCAAGATTTAAGAACATGTAAGCTGCAGAAAAGAAGTATCTAGTTTCTGTGAA
This sequence comes from Lithocarpus polystachyus, assembly GCA_033629205.1. Lineage (NCBI taxonomy): Eukaryota > Viridiplantae > Streptophyta > Magnoliopsida > Fagales > Fagaceae > Lithocarpus > Lithocarpus polystachyus. The sequence goes on from CM066163.1 coordinate 64,772,085, forward strand.
GCTTGACCGATCGAAAGATAGGTTCGACCGATTGAAAATCGTATTCTGCAGATATTTTAAATTAGGCCCAAGTCCGCGAAAACATTTAGGGTTTCAATCCAACACTACAAGGTATAAAAGGAAAACCCTAATTAAGTTTTAGAAGCTCTTGGAAGTCTTGTAAGTTACTCATGTGAGGTTTCTGTAAGCTTCTAATTCTACAAACGTCTACTAGAATGAGATGTACAATTAAGAACTGTTGGAAACAAGTTGTTGCATAAAGATCTACTATTGATGGTGATTTGAAACCTTTGAGTGGGATCTCAAAGTCACAAACGGAGAGTTTGTGTTCAGCAAATCCAAAATAGAAGAGTCTGTAGAGTCGAAGCTACATGTGGTCATGTTAGTAAGTACTACTTGAGGTAGCTTTAGATTTAGGGTTTAAATTTATTGTAATCTTCCGTTTTATCACAGTGAATTTGTTTACCTTGAGGATAGCTAGTTTAAATCCTCCCTTAGTTTTTACCTTGAAACAGTTGGTTTCATTGGTTTTCTTAGGTCATCATATTACTGTCTTCTTTATTTTTCCGCACCAAGTAATATGTTTGCATGTGTTTAACCTAGATCTCATAATTAACCTAAGTAAATACCTGGCTAATTCATTAGGTTAAACTAATCTGTTTTTTAAGGGGTCTAAACAAACAAAATCTTACGCAAAAGACTGTTATTGGTGAATAAAAAAATAATATCTATATTTAGGTCAAATTAGAATTAGAAAAATGTTGTGAATGTAACATTACTCTTATTTTTGTTAACCCTAAATTTTTGTAATTCTCAAATTAGGGTGTTCAATATTTTTATTAGGGTGGTTACAATAAGTTAGTTTAACAAATAATATTTTTTTAGCAAGTGTATATATACATTTTTTTTTAAGTCAAGTGCAAGTCAGGATGGTCCTATGACCACTTTGGCTTGCATGTGGAGCGTCCACTCTCTCTCTCTCTCTCTCTCTCTCTCTCTCTCTCTCTCTCTCTCTCTCTCTCTCTCTCTCTCTCTCTCTCTCATAATAGCTTTCTATACCTACCTTCTATATTCAATGGGCCAAATTGATTTGAAACATATAATTTAATCAGTGGCTTCTTGCTTTTCTTTGCTTCATTTTTGCTTAGGATAACGAAAATGATTTTTTTTTTTTAAATTAAGAATAGAATTCTTGAAACCCCACATGCGCGTTGACTTTTGATCTATCTCAACTCTCAACAATGACTTCTTCGTAGTAAACTTGAACACCATAGGTGACTTTTTTTTGGGATAACCAAAGATGGTAAATTATGAGTGGCAAAACTTTCGTCCAGTATTTCAATATATTGAACAAGATATGATGCAAACAAATGATCAATTTTAAACACGCATCAAAACCATTTTGGGTTCAATGCATTGAAGCCAAATCAAACTTAATTGTCCCATATTAACCTATTGATTAGGCTATACAAGCACTTTCCTCTCTAGTTAACTTCTATTAGAGTACCAAAAATGTAAAGTTGAAGAAAAATTTAGAACTTCATTCTCGAAAAAGATATAAAAGTTGGAACTTATTAGTTGGACCTAACCTACCTCGTATTTATAACAATTTTAGGTAGTCTAATATTTCTATTAAAAATATACTATATAGCAGTATTAGGTAAGAAATTGATTAATGATTATTGAAACTTGGACCCCAAAACATAGTAAAGATGCAATAAGTCCCACCTTTTAAGGCAGGCAGTCATATTTTTTTTTGGTAAACAGCAGTCATATAAAAATTGGAAATTTGATTTGATGATATATAGATAGTTACTACTTACCACTTTCTTTTCTCTTTTACCATTTTTTCCCCCTTTTTTCAGCACGAGAATCTTAAAAATAAAAATCCTAAAATTTCTAAACGTTCTCCCAAAATTCCAATTCCCATTCCCATTCCCATTCCCAACGAAAGAATCAAAAGAAAATACACGCATCCACTCATTTTTCTCCACTTCACACTGTGAGACAGAAAGAGACAGAGAGACTTTATTATAGACTTTGAAAGATAGAAAATTAGAAAGCGAGGAGGAAGACCAGACCGGAGAGAAAGGAAAGGAAAGGAAAGGAAAGGAGAGAAGAAATGGTCACGTACGTGAATGCCTTGCTGTACGGAGTGGGCGGAATAGTGGTGGCCGGGATGGCATTGCTGGTGGCGTTTCAGGAAAAGCTAGTCTACGTGCCGGTGCTACCTGGTCTCACGAAGGCCTACCAGATCACGCCGGCTCGCCTCCGCCTCCCCTACGAGGACGTCATTCTCCGATCCTCCGACGGCGTCCGCCTCCACTCCTGGTTCATCAAGCTCTTCCCCGACTGCCGAGGTCACCGTTCTCTCTCTCTCTCTCTCGTTTTCTTTTGGTGTTTGTTTCAGAGTCTTAGGGTTTGGTTGTTGTTGTTGTTGCGATATATCACATATACATACATATAGGACTTGCTTCCCTTCGATTCGAGTTCTCCAGCTCGAATTGGAGCATTCGGCTTTTGTTTATTTATTTTGGAATTTTTAGGTTTGGTGGAATTTTGAATTTCGAATTTCGTGCAAGTGAGTTTTTCGAAGAGTTAGGTCGCTGTTTCACTGAATTAGGGTTTTGTTGTTGTTAGGTTATAGGAATTTAGTGTTTAGAGTCGTTGAATTCGAGTTGGAGTGTGTTAGGTTTTTGTTGTTATAGCTTTTTAGGGCTTGGGTTTAATGGTTGTACCTTTACTTAACTGTGGAAGATGAGAATTGATGAGCGCAAATGGGAACCCCTTTACTTACAAGCTTGTCTTAATTTTTTGACTAGGCGGAATTTTGAATTTTCGCATTTCATTCCAAGTGAGTTTTTCGAATTTGAAGAGTCTGAATTAGGGTTTTGTTGTTGTTGTTGTTGTTGTTGTTGTTAGGTTATAGGAATTTAGTGTTTAGATTCTTTGAATTTGAGTTCTTGAGCTGGAATTGGAGTCTTCAGCTTCTTCTTTTTTTCCCCTTTAATTTTCATGTGTAGTGAATTTTGGATTTTGAAATTCAGTCAAACTGAGACTTTTGAATTTGAAGGAATTCAAGATGATTTCTTCTTCTCTTAAGAATTAGGTTGTTGCAGTGTGTTAGGGTTTCATTGTTAAAGGTTATAGGAGTTCAGTATTCACTGTTCAGGCTTCATTTCATTGTATTGGATTTGAGTTTTCAAGCTAGAATTGGAGTATTCCTATTTTATTTTATTTTTAGTAATTGTTTAATGTTGAATTTTGGATTTCAATACTGTTGAAGAGAAATTTGGAGGAATTTGAGATTTTTTTTTTTGGTTGATGTGGAATTGAATTGAATTCAAATCTCGTTGAAGTGAGAATTTCAAAATTAAAGGAATTTGGACTGAATGTGTCCAGATTTTGGGCGATTAAATGCAGTTGGTTTATAGGATTGGTTGGAATGATTGGATTCTATTTTTGTTGTGATAGCTTTAGGGTTAGGGTTTAATGGTTTTACCTTTAACTGTGGAAGATGAGAATTGATGAGTGCAAATGGAAAACCCTTTACTTACAAGCTTGTCTCACTTTTTTCTTTTAGAATTTGATTGAGGCAGAGGGACTTCTGAAATTATATGTGGATTTGAAGTGTGAAGTTCAGAAGTGATGTTTACTTGAGTTTGAATGAGGTTTTTGTGAAATTAGCTTGTTTCTATGGTTTTTTCTTACGGGGAGATGTGTGTTGCGCTATTATTGTTGCACTCTGTGTCAGCTTTTTCCTTGTCATTTAAAAATAAAAAATACATAAAACACTGGGTACTGGAGGAAACATCCAGAAATGATTGGAACATAAAAATTATGGATTACTGGTGTAGCATATAGTAATCATGACCTGAAATATTAGCGTTAATTGTAGAATCCATTATAGACAGCTGTATTCTATGTTAATTATGCTTTTCAAGGCTTCTGAGTTGGTGCTTTTTGTTTTTCAGGTCCAACCATTTTATTCTTCCAAGAAAATGCGGGAAGTATCCTAATAGTTATAATCATGGCTACTAAAATTTAGGGAGATTTACATCAGATTGCATATGTTATTTTGTATCTCTCAATTGGTACTTTGTCCTGGTTTTATTTTATTTTTGACTAGGTTCAGTTACTTTTAATGTTCCTTGACTATCGCCTCAGATATTGCCCATCGTCTCGACATGGTCCGCATAATGATACAGAGGTTGAATTGCAACGTTTTTATGCTTTCATATCGAGGGTATGTGCTGTGTTATGTCGTGAGTAGCTGAAACTGGAATAGTGTCTGTGCCGTTTGTTTGACTAAATTAACACTAATGCTTCATTTATCAACACAGTTATGGTGCTAGTGATGGATATCCTTCCCAGCCTGGAATCACAAGGGATGCTCAGGTTTGATTTTTGGTCAAGATATCTTCTTCTTCTTCTCTTTTTTAACTTCCAAATTCACCCACTTAGATTTTATCATTGTTCTCAAATGGCATGGCTTTCTTTCATTTGGTTAGGCTGCATTGGATCATCTTTCTCAGAGGACTGACATTGACACATCTAGAATTATTGTTTTTGGAAGGTCACTTGGGGGTGCAGTTGGAGCTGTGCTTACCAAAAACAATCCTGACAAGGTATTTTTGCAGTGAAATGGTGAACCGGGAATTGTGTTGCTAGCTCCAAATAGGCAAATATTATAACATAATGTCTTTGTTGTGTCTAATAAGTTGATTGCATATTACTTATATATAAAAAAGGAAATATTGTCGGTGATATATTTCTGTAGTTAGCATGAGTTCAATCATTGTAGAACATATGGATATAATTGCCAATCTGGTTGTTTATCTCTATTGGGATTGCCAAACTTTATTTTATGCTCACTTTTATGTCGTTCTAAGTTTCCCTTGCCTTTTGGTTGCTCAAGTAGCTTTATTACGTCTCTTGTCTGTTGATATAGTAAACTTGATGATCTTCTCAAACTGGTGTGCGTGTGAGAGAGAGAGAGTGAGAAGGGATCTACACAAACCAGTCTCTTCATCATGATTTTTTTGGCTAGCACCTTCATAATGTATATCATCACATTAATATTAGATATATTCTCACTAAATTCTTGATCCCTGATTACTTTGTCCAATTCCTTGTGATATTTACAGCTTGTTGCAATAAAATTTCTGTTCCAATTGCCACATTCCCTTTTCTCTTTTGTGGACTTTTTTGGGCACATTATTTTTCTGTCCTGACTCTGTGTTGCAGGTTGCTGCAATAATACTGGAGAACACTTTCACATCTATTCTTGACATGGCTGGAGTTTTATTGCCCTTCCTGAAGTGGTTCATTGGAAAAAATTCAAAAGGTCCTAAAATTCTTAATTTTCTCGTACGATCTCCATGGAGTACAATTGACGTCGTTGGCCAGGTAAGGATATGTCTTGGTAGAATCTCCTGTTTTGCTAGCTAACTTTTATGTAATGTGTTGCACATACATAAAGGACTAGAATAGTATGACATTGATTTGGTTGTCACCTATGTAAGTTTTTTGTTTCACCCTTATGAATGTGAACTATCATGATATATGATTGAGCATGCACAGTACTTGATCCTAAGCGAAGTTTATCCTTGATTGCTTTTTTATTCTAAGCAGGCATCATTTCAAGATTAAATAATGCAGTTCAAATATTTCAGGAGATTTTTAAATATTTTTAACGCATGCACCAATGAAAATTTCTCCAAATTGCCCAATCTGAATTTGGAGAAATTTAGTGCCTGTTAGATTCTGGCATCAAGAAATATTTCCAAATTTCATGCACAACATCTGGAAAAAAGACTATGTTCTGTGCTGCTCTTTTTGCCCTTCTTTCCCTCAATCCTTGCCCTAGTTTTTCTTCTCTTTCTGGTTTACAAGTTTATGTGTCAGTCTATAATCCACCTTTCGTAACTGTAGATTAAGCAGCCAATCCTTTTTCTTTCTGGATTGCAAGATGAGATGGTTCCCCCAGTCCACATGCAGTTGCTGTATGCTAAAGCAGCTGCTCATAACAGGCAATGCCTCTTTGTGGATTTTCCTGGTGGAATGCATATGGATACTTGGGTAGCTGGTGGTGATCATTACTGGAGAACAATTCAGCAATTCCTTGAACAATATGTTCCAGAGAAAAAGGAAAATGGATCATCTGGCAATAACAATGGTAAAGTTTATGTCATAAGTTCTTTTGAATTTCTACTGTTTTGAACCTTGCCTCTTCCCTTCCATAAAATAAGAGAGAGAGAGAGAGAGAGAGAGAGAGAGAGAGAGAGAGAGAGAGAGAGAGAGAGAGGAGCAAAGAGGGAAAATCAGAGAATTGCATGTTATTTGATTAATTGTTGTGGCCTCTGATTTAGATTCTTCTTGCAAGCTCTGTTAAGTGCGTTGCATGACCTGGGATAGATCATGTATTTTGTCCAGTAGGCTGGAGTAATACAGTTCAGTTGAGTTATAAAACTCTTAATGGTTTGACCATGCACAAGCTAGCATATTTTTTTAGTTGTTTTCTTTAATTGCACAAGCTTTATAACATGGTATATGGCATGCGTTGATGGCCAATTTAAGGGTTTGCTATCTTGTTGTGTCCTGACACCTGAGCATCGTCATCATGTCTAACCAGTGTTCCACTCGATATAGTTAAACCTTAAGAGTGAAAATTCTTGTTCTCTAAAAACTTAGACCACATTTTGTAGTAATTTATTCTCCTGGATTTCTGTTGTAATAAACTGTTCAGTTTCGTTTAATCTATATGCTACTTCATAAGTTTTTGATGTCTTATAAGTGAGAAATCATTAAGCCCCTCCAACCTCTGCATTTTGATTACTTTTTGTGATCATTGTTTTGGTCACAAACACCAACACTTGCACTCGCACTTAATCATTTTTGCACTTCTTCATAGTTGTTTTATTCTGCTTCCAGATTCTAAGGCGAGCTGATTGGTTGGCATGCTGACTTTTGAGATGTTATCGATTGGTTCACCCAAGGATTCAAAATATTTCTACCTTTTTTTTTGAAGTTGCAGCAATCGATAGCTCTCTGTGAGGACTAGCTGCTGCCAAGACCTGCTGCAACCACCCAGGTGTTCCTCGAGGAGATTTTTTTGTAGGTTTTAAGAACTTAAGAAGAGGTAGAAGAAATGTGAATGCCCTTTGGTATACTGTGCGACTGTGACATAAACATTAAATACCTAATTAGTACTGACTGATTCTCATTGTATGAGAAATAAGAAGTTGCTGTCAGTGCAAATATATATCCTGAGTTGATGTGCTAGACTGTTGTATTCTAGACTGTTATATCTCTTGTTCTATGATATACTCATATTGCTCTGGCAATTGTCAGTTTGACTTGCGGAGTCCTTAGAAGTGTTTCATCTATAATAATTACCTTCATTGCTAAATGCACTAGTTCTTTAGTCCTGCTAGTGATGTTAGCCAGTAAGTTGACATAGAGGTCCCATGTCTCTACGAGCAGTCTTCGTTCAAGACTTTGAGCTTCAATTATGAGATGGGCCTACTTTGCCCATAATCATACCGTAACAAGATTCTTTGTTGGAAGTCCTGATCCCTGAGATTGCACTTGACTGGAAGAGTGAAGGTGCAGCGCCTTCATCTGCTGCTATGTTGATCACAGTTATTATTAGCTAGAGAGAAAATTTTAGAACTGAGTATCTCTCTCTCTCTCTCTCTCTCTCTCTCTCGTTTTATTAAGTGGGTATATGGCTTGTGGACAAAGTTGGGAATTCCATTGATGAGAAAAGAGAAGAGGCTGACGTTGCATAGACACGCATTGTTAACGAAAGCAATGAAAGAAGGCATTGTGGCCGTTCAATTATATTGGACCATGGAGAAAGTGTTTAGTCACTTTGTGGCACCTCCATTTCGTCATATGGTATCTGCTGGGACCGACTTCCCTTCATGTACACTCAATTCTGGGCTTCCGAGCCTTTCAACCAATGCATCATTAATAAAAAATGGCGTTGTTTCTCTTCCATGTGACGATGCTATAGAGATGAGCTAGCTCATGGGTACAAAACCTTTCGCATTTCATCTTAAATTATTTTAAGTAATTTTTTTTGAGAGAGAAATTTTTTATGTAATTAATTGTGATTGTAACATGAATAAAGTGGTTGAATTTATGTAAAAGTATTGTTGTTCTATTTATAACTTTGGGAGACGCTTTTGTCCAATGGCTAGTTCCACTAGAAATGCTAGGATTTGGACACGTGTTAGCATCTCAACGTGTTTGTGGAACTGGCCATTGGACACAAGTCTAACCCTATAACTTTTCACCTGAAAAAAAATGAGAAAAGTAATGAAAAAAATTTGTATCCCCAATTGAGATAGAATTAAATCACATGTCATGAGCGTTTACTAAAAAAAAAAAAACCACTCATTCTTCTCATTATTATTCAATGTAGGACTTCACTTACACATGTATATCCAACAATCTCCCCCTCACGCTTAAGCCCAATAGGTATGATCTCAATTATGTTATATTGCTATTCATTTTTCTCATCTCAATATGAGATTTCATTCACACATGCATACCCAACATAGAAATACTTACATACTAAACATGATTTTCTCGTAGATTGAATTCATGCCTTTTTCCATGCTCCTGTTAGGACTTGGGAGAGACGGTATCTTGTGCGTCGGGCCTAATTCCTACGGAGCATGGCTCTCACAACTCACAAGCTTCCAAGTTCCAACAAAATCATTTTTCTGAATTTTTTTTAGCTTTATTTTTATAATATTTTAGTTAGTTGTCTAGCTTACAAAACCATTCAGCAAACCAGCATCTCGAGTGTCAAAAACTTGAGTTCCTAGATAGGAACTCGAGTTTCGAAGTCTCGATTTGCAAGTAGTGGCATTTGATGTGGAAAAAAAAATCTATATGGAACTCGAGTTTTTAAGACTTAAGTTCCACCATTTTATTTCTCACTGTTTGTTGTTCTTCTTCTTCCTCTTCTCCACCCAGTGTCTGTTCTTCTCCAACTAGATTGTCTTCCTCTGTTCTTCTTCGGAGTTGCAGATTTGAAGGCTAGATCGTCTACCCAGCTTCCGTACTTCTCCAACCATATCATCTTCCTTTATTCTTCTTCAGAGCTGCAGATCTGAAGGCCAGATCGTCCACCCAGCATCTATACTTCTCCATCCAGATCATCTTCCTTTGTTCTTCTTCAGAGCTCCAGATCGTTTTCCTCTTCCTCTGTTCTTCTTCAGATCTATAGACCGTCTTCTTCCTCTTTTCTTCTTCAGATATACAGTTGTCTTCTTCCTCTGTTATTCTTCATTCTGGTTTTATAGAACTCGAGTCTAAGAAACTTGAGTTCCACGTGGTTTAATTGTTTCACTTCAGCAATCCGAACTTGAGTCTTTGGGGCTTGAGTTTGCCACTGAACTCGAGCTTTACGGACTTGAGATACTAATTTTCTAAATAGTTTCAAATCTGTGCTTACTAACAAAATAATCTCTAAAAATTATCCTAGATGACAAATATCCCCTCATTTTTCTACTTAAGGAGACATTAAGCTTGCCCAAATGATGCAGAGTTACTAGTATTTAGTACTTACTACTAGTGGGCCAAATGTGTAAAAGTCCATTCGGCAATTCTCATCTTGAAGGCTAATATATATATATATATATATATATATATATGTATATATATGTGCGAATAACGCTGTCCTCCTCCATGACCATGCCCACCCCTAGGATCGATGTTCTCCAAAACCCAAACAAGCGGTGGAGCTCGCTCCGGGTCCGGTGCTCCAAAACAAAGGTTTGATCAGAATACTAATACAGCTACCACCGGATCGGAGCTCTTGTTTCTGTTGGGGTTGCAACGACATGTCAGCAGCACACTTGTGCGCTACGGATCTGGACCCCACGACTTTCCACCCCCAACGACCCACAAGGCGATCTATTAATAGCCGTCCGATCCAACAAACGCTCCCTTGGATCGCACTCAAATCTAATTGATGGAGACGCGACACAAAAGTACGTAGTACCACCACCACCGGTTTTCAAAAACTAAACCAACACCTGCATCGCACGTTAGCATTACCTACGTCCCACAATCTCTGTCTTCCTCTCCACCCGACCGGACCTCTCTCTTCACGCAAAATCCAATTTCAAATTTCCGTTTAAATCCGCTTCTCATAATATATATATAAATTAAAAATTTAAAAAACCCACGCGCACACAATTATCCGACTATAAACAAACGCCACGTCAGACTAAGCTAAAACAATAAATTAAAAAAAAAAAATTTATGTGTTTTTTTTTTTTTTTTTCCCTCCCCCCTTTAAAGACATCCTAAATTCCCAACCTATCTTTTCGTTCTGTTCAATTTGTAAGAAAGAAAATATGTTTAGTTTGTTTTTTTGTTTCTCAAACTCAAAGCCTTCCTTTACTATCGTATCGTATCGTGTCTCTCCATAAAGACGCCTTGAAAACTCTCCTATTTCCCATTCTGTCCCTCTTCTTCTTCTTCTTCTTGGTCTTCAATCTTTGTTTTTTTGTTTTTTAATTTAAATTTTTTAGATTTCTAGTTTCGAAATCGAGCTCTGGAAGAGTACGGAAATGGACGGTGGAGGACAGTACAACCCTCGCACAGTGGAAGAGGTTTTCAGAGACTTCAAAGGCCGTAGAGCTGGCATGGTCAAAGCCCTCACTACTGGTCTCCCTCTCTCTCTCTCCCTCTAATTTTCTCTTTTCTTTTTTCAATTTTTATTAAATTTTTTTTTTGAGATTTTATTTTGTAATGGCTCTGATTTTTTTTTTTTGGGTGTGATTTTCGCAGACGTTGAAGAATTTTATCAGCAGTGTGATCCCGGTTAGGGTTTCTATCTTCGCTTTGTTATGATTTCTTCTTTTGTAATGATTCTTACATGTTGCTTCAGATTTGTATTTGCAAATTGTCTGCGTGCGTGTGTGTGTGTGTGTGTTTAAAACCGATAGTAAATTAGTGATTTTCCTTTACTGGTTAGTAAAAGTGTTTTAAAGTTAGTTTTACTGATGGGGTAGAAAGTTGGGTCTATTTTAGCTTTGAGTTAATTAATAATTACTATTTTTTTTAAATTAAAAAAAATTTACTTATTAAAAAAAAATTAATAATTACTGTTTTTTTTTTTTTCTTTCCTTTATCGATATATATTGCTTTACAGTGCGAATATTTTGTTCGCCTATGCTCTTGCTGAGTGTGTAATTAACGTCATTTGCCAGATTTGTTAAGTTTAATGTTTTTGTTTGAGGAATGAATTGTGCCAAAGATGCAATTTTTATTTAATGAATTCTGGGAAATGCTGGAGTTGTTTTGTATGAAAGGTGTGTTTCAAGTTCATGCTGATTCTCAAAAAAGAAAAGAAAAAAGTTCATACTGTTGGGAATTGTTTATTGTTTGTTTACTTTGATTTTTCACTTAGTTTGTTTTACGATTAAGAGTTTGAACTTCGTGTAATGTAAGGGTGCAATTCATTGGTGAACTTCTTCTAAGAGTTTGACATGCTTACTTATCAATCAAAAAAAGATTTTGACACACTTGGTTTGATATTTTTGATTTCAATACTGTTGTGGGTTTTGCATTTTCATTAATATTACAAAGTATGAGTTTTTCGTTTTCTTTCTTGTAGTAATTCTATGGAGAGATGATTATCCTTTTTCTTTTTTTTGCTTTATTATTTATATGTTGTTTGGATATTTGAGGATCCTTATGGCAGATTCAATTGCTTTGGCAAAGAAATTGTACAATGTAAAAAGGAGTTCTGGGACAAAACTAGCTTTGGACTTCAAATGTGTACATTTTTAAGCATTTCTTTTATCTTCCAATTAAATGTAAGATTACTGTACTTGTTATTTGGACTTGGTGTCTTAGTATTGAACAGCCTGAATGAATAGTAACTGTGTATTAATTCTCTGGGTGACTATGTTGGCAAAACATGGTGGTCAGCAGCTACAATTCTTTCAGTTATTCAGCTAGGTTGACCATTTTTAGGACATTGAGTGAGCACCATGGCATTTACTGTATTTAAAATTATATGGTGGTTGCATCCTGTAATCCCACTTAACATTTCTTATATGGAAATTTCATGTTTTGCACACATATGGAATATTTTAGATTTGGTTATGGTTTTGTATTGTAAGTGATATGTAGAATATGCTAAATTAAAAAGATGACCTTTTCATTTACTTGCTGTGGCTACCTACTGACTGTTACTGATGCCTATTGTATTTGACTGACTGGTGCCTGTCAGAGAAGGAGAATCTTTGCCTTTATGGATTCCCTAATGAACAGTGGGAAGTTAATTTACCTGCTGAAGAAGTGCCTCCGGAACTTCCAGAGCCTGCATTAGGAATCAACTTTGCCAGAGATGGCATGCAAGAAAAGGACTGGCTGTCTCTGGTTGCTGTTCACAGTGATGCATGGTTACTTTCAGTGGCATTTTATTTTGGTGCCAGATTTGGTTTTGATAAGGCTGACAGGTATATCCTGAAGCTCTAGAAATTTTATATATGTAGTTATTGTGATGATCAATGAAATTCAATACAGCTGTTTATAAATCTTCTTCCTCTATTAAACTATGCCTTTTACAACCTCTGATGTTTCATTTTATTTTTGTAGCCCTTATCAAATAGTTCCAATGTGATCCTACCTTGTTCGACTTGAAAAATATGGTGTAAAGAATATCAAATAAAACAAATTTATCATTAACATAAAGGCCTCATCAGCCTCCATGATAAGGATTTCTTTTGTGTTTGCAAGCTTCCTATGTATGTTTGTACTTTTGGATTTTAATTTTTCAGTTTCTCATCTATGATCTGTGTAAGTGCTAGTGTGTGTGTGTAGATTTTGCATTCCTTGTGGTTGAGCTTTGTGCTTGTTAAATCAGTGCATGCAGCATGTGTGTCTTTTTAGAGCCTAAATCCTGTGGGACTTGGTAACAATAGACAATGGCGCTTGATTGTTGACATTTAACATAGATTGTTGGTTTCTAATCTGTGCGGGGAACAATTGGAATGAACTCAGACAAAAAAGCAAATTAATTAATAACTTGAAAAAGTTAGAAGTCACAATTAACTTGTATGTGTTTTTCATGAAAAGAAGCCTCAAATGTTGAGTAATGTTTGGCATGACTTTTTAGGTTATGCTTAATATTTTCTTATTTACCAATTATAATGCATTTCTGATGCAGGAAACGTCTCTTCACTATGATAAATGATTTGCCAACAATATTTGAAGTTGTAACTGGAACTGCAAAGAAACAGTCGAAGGAGAAGTCATCAGTTTCAAATCACAGCAGCAACAAACCCAAGTCAGGCTCAAAAGGGGTAAAATAAAGATATACTTTCTTCTCATTTTGTATCTGTCACTTCTATGATTTTATCCTTTGCTGTGTCTGACAAAGAAGCTTGTTGTATGCATCAAGGCTAATGTGAGCTCACATATTCTTTTTGTATGTTTCTTAGTATTTCTAATGTTAATTTTGAACGTAGAAAATGCTTGACTGTTGATAGGTGTTAATGGCATGGAGCATTCACATCAAGGATCTCAAAAATATAGCATTTAGCAACTCAAAAAACCTACTTTATCAATTTTAACAACTCACTTTACACAATTCATCCCACATCAAAGTTTCTATTTTTGTACCATTTCATTTATAATAATATAAAAAATTCATTAAAATAATAAAAAACAATCACCACAAAAACAAACCACCACAAAATCATTAAATAATAATAGCAAGTTGCTACAGTGAGCTCTCATTTAGAGCATTCCCATCAAGAATTCTAAAATTTTTAGCATTTAACACTTCAAAAACCTACTTTATTCATTATACCATCCCACTTTAAGATACATCAAACATCAAAGCTTCTATATTTTTTACCATTTCATTTAAATAATATAAACTACTCATTAAAATAATAATAAAACAACTTCACAAAAATCTACAACAACCAGCCAACCCCCTCCTCCACCATCCCTACCACCGCTCTACTTGCCATAACCACCATTGTAGCAATCACAACCTACCATAGCCACCACCACCACCACAAGCCACAGCACCATCGTGGCAACCACAAAACAATTCTGAAGGTGAAAAGCACTATAGATAGAACAAAAGCACTATATATTTTCCTTTTCTCCATTTTCTCGGCAAGTAAACAGAGATTCAAGGAAACTCTGAATGTGAGAAAGAGAAAAAATTGAATGAACCCCATTATAATTGAACCCAAAAATTAATACATTAATATCTCAATTTCCAATTTTGATTTTTTTTTTTCCCTTCATTTTCTGGGAAACCAAATAAAGAGTAGTATTAACTCAAAAACAGAGTATGAAAGAAGAGACAATAGAACGAACCAGCGCCATTGGATCCAACAAGGAGGCAGTGATCACCGGAGGGAAGAGAGAGAGAGAAATCTTCGATTAAAGGAGTGGAACCCGGCAGAGGATGACCCACGAACAGTCAGACCCACGCTCCGACTCACGAACAATCAGACCCACGCTTCGATCCACGCTCACTACTCCTTCGATCCATGCTCCAAACCAAAAACCCACGCTCTGACCCATGACTCCTTCGATCCACGCAGACCCACGAAGAGAGAACAAAGAACAGAGAATAGAGGGAGAGAAGAGAGAACAGGGGGAGACCATTAGACCACATCGGACCCATGACTATCGGGCCACCATTGCCGAACCAGAACCATCGTCGGACCAGAATCATCGCCGGATCACATCCATCGGGAGAGAGAAGAGAAGGGAGAGAGGAAAGAGAAGAGGGAACTGAAAAGTGAAAACGGAGAGAGAACTGTGAGAATAAAAAACTATTTTTTTTTTTACAATTCAGGCTACAGTGAGCTTGTATTAATACAAGCTCACTGTAGCAGTATGCCAAAAGTTTTAGCATTTGAAAGCTTTGATGGAGTTACTTTTTTGGTGTTTTGATGCTAAAATTTAGCATATAACCCTTTTAGCATCCTTAATGGGAATGCTCTTATGAGAGTTCACTGTAGCAGGATGTCAAATTTTTTTAGATATGGCATCTTTGATGGAGCATGATTTTTGTGGTTTAAGATGCTAACAATAGCTTTTGGGTGGGTTTGACACCCTTGTTGTGAATGCTCCATACTTCCCTCTGTTTGGGGAGGGCTTGTCTGGTAAAAGGAAATTTAATAATGATGAGAACCTGTTCAGAGGTTATGCGTAATTGAGACCTTTCATTGCTCATGTTGAACTCTATTTGTGCATATATTGATGCTTAAAGTGCAGATCCTAGGTTAGTTGCCTTTTGTTGTTTGTGACTTTGTTCCATTAGGGATTGGATGTAGTAAACTGGATCCTTGGCTAGATGATGAATTGTAATTTTAAAGCAATTTAGTGATAAAAAGAGACTTTTAATTTTGTGCCTGTATGCACTTTGAATTTTGCATAAAGTGTCTTTGTGCAATTACTGAAGACATTCATTGAATTAGTGTCATAGACCCTTCTGATTTGCAATTTTTGTGATTGGAGACATGTCTCATCCTCATTGTTCCAAAACATGCTTTTAAGTGATTTGTTTCCACTTTTGGGTTTAATTTTTACCTCTGTCATATAATAAGGTTTGGTTGAATTAAGTTGATTTTCAAAATGAACTGTAGTTAATCTAAATGTATTGACCAATTCTTGATAATATTTCCAATAAGTGGTGCTACTTAAAATAAGTTCTCATGTTCTTCCTGCTGAACAGTGATACCTGTTTGCATTAAATACTTTCTAAATTTTATGTTAATTTCTTGTTAAGTTATTATCTGTGGCTTAGTAATTAATTTGTTGTTCTTTTTTGATAGTTGATATGGTCTCAAATGCTTTCTTTTTTTTTTTTTTTTTAATAGTTGATATTTTATTTTTATGTCTGCTGCTTTGCTATTTGCTTTAATTGGCCATAAAAGCAGCGAGGATCCGAATCAGTCAAGTTTCCAAAGCCAACAAAGGATGAGGATGAGGTAGTGGATGAAGAAGATGACGACGAGCATGGGGAGACCTTGTGCGGTGCTTGTGGAGAGAACTATGCTGCAGATGAGTTCTGGATATGCTGTGACATATGTGAGAAATGGTTCCATGGCAAATGTGTGAAGATCACCCCTGCAAGGGCTGAGCACATCAAGCAATACAAGTGCCCCTCATGCAGCAACAAGAGAGCGCGTCCTTGATATTAAAGGGAGGTGGGTTAATTCTCATCCCTTGTTACTCATCAAAATTAAAAATTCTCACCCCCTGTATTTCTCTTATGTTGAGCTCAGCTAACTAGTTAGTTGGTCAGGTTGTGTTGTGCCATTTAGCACAGCATATGTATTAAGTACTTTGGTCTTGGGAATCTTGTCATTTAAACATGTTAAATATTTGGTAGTTTGCAGGTTTTGAACATTGTCTTCTATTTATTCTGAAGTGGGATGCATATCTCCACCGTGTAAGAAAGCATTTTCCCAGTTTAAGTTCAGTAGGTTTTAATTTATCCTTGCCTTATTTCGTTTCTAATTTTTTACTAGTATTATTTCCGTCTCATGTGACAACATAGAACGTGCTTTGTACCTTTTTGTAATACGAAAGGGTGTAACTTTATCAGTGCTGTGCCTATTTTCGTTGGAATTCTCAAACGCTCTTATGAATGCTTTTGTGACTTGGAAATCGTATTAATAGTAAGTATAAACTAATTTAAAAGGTTGTCCTTCAATTGCACTAAGTAGGGCAAGAATAATTCTTCTCTATACACAATTTTTCACAAATATTCTATGCAGCAAACTATGACTAGATGTTTGTCACTTTTATATGAGCTCACTATTTTTTATCTATCACTTGTAGCCTGTCACATGAGAGTTGTGGCATAAAAGGGTGTGATTTTAGATTTTTTTTTTTGTTTGGTAGAGCAATGAGATGAAGCTAGGTTTTCTGAACTATACTTTTGTTTTTGGTTGGGGTTTATGTTAGCCAAGGTATACATGTCCCGACTCCACGAGAGATTTAAATGATCAGCGTTCCATTTTTAAAGTACACTTTTAAAGTACACAGACAGTGGATTTGGATCCGGTTTGTAAATACCTCTAAATCACTCACACAAAAAATTCAAATTCAAATTTTTAATTTTTTACTTTTTTCAAGTAGGCACACATCCCTTGGTTCTTGAATTCACAACTTCACCTTTCACCTTATTCTTACATGTCACTTGAATTAGAATTTATTGGCAATTTCTTTACTTTTATTTCCATTTTATCACGAGGGAACTTAGATTTTCCTTATTCCTATACCTATAATTTCTTTACGCATAGGGAGTTGGCATAGAATATAGTGTGTATCAGATTTGAGATTTTGATTATTTGTCGAGTCTCATAGGATTCACTTGGATGAAGTTTATATAAGTTTGAACGATAGCATGGGAAATGTGAAGTGTGGCTAAAAGTTTCGAATCTTTGTTTGATTGAGAGTATATAAAAAAAACAAAGAATCTCTAGTAGCGTGAGATTTCCAAGAAGTTTTCCCCAGTCTTTGTTAATTAATTTGACAAGGAAGCAAATGGTGTGTCAGATGAATTCACCATAATATCACAAGCAAAAAGACATCCGAGGGTCGGTTGAGATTAGTAGTAGATGAGTTATTGGCTAAGTAAAAATAAGAAATAAAAAATAAAAAGAAAGAAAAGACAACCGAGTGTTGGTTGAGATGGACTTTACCATTTCAGCTTAGACCGTGAATTACATGTCCTTCGGTTTGGTGCACATAATAATAGAGATAATAAGGTTGTTAAGGACCAGGTGAGGGGTATCTCCACCAAGTTCAGTTAGTCTTCTTTGGAGTACTTTGTAAAAAGCCACATGTAGAAACCCACCATTGAATAACATTTTTTCCTGGCTAGAAAAAGTGGACATAAAACCTTTTAGTATGCTTCCATGCAAGTTCTGTCTACACCAACCCACTATTTCTCAACAAACAAAGACTTGACCATAGACGCAGCCCCTCTCCCACTCTGGCTACCACTCACTCACTTGGTCACTACTATAAATAGATACTAAATCCCTCCTAAACTCAAAAACAAACTACACTGCATAATAGCTTTACCACTCCCATTTTTTTTCTCCTTCACCCTTTGAAATCTTTGCTCAATTCCAGCAATGGCAACCAATGGATTTGCCCGCCCAATTGAGCATTTCCGTCCTTCAGCTCTCCCTCTCCCAAAAGACACTGCAAACCCCATTTGTGTATCGGAAAAATCTCACATATCAACCCCATTACACTGGAAGAAAGCTGCAGAGGCCCTCCAATGCACCCACTTTGATGAAGTCTCTCGCATGGTGTCGCAATTTTCAGGGGTGCAAACCGTTGACATCCAAGGTACAACACTCACTGTTGCTCAGGTCACTGCCATTGCACGCCGTGGCGAAGTGAAGGTTAACCTTGATGAAGCTGTGGCTCGTGATCGTGTGGCCAGAAGTGCTAACTGGGTTGCTGACAATATCTCCCGTGGAACAGACACATATGGTGTTACCACTGGCTTTGGAGCCACATCACACCGGCGCACCAACAAAACTACCGACCTTCAAACTGAGCTTATTCGGTTCCTTAATGCCGGAGTGATTGGGAGAGAGAATCTTCCATCTAGTTATTCAAAGGCGGCTATGCTTGTTCGCACAAACACACTCATGCAAGGCTATTCTGGTATCCGGTGGGAGATACTTGAAGCTATGGCCAAGCTTATGAACAAGAACTTGATCCCTAAACTTCCTTTAAGGGGTACTATCACTGCTTCGGGTGATCTTGTACCATTATCTTATATTGCTGGGTTACTAACTGGCCGGCATAATTCCAAAGTGGTCACCTCTGAAGGAGAAGAAATTACAGCCATAGAAGCTCTGACAAGAGCTGGAATTTCTGGTCCTTTTGATCTTCAAGCTAAGGAAGGTTTAGCTCTTGTAAATGGAACAGCTGTTGGCTCAGCTGTTGCTGCAACAGTTTGTTTTGATGCCAACATTTTGGCTCTACTTTCAGAGGTTCTCTCTGGTTTGTTTTGTGAAGTTATGCTTGGTAAGCCTGAGTTCACAGACCCTCTAACACATGAGCTCAAGCACCACCCTGGCCAGATTGAATCGGCTGCTATCATGGAGTTCCTTCTGAATGAAAGTGACTTCATGAAAGGAGCAAAAATTCGTAATGAGAAAGACCCACTTACAAAGCCAAAGCAGGACCGGTATGCACTCAGAACCTCTCCTCAATGGCTTGGTCCCCAGATTGAAGTTATTCGAATGGCAACACATTCAATTGAAAGGGAAATCAACTCTGTGAATGACAACCCATTGATCGATGTTGCTCGAGATCTTGCTCTCCATGGAGGAAATTTCCAAGGTACACCAATTGGTGTCTCCATGGACAATCTCAGAATTGCCGTTGCAGCAATTGGGAAGCTCATGTTTGCTCAATTTTCTGAATTGGTATGCGACTACTACAACAATGGCTTGCCATCCAATTTAAGTGGTGGGCCTAATCCAAGCTTGGACTACGGGTTCAAAGGTGCAGAGATAGCCATGGCTGCATATTGCTCTGAGCTTCAGTACCTTGCAAACCCTGTAACTACACATGTACAAAGTGCTGAACAACACAATCAAGATGTGAATTCTCTGGGTTTGATTTCAGCCAGAAAAAGTGCAGAAGCCATTGAGATTCTAAGGCTTATGTCTGCCACTTACATGGTAGCACTTTGCCAGGCAATTGATCTTAGACATTTGGAGGAAAACATGAGGGAAGTTGTGAAACATGTTGTTCTCCAAGTTGTGAGGAAGACCCTTTACACTACTGAAGATGGATCACTACTTGAATCTCGTTTCTGTGAGAAAGAACTCTTGCAAGTTATTGAGCACCAGCCAGTTTTTTCTTATCTTGACGACCCCACTAATCCCTCTTATGCTCTCTTGCCTAAACTGCGAGAAGTACTTGTAGAAAGAGCACTTAAAGATCCTAAAGCCGATTCTGAAAATGACAAGGGCTACTCAATTTTCAAGAGGATACCAATATTCCTAGAGGAATTGAAGACAAAGCTTGGAGAAGAGGTAGTGAAAGCTCGGGAGAGATTTGAGAATGGAGATTTTCCAATAGCTAACAGGATCAAGAAATGTAGGACTTTTCCAATCTACAGGTTTGTGAGGACTGAAGTGGGGACTGAGATTCTTACTGGTGCAAAGAAGGTGAGTCCAGGGGAGCATATAGAGAAGGTTTATGAGGCCATCAATGAAGGGAAACTAGGAAATGTCTTGATGAATTGCTTGACAAATTGGAAAGGGTCTGCTGGTCCATTTACTCCAAGGCCTATTGTGGTGTCCTCTCCAGCACATTGTAATCCTGAGTATTGGGGTTGGTTTGAGAAGGTGAGGTCTCCTTCAGTGGCAAATGGGGGAGCCTTTTGAAAGCTCTGTTCTAAGCGTTGCTTTCTTTTCTTAATAAGAATTGTATGAGGATGTAAGGAAACATTGAATCCTAAATTATTCAATTTTTGTGTAATAACTAAAAAGATTAAGAATGTATAAAGATTTGAACTTCTCTCTCTCTAGTATCTGGTCCTTTCTCTTTAGATAATTTATTCCCACAATCCTAGAACTGGTTTTGCTTGAATCCCAATACCATTAACAAACATCACATGTTTGACTGTCAGGCCAATCCCCTAAAATTAAATCTAGAAAAGATTGGCTAGGATAAGCATAAATATCTGTCACATGGTCAAAATTGGCTTCCCATGGAACATGTGGATTTAGCATATTGGACATTAACTTGTATTATCTTTTTCTTAATGTCCATTCTGATCCCTACGTTGGTTGATGTTCAGGGTCCACCGTCCAGGTTTATTTAAAAAGGGCAATAAATAATAAATAAACCGCTAAGATGATTCATTTCATGTGCGAGAAATGTCATGTATTTTATCATGTTAGTACTATTACCAGGTCAAATAGTGCATTCACACTCTTAAGCCTTACCCGTAAAATAGTGATTAATACACACCGAGACTAAAGGCGCATTAACTGATTCACACATTACTCGTTAGCTTGTGTATAATTTCTCTCTAAAAAAAGGTGCATAATTTATGTACATAACCAAATGCAGGCATAGCTTCTAAATTAGTACATGACAGCCACTTATCTACAACTATCCTTTATTTACAGTGCTTTTAGTAACAACTAACAAGTTAGATAAGTTATTTTCAAACGAACACTAAACACATGTTTAAGTTAGATAACCTATTTCTAAACGAACACTAAACACGTTTAAGTTAAATAAATTGTTTTCAAATAGACACTAAACACATATGCTAGTATATGCTAGTATTATTAACTTCAAATATTCCAAAGAGAATCTTGTTTGAGATTTTTCCAAGGTCTCTAGCCATGATCTTCCAAATGCGGAAGAATTAATCACCAAAACGTGGTCAAAAAATTAAACACTTCGATCATTTTAATCATTTAGCCTACAATCTTGATTATGGAAAATGAAAATTTGTGTAGGTTAGAACTCTTATATTGTTTGATTTTATTATACACTAGTCACAGACCCACGCAATGCATAGGAATAGATAATTATTTTTTAATTGTGGTATAACGTACAATTTGTTCTCTAAAATTTGTTAAAGATAATTTGTTCTCTCTAAAATTTATATAATTTTTAAAATTATTTTTTATCTTTCTATCTCTAACAAAATATCATTTTATTATTTTGGGTGTGTTTAATTGATATTATTCTTTTATAAGTTGGTCCACATTCTTCGAAATTATGTAATAGTGCTCTATATTTTTCTGTACAACTAAACTTTTTAAGTTTCAAATAAATTATTCAAATTCTTCATTTTCTTAAAGGAGATTATTATGATAATCAAAACTCATAACAAAATTACACTTAATATTACTCAGATAATTGATAGGCATATTCAAATGCATAGCCAAGATTGTGTTTTGATATAATTTCAAATTCTTACTTCCAAAATAACTAAGTATTAATTTAAATGATTATAAATAAAAAAGGTATTAACTAAAATAAATAAATAAATCAAACCAAGGTTCTAAGAGTGAGATACACTACTTTTGATGGGGAACTCAAAATATAACACCAAAACATATTAACCCAAAATAGAGTTATAAAAATAATACTATAGGGACCAGAAAAACTAGCCACCCAAGCCCACTTAGAATAGTGGTTGGATCAGTCCAACAGTGGCATAAAACAATGAATTTATAAGAGAGGGAAACAAACAACTAAAGGGGGGCCTCCGCCCTAGGAGGAAAATAAGGAAGAAAAGGCAGATATTATTAAAGGGATGAACTACTTTCTCAATACAAGCTGGCCTAAGGAGGCCACATTTGTATTAAAAATGTTACTATTCACTCCCTTTTTTCCCAGTGTTCTTCTCGTTTCTTCTTTATATCTTGATACTTGTGTCTCGATCATTTTCTCTATAAACCTTCCTTTTTCTTATATACTTCTCCTTCCCTCATATCTCAACCATCCAACCTTACCTAACAAGCCTCCTCTCTTGACAGTTGTCTCTTTTTACTTTTGAAGAAGGTGGCGGAAGGAGTCTACTTAGTTTTGATTTACACTGTTCAGGTCACTTTCTCATCAATGCAGCTGATAAAATTGTTGCCCACTATTTAATGCGGAGGCAACAAGCTACTCCAAACTAGAAATTTCCCCTATGATCACTGATTCCCTCTCTTCGTATCATTCTTTCCACCTAGAATGCCTCAGAGTCCTTTGACTCATCCCTTTCTCTCCTCGGTTGACTTCCCTCCTTGGGCCCATGGACCGCAACATCCCCACACTTATACTACAACTCTTCCACTTCATCCTCGGTCCTCGGGCACCCACAATAGCCCTCTAAATCTTTTGTTATTGACCCTGAGACAAAAGAAAAGTTTTAGTTATATAAGTAAACTATACACGTGCCACGCACATTCCCATGTGACAATGTCCTTTCACCTAACTCCAGCACGCTCCTGACGCTCAGAATCCATGATTTCACATTTATGGCGTCAGGCAGCTGCTTGTCCCCTCACGTTCTACGACTCGATCAAGATCCTACGGTTCCTATCTTCCCTCATTTATGGGCAGGAAACTTACCACCCATTTTTTACCTCTATAAAAGGAGAATATGGGGCTGGCTGAAGTTCATTTACGCATTCTGGCAATTTAAGTTGAAGCAACCTCCCAAGGAGAATTTTTCCCTTTGCTCGTAGGTGTGTTCATTCTCCTATTTCTATTTTTGCACAAGTTTACTCTTTCATACCATAAAACTCCATGGATAGATACACTAAGTTAGTGGATACTCTCGAGGCTAGGGCTATCTTTAGGGCACAATATAGGATTCCCAACGGTGTTGAAATCCAACACTGTGAATACGGTGAATGGCTAGTCTTGAACAGACCTCCCAAATCTGTGGTCATTCCTATGACTGCCTTCATTGAAGGCAGGATGGAACTTCCCATGGGAAGGGTTACTAGGGACTATCTAATAAACTATAAGTTGACCTCCACCCAATGCTTCCCAAATGTCTTTAAGGTCCTCGAGTGTGTAGATATGCTAAATAGGAAAATAAGGACCAACCGTACCTGGCATGACTTAAACTAGGTATACAACTGCCAAAAAGGGAAAAAAACTAAATATTACATCAGTTGTAGAGTCCTCGTTGTTAGGTTAATCTCCTGCCTACCTGAGTCAAGTAAGGGTATGGACGAGGACTTCCTCATCGTCTCGGGAGATTGGCACGATGGACTTCATTGTCCCACCAAGAAGGGGAACCAGGTAGGGTTCCCGAGGACCATAGATGCATATATGATGTTATCTGACTTCATCAGTATGAAAATTTTCTTTCTTTTTTTATTTTATTTTATTTTATTTTATTTTTTTACTCATGATTCTTATTGTTTTCCTTAGCAGACGAACACCGCAGCGCCCCAGCCAAACTTCTAGTGAACTTCAAGGACTTGAACCGGGTCCTCAAGTCAAAGATCTTCTTACATAAGGATGGTCAACTCTGAGCTGCTCACGTCATCCTTGGATACAAGCCCTCTACCAAACATTTCCAAAGCCCGAAGAACGTGTCATTAAAGCCAAGGACTCTCGGTTGGCTTCAATTGACGTAGTCGTTCTAGGATTCCTACTGTCTGAACCTTCTCTAGAGGGAACTCAAGACGCCAAACTTCCAGCCCCAATAGTTGCCAGGTTCCTCTACTCCCAAGAACCTCCCATCTTTTCTGACGACGAAGACGAGGAACACATACCAGAACCTACCTAGCCAGAAATCATAGATAAGGATTTTGAGGTCTTCTATCAACAAGAGGACCCTAAAGATGCTCCCAGTACTTTACACCAACGTTTGTGGCCCGCACAAGTCAGCGCCAACCAAGAGGCAACTAGCATCCCAGAAGGTATGGGATTTGAAAAGAAGACTCCTGACTTGCTTGCCTTGCTTTTAGCATGCTGGGGGCTCCTTTCCAGTTGTGGCAGTGGTGACCCGACCACCCACCCCTGCCCCAACACGCATCTCTTCCGTTGACGTAGTTGATAAGAAATGGAAGAGGGCCTAAGGAGGTAAAGGCATTGAAGGTGCCGAGGAGGGGGAGGTCTCCCAGTCCTCCCACTAGCCCCTCGCCAAAGAAGCTTGGATAGGGAGGGGGCAACAAAAGAAGTCTTCCTCCACAGGGACTGCTAAGGAGCTTGGGGGAGACCAGCCTAAGAAGCCCTCTATCTAGAGGCCCCTATTCACCCTCAGCTTTGGCAATCTAGTGTAAGATGATGCTAGCCTGAGGGACCCCCAAAAGAGGAGCTCAGGCCTAGTGGCAGAGTGCTTGGAGAAGGCCTTATGCCTGCCTGAAGACATGGTAAAGTTGAGGTCCTTTAGGAAGAGTGAGGTCTTCCTATCCCTAAAACAAGACTTAGCCAAGGTATGTGACTACTTTTCTTAGTCTACAACATTAAATTGTATAAGCCTTACCTTACACTTTTTTTTTTGTAGTATGTCCAAGATACCTTTATGGTCGAGGAATGGGTGGACCACTCCTTGGACTTGGTAAGAAAGGCAGAGAACAAATTAGAGGCTACTGAAAAAGCCCACACAGAGGCCGACAAGAAGCTTAAGGAAACTCTTGCCCAGTTGACCAAGGTGGAGAAGGCTCAGAGGCACGCTGAGTTTGCCCTCAAAGGTTATTAGAAACAGGCGGCTAATGCCTTCGAGGCCCAGAGAAGGGCTGAGAACAAGATGGCTCTAACTGTGGTGGAGCTAAAGCAAAAAAAAGAAACAATTGGAGACCAGGGAGGCTAAGATATCCTAGGTCGAGCAGGCAACCTATGATGCGAGCATGACTAAGGCAGTTGAAAGTCTTACTGCCTAACTCAAGAATGTCGCTCGGGCCTTCTGTCTGGAAGTGTGGGGCCAAGCCTTGAATGCTACTGGGGTTGGCACCGAATCAGAGCTCAGGGCTCCTGATAAGGTATACTACCCTGCTGCCTTGCGCTTGGCACCCACTCCCCCTCAGCCCTCAGCAGATCCCAGCTCTGCTCCCCTTTCCTCCTCAGACCAGCCTGCCTTTACTCCCTCTACTACCCTCACAAAAAAAAAAAAACAAAAAAAAAAAAAAACGAAAGAGCAAGAGCAGCCCCTTCTAGCCAATGTGGTGGACGTAAAGACAGACGAATCAACAGAGGTGGCCCAGTTGAAGAGGAGGAAGAAAGAGAAAGAGTAGGAAAAGAAAGGGGAAAAGGAAAAGAAGCTTTAGCATTGCTCCACCTCAGATTAAGAGATAGATGATCATTTTTGTAATTAGGCTCAAATGTAATTGGGGCCTTTTTTTTTTCTTTTTCTTTTTTTTTTTTTTCTTTTCATTGTATCTAGTTTCTCAAACATTAATGAAAAAGACTTCACAACTTATCTTACGCTTCTTTAACTGCTTAATTTGTATTTATCAGTTTATATCTCACGCTCCTGTCCTTCCTTTATAACAATTTCATCATACTAACCTATAACTTATTCATGGAATATTCCTTATCCTACTATCTAATCTGGAATGACTTACACTACAATTAAATGACTGACTCATAGAACTCAAGAAAAATTCCAACCAACACTTACCTTAAATTGGACTTGGAATTCCAAAGCAAACTCACTGGCACTGACCTTGAAACCCAAGGAAATCCTAAAGGCAATTTACTTCACTGTCTATTTAGGCAACCTCTTACAAAGATCACTTTCTTCCCTATTTGTGATCCGAAGAGTCACGCTAGGTCTAAATTTTATCCAACACTTAAAAGCCTTTCATAGAGCTGTTGATTTACCCAAGGCTTGTGACCCGAGGAGTCAAACAAAGTTGAGGGTCTGTTTTGCACATAGGACTTTTCACACAATGTTAATTTACCTTAGGCTTGTGACCCGAGGAGTTGAACAAGGCCTAGATTCTGTTAAACACTTAGAACATTTCACAACAATGTTAATTTACCATAGGCTGGTGACCCGAGGAGTCGAGCAAGGCCTAGGTTCTGTTTAACACTTAGAACATTTCACAACAATGTTAATTTACCCTAGGCTTGTGACCTGAGAAGTCGAATAAGGCCTAGATTCTATTTAACACTTAGAACATTTCACAGACTGATTACTTCAACAAATACGTCCACAATAAGACATTACTAATCAAGATATGAGTGGCAAAGGAATTTATAACATTAATAATAATAACGTCGCAGATTGTTTACATTCCAAGGATGTGGAATTACATTTTCATCCAAATATTCTAAGTAATAAGCCCCAATGCCAGCAATGGAAGTGATCCTATATGGCCTTTCCCAGTTAGGGCCCAGTTTTCCCCAGGTAGGATTCTTTGCTGTCCCCACCACTTTTCTCAAGACCAGGTCTCTTGGAGCTAATGGCCTCAACTTCATCCACTTATCATACCCTCGCTTAAGTTTCTGTTGGTAATATGCCATCTTTACCGATGCCACCTCTCTCCTTTCCTCGGCCACATCCAAGGTGTCCAAGAGTAAACAGTTGTTCTCTTCAAAATTGAACTGATTCGTTCTCAAAGTTGGGAATCCAGAATCAAGGGGGATTACTGCCTCTACCCCATAAGTCATTGAAAAAGGAGTCTCCTCTGTTGATCTTCAGGGTATAGTACGATAAGTCTATAATACATGGGGCAATTCATCCACCCATTTTCCTTTAGAGTCGTCCAACATTTTCTTTAGCCCAGATACTATAACCTTATTGGTGCCCTCAGCCTGTCCATTCCCCTGAGGATAGGCAGACATAGAATATTTGCTCCTAATCCTTAACTCCCCACAATATCTTTGAAAGGCTTTACTGTCAAATTAAAGACCATTATCCAAGATCAGTGTGTGAGAAACTCTAAACATTGTGACAATATTCCTCCAGATGAACCTTTTAGCATCCACGTCCCTGATATTAGCAAATGGCTCAGCTTCCACCTACTTGGTAAAATAATCCGTGCCGACGAGGAGCTATCTTCAGTTTCCTATAACTCGGGGAAATGGTCCCACTACTGAGCGAACGGCCAAGAGCTAGATAATGGATTTAGGACTCTCCCTGGTTGATGAATATTTGGGGCATACCTCTGACATTGGTCACATTTCTTCGCATAATCCTGGGAGGTTCTTTGCATGCTAGGCCATCAGTGTCCCTAGGTGAGGACTCAATGCGCCAAAGACCTACCCTTTGTGTGACTCCTACATATGTCTTCATGTAACTCTTCCAACAAAGGCTCCACTGCTTTTGTATGTACACATAATAAATATGGTTCTGAGTAAGAACACTTGTACAACTTCTACTCTTCAAATAGCCAGTAGCGAGGAGCACTTCTACGCACCTTCTCTACCTCACACTTATCCTCAGGCAACAATCCCTTCTTCAGAAAGGTTACTATGGGGTCCATCTAGTTCATCCCCACATGGAGGCTATACACCTCGACCAACGATACCTTTGTGAGACTTGAGCTATCCATATCCTCAATAACAACAACTCGAGGAAGACTTGACCCCAGAGAAGTGGCTAGCATTGCCAAAGAATCTACATGAGGGTTTTACCCCTAGGGATTTTCTTCAAAACAAAACTCTTAAACTGAGCCCAGGCATGCTGTACCTTAGTAAGATATCCCTGCATCCTTTCATCCCGAGCTTCAAACTCTCTATTAACCTAGCCCACCACCAACCTAGAATTAAAATACAACTCCACCACATCTCCACCTAACTATCTGACCATAGCTAATCCTGCTAACAGAGCCTCGTACTCGGCCTCGTTGTTAGTAGCTAGGAAACTCAATCGTAACGATTTCTCCATTATCAACTTCTCGGGAGTGATTAACACAATCCCTATCCTTGCTCCTTTTCAGTTAGATGCTCCGTCTGTATAAACCTCCCAAGGGAGGACAACGATGGCCGACGTGACCATTACCCCCAATGCTTTTTCTTCCTTCTCTATTGTACCCTCGATGAACTCCGCCACAAAGTCTGCTAGGATTTGCCCTTTTATGGTAGTCCGAGACATGTACTTGACATCATAGGCTCCAAGCATGATTCCCCATTTAGCAATTCTACCCGTGTAGTCTGATTTCCTTATAAGAGCTTTCAAAGAGAGCTGGGTGATCACCACCATGGTATGAGCCTGAAAGTAATGGGGAAGCTTCCTCGTGGCATGCATTATAACCAATACTATCTTCTCCAAGGGTAGATAGTGTGTCTTAGCCTCTTGTAAGGACTTACTAATATAGTAGAAAGGCCTTTGGATCCAATCCTCATTTCTGTCCAAGACGAAACTAAAAGCATAGTCTGTGATTGCTAGGTATGCATACAACACTTTTTCCTTCTCGAGCCTAGAGAGTATTAGAGGACTTGAGAAATACTGCTTAAGATCCTCAAAAGCCATTATACATTTCTCCATTCTCCGAAAGTCCTTCCACTTGTGAAGAAGCTGGAAAAAGGGACGACATTTGTCCGCATACCGAGAAATGAACCTATTTAAGGCTGTTGCCATTCTAGTAAATTTCTGCACCTTTTTGGGATTTCGAGGAGGATGCAAAATGTTAATAGCCTTAATCTGCTTAGGGTTGACCTCAATCCCACAGTGAGTAATCATGTAGCCCCAAAATTTGCCTGAGTTGACCCCAAAAGAACACTTAGAAGTGTTTAGGCATAACTTATGCTTTCTTAGAACCGGGAATGTCTCCCCCAAATCGGCCAAATGCTCTTCTACCTGCCTGCTCTTTACCACCATGTCATCAATGTATGCCTCCATATTCCTCCCAATCTGTGACTCAAACATTCGTGTTACCATTCTCTGATACGTGGATCCTGTATTCTTGAGGCTGAAAGATATCACCCGATAATGGTAGTTACCATTAGGAGCATAAAAGGCCGTCTTCTCCTGATCAGGTAATGACAGGAGTATTTGATGGTAACCTTGGAAGGCGTCCAAGAAACTCATCCGAGGGTGTCCCATCGTGGCATCTACCAACTGGTCAATTCTAGGAATGGGGAAGGGGTCTTTTGGGCAAACTTTATTTAAATCAGTGAAGTCCACGCAGACTCGCCACTTCCCATTCTTCTTCTTAACCACCACAGTGTTGGCCAAATACTTTGGATAGAATATTTCCTTAATGGCTCCAGCTTGCTTCAACTTGTTTACCTCTATCCTTACTGCCTTGGCGTGATCGCTGGATGATTGCCGAGGAGGCTGTTTATGTGGCATAGGCTTCGAGATTAACGTTCAGTTGGTGACATAGAAACCCAGGGTCAATCCCTAGAACATCATAAGGACTCCATGCAAAGATATCAATGTTGGCCTCCAGAAACTTCATCAACTCTGTTTTTTCCAAGGGTGGCAACTGGGATCCCACTTGGAAATATTGCTTTTGATCCTGTCCTATTACCTCTTTCTCCAGCTCCTCGGGCAACTCTCCAAATGCCCCGGTCTGCTGCCTCCCTGCAGGGCCTTTTGGTTACTATGGAATTGGATCTTTAATCATCGCAGCAGGATCTAAAGGCTGCCATGTACTTGCTGACACCAAGCATTGTCTAGCCGTGGCCTAACTACCCACCAACTATCCCACTCTCCCCTGAGTAAGATATTTAACTTTCAGATGTAGGGTTGAGGACACGTCACCCATAGCGTGAAGCCAGGGTCTGGCCAAGATAACTGTGTAGGGGGAAAATGCTTCTACTACAATGAAGTTAATCTGCACCTCCTCATCCCTAGCTTGTACGGGTAACCTTATCATTCCTCGGGGGACCACCATCCTACCATTAAAGCCCATCAACAGTGAATCATACATTTCCAGGTCCTAGAGCTTCAAGTTTAGCCCCCTGTACAAATCAGGGTACATGATCTCTGCTTCGCTTCCCTAATCAACTAGCACACTCTTTACATCATAACCCCCAATCCTAATAGTAACCACCAGAGTGTCATCATGTGGTTGGAGAGTTTCCTCCTTATCCTCCTTTAAGAAACCCAAGATAGGGGTGACCATCACCCTAGCTCTTTTAGGAGCCTGATCATCGACCTCCAAGTCATAACCTCCACCCACGGACATAACCCCAGTACCCGAGCCCCCACTATTCCATGACTTGGCAAAGATCATATTGATAGTACTCAATGCTGGCCGAGGAGTGCTATTCCTGTGAAATTCAGTTCCTGAGTGACCGAACTGTCCTGTAGGCTGATGTAAAAACTGATTAACCTTCCCTGCCCTACCAATTGCTCAGGTGATCTTGCAAGGTTCTACAATCCTCCGTAGTATGTCCTTTGTCCTGATGGTAGTGGCAATAGAAGTTTTGTTTCTTTTGGATGAGTCCCTGCCCATCTTATAAGGCTCATTCTTAATTTTCTCCAGTATCTGATACACTGGCTCTTTAAATAATAAGTTGACCAACTGAGTTCTCGCGGATGACGTTTGATTAGAAAACTCCTTTCGGGGGCGTTTATCCTGGTATCCTCCTCCCCGAGGATCCTTCTTCTCTAGGAACATTTTAGCCTTACCTTTTCCTTGTATTTGGCCCTCATCCACCCGCTTATACTTATCTATACGATCCATAAGCTAGCGCATGTTTAAGGCGAACTTCATTGTCAACGACTTCCTCAACTTGTGCTTAGCAGGGAGCCCAACCTTAAAAGTCCTCATGGCCACATCCTCAAAGTTTCCATCAATCTCATTATATGTTTCCTAATATCTATCCGAGTAAGTCTTGAGGGTCTCTCCTTCCCTCATCGCCATAGACAGCAAAGTGTCTACTGGCTTGGGGACCTTACTGCATGTTATTAATCTAGCCCCGAATGCCCTCGTTAGCTCCTCAAAAGACCCCTTGATCCTTCCTCCAAGGCGTCAACCTAAAGCATAGCCATGGGTCCAAGACTGGAAGGGAACACTTTGCATATAAGGGCTTCATTGTTGGCATGAACCACCATCTTCTGATTAAAGTGGCTGACGTGCTCCACGGGATCAGTCCTCCCATTGTAAACGGCAAACGTCTGCTGAGAAAACCGATGAGGAAGTTTGGCCTTATTAATCCTCCTGAAAAAAGGTGACTTAGAAATCTACTGTAGGGCCTTACTCATTACATCATTCCCCCATGCCATGGTAGGAAGACATTTTCTCATGCTTATTACTGCTTTTCTCCCACTTGTCCTAGCGCGAAGAGGTTGAATAGGACTCACTAGATGGAGTTCTAGACCTGTGATGATATGAACGGTCCCTGCTTCCCCTGGAACCATCACTTGGTGGGGAGGATGGACTTCTTCTATCACATTCCTTACGCCTCAGCTTACTACGCAGGCGATCTATTTCCTGCTGCAACTTTCGTGTCTCTTGATCATGTGAGACATGACTCCTAGTCCTTGAGTGACTCCGCTTAGTATGCTTAGTGTGGTAAGACTCCACCATAACGCTTGGAATATGTTGCCTATCCCTCCTTCGCTCCAAGTTAACGAATTGGTTCTCCCTTTGCGAGCCAACTGATTCCTCCATATCCTGGCCTACATTAGCCAAAAATACTCAGGAAGAATCCACAACACCTTGTTGCTTCCCACAGTGGCGCCAATTGTAGGGACTAGAAAAACTAGTCACCCAAGCCCACTTAGAATAGTGGCTGGATCAGTCCAACAGTGGCCTAAAACAATGACTTTATAAGAGAGGGAAACAAACAACTAAAGGGGGGCTCCGCCCTAGGAGGAAAATAAGGAAGAAAATGCAAATATTATTAAAGGGATGAACCACTTTCTCAATACAAGCTGGCCCGAGGATGCCACATTTACATAAGAAATGTTGCTATTTACTCCCTTTTTTCCCAGTGTTCTTCTCGTTTCTTCTCTATATCTTGGTCCTTGTGTCTCGATCCTTTTCTTTGTAAACCCTCCTTTTCTTATATACTTCTCATTTCCTCATATCTCAACCATTCATCCTTACCTAACAAGCCTACTCTCATGACACTTGCCTCTTTTTACATCTGAAGAAGGTGGCAAAAGGAGTCTGCTTAGCTGTGACTTACACTATTCAAGTCACTTCCTTATCAATGCAGCTGATAAAGCTGTTGCCCACCATTTAATACGGAGGTAACAACCTACTCCAAACTAGAAACTTCCCCTATGATCACTGATTCCCTCTCTTCATATCCTTCTTTCCACTTGGAACGCCTCAGAGTCCTTTGACTCATCCCTTCCTCTCCTCGGGTGGCTTCCCTCCTTGGGCCCATGGACCGGGGCATCCCCACAGTTATACTACAACTCTTCAATTTCATCCTCAGTTCTTGGGCACCCACAAATACAATAAAGAATATGAGAGAGAGAGAGAGAGAGAGAGAGAGAGAGAGAGAGAGAGAGTAATCACTTTTTTAGGAGAGAATGTGAGAAAATAACAAATTTATAGAAAATACAATGAGAAGAAAAAAATTAAAATAAAAGATATATTAATAAACACCAAATTATTTGAGTTATGTTATGTAGAATAAAGAAAAGAAAAAAGATAACAATTTTAAAACACAAATAAATCACGTCAACCCAAATTAGAGTTTTAAAAAACACAAAAATTCATCAACCTAAAGTAGAGATGCAAGAAATTTTTTTTTACAAAAAATTTAAAAAATTGAGGGGGAGAGAGAGAGAGAGAGAGAGAGAGAGAGAGAGAGAGAGGGAAAACTTTTTGTGTGGAAAAAACTGTGCATAGAATCGGAGAGACAATTGCAAATTTATAGTAAGAGGATGATAATAAAAAGAGTAAAAAAAATAAAGGAAGATTAAAGGATATAGGAAGAGTATATTAAGGTAGATAATAGTGGGAAGATGAAAATGTAAAAAATTTGAGGGGTGGGTGTAGAAAAAAGTGTAACAATAAATTGAAAAATTAATAACAAACAAATAAAGCTAAAAATAAAGAGATGATTGGAAATAGGTGAATGATAATGCGATTCAGCAAAAGCGTAGCAATAATAAAAGCTACACTTTAACTTTTAGATATATAGATATAGACTAGATAGAAAATTGTGAAATTTTTTGGATTTTAGAAGAAAAAATGAGAATGTCTAAAAATTCGGATTAGAATTTGGAGTAGAAACCAAGTACCTAGCATTCAGATCAAAGGTTTTAAAACATTTACTGTTTTATCTATTTTAACATCTCACTTTATAATGCATCCAACATCAAATACTCTATTTTTTTTACCACTTCACTTAAATATTATTTCTTTATTTCTTTTACTATTTTTTTATCACTCAAGTCTCTCTCTCATTTTAATTTAAATAATATTTTTTGTGTTTACCATTTAGTTATAGTATAATATCAAAGATGGCAATTTGGCCTTGTTTGGTTTTCTCATCACTCATTTCTCACTTCTCATTACTCAATTCTCATAACTCAAACTCAATTTTCAAAACTCATTTCTCTAACTCTATTTTTTCACTCACTCAAACTAAAACTTGTTTGGCTTCATATCTTGGTCTTTATAACTCAAAATTTTGCACAAAGTGGTGGGACCCATTTACTGTGTTGGGTCAGAACAGTAGTTGCCTACTCGCGTGTCTCTTCTCTTTCTCCCTTCACTTTCATTTCTTCATTTCATACCTCTTTCATTTCTTACTTTCTTTCTTTCCATTTTCATACGAATTTTTTAGAAAAACTCAAACTCAGCATCAAAACAAAGAAACCCACCAACAATGTCTGAAATAAATAAATAAAACAAAGAAACCCAAAAAAAAAAAAAAAAAGCTCCAGCCTCCTCCCACAATTTGTACCAACTCCATCAAACCTACTTCCTCACAAACACTAAAAGCTTAAAGCATACATAAACGCTAGTGCCTCACATGTCACCGTGAGACATATCCACCATCATGTATTGAACATACATAAACTCCACACGCACAAACCCATTTCTGTACATTTGTGGATGAACCCCAAAACTCAAAACAAAAATATTTTCTTTAGAAGCCCTAAACCCAAATCAAATTCCATTTTGAAACAAACACCAAAAACCCAAAACAAATTTTTTTTTCTTTAGAAATACCAACCCAAATTAAACTCCATTTTTCAATCACGAAACCCAAATCAAACAACAAACCAAAATCAAGCCCAGTTCTTGATCTTTTCTTTTGGCCCACCACTGGTGAGTGGTGGCGATAATGAGCAAGTGTAAGTAGCTTTGGAGGGCCGATGTGTAGCTGTGGTGTGCATTTGAAGAGAAGAAGAAAAAAAGGGATGAGAATGGAGAGTTTGAAAGGAAGAAAAAAAGAAAAAAAAAAAAGAAAAAAGAAAAAAAGGTGAGAACGAACAATGAAGAGCATGGTAACAGAGAAGAGAGGAGAAAATATCCATTGGAGAGAGTAATGGCCAATCTGACATGATGTGGACAACACAAGGAGGTAGGTCCCATGTATTGCTGATAATTACAAAAATAACACCCTAACTCAAATCTCATAATCTGAAAACAACTAAAGTTGTTTCCAATTTTCATCACTCAGACTCAGTTTTTTGAATTTGAAGGATGGAAATTAAGTTATGAAAATTTATCCAAACAACTTGAGCTTTGGTGAGACCCACATTTTTTGGATTATGGGTGATGAAAACTGAATTAACTGAGTTATAACTCAGTTTTCACCTAATCCAAACAACCCCCTAAGTGTTAAAAAATTTAACTTTTGGCACCGTAGTGAGTTTTTTTAGGGTTTTGACTACTAAAATAGCTGTGAATGCTCTAAAGAAAATCAAATTATGTTAAGAAACTTCTTCGGGTCCCACTTCTTTATTTTTCCCTTATACATATAGTTGGGTCCAACGAACCTCGTTCTTTTTCTTTGGTAAAAGCCACAGACTTCCAATTCCAAACCTTTGAACTCAAGCATTCAACATTTCAACAATATTTGCTTTCCAACTTTCCAGTCAAGTCTCTCCGCTGCTGTCTTCTTTCATTGGCTTCCACCAACAACACCCCAATAGCCAACGCAGCTCACATTCACAAATCAAATAAACTCAAAAGTCCCCGAACTTAAAGAAATCTCAGACTGACACAAAAAGCTAAAAACTTTCCACATAGAGAGAAAAAAGAAGAAGAGAGAGATGGAGAAAAGGCTTTCAGAGGCAGCAATGGAAGGAAACATTGCGACCCTCAAAGAGTTGCTCTTAGAAGACCCTCTCCTTCTTGAC
Source organism: Lithocarpus polystachyus (assembly GCA_033629205.1). Lineage (NCBI taxonomy): Eukaryota > Viridiplantae > Streptophyta > Magnoliopsida > Fagales > Fagaceae > Lithocarpus > Lithocarpus polystachyus. The sequence continues at coordinate 64,807,786 of CM066163.1, forward strand.
AGAACCATTGTTTCTTGCGTATCAGAGACTCCTCTCCACATATCTTCCATGTTGGGCCACTTGGGTTTCGTCAAGGAGTTACTGAGTCTTAAGCCCGAGTTGGCCTCCGAGTTCGACTCACACGGGTCCTCCCCTTTGCACCTTGCATCAGCAAAAGGGTACCTGGAGATAGTCAAAGAGCTGTTGTTGGTGGATCCTGAGCTTTGCATGGTGAGGAACCAAGATGGGAGGACCCCACTCCACGTGGCAACTGTCAAGGGCCGAGTTAAGGTGGTGAGTGAGTTGGTACGACTCAAGGCTGAGTCGACCTGGGTGCTCACGGACCGAGCTGAAACGGTGCTGCACTTGTGTGTGGGGCATAATAGGTTGGTGGGGTTGAAAGTCTTGGTTGAGGCAATTGGGAAAGATGATGAATTGGTGAATTGGAAGGATTGTGATGGGAATACTATTTTGCATATTGCTGTGTCCAAAAAGCAGATTGAGGTATGTTTTCTATACTTAATTTGTTAATGATTATTTGATGTAATTGGATTGATTGGGGTATGCTTTCTCTGCTAAAGTTTTTATGCATAATTGCATGGATATAAAAAGATTGGTCATTTGATGTAATTTGATTTTGATTATATAATTTTGGACTATAAATTTCAGGCTTAATCTTTTTCTAGGAGTGAGGATATGGAATGTGGGATTAAGAGAATGCAAAATGTATTAATGTGTGACCAAATCTTCAGCAATAAGGTAGCTAATGTTGAGTAAAATAATGAAAAGAATGTTTTTGGTTTAAGGAAATGTTAAGAGAATAATTAATTGTAGTTAATCTGTTGTATGTGGAATTTCCGATTCTTTACCTTTACAATTACAATGTTAAACTTAGCAGCTTTTTGCACCCACCATTTTTAATCACAAAAGTAAGAAAGAAAAGAACTTAGCAGCTTTTACAGCTCATATTCACAAGATTAAAAATCTCACATTATTGAAATTCTTGGGTTTCTGGCATTTTCAAACTACTGTTAATTTAACATATGTCAGAAATCATACTATTTGTATTTTTCTTTAATTGTGTAATTGTAAATAGGCAGTCCTGCCTCTTTCTTTTTAGGCTGAAGAATTGAGTATGCTTTGGACTTATCTTATGGAAGTAATGATTTTAACTAGAATGGTTAATTGCGTTTCATTTACAAAAAGGGTATGTATGAATCTTGCAGACCATAAAATTTTTGCTTGCCAAGACTAGTGTTGATGTGAATGCACTGAATACAAATGGCTCTACAGCTTTTGACATTCTAATACAGAGTCCCAGAGATTTGAGGGACATGGACATTGAGGAATTTCTTCGAGGTGCTGGGGCTTTAAGTGCAAAAGATATACGTCCGATTGTGCAAGAATGGGCTCCAACAAAAGTTCCTCGAATAACTAAATCTCTAACCGCAACACTAACCACGAAAGAGAGTGGTTCAGAGAGGCCAGTAGTGAAGCATCAACATACTGATTGGCTTGGTAGGAAGAGAAGTGCATTGATGGTGGTGGCATCTCTTATTGCAACTGTGGCCTTTCAAGCTGGAATAACCCCACCAGGAGGTGTGTGGCAAGATGACTTCACGGTTGATGATAATGGGAACCCTGTGAAAAACCCTCACATTGCTGGAACAGCAGTCATGGCATACACTGATAAACTTGAGTATGGTCAGTTCATGATTTTCAACACAATTGCTTTCCTTGCATCTCTAAGCATAATTCTTCTACTTGTCAGTGGCTTACCAATAAAACGTCGGAGATGGATGTGGATTCAAATGGTAATTTTGTGGATTGCCATCACTGCACAAGTGGTAACTTATTTTATCTCTCTACGTCACATGTCCCCAGATAAAGTGCAAGGCACGCTGCGTGATGTTACTGAGATATCAGTCTTAACCTGGTTGGCTCTAATTAGTGTCGTGTTCATAGGCAATATTATTCGTATGAATTTATGGGTTCTCAGAAAGTATGGTTATATTAAGGAGAAAGAGTTAGCAGTACCTAATGCTGAAATTGATGATGACCAAGAAGAAGTGTGAGGTGAAGATTGTAATAAAAGGAAATCCTCCCAATTTTTATACTGATAGCCAACTCTGCTCTTCTTGTTTTAGTGTTGCTGATATCCCAGATTGTTAGTCATCAGTGGAATGCTATTTGTAGTATGGGTGTGGAAGTAGTCTTTAGGCAAGTTTTGTTGCTGATAAAGCCAAGTCCTTTTCTGGTAACTGCCTGAAGTAAGTCATTTTTTATCCGGATTGTTTTAGTAAGTCAATTTTTATCCGGATTGTTTTAGTTGAGATGAGCTAAATACACCATTTTTGTGATCTCTCTTGATTGGTTGTACTATTTGTTGGGTTATAAATTGACCCAGTTAATTAATTCAATTACTCAACTTGATTAATTAGATCAAATTCCATGCAAATAACCTGTAAGCACAAATAAATCATCAAATAATCTAAAGTGCAACAGAAAGTAAATTTGACACGATAATTAGTTAACAAATGGAGAAAACGTTCACAAGACAAAAACTCCTACAGGGTGAATTTCAGGTCATCACTCTCAATAATCCACTAATCAAGAACAAGCAGTTACAAGTATAAGGAATCTTATCACTATCCAGCCTATCCCAAGATATCAACCTACAGTTGAATCTTTACCCTAATCCCTAGACTTGATCTTGCATAAGACTTCTTCCATTGTACGGATCCTAGTATGTGACAAACACTTTTGTAAGAATCCTGGTATGTGACTAATTCCAGCAACTAAAGAGTTGTTGTTGGGTGCAAAATTCATTAATCCATTCCTGTTGATCTGAAAGCAGCTTGGTACAAAACCCTAAGACGCATAAGAGTCATAGCAACTTCACAAGAGTGTGCAGTGCAATGTATGTCTTTGTGTTAGTCTTCTTTTTTGATGATGGCTATAAAATATGTCTTTTATGTCTCTCGAAACCTTAGGCACAAAACCCTAGAAGGCTTTGGTCATCATGGGCTGAAAACAAATCTGGACAGTCAAAATCTGTATGGTTTGATAGGTCGAGAGATATCAAGGCAAGTATCGCGATTCATTAAATCTTTATAGGTCAAGAGATGTCGAGCTAGGTATCAAGATCTTTTGTTTTGCCTTTTCTGCAATATATTTTGAGTACTCTTCATGTCTTCAAAATACCACTTGATAATTCAACCTTGAAACTACTTAGATACTACCTAATTATAAGCAGAGTGCGTTTTGTTGTAAGATATGCCAATTATATAAAATTGTGACCCTTACACTATTTAGTGTTTATGTCAAGTCTTTGATCAAGTTATGTAGATCCAGTCTTGTCCCTTCAAGTGTTAGATAGCACAGACTCTTATGTATTTTTTAGTTTTTAGAGACAGTTTTGGTTGAAAATATCATTTGGGATGGGCCATATACGCCAATCTTGTAATCTATCTCTGTTGATTGTAAATGTATCTCTTTGAAGGCATCCTTAAACCGAAATGATAGGGTAAATTTTTTATTTTTTATTTCTTTTGTTTGTCTTCTGCTTAAAATTTACTCTCTGGATTTTCTGTTTAATCTGTGCATGTACCAATTGAGCTACAATTTTTCATGTATTTAATACCAAGCATATGGAGTGGAAATGTTGGAGCTTCTATCAAAAAATATTTCGCCTCATACTTTGCCGAATAGTGTGGTCCACTCTGACTGCCATAAACCAAGCATGTAAGAGTCAATTTCTCTTCAAACTCCACCATGACTTGCAGAACCTTTGCCGGACGAGTCACCAAGATCCCATCTCGCCTCTTCGAATGCACACAAAGACTACTACCATTGAAATCTAAGGGCAACCCTTCAACTAAATGGACTAGGAGAGAAAAGCAACAGTTAAACCTACGGTTTCAGATATGAGAAAGGACCTCCAATTTTAAGGAGAAGTGTTATGTACATAATATTTTTACAACAAATTATAGGTGGTTAGTTGTTATTGGTTTAAATTTGAACCTACCATTGAGATTACTTTTTTGTTCCAACAATAACCAAGGCCGGCTCAACACTTTTGGGGGCCTTACGCGAAAATTTTAAGTGGATTTTTTAAAAAAAAACTTTAAAGTCTAAACTTGAACAAATAAAAACTAATTTATTACATGGTTCAATAAATTAGTATCATTATAGTACAAATGAGTTAATATAATATACATCGAATTATTAATTGGTGTGAAAATTTATTATAATTGATAAAGTAAAAGTTTGCATTAAAAAAAATGTGATAACTTATTAATTAGTGTGGGGCCATGTGGGGGCCAGCTGTGAAGTCAGTCGTGTAAACTATGGGCTTAGTTTAAGGCATGTTGTGGCTTGTGGACAAAACTGCACAGTGCACATAGCACTGTGCAGTCTTGTCCTATCAAGTTATGTGCACTGTTATTGTGCAGTGTTCAGCATTTTAGGATACAATGTGACATTTTTAATGTATTTTATTAACCAATAAAAATAATTAAATTTTTTTTTTGTAATTAAATTATATAGATAAATATTATATATATATAAATTCTTTTTTTTTACAAGTGGGGGCCTTAGGCGATTGCATCAATTGCATCTATTGTTCAGTCGGCCTAGACAATAATAACTAGTAACAACCTGCTACTTAAGATTTATTGTGAAAATGTTGTGAATATAACATTTCTCTTATGGACGACTTCTTCTCCTTGCGTGACAAGTCATCTTCACCTTGTTTAAGCTTCTAATTGGGATCGGATAAGTGGGCTTTTCCAATCAATTTGGACCAAGAATTGACCTTAGGAATTGAACTCCTACTTGGATTTTTGTCTAGGTATAGGGCTTTGCTTATAGCTTCAATCTCATTTAACTTCCTATTACTTGAATCCTCACGAATTTTCTTCCCATCTTCAAATTTCGACAACATCTTCCTTTCCACACCCAAAAAAAAAAAAAAACAAAAAACAAAAACAAAACCCATTACTATGCTCATCAATAAATGAATAAAACTAACAATAAAGAAAGATAAAATGATAGTGGAAGAGTGATATTAAGGTAAATAATAGTGGAGAGATGAAAATGTAAAAGAAATGTGGAAAGGTTGAAGACCGTGTAACAATAAATTGAAAAATTAATAAGAAAAAAAAAACTAAAAATAAGAGAGTGTTGAAAATAGGTGGATGACAATGTGGCTAAATAGAAGTGTTTAAACAATAAATGTTACGCGTCAACTTTTAGATATTAATATAGACTAGATAGAAAATTGTAAAAAATGTTTGAATTTTGTAAGAAAAAATAAGTGTCTAAATGACTTAAAAGTCTGAACGATATGAGTCATTTTAATAAGAATTTGGAGTAGAACCCAAGTAACTAGCATTCACATCAAAGGTTCTACAAAATTTAGCTTTTAGCAACTCAAAAAATTGTTTTATCTATTTTAACATCTTATTTTACAATACATCCATCATCAAATACCCTATGTTTTTACTGCTTCATTTGAATATTCTTTTTTTTTTCATTCTTTCTTCATTATTTCCTTTTCCACCCAAGTCTCTCTCTCTCTCTCTCTCTCTCTCTCATTTAAAATAATACTAGATGATGTCCCGATGCGTGGATACTTTACAATTTCATTTAAAATCATTTTTATGTATATTAAGACCTACATATAATACTTATATTGTTGTATTATATTTATATTTACCTACAATATTTTTAAATACTTTGAAACTTGATTTTCGTAATTCATATTTTATTTTTTTTAAATGTATAACACTATAAGATTATAACATATTATAATATTTACTATTAAAAGTAGAATTTGTTTTTCAAACTAATTAAATGATTTTGAAATCTATAAATAAGAATTTAAAGTATAAAATACTATTATATCCTAAAATTATACAAATTTAAGCAACCTCCTAAACACTTCCTCAACTACTCCATTCTCACAACTAAATATGGAGACCCCAATCTCAAACACTCAATTCATTATCTCAACGAAATTAAAGAAATTATTTGTAAGTATCAACATAAAGAGAACATAATTAAACAAAGAGAAATTGGCTAAAATCATATTTGTTTATCAAAATTTAATTGCCTTTAATTGGACTTTGATATCCTTTTAAAAAAGTGAAAAAACTTTGAAATCATCATTGATTTTTTTTTTTTTTATCACTATGGCTCATACCACACAAAATAGCAATAAAATACCTACAAAGAAGCTTACAAATTATGAGTTCTAAAAAAAAAATAGCAAACTTCATAAATTATCAATTAGAAGGTTTTTTTTTTTTTTCCTTTAGTTATAAAACAAAATACATTTATGAGTTTCCCAAATCAAAATCCTAAACACCCAAAAACTCAAAGCAAATCAAAACCTTCACAAAATTCCCAATGTTCGATTCAACATCAAAATTGTAAGCTACCATCACTAAATATAAAATGTAAGCCCCCTTCCTTGGTCACAACCTACTCATACGGGTTAGAATCAAATGGCACGACAATATTGGAGTTATGTAGGTGTCATTGAAAGTTTGAAGGTAAAATGACATAGTTTTTTGTCTTAGTGTATTTGAGATGAGATGACATAAAGGGCTATGAGCATGTATATATAAAGCAAACAATGATTAAACCAAATGAAACAAATAATAATTTTAAAACATTGAATCAAAGAAAACAACGATTAGTCTTGAAATTTTGAACCAAAAGAAATAAAGAATTCCTATTTTTAAATTTGTTTTTATCTCTAATGTGGTTTAAGAGTCTTTAAATTTTCTTTGTAAAGAGTACGCCACATTGCAAAATCGCATGCTATCCCGTATGAGGTGGCCACATGGCAAAACCTATATATATATATATATATATAAAGACACACACACTGATTAATTTTTTTATTACCATTTCAGTACCAAAGATGGCGATTTATTCATTACCGTAGTTTGGTATTAAAATATGGGCATACATTAGTAAAACCCTTAAAAAATTTAACTTTTGGCATGATTGATGCAGTGAGTTTTTAGGAATTTGAGTACTAAAATAGTCGTGATTTCGTGAATGCTCTAAACAAAGTCAAACAATGTTAGAAAACTTCTTCGGGTCCCACTTCTATTTTAGTTTTCCTAAATATATATGGCCTCACATACTTTTTAAAAAAAATTTTATTATCATTTGTGGTAAAATGGACAAACTTCCAAACCTTTGAGCTCAAGCATTCAAAATATCCACCAAGCTTGCTCTCTAACTTTCCATTCAAGTCTCTCGGCTGCTGTCTGGGCTTCCAGTAACAACACCCTAATTGCCAACACAGCTTACAGTCATCAAAGTACCCGAACTTAAGAAATCTTAGACTAACACTGTTGAATAGTTATATACTTTACTAGAGGTCATATAGAAACATACCTTTGGTGGAACAGATCACCAAATTGCCGGATCTTGTTCTTTGCTTGCTTTATGAACTTCTCATGATCTCCTTTGTGGAACACCTGCAGGAGAGGCTACTAGAGTCTCTTCTAATTTCCACGCTCCAAATTCTAGGGAACAGTAGATGGTGTCCCAGAAAGATGGCTTATTTTGAGAAAAAAAGCACTCAAAAACTATACGTATGTTCACTTACTGTATCTCTTATTAATCTGACTGATGTAGAAGTATTTTAAATACTAGTAGAGATTCACTTACTATCAGATATATGTGATCCCTAAAAGATCTCATCTGTTAAGTTTAAATTACTCCACTACTAATATTGATAACTCATACCAATATCAATTAGTTTAGATTAAAACTTACTTATCAGATAACCCATGTGGGCTATCCATGAGCCATGATTTATGGATTGGGTCAAAACTAGCCCAATTTCTAACATATCTCACTCGTCCACACTAGGTTTTACAGTCAGAACTGGCTCCTCTCAATCTCTTGTCCAATCCTCTCTTTATACAAAAAAATGGAGTGTATGACTTGACGAGAAGGTGTAGGGTAGGAGTCCTATATTAAGTCACCATCTAAACTAACATAGTACATCACTCATAATATCTCGTCTATGCCCTAGATTATTTGATCACACTCGATCAAGTTTCTTTAATCCCTCATGAGTTCAAAACTCAAAGCACACACTTGATCCTATACCATATAATATGCTTATGATTATGTTGAAAAACAAATTCCTCATAATCCCCCCGGCTATGAACCATAAAATAAATAGTGTGTTCTAAATAATCTTCCCCAGACGCTCATGTCAATTTATTCACACTTGACCGCTTTCCTAAACATGCTCCGCGAGACCGTATATATCATGGCCCTGAGATGACATGCTAAAGTAGCGACATCAAACATTCACTTTATGACATAGTTCTAGGTAGAAAAAAGGGCACAGAATGGACCATATAATGGTTGACTAGGGCTCACATAGTGACGAAGTAGGGATCTATCCAATCACTCCCTTGATTGGTCGACTATAGCACATACAGTATAATTTGTATTGGAGCTCCCACTCAACTGGGCTTGTCACACTTAAACACCATACAAATCTTAGTCCAGTTGCCACGAAGGCAACCAACCTGAGTTTCTCAGCACAGTTACACATCAAGTGCCTGTCCAAGATCTCACATTTGGCTTTATTCAGGCTTCACGAAGTTGTGAATACACTTCAAGTGCCACTCCCATAAGTCTCATCTTAGCCTAGCTAAGGCGACATTCATTATATTATCTTGCACGCCTCCCTAAGCGTCAAGATGATCACTTACTTGATTTTCAGAAAAACAAAGTGATCACTATGTCTCATCCTGCTCACTATTCAAGCGCTAGGGTGATCATTTATGTGAGTCGACCGATCTAAGCCTGGTGACATTTTCTCAAATAATGTGTGCTCAGTATGCAATATCAATCACATCACAAGATGAATCAAAATGAATAACATCATTATTGCATAAAGTATGAATAAACATAAATGTCCATAAGGTATCCAAAAACATATCAAATCCTACAAAGTTCTAAACTCCTAACATGAGCCTGAAAGGCATCTCTAGCAATGGCTTTAGTAAGTGGATCAGCCACCATCCTACAAGTGGAGATATGTTGGAGGATCACTTCTCCTTGTGTAATAGCAAGACGAATGTAGTTATAATGAGTCTGTATGTGTTTGCTTTTGCTATGATACTTAGGATCTTTAGCATGAATACATCTTTACAGCTTCATCTACAAGAGATGTCACCCTTAGGCTTTGGAAAAATCTCTTTAACCAAACAGCTTCTTGTGCTGCTGCTGCTGAACAAGCAACAGACTCAGACTCCATTGTGGATAAAGCAATGCAAGACTATTTCTTACTGCACCAAGAGATAGCTACACCACTAAGTATAAATGCATAACCTGTAATGGACTTGCGCTCATCTCTATCACTGGCCAGTTAGCATCAGAATAACCTCTCAATCTCAAATCTCCACCCTGATAGCAAAGAATGAGATCCGATGTCCCACGAAGGTATCAAAAAATATTCTTAACTGCTTGCCAAAGAACAGGTCCTGGATTACTTTGGTAACGACTAATCATACCAACTGCAAAACAAATGTCTGGTTGAATACACAACATAGCATACATCAAACTTCCAACTGCACTTGCATAGGGAACTCTTGACATTTCTCTCTTTTCCTTTTCTAATTTAGGGCAATTTTCAAGGCTTAATGTATGTCCCTTCTCAATTGGAGTGTCTATGGGTTTGGAATTATGCATAGGAATCACTCTAAGATCATCTTTATGTAAGTTTCTTAAGACAAACCAAGAAGCTTCTTTGAGTGATCCCTGAAAATCTTAACTCCAAGCATATAATTAGCCTCTCCCATGTCCTTCATTTCAAACATAGAGGACAACCACCTTTTGGTGGTGACAATCATCTTCATATCATTTCCAACCAACAAAATGTCGTCCACATATAGAGACAGGATAAGTAAACTCTTTCCTGATCGTTTGACATACACACAATGGTCTTCTTCCATCATTTCAAAACCAATTGAAATAATAGCCTTATGAAATTTGAAATACCATTGTCTAGACTCTTGCTTTAGGCCATAAATGGAACACTTAAAGCGGCACACTTTGCGCCCTTGTCCCTTGACCTCAAAGCCAATATGTTGATCTATATAGATCTCCTCGTCTAGTTCTCCATTGAGAAATGCAGTCTTTACATTCATTTGGAAGAGTTCCAAATCCAAATGTGCAACAATAGCTAGAATAAGGTGAATAGAGACAAATCTCACTACTGGGGAGAAAGTCTTTTCATAGTTTATCCCTTCTCTTTAAGTATAGCCTTTCGCCACGAGACAAGCCTTATATTTGTCAATTGATCCATCTGCCTTGCGCTTTATTTTAAAACCCACTTGTTTCCAATGGTCTTGCGCCCAGACGAAAGGTCAACCAACTCCCAAACTTGATTCTTTGCCATAGAATCCATCTTATCCCTCATAGCAACTATCCATTCATGTGAAGCTAATGCTTCCTCATAGGAAGCAGGCTCATCAAGGTCCAGTGAATCACATAAAATATTCCTCCTCAACCTCAAAATGATGACGAGGATTAGTTCCATGTTCACTTCTATGTACCTTGGATCCTCGTATGTCACTATCTAGCGGTTTGCTCCCATTAGGAGCCAAATCACTCCCACTACCTTTGGCGATTTCAGGATGAAGTTGGGATTCTCCACCCTCGCCCAAAGATGGTATAACACCTTCAGGTTCTTGCAACTCATAAAGTTAAAGATCTTGTTTTGCTTCACTGATGCTTGGAAAATCATCTTTAATGAAGTTGACATCACAAGAATCTATCTCAGTCATTCCACCATCAGAATGCTCACCATACATTACATACCCCTTTGAGCTTTCTGAATATCTTATAAAGATTATCTTACTTGCTTTAGGGCCCAATTTCCTGCACTTATGGGAAGTACTGTGAACAAAACATACACAACCCCAAGGCCGCAAGTTCTCCAAATTAGGGTTTGCACCAGTCCATAACTCATATGGTGTTGTGGAACTGACTTAGAAGGCACACGGTTAAGGATGTAGGCAACAGTCAACAATGCATCCTCCCAAAACAAAATTGAAAGGTTAGCTTGCGCCATCATCTGTCTAACCATCTCTAATAGAGTACGATTCCTTCTCTGTGTAACACCATTTTGTTATGGAGTACCAGGAATCGTTAATTGCCTGCGTATCCCTTTTTTTTCACACAGTTCCTAGAACTGTTCAAACAAATATTCGAGACCCCTATCAATTCAAAAAACCTTTAAGTTCCTTTCTTTCTGATTCTCAACCTCTGCCACAAAACGCTTAAAGCAATCTAATGCTTCAAAGCGATGGGGAGATCAGATAAACATAACTGAAACATGAATAGTCATCTATAAATGTGAGAAAATAAGAGACGCCATGGTGTGACTTAACATTCATAGGTCCACATATGTCCGAATGGACTAATTCCAGAGGATGAGTTGCCCTTGGAGCCTTACCAAAAGGCTTCCTACATGCCTATCCAACTAAACAAGCTTCACACATAGGTAGGCTTACATTAGTGATAGACCCCAATAGGCCTTCTCTAGCTAGTCTAGCCAATCTATCTTTTCCTATGTGTCCAAGTCTAGCATGCCACATTACAGAATCAGAAACATCATCATTATGAGCAATAAAAGAAAAAGAGGAATGATCTAAATCCAACATAAAGAAATCATTAGATAAATAACCATGTCCATACAAGGTTTTATTTAAATAAAAATCCAACTGAGGACCATCGAAACGGAAACTAAATCCAAGTCTAAGCATAGTAAATACTGAAAATAGATTACATTGGACACCAGGTGCATGAAGCACATCTTGAAGAAGTAACGTACGTCCCAGACGCAATTTGAGCTGGTAAGTTCCAACTCCTATGACTTCTTCTTAAGCTCCGTTACCCAAAATAACGTACTGTGTACTTGTTGGTATCTTTTTGTAATTCACACACCCAACTCTATCTCTGGCTATATGTTTGGTTGCTCCTAAATCTACAATCCACCCAAGAATAGTATGAGCAACAAAAACATTTGTACAAACACAAGTAATAGCAGAGTTGTTAAGAATGGATACCTTCCTCGGCTCAGCGCACTCACGAGTGAAGTGACCTTTCTTACCACAGTTGTAGCACTTGATCTTTGTCTTGTCCTTCTTAGCACACTTTACCTTTAGGCGCTTTGCTATCTTGCCTTCTTTAGGCCCAAGGTTACGAGTTCCTTTGGCATTCCTCCCTTGTCTTTTGCATTTAGGCCTAAATGCCTTCCACTGCCCAGATTGGGCGACAAGGAAGGTGTTTTGGTGCACCCCCATGCGCTCTGCCTCAAGCTCGAGATGACGAGAAATATCAGCAAAAGTCTTTATATTCTCACTATGTGTCAAAACAAGCTTCATTTGCCCCCAAGTAGATTCAGGCAATGAACATATCACTGCTGTGACATGTTGTTCATCAAAAAGATTATTGCCAACAACCTTTAGGTCATGGATCAATGCAGCCATTGTCCTTAGATGTTCAACCATGCTATGCTTTGAATCCATAACATATTGCTCAAATTTCAAAGTAAGAGCTCGCAACCTAGTTGCTAAAGTCCCTCCATAGGCAATCTTAAGCTGGTTCCACGTCTCTTGGGCATTTGGGTAGTCCTCGAACTGCCCAATAATATCATTGTGCATGCTACTCAGCATAGTGAAGCGTGCAAAACAATCTTTCTTAACCTAAGACTCATAGGCCTCTAAGTCACGGTGATGTTGGGCAGTATTTCCATTTTTGGGTCGCATCATCACATTGGTTAGGGTTTCAAGGACCTCTTGTTCATTAGCACATACATTTTTAAATTTTATTTCCAAAAATCCAACTAAATTATGATATTCCTTTCTACATCGTGAGATCGAAAATTTCGCTAAGCTCATAATCATCTCCCACTATGAAAATTGGAATAACACATCTAATTGATTTTACATAAAATTTTGTGAAGAATAAAACATCACACCATCCACATATTAAATCATACATATAACATGTGTCCATACATCTTTGTGCACAACACATTGTGCATGGGCTCCACTATAAGCCCTATTGGTAATTTCATACAACATGCTAAGACAAAATTTAAAAATTATAGGTAACCGTGAAACACATCCCCTTACATGGCTTCCAAAATTAAATTATATAGCCTTAAATTACATTGCCAAAAACAATGGCCCAAAAAATTACATATTCAAGTACCCTACTACAAAAATTCTATTTGTAATTAAAGAAAAAATTGGGGATGCCACGTTACCAAATAATTTCAAAAATTTTCTTATCCATCCACAATAACAATAAAAAAAAAATATACATGTTGCATAAATTACCAATACAATCTCTAACTATAGAGATGAGCCAAAGAGTCTCATAAACCCTTTGGACACATTTTCATCAATGCATTCATATAATATCAATTCAATCATATCACAATATGTTAAAATGACATCATAAATTAATTCAAAAATTAAATAAATTCCATGCATAATTATACAGAAAATTAGAAAACTAATTTCACAATTTTCTCATATTTTCACAATTTTATTTTAACATCACAGTTAAAAAAAATTTCCATCACAATTACATGTATTAAATATGTCATACTAGAAAAAGAGGTCTAATAAACAAGAACGTTTATAATATAATAAGAAAACCCACTGTGCATGTTATAACATTTGATTTTCATATAATTTTTTGTATTGTTATAACTTATAAGTTATTGCTACGTAAGCAATAACTACAAAATCTATATCTTGCAAAGTTATCATTTGTAAACTACCGTAAACAAATCCACATAGCATTTGTAAACAACAATGTCAGACCCACATAGCCACTCAACATGTGGCTTAAGTTCATTGCACAGTTTCCTTGTTGAAGGAAACAACTAGTATAAGAATTTATGTGTAACTAATATACCAAGTTACCAATGTGGGGCTCATCGTTTTAATTTATGGATAACCAGTCAAGCACTAAGCAGAGTGGTACACGCATGGTAAACTACTACAAGACAATTTTAAATAAGTGAAAAACGTATTTTCTTTTATTGTTCATTACAACAGTTTTTCGGATTATCTTTAAACATTCAAAAAATTACAGCTTTTTATTTCTTTCTCTACATGCCATAACATGCTTCTAAAAATTACAAATCTGAAAATTAAAATTACTTAAACTTTTAACTTTAGCATGCATATAGGATTACATATATCAGAGATCATGACATCATTCAAGAGTGAAAACAAGCATAAAATGGCTTTGATACCAATATTGAATAGTTATATACTTTACTAGAGGTCATATAGACACATACCTTTGGTGGAACAGATCACCAAATTGCCGGATCTTGTTCTCTGCTTGCTTTACGAACTTCTCACAATCCCCTTTGTGGAACACCTCTAAGTCGCAAGAGAGACTACTAGAGTCTCTCTTAATTTCCACGCTCCAAATTTTAGGGAACAGTAGATGGTGTCCCAGAAAGATGGCTTATTTTGAGAGAGCACTAAAAAACTATACGTATGTTCACTCATTGTATCTCTTATTAATCTGACTGATGTAGGAGTGTTTGAAATATTAGTAGAGATTCACTTACTATTAGATATATGTGATCCCTAAAAAATCTCATCTGTTAAGTTTGAATTACTCCACTACTAATATTAATAACTCATATTAATATCTGTTAAGTTTAAATTACTCCACTACTGATATTGATAAAACTCATACCTTTGGTGAAAACAAGCATAAAATGGCTCTGATACCAATGTTAAATAGTTATAGACTTTATTAGAGGTCATATAGACACATACCTTTGGTGGAACAAATCACCAAATTGTCGGATCTTGTTCTTTGCTTGCTTTACGAACTTCTCACAATCTCTTTTGTGGAACACCTCCAAGTCACAAGAGAGGCTACTAGAGTCTCTCCTAATTTTCACGCTCCAAATTCTAGGGAACAGTTTGTGGAACACCTCCAAGTCACAAGAGAGGTTACTAGAATCTCTCCTAATTTCCACGCTCCAAATTCTAGGGAACAGTAGATAGTATCCCAGAAAGATAACTTATTTTGAGAAAGCACTCAAAAACTATACATATATTCACTCACTATATCTCTTATTAATCTAATTGATGTAAAAATATTTTAAATACTAGTAGAGATTTACTTAATATATATATATATATATATATGATACCTAAAAAATCTCATCCGTAAAGTTTAAATTACTCCACTGCTGATATTGATAACTCATATCAATATAATGATATTGATAACTCATTCTAATATCAATTAGTTTAAATTTAAACCTCCTTGTCAGATAACCTACGTGATGAGGCATGGATTATGGGCATGGATTATGGATGGGTCAAAACCAGCCTAATTTCTAACCGACACAGAAAGCTAAAAACTTTCCACAGAGAGAAAAGAAGAAGAAGAGAGAGATGGAGAAAAGGCTCTCAGATGCAGCAATGGAAGGAAACATTGCGACCCTCAAAGAGTTACTCTTAGAAGACCCTCTCCTTCTTGACAGAACCATTGTTTCTTGCGTATCAGAGACTCCTCTCCACATATCTTCCATGTTGGGCCACTTGGGTTTCGTCAAGGAGTTACTGAGTCTTAAGCCCGAGTTGGCCTCCGAGTTCGACTCACACGGTCCTCCTCTTTGCACCTTGCATCAGCAAAAGGGTACCTGGAGATAGTCAAAGAGCTGTTGTTGGTGGATCCTGAGCTTTGCATGGTGAGGAACCAGGAAGGGAGGACCCCACTACACGTGGCAGCTGTCAAGGGCCGAGTTAAGGTGGTGAGTGAGTTGGTAAGAGTCAAGGCTGAGTCCACCCGGGTGCTCACGGACCGAGCTGAAACGGTGTTGCACTTGTGTGTGGGGCATAATAGGCTGGAGGGGTTGAAAGTTTTGGTTGAGGCAATTGGGAAAGATGATGAATTGGTGAATTGGAAGGATTGTGATGGGAATACTATTTTGCATATTGCTGTGTCCAAAAAGCAGATTGAGGTATATGCTTTCTATACTTAATTTGCCAATGATTATTTGATGTAATTGGATTGATTGGGGTATGCTTTTTCTGCCCAATATTTTATGCTTAATTGCACAGATATAAAAAGATTGGTCATTTGATGTAATTTGATTTTGATTATATAATTTTGGACTATATTTCAGGCTTAATCTTTGTCTAGGGGTGAGAATATGGAATGTGGGATAAAGGGAATGCAACATGTATTAATGTGTGAGCAAATCTTCAGCAATAAGGTAGCTAATGTTGAGTAAAATAATGAAAAGAATGTTTTTGGGTTAAGGAAATGGTAAGAGAATAATTGGTAGTTAATCTATTGTATGTGGAATTTCCGTGTTTTTTCCTTTACGAAGTTAAACTTAGCACCTTTTTGCACCTACCGTTTTAATCACAAAAGGAAAAAAAGAAAAGAACTTAGCAGCCTTAACTAGATCTCATATTAACAGGATTAAAAATCCCACCTGATTGAAATTCTTGGGTTTCTGGTGTTTTCAAATTACTGTAAATTTAACATATGTCGGAAATCATACTGTTTGTATTTTTAATTAATTGTGTAATTGTAAATAGGCAGTCCTGCCTCTTTCTTTTTAGGCTGAAGAATTAAGTATGTTTTAGACTTATCTTATGGAAGTAATGATTTTAACTTGCATTGTTGATTGCATTTCATTTACAAAAAGGGTTTGCATGAATTTTGTAGACCATAAAATTTTTGCTTGCCAAGACTTGTGTGGATGTGGATGCACTGAATACAAATGGCTCTTCAGCTTTAGACATTCTGATACAGAGTCCCAGAGATTTGAGGGATATGGAGATTGAGGAATTACTTCAAGGTGCTGGGGCTTTAAGTGCAAAGGTACACATCCGATTGTGCATGAATGGGCTCCAACAAAAGTTCCTTGGACCAAATCTCTAACCTCAACACTAACCATGAAAGAGAGTGGTTCAGAGAGGCCAGTAGTGAAGCATCAACATACTGATTGGCTTGGTAGGAAGTGAAGTGCATTGATGGTGGTGGCATCTCTTATTGCAACTGTGGCCTTTCAAGCTGGATTAACCCCACCGGGAGGTGTGTGGCAAGATGACCTCACAGTTGATGATAATGGGAACCCTTTGAAAGACCCTCATATTGCTGGAACAGCAGTCATGGCATACACCGATACAATTGAGTATGGTCAGTTCATGATTTTCAACACAATTGCTTTTCTTGCATCTCTAAGCATAATTCTTCTACTTGTCAGGGGTTTACCTATAAAACGTCGGAGATGGATGTGGATTCAAATGGTAATTTTGTGGATTGCCATCACTGCACAAGTGGTAACTTATTTTATCTCTCTACGTCACGTCCCCAAGTAAAGTGCAAGGCACGCTGCATGAAGTTACTTCGATATCAGTCTTAACCTGGTTGGTGCTAATTAGTGTCGTGTTCATAGGCAATATTATTCGTATGAATCTATGGGTTCTCAGAAAGTATGGTTATATTAAGGAGAAAGAGGTAGCAGTACGTAATGCTGAAATTGATGATGACCAAGAAGAAGTGTGAGGTGAAGATTGTAATAAAAGGAAATCCTCCCAATTTTTATACCAATAGCCAACTCTGTCTGCTCTTCTTGTTTTAGTATTGCTGATATCTAAGATTGTTGGTCATCACTCATCAGTGGAATGCTATTTGTATTATGGGTGTGGAAGTAGTCTTTAGGCAAGTTTTGTTGCAGATAAGGCCAAGTCCTTTTACTGGTAAATAGCTGAAGGAAGTTATTTTTTATCCAGATTGTTTTAGTTGAGATGGGCTGAATACAGCATTTTTGTGATCTCCCTTGGTTAGTTGTACTATTTATACCAAGTCTTTGATCAAGTTCTGTGTAGATCCAGTCTGGTCCTTTTCAAGTGTAAGAAGGCACCGACTGTATGTATTTTTTTTGTCTCTAGAGGCAGTTTTGGTTGAAAATATCATCTGGCATGGGCTATATACGCCAATCTTGTAATCCATCTCTGTTGTTTGTGCATGTATCTTTTTGAAGGCATCCTTAAACTGAAATGATAGGGTAAATTTTTTATTTTATATTTCTTTTGTCTGTCTTCTGCTTAAAATTTACTCTGGATTTTCTGTTTAATCTGTGCATGTACCAATTGAGCTACTGTCTTTCATGTATTCAATTCTAAGTATATGGAGTGGAAATGTTGGTGCTTCTATCAAAATCTTGTAACCTCTGTATCTGGAAACAAAAATCATGGCTGTTAAGATTTGTATACAAAAAATACTTCTATCAATTGCCATCTTATTAATTCCCAGTAAGGTGGGTGGTGAGTTGAGGTACGACTGCCAAGGACTATGATTAAATCCATTTCACTTGAAATGGAGAGGATCCTTGTCCATAACTAGACTCTGGCATTTCAGCCAACATGCTAGTAGAATTTAGAGCCTTCTTTCTCTCTTCGTCCACCAGATGCTTCACTGTTTTATTAATGATTTCATGCCAATTATTAGAATTTTTAATCTTTAAATGTGAGAAAATTAGATTGCTTAATCTAAATGAGCTGAAAATGATTTGCTAACCTTTCTTCGGGTTTGATGAAAGTGCCAAACTTACTGGACATTTTTCTATCAGCAGGGAGACGGAGCACTGTAGTCATAAACACTGCAAGCCATACAACTTCACACACACAAATTGAGGAGTATTTTTAAAAATTAGTACACCACTTTGTTAATATTCATATATTTACTTGCCGCAATTCTAGCTAGAATATAAGCTGCTTCTGTTACATTCCTTGGAACAGTAAAAACACATTCTCATCCGTTCATGCTCTATAGCTCTTATGACCTCCAATACAGTTGCACACTATCACAGACCAGACACTCTGCTATTTACTAGCCTCTCAATTTCCTTTGGAGTGATTAATAAAATCAACTTTTGCAAACCCGTCTTTCTTGTTTGAATGATAGCCTCCCTCGTAGCAAGCAACTTAATAATTTCCTTACCATTAGTATTGCAGCCAATGCTTCCACCAAAGATTATTTAGCCTTGTCTAGAATAATCAATGCTTGCCAATTTTTCATTGCTTTGCCTTTCGTTTCCTACGTCCAGTGTTATGACCATTATCTATCTTGGTCCCTTGGATTTAATTCTCTATGAATGCTTCTTTGTAGCTGCTAATCAAAGATACAGGCTATAACAAAATTTCTGAACTGGTGTATTTTTTGCCCTCATGAAGAACCTGATTATTGTATGAAACCAACCGTAGCATCTACAGGTTAATAAAAAAGTAAAAATAGTCCAACATGATCTTGGCATGTTCAATGCATAAACTAAGCATTCACACTTGGGTCG
Organism: Lithocarpus polystachyus; assembly: GCA_033629205.1. Classification (NCBI taxonomy): domain Eukaryota; kingdom Viridiplantae; phylum Streptophyta; class Magnoliopsida; order Fagales; family Fagaceae; genus Lithocarpus; species Lithocarpus polystachyus. Next base: position 64,827,176 of record CM066163.1, read on the forward strand.
GGGTCAATCTTGAACTTCTGCAATGATACACCTGTTTAAGAACATTCTTAAGCGCTATTTCTTTGGGTTTGACTTTGAATCACACTCTCATATTAATAAAATAATCAAGGTCAACCTAAAAACCATTAACTAGAAACGTTTTTTTTTTTTTTTTTTTGTCAGCTTATCATGTTTGCAAGGCTATACTTTGCTCAATGATAAAGTGGCTATACTAGTAGGGATGGCAATAGGGCGGGACTGGAGGATGTGATCTTTGTCCCTGCTCCGCATGGTTGTTACCATTTTGTGTCTCCACCCCGCCCCGGGGTGTGGGGCAAATTACCTTGCCCCATCCCCGCCCCTAGGGGCCCCATGGGGACCCACCTCGCCCCAAGTAAATTAAACCGTGTGTGATGCTTTCACACATTTCAAGGAAAAATAATGTGGATAGAAAGATATAAATATAAGTATTTAACCACATTAACAAAGATAAAATCTTTAAGATTATCAATCAAATAATTTTTAAAAATGTGACTATCACATAGTAAAGAAAAAAAATAAGTTGGATATAAAAATATGTGGGGCCGAATATATCAAAAACTTTCAAGAGACAAAAAAAAAAAAAAAAAAAGTGCAGTACCTTTTTTCCTACTAGAAGCACCAAGAGACCATACCTTTTTTCCTTCCAACTGTGCTTCTTCAATATCTATAAACAAAAATTCCAATTTTAGATTAAAAAAAAACTAAAATTTAAATTTTAAAAAAAAATTGATTTAAGAAACTCTAAAACCAGGGCGAGCCCAATAAAATTTGGGGCCTAGGGTGAAAATTTTATATGGGGCCTTTTTATATGTAAACATTAATTAAATAAAATTATATAATATTAATTAAATTAAGACTAATTTGATCTAAATACAGAAATTGATGAATAATACTAACTAAACTAAGGTTAATTTCATATAGAGGATTGAATATCATAGTTGAACCATACATTTAAATAAAAAAACAAAAAAAAAATATTATTTTTAAAAAGAAGAAACTTATTTTAACTTGGATATATGACTATTCATAGTTAAGTACAATTGTAATCTAAATTTTAATTTTATATATTCTTTTTAAGAGAAAGAGATAGATAGATATTATTTGGTGTGTGGCTTTGTAGGAGATTAGTTTACAAAAAATAAGGTCTCAAACTACTAAAGGAGATTAGCCATCATTGATGATCTATCACATTTGCAGCATTTTTTTTGAAACATTTTAGGGTTTCAATTGGTTTAAATCTCTATTGGTCTCCTATTTGGAAGCCTTGTTAGAAATGAAAAAGAAAAATACTTAAGATACTACAAAATGTTCACAATAGAATGTGATAATGGCTGTAATTCATGAATTTCAACAACTTAATTTATTTGTGTTTGAATTACTTTTTTATGTGATTGGTGACATGTCAGTTAAACTTATAGTAAAATTTGTGGTATCCTTAACATTACTCTTTAAAAAAAGTACCAATTATTTAAAAATTTTATATTTTTATAAACTTTTAGGCCTTTTACATAAAGAGATGGGGCCTTTTTTTAGTAGAGAATTTTTTTTTTTTTTTTTGGTGGGGCCTTGGGCCGGCCCTAACTAAAACAAAAGGAAAGATAGTGAGTGAGATGAACCTATAAAGCAACGTTGGAGTGAAGTCTAGCTAATTGGCTTATGGCAGTATTTGAAACTTGAAAAACATGTACAGAGAAGGGAGAAGGGTCAGAGAGCGGTAGTAAGTATTAGAATAAAAAATATTTTATCTCACGTCTTGTATTCCACTTTAAATATTAGTGATTTAGGGTTTACTAAATTTACAATTATAATCCTTATTAGTGCAGGGTGCAGACAGGGCAAGGCGGTGAGGAATAAGGTGGGGCTAAAAATATTAAACCCATCCCCGCCCCGCCTTAGGGTGTGGGGACAAAATATTGCTCCATCCCTGCCCCACCACTTTTGCGGGGCTGGAAGAACCCACGTGGGGTGGGGCAAGGCAGAGCGGGTTAAAACGGGACGGAGCAAAATTGCCATCCCTAGGCTATAGCAACAAATGCAACTGAGTAAAAGTCATTGACAATCCCTTCAGTTATTGTCAGGACTCAGGATCAGGAAGTTGTTAACGTTGGAAAAATGCTGGTATTGATGTCTATCTCTGCTGATTTACAATATGATGTGCTTAAGATGACTATTCAGAAATTGTCTCCAGCCAAGCTGATTGGGTTCCATTCCACCAGCTGCAAGGTTTTTAGCCACTCACTCCTTTTAATAAAGAAACATACTAGACTGAATTAGGAAACCAGGTTCCCAAGATTAAATGGTTGGCAGAGTCGTTTGACCATCAAAGTAATGCAGTTATGGTTCAAATCACCGTATACACAGCGCTATTAATGGCACACAGGTGTGTACCGTGTATGTGCATCACGTTAGCTAAAATCGTGAGTTCAAAACACAATTTCAAATTTATAACCAAAATCGTGTTTTGAACATACAATTTCCTAGTGTTGTGTGTACAGTGTGTGCACTTCATTGGGTGCAACAACAATTTCTCAGACGCAAATGGCCATCTTTGCCAACCATGAAAGATAATTTAAGAAAATGCTGCTCACTCCCATTCCAGCGTTCGCTTCATTCCAGTGCCTTGACTTTTTTCCTTTTTTTCCCCCCTTCATTGAGAAAAAAAAGAAATGCCACTTTAGTAAATCATAGTATTTCTTTAATAAAAAACTAAGGACACGAGCGCGCTTTGTTAAAATATAAAGACAGGGAAAGACCACCCGAGCGCGCTTCATTTAAGTTACTGTGACAATCCACTGAGTGCTGCTACAAAGACCACAACTGTAACATTATTTTTGCATGCAAATACTGGCTATTGTGGGTGGGCTGAAACTATGCCTTCAATAGTGCATAAATAACAATTCAAGCATGCATAATTACATAGATAACAGATTTACAGAAGAAATATGAAGATATGGCAAAACCAATCATCTTTCATCTCGTATTGCATGTATAAATATCCGTTGACCATATTTGCAGTAGATACAAGAGAACACCCCACAAGCAGACCAACCTTGTTCTGTCTCAAGCCATTTAAGGTATGGATTCCATAGCAATCTCATCGCAAGATGAACTAATTAATCTTGCCCGTGATTAACAAATATTTACCAGTCTCGACTAGCAAATACAATGAGATCAACCATTTTTTGTTGAAGGGTGAAACCCATCACAAGCCAGATCAAATTGCATGCACCACTTATCGCAGCCTGATAGTTTCATTTGGTAAAATAACATTAGGGTTCCGTATATGTGGATTTAATGCTGCCAATTCCTTCCATTTAGCTCCGGTACCATGAACACGAGATGAGATGCTCCACAAGGTATCACCAGGTTGCACTTTTGTTGTTGATGGGGCAGCGGACTTAGAAACAGCCTTTGACTTCATAAATGGATGTTTGTTGCTCTTTCCCATTCCATTAGCTAACAACCAGCGGGAACCAGATTGCTGCTGGGTTGAGGTACCCCAAAGCTTCTTTTTTCCAGGCTCGGTTTTCAAACCTGCAACATGGACTTCAGTGATTCTAAACTGAGGAATACCTTCCTCTTCAGAAGGTTTATCTTCTTTAGTTTCCTCCTTTGTCTCCTTTACTGCTGACTCGGACTCATCCTCCTCCTCATTACTGTTCCTTACCTGTGAAACTGTGCTGTATATTTTAGGCTTTGGTGGGACGAATACCCTCTCTACTTGAATAAGAGAAAGCATTGGTGCACCAACAGGCTCATAATTCCGTAGAGGATCACGAAGTTGCACCATAAGTGCTACTGTGAAGTTGTTCCCCAGTAAACCACACTTTCTGCTAGAGCCTTTGCCCCGTCTTCTCTCACCCTTTGAACCTCCACGGATCATTTCCAAAGAGTTAGCATGATGGGCTGCAAGAATTTTAGAAGTACGTTCACTGATACAATCTTCATCATCAATATCACCAGAATCCAGCCTCATCCATTCATCAAGAGATAACGAGAGGCCCATTAACCCATCAACATCATCGCCACCGTCTTTTATGTCCAACAATTGCAATCCAGCAGCTCCCTCCAAACCTAGGGACCCACTGAAGTTAATCCCCTTGCCCTCAAGAGCTGAAATTTCCCCAATAGACTGTGCACTAATGTTTGCAGGTGCATCCTCATCTGACATCCCTGATTGTATTCTCAACCCTTCCATTGAAAGTGCTTCAATCTTATCCATAGCTAAAGGAGCAAGATCCTCAAGGGAGACATATTCTGAGCCCATTTCATTGCCTGCAGAGCCAGAACCCAAGTTATTAGACCTGGGTCTGGCTGACCTCCCTTTAATTATCTTTTGCCCATCAAACATGTCTTGATCAACGACTGATTCATGCTGCAACAAAGATAGGCTGTGCCAGGAAGAGATAATATACAATCAAGATAACATTTACCTAAAGACATAAAACAGAAAGAAAGATTAAGCTTGTAATAAACCTCTCAAGTCCCTCCAAAGTGGGTGCAGCTTCCCATGCTACTTGCTGCATTGTCTTTCCAGTGATATTTTCCAAAGGCATCAACTTGTTTGCCTGCATAGAAAGCTTTTCAATTCCCGCCGAAGCCAAACACTGCAATATTTCCATTATCCCAGAACCCATTTCTGCAGGTACCACAACTGGACTTGAAACCTGCATGATCAAGCTCCCATCATTTTTAGCATTCTTGAAAAGGGTAGGATTCATAGAGCGGACAAATCCTCCATTTTTTGTTTGAAGAAAAGGGCCTAATCCTTCTCCAAGAGGTGGCAATTCAGATGGATCTTCAGGAGGTATATCAATTGGACTCCCAAAACCACCAGAGCTTTTTGGTGGAGAATGTTGAAAAGCATTCTCATTCAAGCCCCACTCACGCATTAAAGCTTCTGTCTCCAGGTCTTCCAACATTTTAGCCCTTGTTTTGCTCCTTTCTGCCTGAGTTGCTATCTGATGCTCCTCCTCGGCAGCCTGAATCACTGATGAGAGTTCAGAATCCACAGACAAGTTCCCCCACCCAGAGTCACTTGGACCATTGTAGCCACATTCTACTTGGTCACCACTGCCTTCATTAAAATCAAATAAAGAACAGCCCCCAGCAAGGGCCTCCTTCTCAAATTGTCTCAACAGTCGCTCTCTTGGGGATTCAGGCTCACTCTCAGAACTCAAGCCAAACGGACTATGTGCTATTCCCAGCATGTTTAAGAACTCGCTCGCAATGGATTCAGAATCATCATCCAAGCTAATTGACTTTCCCTTACTTCTTGTTTTATAATCCGATTCAAAGTCCAAATAGTTCTCATGGTCTTCTGGAGATTCTGATGCCACTGTCTCCAATTCTGACACATTATTTAAAGCTGACTCTAATTCTTTCATGAGTGCTTCTTTGGTGCATGTAACATCATCTTCGGAAGTGCAGTCATGCAAAACAAGCTCATTATCACATCGACCCATTTCGTCATCCTTGGTTTCAAGCTTAGTGCCATCCTCAAAAGCTACTTGTGCACCAGTGTCAATTTTAATGTCGGGACTTTCTACTGGAGCAGCATCAGCAACCTCTATAATTGATTCCTCTGAATTCACAGGCTCCTTTGATGGCAATTCTATGCCCTGTTCAATTACAGAAAACTCATTATCTTCACACTCAGTTTCAACATTTTCTTTACCAGATTCAGATATAGGATCGGAATATGGTTTGATGGGGTCAAGATGTTCAGTAAAGGCATTAAGTTCAGGCTTATCAACTGGATAATCCATCTTATCTTCATCCAATTTCTGATACAGAATATCTACTGAACTGGCAAGTTCTGACCTTGATATAGGCAAAACCTCATGAAGATCTTTTACGTTCTCCACAGACCGTGATGCAACACCAGACAGCTGGTTTGTTATGCCAGGAAGACTTCGGACATGCTGAATTCTGCTCCAGCCATCACCTTGACCAAATTTCATCTCTGCTTTAACAATACTCCGACTATTCTGCCTTGTATTCAACACCTCAGGGCTTCCAGGAGCAGCGGGATTATCACCAATCACTAAATATCCAAAACTAACATTCATCAATGCACCTTTAGCTTTTCCCGATAATTTAAAACTCGTCGACCACTTCCCTGGGCTCTTTTCCTCCTCTAATTCCTCCAAAGTCAGAGGCAGCAACCTTGTGAGATCAATCCGATGCTTCCCCAAATCAAGTTCTGGCGCACCATACACAGAAGCATAGAGCAAAAAATGTTTTGCCTCATACTTTGCCGAATGGTGTGGTCCACTCCGACTACCATAAACTGAGCATGTAAGATTCAATTTCTCTTCGAACTCCACCATGCCTTGCAAAACCTTTGCTGGACGAGTCACCAAGATCCCATCTCGCCTCTTCCAATGCACACATAGACTACTACCATTGAAATCTGAGGGCAACCCTTCAACTGAATGGACTAGGAGAGAAAAACAACAGTTAAACCTACGGTTTCGGATATGGGAAAAGGCCTTCAAAGGCCTCCAATTCCAAATGGACGACTTCTTCTCCTTCTCCTTGCGCGACGAGTCATCTTCACCATGTTTAAGCTTTGAATTGGGATCGGATAAGTGGGCTTTTCCAGTCGATTTGGACCGAGTATTGACCTTAGGAATTGAACTCCTAGCTGGATTTTTGTCTAGGTATAAGGCTTTGCTTATAGCTTCAATCTCATTTAACAACTTCCTATTACTTGAATCCTCCCCAGTCTTCTTCCCAGCTTCAACTTTCGACAACATCATCTTTTTCGACACCCAAAAAAACCCATCACTAAGCTCATCAATAAATAAATAAAACGAACAACAAATCTAAATCTACGCCACTCAAAATCTTATGGGTAAGTCTTTGTTGGATTTGAGAAAGCAAATTACTGTAACATTTTCTATGTATATGCAACAACATTAATTGTACTTAAAAACACACATAGTCACATACACATAGTTCAAACAAAAACCCACTACTCTAAACTCAACAAAAATTCAAAAAAAAAAAAGTAAACATAAAAGCAAATCTAAACCGCTCAAAATTTATCGGGAAGTTCTCTTTTGCAATTGAAAAGGAAAATTACTGTAAGATTTTCCATGTCTAAATGCAACAATATTAATTGTATTGAAAAATAAATAAATAAACACAGAAACAAACTAGTAAAATGAATTACCTAAATGGAGCAAGCTGGGAACAAAAATCTCCGATGAATCAGAATCTTTAAAAACCCTAATAAACTACCCGATCGAAGTCATAGGTTGCTTCTCCTTCTGAAAATTCAAAACTTTGGACTTCTAGCAATACATGGGAATTGAAAATTTTCAAACTTTTATGAAATAACGTATAAGTGGGAAAAGCGAAATCTTAAATCTCAGAGAAATATGGGTTACACTTACATACGGTGTCAGAGGCGCGTTTGTCTCCCTCTCCCACCAATTTCTCTTGTCTTTGTCTGGGAATTGCCGCTGCCACTTCAAAACCATAAAAAGTATAAGGGAATATTTTTAATGTTAGGTGCCTTGTATTTAGGTATATATTTTTGTTCCCTACATTATACTTTTTTCCCTTTATGTTTGTTGCTCTACTTTTGCAATTTCTTTCCAAATACACCCATGTAGGATAGCAAAAAATAAATTTCTCACCTTGGCTACTTCACATGAGTTTTCCCCATCCCAAAGAGAGAACAAGGCAAGAATGGATTTTGCAAAGCTTGTCTCATGTGTGTGTATATATAAAATAATAATTTAAGGCTAAAATGCAAATTGCAATCTCTAATTTTACTTTCGTTCAATCGAATCCTCAAAGTTTCAAATTTATTCAATTTAGGTTTTTCATCCAATTCTATTTTGAAAAGTTCCATTAAGTATGCAATTAACTAATAAAAAAATATTTTTTGAAAAAAAAATCTCAAAAAAAAAAAAAAAACTTTCGTGTAAGAAAAATATTATTTTTAATGATAATTTTTCAATGAAATTTGAGGAAATGTCTAAATTGAATAAATTTGAAACTTAAATAATGTAATTTACATTTTAGCCATAATTTAATAGTTTTTTTATGTATTATATTAATTAATTTAATTTTTTTATACATATGCTATTTATAATTTAATATTTTTACACATATCTATTTATCTTCTCCTAAACACAGTCATTTTTTTCTCTTTCATCACTCACACCATCATCCCTCCCTTTTTTTTCTCATCTCTATCTCATTAATGGCTAGGCTACCTAATTAGGGATAGCAAAATGTCTTCACCCATGCCCTACATTGACCTAATTTGCCCTTGCCACAATGCCACAAGCGAGTTTTTGGTTTTTTTACTCCCAAAAGGGAACAGAAGTTAGGACATCTATGATCCCACTCCACCCTATCATGTTACCATCCGTTCATGGGGGAGTACTAATAAGTTTTTGGTTGTTGGTTTACAAAATCCCAAAGTTTTATCTCAACATGACATCATAGAGTTGGATGTGTGAAAAAAAATTAAAACTTTTTTATATACTTATCTTGTTTCTTTGCTAAGTTTAAGAAGAATGTGAAAATATAAGTAATTATTTTTATTTATTGTTCTCCAACAATAAACTAAGTATAAGTTAGAACAAAGACTTTATTTGTTTTAGCTAATAGTGTTTTATGAGGAATGACTTATTTTATAAATAATAAAAAAAAAAAAAACTAACTCATTTTTTATTGTATGGTTACAGCCGTGCGCCATAAATCATTTTTGTTATTTGACTCCCATGAAAAATCATAAATAGCTATTGTAATTCTAATTAATAAATAATTATATGATTAAAAAAACTTAGTTCACACAAATATACTCCAAAAAGGGAGAGGGAAAAAACCAATATTCAGAATCTACACAAAAATTTAAGGGGGAAAATGACTTGAAAAAGTATACGTTCAAGTCTACGCCAATCAATAGTTAGTTTATGGAGTGAGATTAGTGCAAAAAAGGAGCTTTAAATATCGGGAGAATTTTTTGTGTGGTGTAGAGTTTATTCGTGGTGATTTGTTATATGTAACATTTCGAAATATATTTTTATGATCTTTTGATCATGTTTTTTATTGTCTATTGACCACGTGAAACATTTTTTGGTAATTTACGTTTTCCATGGTACAACCGATTCCGAACACCCAAGAACGTTCAAGAAGGGAAAGAGTGATTAATTGAGACTGAAAAATCTAATCTAAATTCTTGTCGTGTCTCACTTATCTTTATCCATTGTAATTTAAATCATTCAACTACCTAATTAAGGCTTGGGTGTGAATAAAATATGAAGAAACTTTAAGGCAAAAAGAATAATATGACCAAAAATGTGGCACCAATTGTGATTAAAGCTAAATAATTATTTTGTCTTTTGTTCAAGAAGATTGTTAGTTGTTACTTAGAATCACGGGCTCATCTGTCCCCGTATCGTTTCTGCAAATGCTTTACTTGCATGTAACATGGTTTGGCCAATTCCTTTAATTTTATTATATAATTTTTTTTGACAAAATTTTATTATGACCGAATTATTGATCACCTTTAAACATGTTATATGACCGAATTATTTATATAATTATATCATTCACGTCAGTTCGGGAAAAAAATTTCATTTATTTTAGCATAAAACCTATTGTAAGGACACGATTTGTTTCACAGCCCAAAATAGAGGGACAATGGCCCAATGAACCCAAAAAAAAATGAATTTGTAAGAAAGTGGGCTTAAGACTGAACGTTCAATGAGTTAAGAAAACACTAATCACAATAGACTAGTTATTATCGGAATGAACAAAAAACAATTTGAACAAGAAAAGTTCTCCTCGGTCAAGTCCAAGGAAGGTATGTTCTTATATATTTCCCGTAGACTTATACAAAAATTACAGTCCTTAGTTACACAGTGATCTTTTTCCCGGTTTTTCTGATGATCCCTCATGTAATGAGGTTCTTCCCTTTTATATTTCCTTCCCATATTTTATCTCAGATATTTCTCAATTCTCTTTTGTCTCATCTCTTTCTGATGCTTATATTCCCAAGCACGATTGCCTACTGCCCAGTTGTTGATGGGTGGTTGGACTTTAGGCCTCCACTTTGTTAACCGAGAAGGGATTGCTCCTCGGATAACGTCTCCTGCTCATCGTGACCAGACCTCTTCCACGGCCCAATAATCTAGTTGCCTTTGCTAAAACTTATCTGTCCTCAGACTGTTTGACGTCCTCGGGCATGGCCCACAGCCCAATATCTAGATCTGGGCCCTTCATCCCTACACCTACTTTTTCTATTTTATATACTCAATTTTCAAAACATCACATATCATATTATCTATTTTACACTATATTACATTAAAATATTAATAATTTTTAAATTATTTCTATTTTTTCACACAAAATAACCATCATCCACTATTTTTCTTTAATCTCGAGATACGTAAAGAAATAATAAAAAATTATATGCAAAGTGAATAGTATTAATGTAAATTTATATAGTTACTATAACAGTTTTGCAAATTTACTCATTTTTAGCTTGACTTAACGTGGGTGATTTTGGAAGTTGAATGTGTAAAAGTGATACAGTTTTCTATTTTGCATTGTTTGATGCAAATGCTCTTATTTCATCCTCTTTTATCATTTTTGTTTTGTGAATTTCCTACGTCTTTTAGACGGAAGTGACCAATTAAGTCAGCTTAAGATCATAATTAATATAATTTTGAGGTGGTCAAAAGGCCGGTTCTAGGCCTAGGCTACTTAGACCATGGCTTATGGCCCTATTAGAGATAGGAGATTTTTTTTTCCCTTTTTCTTTTAGAAAAAAAAAATGTGATTTTTAACATTTTTATTTTTAATTTATCCACTATTAAGAAAGTCCAAAATTTTGATAAACGCCAAAAATGCTATAAATTTATTTAATATGTCTTATAAATTATTGTGTTAGTAATCATAAGAAGTAATTCAAATACTCATTTTAATTGTTAAAATGCTACCAATCACATTCTTTTCCACATCAATTTGTGAACTTTCAGTAGTCCAATTTGTAATAGTTTTATCATTCCCCCCCCCCCCCCCCCTCTAAAAAGAAGATTAACAAATTGATGTGTCAAGAATATGACTTGTGCCACTTAAACAACATAATAAAAAAAATGTTTAGTAAATTTTACTAATTGTGGACAAGTCAATTTGTAAGGCCTATGTAGTAAATTTTGTAGTATCTCTACCACCACTCTAGTGAATTAGTTGTAATTAGAAGTAAGAATAAATAGATTTCAAATAAAAAATCACAGTATAGAACATTAATTAAATCAATTGTTAATAAACTAAATATTAATTAAATGATATTTAATTACACAAAGGCCTATTCTTTTGTTGTAACTTGTACTATTGAATTATCAAAGGTCCATTTAAAGTCTTCACCTTAGACAATTTGCATAAGATGCAAAATAGAAAGAAAAAAAAAAGGGCTTAATTTTACACATGAGAATTTGCTCAACTAATGCAAAAATTCTTGTTTATTTTAGCATAAGAACCTATTTTTTGTATTTTACATGTTACCTTTTCAAAACACTCTATGTCAAATTTAGTATTTTATGTTATATTTCATTAAAATATCAATTTTTAAAAATTATTTATCTTTTTTACACATAACAATTATTATTATTAACTTTTTTCTTTCATCCTTGAGATATATAGAGAAATAATAAAAACCTAAATGTAAAATAAATAATGTCTGTATAGATTTACATAATTACTATAATAATTATTTATTTTTACACAACATTATATAACCTGAATGAATTTTAAAATTAATCAACTAAAATGTGAGTTTATTTTTTATTATTATTATTATACAAGTAATGATGTGATTGCTATTCATCCGGCTGAGGCGTCAGCACCAGCATCAGCAGTTCAGCACTAAATTTTCAATGAAATTGTTTCACAATCATGATGATGTATGTGTACGAGAAACAAATCGTAATACATACACTTGCTGACTTGCACACACACAAATGTTTCTGTGAAGTTTCCCTCTTTTTCTCGAGAATCACGTGAATAAGCCAAGTTAAGAGAATGAATCCCACAAGTTTGGCTTTTTTACAACTTTGCCATTACTCATATTTCATAATTCGAAAATACCAAAAATTTGTTTTCAATTTTCATTACACAAACTCAAATTTTTGAGTTTTGAGTCATAAGAACATTCATATCAAAACGGACTTGGTTTAGGTCCAGTGCATCTAGTGCACTGGACCCGGTTAGATAGTGTCATGTATCTAAAAGTTAACATATGTCATTATCTCAACGAGTCTAGTACTACTGGATATTGGACCTAAGTCTGACCTTTTCAAAACATAGAAATTTTTCTTTTAGCAATTCAAAAAACCATTTTATCTATTTTAACAAACTTACTTTATAATACACTCAATATTAAAAAAAAGTATTTGGCATCAAAATTCAATAAATGTAAGACACATCAGTAAAAAATAACTACCTCACTAATAAATGAAAGACATGTGTTAGTGGGTAGTTATTTTTACACACATGCCTCTCATTTATTGGGTTTTGATACGGATGATGTGGTATCATTTGATACAAAATACTTTTTCCAATATTAAAGGTTCTATTTTAACATATACATTAAAATAATATAAACAACACAATAAAATAATATATCCTACGCAATAAACATTGTTGTGCAGATAGCACCTCTGGACTCAAATCAATAACAGTAAATAAGTGAAAATTAAATAACAAGCACACACAAAGAACACAATAATTTATGTGGTTCGGCAAACTGCCTACTTCTACGGCTATGACAAAGAAATTTCACTATAAAAAAAATAGGGAGATACAATAGTGCACAAGAATACTCTTAAGAAACCCAAATCTTAATTACACCCTAAATCTCTCTCACCCACAAGACAAGAAAGCTATATTCTTCTTCTTATGCGGTTGTTGCTAGGTTTTAGAAATTCTCAATTTTTTCACTATTTAGTGCCGCACATAACAACATGTGTGTGTGTGTGTGTGTGTGTGTGTTATTATCCAAGTCGGCAGGAGCATTCCTTTTACAATTTGGATTCGGTCAACTAAGGTGACCAAATTTGGGCTTGGCAATTCAAGCCACACGGGCCCAATATCAACAAATCTCCACCTTGGCTTAAATTGATCAAGCTACCCGAGCAAACTCCTCTATCGCCTCCACCTTAGCTCTTAAGGGCTTACAAGCTGCAAACATCAACCAAGTCCAAGTAGCCCTTGAACTTGTCTGTTGGAACTGGCTTTGTCAACATACTAGAGGATTCCCAAGTCTTATTCTTCTGTAGTGACCCTATCTCTTCTACATCCCTATAAGACAATGGATCTTCACTGCTTTATGAACCTGCTTCTCTCTACCTTTAGCAATTAAATAAGACTCTTCTTGTTGCTGCTGTGGATCAATCTCAACATCACCCTTAGCACTAGGTGAACTGTTCTCGTTAAACTCCACCTCAACAGTTAATTTCTCCCGTGGACTATCATCACATATCTCTGCTCCATTCTGTTTCAACATAAAGGCTTCATCAAATATGACATCTCTGCTAGTCACCATTTTCTTTGAGATTGGATCCCAAAGCCTGTAGCCTTTAACACCTTTTTCAAAGCCAAGAAATACTCATTTTCTTAACTTCGAATCCAATTTAGAACGCTCTCCACTCTGCATATGCATATAAGCTGGACAACTAAAGATTTTTAGACTCGAATAATCAACTGGTCTACCTGACCAAATCTGTTTTGGAATCTTGAAATCAATGGTCGATGATGGAGATCTATTAATAATGAAGCTTGCTATGTTAACTGTCTCTGCCCATAACACTTTAGGCAACCCTACATTCAATTTCATGCATCTGACACTTTCTGCTAAGGTTCTGTTCATTCTCTCTGCAACCTCATTCTGCTGTGAAGTTCCTTTAATTGTGAAGTGATGAGTAATGCCTTCTAATTCACAAAATCTTATGAATTCTTTATCTCTATACTCTAGTCCATTATCTGTTCTAAGATATTTTATTTTCCTGCTAGTCTGATTCCCAACTTGTGCTTTCCACTTTTTAAATATGCCAATCACATCAGACTTATGCTTCATCAAATAAATCCATACCTTTCTAGAGTAGTAATCAATGAAACTGACGAAATATTGAGCACCGCTATGAGAGAAAACTGATACTGGGCCTTCAACATCTGAATGAATGTAATCAAGAACACCGTTACTTGTATGAGAGCCTGTCTTGAAACTGACTCTATGCTGCTTCCCATACACACAATACTTGCATAAGTCTAGCTTGCATGTCTTCACCCCCTTCAATAAATTTCTCTTGTGCAACTCTAACATACCACATTCACCAATATGGCCAAATCGCATATGCCATAATTTTGTGTCGTCAGTGCTGGACTCAACCGAAGTGGTGATTACAACTCTTCCTACAACTGTGTTGTCAATCAATCTGTAAAGCGTGCTTACTTACTGTCCCTTCGTCACCATCAAAGCACCTTTGGTAATCTTCATGATTCTGCCCTCTGATGAGTATGAATAGCCCAAATCATCCAATACTACTAAAGAAATTACATTTTTTCTAAGATCAAGAACATGTCTGACATTACTAAGAATTTCACAACTCCCTCAAACATCTTGATCTTCATGGTACCAATCACAATAACTGGGCATGTAGCATCATTACCCATTTGGACCATACCACCGTTGTAAGGCTTATAAGTGTCAAATCAATCTTTCTTTGGAATCATATGATATGAGCATGCTGAATCTAAAACCCAAGATTCCAATAGAACATTGTTACCTGATGAAACTGAAAGTAAATCTGCACCAACTTTATTGTTATCTGATGTTTCTTCAGCAACACTAGCTGATTCTAAGGGCTTCTTTCCATTCTTTTTCTTCTCTAAATGCTCTTTTAACTCTTTACACTGATTCTTATAATGCATTTTCTTGTGACAATAAAAGCACTCTACATCTTTTTTTGCACGCGATTTAGACTGTGATCTATTCCTGTTGGAATTCTGTCCTCTTGACTTGTACCCCTATTGCTCGACTCAAACTTTACAATAAGTTCATCAGCCTAAGAACCATCACCATATTACTTCATCTTTATGTGTGACAAGAGAGCACTAGTCACCTCCTCGAGTACTATAGTCTCTTTCCTATACATCAACGTAGTCACTAGATGATCAAAAGAAGTAGAAAGCGACGCTAATAAGAGTAATGCTATATCTTCGTCCTCATAATTCACCCCAAAACTTGACAATTGGGTATTCAACATGTTAAACGTGTTGAAATGCTCCAACAAATTTGAGCCTTCCTTCATATGCAAACTATACAGTTGCTTCTTCGCTTACAACTTGTTCGTCAGATTCTTTCTCATATAAAGACCTTCTAGTTTTTCCCAAACCTCCTTTGCGGTCTTTGCTTCTAGGATGTTGTGAATGACCTCATCACCTAGGTTGAGACGAATAGCGCTAGTTGCTTTCTCATCCATCTCTACCCATTTTACATCCTTCATCATTTCCGGTTTCTTCTACTTCCCAAGCAAGGCCTTATGAACTCCTTGTTGAATTAAGAGATCCTTCATCCACCATTGCCAAAGAGAAAAATTTCCCTTACCACAAAACTTCTCTACATCATACTTTGTGCTTGACACATTTACTGTGTTCAAAGGATTGAATCTTAACCTGGCTCTCATACCACTTGTTATGCAGATAGCTCTCTAGGACTCAAATCAATAATTAGTAAATAAGCGAAAATTAAATAACAATCACACACAAAGAATACAAGAATTTACGTGGTTCGGCAAACTGCCTACTTCCACGGCGACGACGGAGAAATTTCACTATAAAAAAAAAAAAATAGGGAGATACAATAATGCACAAAAACACTCTCAAGCAATCCAAGTCCCAATTACACCCTAACTCTCTCTCACCCAGAAGACAAGAAAACTCTATTCTTCTTCTTATGTGGCTGCTGCTAGGTTTTAGGAATTCTCAATTTTTTCACTATTTAGTGCCGCACATAACACATATATGTGTGTGTGTTATTAACCAAGTCGGCAGGTGCATTCCTTTTACAATTTAGATTTGATAAACTAAGGTGACTAAATTTGGGCTTGGCAATTCAAGCCACACGGGCCTAATATCAACAAACACCATAAAAAACAAAAAAAAAAGAAAATAACAGTTGAGTAGCTTGTGTTTGACAAAACGACATTGTAAAGATTAAAACGCAGAATCAAAGATTTCCTTTTACATTTGTTTGTTGTGTACAAGTATATTTACGTTTCTATCCTTAAAAACTTTAAATCAAAAGAGTGAAAAAGCGGGGTAGTTTCGTCATTTTGGCTCTACCTTTCTTGTCTTATCTCTTTGTTTGAGGTGTTTGACATCCAACTACTTTGCTGATAGACACGAAGTGAAGCAACACGGCAAGGGAGAGAAATAGTGAGAGATAAGAACAAAGAAAAAAAAAAAAAAAGGAGTTAGCCATGACCCATGAGTCAACTGCTTCCATCACAAGAGAGAGAAAGAGAAGAAACAAGAAAAAGAAGAAGGTTGAAGAAAAAGAAAGATAGAGATTTTGTTTTGGTTAAGCACATTTTTTTTTTTTTTATGAAAGTATATTTATTTCATTTAGATGTAGCTTCTGCACATGGGTTCATCTTGCATGTAGATTATTACTTTTTTTTTTTTTTTTTGAGAAAGTCTTGGTGGTTTGTTTTAACAAAGATGGTGATTTTGTTTTGGTTTAGTTCATTCATTTTATCTCTCTCTTTTTTTTCTTTTCTTTTTTTTCTTTTTATGAAAGTATATTTATTTCATTTAGATGTAGCTTCTCCAGATGGGTTCATCTTGCATGCGAATTATTATTTTCTTTCTTGCTGGGTTTTTTTTTTTTTGAGAAAGTCTTGCTGGGTTGTTTTAATTTGTTATATGTAGTCATGTATCTTTTTTTGGTAAAGTCATATTTAGTCACGTTGAAATTACTGTGTTGTTGCTAAAAAGAAGTGGACCCCTTTTTGGTATTTTTGTCATCAGTTCTAGAGGTTTCCCATTTCCTACTTTTTTTTTTTTTTTTTTTTTTTTTTGTTGAGAAAGTCCCATTTCCTACTTTATAATCTATTGCTGACTCATAGATTTGATAATAGATATGACTATTTTGAAACATTTAATAGTATAATTTCTAAGCAATTCAATAATTAAATAATTATAAATAAATTTTATTTCTAATCTTAATTGTAATCTTCCTACCCACAAAACTAGTGTAGGATCAATGGGCCGGTAGGAGTAACATGCCAGTGGGAATGATGGGTCTGGAACTCCTTATCCATTTACATAGTGCATCCCAAGTCCAAGCCGAGGACTAGGGCTAGTTCGAGGACGATTCAACTCGGCCTAGATGATTCGTGCTAAAGGTCAGAAAAGTTGAATGTGAGCTTAACGATCCCCGGGGTTTCGCCAAGGACGAATACCACCTCGGATAATTAGAGCCGGCATAAGATTTGGAGTTCTGCCTGTCAGGAAGGTACCTCAGAGGATTCCGCTGGACTGGACGAATGTTGTGGAAGCATGTATCAAGCAAAGATATCAAAATATCAAGGAAGAAGGCTGCCAACCCCGCATTGAATGCTCCACAGCTAACCCTCTGGCAGCATTTATGTGGAGAAGATATTTGAACAGCGACTTCCAGCCTTACAGCTCCTACATAGAGGATTCTGGAAAAGCTAGAGGGGACATGTGTCAACAAACAAATCATTACATCTGTACGTGGAGGGCTCAGAGAAAGGGGAGAAGTAATATAAAAGGAAGAAGAAACCTAAAAGGAGAGGAGGACGAAGGACAAGATTTGCACCCATTACTGAACGATAATTATACCAAACAGATATCCTTGGACATAGGCCGAGGGCAATCCTTTGAAATTAATCCCTATTTTTCCTTTTAGTTTGTGATCTTAGCCCATCCAATTGACAGTCTAACCTATACTAACCCAGTTTTCTTGACCCATTCTCTACAAATTCATTATAGTTGGGCCTTTTAGACAGATCCACCCACCTTTAGGCTGAAATTCTAAACCTGTGTCCTTACAACTAGTATTTATAAAAGTTTCCGTTACAGTAAATTACTAGAAATAGCAGTTTACTGTAGTTAAGAGTTATATATATATATATATATATATATTTTTTTTTTTTTAAATATAACATTTTTTATGTAGAGCCCATTTTAGTGTTCTGACTTTTAAAATAGTATTTTTCACATTTTTGATGTCAGTATTTTTTTTTATTATAGTTTTGTTTTGACTTATCCAAACAAACTAAATCGGACTCTACATTATTTATCCAAACAAACTAGATTCAGTCTACCTCACATTTTTTTAGGTTTGAACGATGAAAATTGAGTTTTAGAACTCAGTTTTTATCAATCCAAACCCTCTCTTAAAAAAATTTTGAAACAAAGAGTTTTTTTTTTCCCACGCCTTTTCGAACAGAGCGCGCAAATATACTGATACACAATTGACTATACAACGCATAATATCAGAACATGTTCCTAAGAATGCAAAATGCGTACGGTGGCTGTGGCACTCATTCCATACGCTATGCTATGCTTCCAATTAATTTTGTCTTCAAAAAAATTGTCTTCAAAAATTAGTCATGCTAAGAACATTAGCATCCCGTATTTAGAAAATATCTAATTTTATCATTTAAAAAGTTACTTTATCTATCATTTTATACTATTTTACAACACATCCAACATTTCAATTTTTATTTTATTATACAACACATTAAAATAATATATCAACACATTAAAATAATATAATCTAATACCCAAATAAAACCCAAATCCAATAAAATATTATTTTTTTAAAAATATCAACTTGTTACAGTACCATCTTATTTATAGAATGGTACTATAGCATAATTGTAAATTTTTTTACAATTAGAATTCCGGATAATTCACACTTTCAAGGTTTTGATGCTATAAATTTACAATTTAGGGGATTTTTACAATCCCCAATGCCAATGCTACTTTTTTTTTTTTTTAATGAACAATGCCAATGCTACTTATAATAGGATTAAACACTACTCTTTATAATATAGTTTTTTTTTCTCTCTTACTTTAGGCAAATTAATGAAATGCTTAAAAGATCCTTTTGGATATACACCATTGTAAGTTTCTTTAAGACTTTCTCCCTTCTCCCCGTGTATATGTTAAAAATACTTAGTATTCTAAAAAAAAAAAAATGAAATACTTACAAGAATTTGCAAACAATGCTATGCCAAGCATGATGTGGAAATTCAAATACTTGCACATGTATTTTGATTTGTAATGTTTGGATTTTAATTATTGTTGCTACTTGTTACAACCTCAACAATGGCCCACTCTCAATTTTTAGAAGCGCCACCAAACTGTTGTTGTTCAGAGGCTCAGACCTTAGAGCATGGTGAGAGTAGTGACAAATTTTCCATTATTATAAAAGTGTGTTCTCAAAAGTAAAACAGAGAGAATGAATAATACATCTCATACAATAATGTTATTTTGCCCCATTGTTTTCGTATTGACCGTTGAGCATGTAATAGCATTTTGATGGTGAAAGTTAAAAACTTATTTTTAATCTCAATCATTAAATCAAAAATTGTAACTTTTAATTTTTTTACCATTTTATCTTGTCAAATATTTCCTCGTGGTGGACCTAGTCCAAGTCCATTATTTTCAAACCCATATCTCTAAGAGCATCCACAGCAGTGGAGCTAAATTTTTAGCAATTTAGCTCCACCAAAAGTTACTTTATCTATTTTAACTACACACGTGCTACAGCAGTGGATCTATTTTAACTTTCAACACAATAAAAAAAATATAAATATCACAATAAAATAATACATCTCCTACAATAAAATAATATATCCTATTACCCAAAAAAATCCACAGCATCAACCATAACCACCTCTATCATCAGCCACAGCCACAAACACACCCACCGCCGCCACCACCACCACCACCAGCAGTACACAACAAGGGAAAAAAAAAACCCACCAACGAAACCCACGAAATCCACCAGCAGTCCACAAACACTATTCATCTCTTCCCTCTCTTCAACCCACAGCCCCTCATGGCACCACCACCACAGGAAAGAAAAAACCACAGAATAACTCATTAAAATAATAATAAAAACATCCATAGAAAAAAAAAAAAAAAAAACCCAGCACAGCACAGTGATGGGCGATGGGCGATCGGTGATGGGCGATGGGCTTGGGGCAATCGGTGATGGGCGACAGCTTGGGGCGTCGGCGATGGCGATGGGCTTGGGCGATCGGCGATGGGCGACGGTGTGGGTCGGCGAGCTGGCCGGTGAGAGTTATGAGATAGGAGAGAGTTGCGAGAGAGCTGAGACTTTGAGAGAGTTGAGAGTGAGGCAGAGTGAGGCAGAAAACGTTGAGCGGAAATGGTTTTTTTATTTGAGGGGAGAATAAAATTTTTTTTTTTTTTTTTTAGCTTTGAGCTACAGTACACATCTATTTTTAGATGTGTACTGTAGCTGAGGAGCTAAATCTTTTAGATTTAGCTCCACTGCTGCCCCTTCTTTTTGTTATTTCAGTGTAGCTAAAATAGCAATATAGCTATTTAGCTACACTGCTACAAATGCTCTAATAAACTCATCGCCTTCGTTGCGTGGAATATTCCTTGATGAAGCATCTCAAATCAGAATAAAATACTTTTCCTAACTAAGGGAACTTTTTTCAATCACCGCACATTCTTGATATGATGGTCACTTTATAAGTATAAGTACTTTTGAGATATGAGGGGTAAGGACCGGGGTTCAAGTCTCTAGTAGAGGGAGTTTCACTCACTTATACACTTAGAATAGGCTAGAGTAGAAATTCTATCTTGTATTAAAAAAAAAAGGAATGAAACTTTTTCTCTCCACACAAAAAAAAAAAAAAAAAAAACAACAACAACAACTGCTGCTGCTGCTACTACTACTAAGGGAACTTTTATGTTTTATCCCTCTTTTAATTATTATTATATAAAGTATGTGATAATCTAATGTTAATCTCTCACCTTCTCCACTTTTACTATCCAGTATCTACTTATTAAAAAAAAAAATCTCTTCAACTTCAAACCCTCCACTATTTATTTATTTATTTTTAAATCAAACCCTCGAGATTGCACACACTCGAGTGACATAGGATAGGATGGGATGCATGATGACTTGCATTGCACTTAAAGAAAAAGAAATCAAATTCTCATGCACAGTTCCAACCTTTTGGGCTTCTATTTAATTTAAGAGTGTGTTTGATTTTGAGCATTCCTATCAAAACTTTTAAAAAATTTAGCATTTACTATCTCAAAATTCTACTTTATCTTTTTTAACATACCACTTTACAATACACCCAATATCAAAAGTTTTATATTTTTTACCACTTCATTAAAATATTATTTCTTTATTATTTTTTAATTCTTTTTTATTCTCAATCTATCTCTTCCTCTATCCTCCATGTATGTCTTCTCTCAAACCCACTGCCCACACCCACTGCCAAAGCCACCACCGCCCACAACCTCAACCCCCAACCACCAAAATCACAAAAAAAAAAAAAACCCAAAACCAAACCATAAAACTCATACCCACCCACCATCAACCACCACCAACTCACCACAAATCATACCCATCCAAAACCAAATCACAAACCCACCAAAATATGCCCAAATCGGAACCCAAGGTGTGAGAGAGAGATAATCATAGATCGGCGAATCAGAGACAGATCGACGTGAGAGAGAGATAATCATAGATTGGTGTGAGAGAGTGATAATCATAGATCAGTGAATCAAAGACAGATCGGCGACGAAGAGGCAGAGTGGGCGATGTTTGTGATGGAGGCAAATCGGAGACAGATCAGTGATGAAAAGGCAGAGATCAACGACGACAAGGACAAATCGGCGACGAAGAGGTAGAGATCGATGACTACGAGTAAAGATTGGCGACAAGCAGAGATGATGAACCACGGAAGAGAGAAGAGAGAAGTGAGAAAGAGGAAAAAGAGACAGAAATTTAAAAAAGAGCTGTTGGTGAATATAAAATGATTTTTTTTTATACAATCTAGCTACAGTGAGCTTTAATAGATACAAGCTCACTGTAGCTGTGTGTCAAAAATTTTACCATTTGAAATCTTTGATGGAGTGGCTTTTTTTGTGTGTTGATGGTAAAATTTAGCATATACCACTTTCAGCATCCTTAAGAGCATTTGCATCAAGTATCTTCAAACTATTCTATTCTACCATCTCAAAATCTACTTTATCATTTATATCATACCATTTTACAACACTCCCAACATCCCAACTTTTATTTTCCTATTCTACTCATTAAAATGATGTTTCTACGCAATAAAATAATATATCCTCCACTCACCATCATTTATTCTTTCTTTCTCATTCTTTCCGTTCAACAACTGCAAATTTTACAGAAAACACCATCACTACATGCCCACCACCACTGCACTGCACACACCTGACACCACCACCAGCAGCAGCACTTTTAGCATCCTTAAGAACATTCGCATCAGGTATCTCCAAACTATTCTATTCTACCATCTCAAAACCTACTTTATCATTTATACCATACTATTTTACAACACTCCTAACATCCCAACTTTTATTTTCCTATTCTACTCATTAAAATGATATTTCTACACAATAAAATAATATATCCCCCACTCACATCATTTATTCTCTCTTTCTCATTCTTTCCGTTCAACAACCGCAAATTTGACAGAAAACACCATCACCACATGCCCACCACCGCTGCACTACACACACCTAACACCACCACCACCAGTAGCAACCCATAATCTACCATTAACACCAAAAAAAAAAAAAACCCAGACCATCAAACACCAAACACCGATCACCCATTCCGATCTGAATCCATGCAACTCACGACAAACCCACAGCCCAACGTCGATCTCCACACCACACCCAAACACCGATCTTTGCGCCAAACGCCGATTTCCATGCCACCACACTGATCTAAAGTTTTGGTGGCTATGGAGTTTTGAGTCTGAAGAGAGGGAGTGAGTGAGGACTGAAAGGAGAGAGAATCAGAGATTGAGAGACGGATAGAGAGAAAGACACAATAAAATATTAGTTTTTTGTTTTTAGAATTGTGCTACAGTGCACTTCTACCTTTAGAATTGCACTGTAGCACTATTGCACCTCAGTGTTCAAATTTCTCGAATATGATGCTTGACAATCTAAATGCATAAAAATGTTTTTTTTTTTTTTTTTTTTTTTTTTGTGTTTGGTTTGGTGGAGAATCTAATAAGATTCATGGGAATAAAATAGGGTTATATTTGATTTATTCTTAAGAAGCTTCTAAGCACAGCTAGTAATAAGTATTTTTATTCACAAAAAAAAAAAAGGTTGTAGCCATGTATGCACAAAAGAGCAAAAATCTAGAGCTAAACTGCTAAGAGCATTCCCATCCCACAATTCCAATTCTACTCTATTTTACTATCTCAAAAAGCCACTTTATCATTATACCATACCATTTTACAATACCTCTAGCATCCCAACTTTTATTTTCTTATTCTACTCATTAAAATAGTATTTCACACAATAAAAAAAAAAAAAAAAAAAAAAACAAAAACCAACGCCATACCCATACCACAGCCAAACCCATCACTAGATGAGAGAGACACCAACCTCTCTTTCTCCCCCAACCTCTAGCACCGGCCAAAACCCATACCCATCGGCCAAACCCACGGCCAAAACCCACACTGGTTGCCGATCACTGAGAGAGCCACCAACCTCTATTTCTCCCTCAACCTCTATTTCTCCCTCAACCTCTAGCATCGGCCAAAACCCATACCCACCGGCCAAACCCACAGCCAAAACCCACGTCGGTTGCTGATCCACCTCAACTGCCACCAACCCACAAAAGCCACAACCACCGGTCGTTGATCCACCTCAACGGCCACCAACCCACACCACCAAAATTGAAACCCATCCATTGATCAATGAAACCCATACCATCGAAAATGAAACCCACACCATGGAAGATGAAACTCAGCCACCGATCCATGAGTCCCACGCCACATCTCCACCATGGAGGCTTGATTCAAGGGAAGATAGGGAGGAAAAAAAGAAGAAAAAAAGATGATCACGGTGGATGATCCGTGGAGCTCCGTTGGTGCTTACCCATGCGTTGATGATCACGGTGGAGCTTCGTTGATTGTAGAGAAGAGGGAGAAAGAGAGGAAAGTGATTGAGAGACCGAAGAAAGACAGAGAGAGGGGAGACTCGGTGATGAGAAAGAAATGTAAGAAAAAAATATTAGTTTTTTTTTTAGAATTGTGCTACAGTGCAATTCTATCTTTAGAATTGCATTGTAGCACTATTGCAAATTTTTTTGCAATAGTTGGTATTTACAATTCCTGATGCTGGATGATTTTTGGGCGAAAATGCTAAAAGGTGCTAAGATATGGCTGTAAACACAGATTTTCTCAATTGCAGAAATCAAACAATTGAAAAGAAATATGGTTTGCAAATATAAATTTGTATTGATAAATAATGAGTACAATCTCTATTTCAATTCTTTTACAAAAGAATACCCTCTGATTCTGTCTTCTTTGAACTTGATTCGAACAAGAGATCTTCTTGGCTTTGGTTGGAAGATGGATTGAACGGTCTTCACAACAAATCTCTAGCTTTGAGCTTGTTAGAGATTTATTGTTCTTCCAGTCTTCGAATGTGAAAGCTTTTAGGTTGAAGTTCTTCGGGCTTTAGAGGCTTGATCCGTTGAGCTTCAAAGATTTGGGTTTGTTGAAGTTTATGGAGGCTTATTAGCTTAATTCCAATAGAACTTCAAAGAACTCGAACAAGAGATATTCTTGACTTTGGTTGGAAAATGGATTGAATGGTCTTCACAACGAATCTCTAGCCTTGAGCTTGTTAGAGATTTGTTGTCCTTCAAGTTCTTCAAGCCCTTTGAATGTTCTTCAAGTTCTTCAAAGGTGCTTCAAGTTCTTCAAAGATTCTTGAGACAGAATTTCTCCAGAGCTTGGGCCTCTTGAAAACTTCCTCTGAAAATGAGAGGGGATGTTCTCTATTTATAGTGATTTTAGAGGATAAGCTCCACTTCAAATTGATATACTTGAAAGCATGTAGTAGACTTTTGATTGGCCCAAATTCTTCTTAGAGATAATTATCTCTATTTATCTATTTTGATAAATATCATATTTTGATAAAGATAATAATCAATAAAGATAAATAATTATCTCAAAGATAATTATCTATCAATTTTGAATAGAAAAATTATCTTTATTTTATTTATTTATAAAGATAATTATCCATAAATTTTGAATAGGAAATTTATCTTTATCTTGTGGGCCAAATGACATGTGGCAAATTTCAATATGTCAATGTAATATCAATTTGGATGACACATGTCATCATTTGATTTAATTGATTTAATGTCATTAATTTAGAATTTGCCACTAAATTTTGATGTGGCATTTTATAATTGGCTTAAAATTTTGCCTCCTACAAATGCCCCCTCGAGACTTGATTATGCCCACAATTTTAAGTGTGGAAAATGATCAAGTCTCGATAAATTGCATGGTTTGATGCAATTAATTTCAGTACCTTTCATATATACATACCTCTTCGCCCCATATCACAATGATACCACTGTTGGTTCACTGCCCAAGTAGAGATTGTCTAATGTAATAGTAGCCGAATCCACATCCATTGGCCAAGGTATATCAAGACTTAAAAGAGTTCTAATGTTACTCATTCATAGAGTTCCAATAGAACTAAATTTCTGATAGGTACCTTTCACCACTTCAAATCTTTACCCACTTCAAATCTTTACTCTAAATGGGACATTAACTTATAATGCTTTATAGATTCCAAGATCAGATGAAGGAGAAATCTCCTGATAATTTCGATTTCTTTTCTAATCTAAATTGGTATTTGACTAGATATCATCAAACATTCTCATGCCAATATGACTCCATGAGGAGGACTTCTTTTCCTAGTCAAACTATGACTAGATGACTTCGAAAAGGAGTTAGAGAGAACTTTAAAAAACTTAATATCAATCAGCCAACGTCCCAGCTATATAAGGACTGAAACTCTATCCTTTGGATAAGTCCAACTTGCTTATTTAATTGCAATGATGATGCTTCGTACCTTCTCTTCCATCAGATACCAGAATTCTCCTTCACTTCGACTTCTTTTCCTAGCCAATCTAGTCTTGACTAGATGAGTTTTAGTTTGCAATTAAACTCTCTCTAACCAACACTATAAAAGGATAGCCTCAGCCACACATAATTCACAAATTTTTTTTAGTGCGTAAGTTAGAGATCTTCAAAAACAATTCTTGAAGAAGGCATAAGATTTTTTTTTCTCTTCTTTCTCCTTCGAGTAACAAGGTATAATCTCCTCTTCTCATAATTTTATCTTCATATTTATATCTTCGTAAACTGGATTCATGGTTTTTTATTTTATTATTATTCTATTTTCTTCTCTTTTCTTTGCATGCTCTCAAATGTATTGACTCATGTTTGCTGGTGCAAATTTGATTTCAACCTTCCCGAAGTCATCCACGCCACTAGTAATAATTACTAGTATCTAGGTATAGGAAGCAGAGACTTTTTCCTCCATCAGGTATAACAATTCTTTTGATTCAAAGGAAGCATGTGGTCCCGCAATTTCAAAGGAAACTTTCATCGAGTTTATCTTGTCAATTAAAAGAACAATCGTCACCATCATTCGAGCAGATTGCGTCAAATCTATAACATAGATTGCACCAAGTTTTATTAATCTATACGAATATTGGTTGATTATCTCCCTTCTGATTTTTTTTATAATATGAATCTAATTCATTCTTTGCCTCCCTTTCTTTGTACAGTACGGTCCATCTTAGAACACTTTAGCCTCAAGTTTTGCAAAAGTTCCGTCACTCAAATCTTTGGAGGTACATTCTTGTACAAAGTTTTCTTATTTGTGAATTGCTCTTCTTGCATGTCTATTTTTTTTTTTTTTTTGTATTGTTCCACCTCCGTTTAGATAGGTAATATGAGGACTTAGTGGCATTACAAAGAACTTGCAAGAGTTTATTTTGTTCCTCAAGCCAAATAGCTACCAAGACAACGATCTCGAAGACAATCTTGAAGACGAAGATTGCATTGGGGATGAAGACAATCTCGAAGACAATCTTGACAACGAAGTCTATCTAGGATACGAAGACTTCCTTGAAGACGAAGGCAATCTTGACAACGAAATCTATCTTGGATACGAAGACTTCCTAGGAGACATAGACAATCCTGAAGACGAAGACAACGAAGTCTATCTTGGCAATCTTGACAACGAAGTCTATCTTGGATACGAAGACTTCCTTGAAGACGAAGACAACCTTAAAGATGAAGAAAATCTTGACAACGAAGTCTATCTTGGATACGAAGACTTCCTTGAAGACGAACGCAACAAAGTCTATCTTGGCAATCTTGACAACGAAGTCTATCTTGGATACGAAGACTTCCTTGAAGATGAAGACAATCTCGAAGACGAAGATTGCATTGAAGAAGAATGCTACTTTGAGGATAAAAATTGTCTATGCAAGGATGTGTGTCCATTGACATCTTTCAGCGGAGCAATGCTTGCATATGAGGATATAATAATTTTATTTTTTCCTCTTTTTTTTTTTTTTTTTTATTTCATATCCATGCCCCCTTCCTTCTTTGCACCGTAGTTTATATTCTTTTGTATATTTTTTTTTTGTAGGTTCGCCCTATCATCATGGTGCTCTTCAGAGACTTTTCTTGATTTGGCAAGAAGCATCTTGTTGTTACTAAAGAATCGAATGACGCTAAGGAAGTAGACATATCAATGCTCGTTGAAAGATCGATTATTGGTCGATTTGCGAAAAGATGGCCTGAACTTAAAGACTCAAGAGACATTGTTGAGTGGACTTATGATGTTTCTCAGAATTCTAGTTCCCCTTCTGGAGCATGGTCTTTGCGAAGTTCTTTTCACAAGAACACTACAGAGTCTCGTTATCTAGTGACTATTGGCCGTTGTATAATTTCAGGCGAAACACGTTGGGGCACTCTTTTCAAGATCAATGGAGAGTGGAGTTACATACCTCTATATTGGGAATGGCTTGAAGATGTTCTTTTTAGAAGCAAGAAGACTCTTAACAAGGCCCATATTTGTGACGCAGTTTTAGCATCTCTCTACACATATGATGGAAATGCTGATGTAATGCGAGCATTTTGCGAAGGATGGTGTCCATAAACCAACACCCTTCACACATCACTTGGTGAGATGTCTATCTCACTTTGGGATTTGTATCGACTTGGTGGGCTCCCTATCTTTGGTCGTCTTTATGATGAAGCCATCCCTTGCTGCGAGGAATTGACAGGAAGTGACGAGGCAGAGAGGTTCATCCCAAAAAGTTGTGAGCACCTATTTGCAGCCTTTCATCACCTTAATTCTAAAAAGGAAGGAGAAGACCCGCGTGTTTCAGCGAGTGATTGGGTTAGCTTTTGGTGTAGACATGGAATGAAATATTCAAAACCACCTACTCGAAGGACAAAAAGGTTAAGTCGTGCTATCAAGACTTACAATCCGGATGGTTCATTTAATGAAGTTCAAGGTTGGTCCAAATGTGGGAAAAATCCTTTTATTGAACTCAAGATTGAGGATGGGCTATGGGAAGAGACCTACTTGGCGGCAATACTTTCTTGTTGGCTTTGCACCTTTGTTTTGCCAAGTGAAGATCTTAACACAATTCGCCCTGGAACCTTCAAGATTGCAAGCTTCATGGCAACAGGTTGCCCTATTAGTCTAGCAATACCAGTTCTAGCTAGTCTATACCAAGGACTAAACAAGATTGCTCATTCTTCTCCAATGATTAGTCGTTCGGGTGCCTGCTTCCTTGTACATTATATTTATGGCTGGTTAGGTCTTTATTTTAGAACTCATTATGAGATTAATGTCCCGGGACCCAAGATGGTTGTATATTCTGGGGAAGGAGGGGCCAAGCATTTTGATGAACATGAGGCAAGGAAGTTGATACAAGGTACTTCTATGCAATGGGACGCAAATTTGTATGTTAGGACTAGGGAGGAAACTTTTCTTGATGATGGAGGACTTTCCCGTAATTCATTGTCATTTTTTTTATAAGTATCCGTTCTTCTTACTTGTCTATGCATAAGTGAGGTGGCTAATACTGATTCTAGAAAGAATGTTACAAGATCTCCTCAAAGAACTAAGTCTTGTGCTCCTGAAGTTTCTGAATATAATCCTAATGATGAAATTTTGAAACGTCGCATTGATCTTGCATTGAATCTTTGGAAAAGTCTCCAACAAAAGATTGTTAGAACTCCATTTAACAAGACATATCTACTCCTTGATGGGGCTAAAAGAATTTTTGATGCTATAACAGCCAATCAAGCTATTGATCTTTCACCATTAGAAACATTGGTTGCAGAATACTTTGATAAGGCCAATACTTTTACATCTCTACAGTCTTCCTTTTCCTCATGTATGACGCTTGAGCAACGTGACAAAAAATTGACAGAGCATAAGGTTCATCTTGATGATCAACTAAAGGTAGAGGGTGAATTATTAGCACATGGTGAGGCACTTAAGGACGGATTAGCGAACACCAATTCTAAAATAACGGAGTTCCAAGAAGAACTAAAACGATTATTCACCCACAAGAAAGAACTTGAAACTTCCACCCTTGAAAATGATGAAAAGCTGTCAAGCCAGAAAGAGATCATTTCGAACATTCGAGAAGAGATTTCTTCCGTAGAGACTTTTCATACTTTAAGCAATGCAGACACTGAGTCCTTGGAGTTGTTAGAACAAGAATTAAAGACCGCTCGTGATGAATTAGAGAATTACAATTGGAAATATTGACTTGTAATAGATAGCCATTATAACTATCTTCTTCTTTTCCCTTTTCCTTCTTTTATTTTATTTATTTATTTTTTTGTGATCAATAAAGGAATTCCATCATGTCAATTTTTTTAATGGATTTTTTATTTCTCTAGCTCTTGCTTCAAATATATATATATATATATATATATTTTTTTTTTTTTGGACATGTGACTGAACTTAGCATAGAATGCCAAGCTGTCTACGTACCCCTTGGGGGGATCAAGTCATTATGTAGTTCAAGAGGTTAGAGTTTTTTTTTTTTTTTTTGGTGCCCTAACTTTTGCCTAGGCCGCCTTATAAAAAGGTTTTCAACCTAGCAGACTTATATATATATATATATATATATATATATATATATGAACACTTTCAAGAGTAATGGGAAAACATCATGTACCCTTTGAGTGTTGAGGTAGGTAGTTTAAGCTCTTACCAAGGAGTGCTTCAATCTTTAGGCATAATAACATTTCAAGAATTTGCCGTTGATAGGGCCAATTCTCAAACCATCTTCAGCAACCAACTTGTATGCTCCATTTGTATAGGCTTCTTAAACAACATATGGTCCATCCCATTTTGAAACAAACTTGTTCTTAGTGCGATGGGTGACAATGATGGGTCTTTGTACAGCAAGAACTAAATCTCCAACCTGGAAAGATCGAGGACGAACCTTCTTGTTGAAAGTCCTAGAAATGCGAGCTTGATAACACTCAAGGCGTTGTTGTGCCTCCAGTCTTTTTTCATCCAAAACTTCTTATTCTTCAAGTCGTAGACGCACATTATCTTCATTAGAAAGACCTTCTTGAACGGCAATCCTTAATGAAGGAATTTGGCGTTCAAGTGGTAGAACAACTTCTACCCCATAAACAAGAGAATAGGGCGTGGCTTGGGTAGGTGTTCGATATGTTGTATGATACGCCCACAAAGCTTCCTCAACTCTTTCATGCCAATCTCTTTTCGACTTCCCTACAACTTTCCTGAGCAAATTGCATAGAGTTTTGTTAAAGGCTTTTGTGAGACCATTGGCTGGAGCATTATACATGGAGGAATTATGTTGCTTAAAACCAAAGTCATTGCAAAGTTTGTCCATCAACTTGTTGTAGAATTCCTTCCCATTATCAGTGATGATGTGATGAGGTACACCATACCTAAAGATGATATTCCTTTTGATGAAGTTCACGACAGTTTCTTTCTTCGCTTCACGAAATACAGCAGCTTCAGCCCATTTGGAGAAATAATCTGTCGCAGCCAAGATATATGAGTGTCCATCAGAGGATTTTGGCGTCAATGGCCCAACCACATCTAATCCCCAAGCATCAAATGGCCATGAAGCCACAGTAGGATGTAGGGGTTCTGGAGGTTGATGAATGAAGTTTGCATGGAATTGACATGCTGAGCATCTTTTCGCATACTCCATACAGTCCTTGACCATAGTAGGCCAGTAATAACCCATCCGCTTAATTTGAAAATGAAGTTTAGGACACGACTGGTGTGCACCACAAATCCCTGAGTGAGCTTCTTCAAGTGCCTTGGTAGCTTCCTCATCATCCAAGCATCGAAGGAGAAGACCATCGAAAGAACGACGATATAAAGTATTCTTGTAATAGACAAAACGTGGAGTTCGTCGCCGAATTTCTGTTCTATGTCGAAGGTCATTGGGCAATTTTTCATGTTCTATATAATCAATGATGGGTTGCCGCCAATCTTCTCTTTCTATTTCAAAAACTGAAATTGCATTAACTTCTTCTTCTATTTCATCCTCATCAAAGTTTGGAGGTATTACCCATGTTTGGCATATTGGAATTTTTATCTCGGGATCTGGTAAAGTAAGAGTTGTTGCTAATTTTGCCAAGGCATCAGCTTATTTATTCTCATTTCTTGGGATATGTGTAATACTAATATGATCAAATCATCCCAAAAGCCTCTTGGCGTATTTGCAATAGGGAATCAATTCTGGCTTCTTCACATCAAATTGTAGAAGCACTTGGTTTATGATTAACTTTGAATCTCCAAAAACTTCCAAACGGGTTGTTTTTGCATCCATTGCCATTTCCAGACCTAGGATTAGTGCTTAATATTCAGCAACATTGTTTGAACAACATTCTGTAAGAGTAAATGAATACGAGAGTATATCCCCTTCTAGAGTTACAAACACTACTCCAGCACCGGCACCACAACGTTGAGCAGCTACATCAAAGAACATCTTCCAAGGTTGTGAAATTTCAACGACCATTAATTCTTCATCAGGAAGGTCATCAGACAGCTCCCAATTATCAAGAATAGGATGGTCGGCTAGGAAGTCGGCCAAAGCTTGTCCTTTTATTGCTTTTTGTTGAACATATATTATCTCAAACTCTTGGAGTAAGAGAGCCCATTTTGCTAGCCTTCCCAAAAGAACTGGCTTGGTCATGATGTATTTGATGGGATCTGCTCGTGAGATGAGCCGAATTGAATGGGCATGCAAGTAATGTCTTAGCTTTTGAATGGCAAACATCAAAGCTAAACATGTCTTTTCAATTGGTGAATAATTGAATTCAGCACCATTTAGGGTTCTACTCAAGTAATAGAGAGCGTTCTCTTTTCCTTCATCATTTTCTTGAGCCAGAAGCACTCCTAAAGATCGTTCTTGTGCTACTATGTAAAGAATAAGTGGCCACCCCTGTATGGGTGCTCGTAGAACAGGGGGATTCAACAAGTATGTTTTGATGCTCTCAAAAGCATTTCTACATGCTTCATCCCACTTGAATGGGACATCTTTCTTCATAAGGTGACTGAAGGGTTGACAGCGTCCGGCCAAGTTGGATATGAACCTCCTAATGTAGGCAAGCTTTCCTTGAAGACTTTTGAGCTCATGAATATTTCGAGGTTCTGGCATTTTTTGAATAGCATCAATCTTTGATCTATCAATTTCAATTCCTCGGTGTCGAACTATGAATCCTAGAAATTTGCCGAATGTAACTCCAAATGCACACTTTATGGGATTCATTTTGAGTTGGTACCTACGAAGTCGCTCAAAGACTTGACGAAGGTCTTACTGATGTTCTATTCTCTTCCTCGACTTCACAACCAGATCATCAACATAGCACTCTACGTTCTTGTGAAGAATGTCATCAAATATTCTTTGCATCGCCCTTTGATAAGTGGCACCTGCATTCTTTAATCCGAAAGGCATAACTTTATAGCAGTATATCCCTTTTGGAGTACGAAAAGCAGTGAGCTCTTCATCTTTTGGAGCCATGCGAATTTGATTGTAACCAGAGAACCCATCCATAAATGAAAGAGCTTCATGGCCTATTGTAGCATCAACCATAATTTTTGTTAAAGGAAGAGGAAATTCATCTTTTGGACATGCCCTGTTAAGGTCACGAAAGTCAACGCAAACACGAATTTGACCGTTCTTCTTTCTTACAGGGACAATGTTTGATATCCATGTGGGATACTTCACTTCACGAATAAAGCCAGCCTCAATAAGTTTGTTGACCTCACCTTCAATCTGGGGAATTAACTCAGGCCAGAACCTACGTTGTGCTTGTTTCGTTGGTTGCACTCCATGCCTTACTGATAAATGGTGAACAGCGACCTTTGGATCTAAACCTGGCATTTCTTTGTATGTCCAAGCAAAAACATCCCTATATTCTTTAAGGAGTTCAACATAAGCATCTTCTTCCTCTAAGGACAAATTTGCATTTATAAAAACTGGCCTATGGTCTTCGGTAGTGCCAATGTTGACTTCCTTCAATTCATCAATTGTAGCCCGTACGCCTTCTTCAAATGTGGGTGGAGCATCTTCAGCATCATCTTCAATAGGGGACTCCTCCTTTGTGATTTCAGTGACTGTTATATGATTTACTAAAGTTGCAACCTCGTCTTCCACCTTTTGTTTTGTGGACACCATTGTACGTTTTTTTGCAGTCAAGGCTTCTCCAGTATTTACATCCCAAATACTTCTACGCTTCATTCGAGATGGAATGGAGCTCCGAACCTCGTTTGAATCTTGATCCATAAGGAGTGCGTCGTCAACATCTTTGTGAAGGGAATTTGACATCTTATGTTGCTTTTGTCTTAACTTCTCATTCTTTGAGAGTTAAGAAGAAGTTGCATAACTAAGTCTTGTAAAAGCAGAACTTCGAATGCCATTTTGGGAAGAAGTTGAACGACTGAGTCTTGTAAGAACAGAGTTTCGAGTGCTAAAGTTATCATCTTCTTGTGTCCCCAACCTGTCAAAGACTGAGATATGGGGAGTGGGTTGGCCGATGCGATAAAAAACAGATAGATTCTTTGATGGCTTTGAAGGTTTTTCTTCTTCTTCTTTATTATCTATTGAAATTATCAAAACACTAGCTTTTCGAATGGGGATGTGAATGGGAGTTGGTGGAGTGTATCCAACTCCAGCCTTAGAACTTATTCCCCTAACACCCTTGGCTTTGATTGTCTTTTGTCCTTCTTTTCCAAAGGCTTCAGGGATGAGCTTACCCAAACCACTTGGCTTTTCATGGTTATAACCAGCTTTTTCCATAAGTCTATACGCATTGGGGTCAAAACCCTCTTTGGTTCTTTTGGTGGGCAAAGTCTCATGCTCAACAATTGGTCCTTGAGATGGTCTTGTAAACCCTTTCAACGGTTGACTTGAGGGTTTTGGTTTTGTGATTTTAGTAACTGGCAAGTTTAATCCTTGCAAATTCTTCGATATTGACTCCTCATCTCTTGAAAATGGGGATTGGCCTTCTTTTCTTTTGGCGACTGGAACATAGTGTAACACAGGGGCTACTTTAGTTACTTCTGAAGTATGATGCTTCTTCTCTTCCATAGAAGTCTCGGTTTGCTTGGTTTCCTTCTTCTCAATTGAAGAATCAATTTTTGGAGCCTTGGAGCGGGGCTTTTCTTCTTTGCTAGATGGTGAAGCCACAACTTGGGTTTCTTCTATCGTATCGTCTTCCAAATAAAATTTTGCATCAGCAAAGTGTGACTCAACTATAGTAAAGGGCTTATCATCAGCTACAATCTTCTTGACTTGACCATCTTGGAAATATTTGAGGCATTGGTGATACGTAGATGGCACAACACCATACTCATGCAGCCATGGTCTTCCAATAAGCAGTTTGTAAGTGGTCTTGTCATCAATGACATGAAAGAGTGCGCTTGATTCCATTTCACCAATGAGCATATGAAGTCTAATCTTCCCAATAGCTCTTTGTCCACCCTGATTAAAGCCTTGAATCATCAACCTACTAAGAAGTAGTTCATCTAAGGAGATTCTAAGTTCTTTCAATATTTTGAGTGGGGGGATATTAACTGCAGATCCACCATCAATAAGGATACGATTGACTCGTTGTTCTCAAATGCGCCCAGTTATAAACAAAGGGCGATTGTGAATCTTGGAGCCCAACAAACGATCATCATCAGTAAAAATGATTGAATACCAGTATGCCCTATACACAATAGCTCGTTTTGTCTCTTTCTCACTATCTGAAGATTGTTCTTCATCACTTACTTGATAACATGTAAAAGATGAAAGATATGATCCTCGGGAATTGGCACTGTGGAGAAAGGTACTTTCACCTCAATAGGCTCAAATGAACGAAATTGAGTGGTGAGAAAAGTAGAAGTGGTTGTTGAGGCCACCATGGCAAGATTAGAAGTCACAGCTTCATCATCAAATGTGATCTTTCCTTGGTGGGCTAGCTCCATAATTTTGTCTTTCAACACAAAGCATCGCTCTATAGGGTGGCTTATGAGGCGATGATACTTGCAATCCTTTAGGTTATTTGTTTGGTCAGCTTCTTCAGGCCGTTTCATCTCTGGTAACTCAATCAACTTCAATTCAAGTAAATGATCCAACATCTCAGAGACATCAGAATCAAGGAATGGATATTGCTTCTCTTGCATCTCTTGTAATGTCGGTCTCCTTCTTCCCTTATGTAGAGTTCTTCCCTTATCTTGAGCGAAATCAAGCGTTTGTTCTTTCATCTTGGGCTTAATCGGAACTTTGAGAGGAGTAGTAGTTACAATTAAAGACTGCTTGTTTTCCGGTTTAGGAGGGAATTTGCCCCCTTTGCGAGTATCTTGCCCTTCTCTCCCCTTACGGGGTTCTTGAACAGGGGGACCTTGGCGACCATTGGAAGCAATGCTAAGCTCCATGTCATGAGCACATGTTGCTAATTCTTTAAATGTTTTAGGCTTTATTTCTTGAAGAATATAGCTTATAGCCCAATTCATTCCTTGAATGCACATCTCAATTGCAGACGTCTCAGATAATTGATCCTTGCAGTTGAGACTAAGATTTCTCTATCGTTGAATGTAATCAATGACAGGCTCTTCTTTCCACTGCTTTGAATTGGTAAGTTTTATCATGCTAACAGTACGTCGTGTACTATAGAAACTGTTTAGGAATTCTCGCTCCATTTGATTCCAGCTATCAATAGAGCCAGGCGTTAGATCGGTATACCAATCAAATGCATTTCCCTTCAAAGAGCGAACAAATTGCTTGACCATGAGATCCCCATAAGTTCCAGCATTGTTACAAGTTTCCACGAAGTGAGCTACATGTTGCCTTGGATTGCCTTTACCCTCAAATTGTTGGAACTTCGGTGGTTGATAGTTTTGAGGCATCCTTAAGAGATCTATCCTTTGAGTGTATGGTTTAGCGTAAGCAAATGGATGCCTGACTTCCACTCCCAACTTGGTCTTTGATAGCCTCCTTGATTAACTCCTTGAGCTGGTCAGGAGAGATAGACCCTTCTGTAAAGAAATTGAGATCCTTTGTTGAATTTTCGGGTTTGTCATTATGGGTTTGTTTCGGCCCAAAGCTTTCATCTTCACGATTCAGTCCAAATGTATTCCCCATCTTATCCATTAGGAGAGTTATTTGTGCATCTCTTAATGCTTCCCTGTCTTTCATAGACTTCATTAATTCTTCTAAAGTCTGAGCTATAGTCGAGACTTGCTCCTCCAAAGATGTTGTGTTAGTCATCATGACTGGCATGGCAAATGAGCTAACAGAGTGAGGGGATTCACTAAGCTTGGAAGTAGGGATATTTTCTAAAAACAAGAATTCAGAGCCATCAAGTGATTCATCCTTTTCTTCAACAATTGGAGCTTCTTGTGCAGGCTCTGGTGACAAAGCTGGTTGAAACAACACTTCTTTGAGGAGGCTAGCTACATCTTTGCTTGCCCCCTGAGTAGATGAGGCTGTTCGTGACTCCTCGGTTTTAGAAATGTTGAAAACAGATGAGGTTTGGGGTATGGGTGTCGTTTCAGCATAGACTTTTGCGAGGACTTTTATCCTTCCCCTTGTCATGGGTCCAGTATAGGGAATATCAGAGTTTGAATCAAGTGTAGGATCAACTTCACTTGTTTCAAATAGAGGGTTGTCAATTTGAGTCTTCTTTGAAGCCATATGACTTTAAAGGATGTGACAAGTTGATGAAGAAGAGATGAGAAGTAGAGATGGTCCCACCGGGCGTGCCAAAAATTTGTAAACACAGATTTTCTCAATTGCAGAAATCAAACAATTGAAAAGAAATATGGTTTGCAAATATAAATTTGTATTGATAATTAATGAGTACAATCTCTATTTCAATTCTTTTACAAAAGAATATTCTCTGATTCTGTCTTCTTTGAACTTGACTCGAACAAGAGATCTTCTTAGCTTTGGTTGGAAGATGGATTGAACGGTCTTTACAAAAAATCTTAGCTTTGAGCTTGTTAGAGATTTATTGTTCTTCCAATCTTCGAATGTGAAAGCTTTTAGGTTGAAGTTCTTCGGGCTTTAGAGGCTTGATCCGTTGAGCTTCAAAGATTTGGGTTTGTTGAAGTTTCTGGAGGCTTTTTAGCTTAATTCCAATAGAACTTCAAAGAACTCGAACAAGAGATCTTCTTGACTTTGGTTGGAAAATGGATTGAACGGTCTTCACAGCGAATCTCTAGTCTTGAGCTTGTTAGAGATTTGTTGTCCTTCAAGTTCTTCAAGCCCTTTGAATGTTCTTCAAGTTCTTCAAAGATGCTTCAAGTTCTTCAAAGATTCTTGAGACAGAATTTCTCCAGAGCTTGGGCCTCTTGAAAACTTTCTCTGAAAATGAGAGGGTATGTCCTCTATTTATAGTGATTTTAGAGGATAAGTTCTACTTCAAATTGATATACTTGAAAGTATGTAGTAGACTTTTGATTGGCTCAAATTCTTCTTAAAGATAATTATCTCTATTTATCTATTTTGATAAATATCATATTTTGATAAAGATAATAATCAATAAAGATAAATAATTATCTAAAAGATAATTATTTATCAATTTTGAATAGAAAATTTATCTTTATTTTATTTATATATAAAAATAATTATCCATAAATTTTGAATAGGAAATTTATTTTTATCTTGTGGGCCAAATGACATGTGGCAAATTTCAATATGTCAATGTAATATCAATTTGGATGACACATGTCATCATTTGATTTAATTAATATAATGTCATTAATTTAAAATTTGCCACTAAATTTTGATATGATATTTTATAATTGGCTTAAAATTTTGCCTCCTACGACGGCAAATGAAAGTGCCAATGCTGATGGCCTAATTAGTTAGAACCTTGCCTACAAATAGAACTGGGTATAATAATTAATTAACCTAGAGTTGTAAGAACCTTTTAAAGTTTTATCTGCGCATGAACTCTGACCCTCTGAGATAGAAGCAGAGAATCTCTTTAGCAACAGGTTTTCTGTCTCTGTCATATAAAATAAACACTGAGCACCAACTTCTCTATCTCTCATACTCACTCCGATAGCAAAAGAATGTCGAGCAACGAAGAGACTATGGAGTACATGAATGAAGATTCGTTTCAGAAGGTGAAGCAGAAGATAGTGGACCGGTCTAAGGTACTCTATGGTTGTTAATCTGTGAAATTTATTGTCTCTGAATGTTGGGTTGTGAATTTCATTCGTTTTTAACATCTGGGGGTTTTTTTTTTTTTTGGTAGAAAGTGGCTCAAACAAAAGAGTTGTTGTCGAAGCAAGCGGTTCAGACGAAGGAGATCCTCTCCAAACAGGCCGTTAAGATTGCAAAACAAGCTGAGGAACACGAAAGGTTCATAAACAAGGTGGTTTTTTGTTTTTCAAGCTTTTTATTATTATCATTTTATAATTTTTTTAAATAATTAATTGGATGTATTAATATATGGATCGGATCTTAGTATTTTACTGTGATTTGTGTTTTGATGTGTAGGTGACACATCTTTTGGGGGTGCTTGCTTTTGGCGCGTTTTGCTATCT
Organism: Lithocarpus polystachyus; assembly: GCA_033629205.1. NCBI lineage: Eukaryota > Viridiplantae > Streptophyta > Magnoliopsida > Fagales > Fagaceae > Lithocarpus > Lithocarpus polystachyus. The sequence goes on from CM066163.1 coordinate 64,866,410, forward strand.
ATTGGGAGCGAGTGAGTAGAATTGTTTTGATTCATAGAAAGCTTTAAATACACGAATTGCTTATGTGATTCTCTTTTTGTTGATATTTCTATGTCAGGACCCCAAGATATTCCCTATGTGTATTGCTTATTCTATGTAATTTTTGTTCCTCTCCGGTGGATATACTATCGGTTCATGAAATGGCATTACTATCTTTTGGTAAGCTTTACAATATTGAGAATTTTTTATATTCCATAATTGCTTGAGTTCATTTATTTATTGATTTATAAAGCTAAATTGGTTTTTTAGGCAGTGGGGTATTGAATTCTGATGGCAAATTTGTGTTCTTGGTTATGTTGTTACTAAACATAGGCTCATGTGTCATTTCTATTATTGTGTGAATTTGGGGGGTTGGAACTAAATGGGGACTGGACTAGACTCATTCACAGTGATGTCATATACTTGTGTGAAATCAACAGATTGCAGTAGTGACTGTTACACCAAAAAGGATTTTTGGGTTGAGGTTGCTGACTGTTGAGGAAAGACTTCTTGGCATAATGTTTGACAGAAAATGCAGTTTAAAAAAATATAAAATAAAAATTCTTTTTCCATCATTTGGATTGTTTCTTAACTTCTAAATGGAAGTGATCACCATATAAGAAGATAGAAAGTGGAGAGGAAAATGAATGGTAATTCGTGAAAGCTGTGTGACTGAGATATTGGTGCAGCAAAAAATTCTTATTACTAGGTATATATATTTAGTTAATGCATCCTATTGAGAACTTGAGAGAGTTTATTTTACATTAGTTTTCCACTTTATAATTTTAACTTTGCCCCCATTAATCCAAAGTTTCTAGGGACCATGACTTATGATCATTTTAGATTGTTATATGTATATTTCATTATTGGAGTAACCTAAGATGAAAAATGAGGAAGTGACATAATTGTTCTTGTGTCTCAGGATTTTTGCTACTATGCGAATACAATCTTCTTGATCGACCTTCTTTTGTATCCAAGGAATGAAAAGCTTTTTATGGTTTGCTTCTCATTTGCTGAGGTGAGCAAGTACTCCTAGGGCTCTCTGCACCTCTATGGGGAAATGATTCACTTGTCCAATTTCTTGGCTCATTTCTATGGTACTGCAGGGACCATTAGCATGGGCATTAATTGTTTGGCGCTGTAGCTTGGTTTTCAGTTCTGTTGACAAAATTGTTAGTGTCCTTATACATCTTTTACCTGGTGAGTTGGACCTTATTTTTTTTGGTGGCCTTCTTTATTTCGTACCTTTAAACTTTTTTTTTTTTTTTTTTGAAATGGTTAGAGATATGTATGCTAGTATGCCGAGCCCCCTGTGGCTTGAACTAGGGCCCTCCAGCTCCCCCATGCACTTGGTACATGGGGAGGTACCATCTGGACTAATGAGTCCAGTTAAGTACCTTTAAACAATTGTCTAATAATTTCCTGGAGGAAGGAAAAGACATAAGGTTTAAAAGTGAATGATTGAAATTTGTCAAAAACTAGTCAATTTCTGAATTAAACTATTGATCGTATCTATGTTAAAAAAATTATAAAATGACATAATTAAACTTGAATTACCAATGAGCTTTAACTCATATGGTACCTCCTCTCTCTATAAAAGGAAAATAGAGGGTGATGTTTTGGGTTCAAGACCTATTGCTGCATGTGTGACTTACCAATCCATACATTTGGCTTTGAATTCTATCTTATATATGTTAATCAGAATCTTGTAAGGTTCTAGAATCCTAGCATATTTTTTTTATTATGGTTGTTACATATACATTTTCTGATTTGGTAGAACTGAACCTTTTTAAACATGCAAGAGTTTCATGCTAGGTTAGGCCGTCAGCCATCTTAAGTTTTGACTGCCTTTAGCAAAATGTAGATTTGTATGGGTTCTTTCGAGTAGATTTGGTCCTTGATACCCTGATATTTACTTTATTGGTTGAAAACCCATGTCAAATATCATGATGCCTAGAGTTATTGATTTCTGTAATTCTCCTGTGTTGAATAACTATAGTTAGGTTTCAAAAAATTTGCATTGGTTTCATATCTTTAGCAGACTGGTGCCTTAAAGTCTCAAACAGTATAATGGGTAGCATTTAGACCTGTGATTCTTTACATATTACTTTGGAGGGTGAAAAAGTAGTGCACTTTTTGGGCTGAATATTGTTCTAGTTTTGTCATTTTGCAGTATCAATCTGTATATCTAGTCACATTAGTAGCTATGCCTGTGCAGATAGTTAGAGAGATCTTCCCTAATAATAGTTATAGAGTTCAAAGGATTTTGTATGTACATCCCTGTCTGATAATAGGCTTTAAAATCTTAGGGATAATTACAGGAAACCCACTTGTACTATGGTCCGTTTTCACTTTGCCTACCCGTGATTTAAAACTTTACACTTTGCCCACCTGAGGTGCCTTCCGTTAGGGTTCTGTTACCCACCTCTTCCTTTGCCGTTAGGAAAACACATTTTTACGAAAAAACAAACATAACAAAGATCAAAAAGTTAAAATTTTTTATTGCTTAAGAACTTCTTTGAGAACAAAACACAAATCAACAGTGCAGCAAAACAAACCCGAAAAATGATGTCACCAGATTTTTGTAGTTGCTTTACGTCGTCCAAAGCTAACCACTAATCCAAAACCCAACTTTAGCAACATCGTATTCATAGATTTAACATTTTAACTTTTCAAATTTTCAATTCAAAGCTTAAAAATTAAAAACCCACACAAGTTCTTTCCTCTCCTCTCATTTCATTTTCTTTCCCTTCTCCGCTGTTCCCTCCTTCTCTTCCTTCTCTCAGACGCTCTCAGGTCTCTCTCTCTAAACCTTTTCATCACTTTTAATAATTTTTCTGGTTATGTTTCAGTTATTGTTGTAACAAAGTTAACTTTTTGTTCGAGAAAATTACCCAAATCTGTTTTACCCCAAAAGTTACAAACCAGATCTGATCTGGGTTTTTCTTTACTCAAATTTCTGGTCATAGTTTTCTCTCCATTTATATTTTTAACCTAAAAAAATTGAAAAATTGAAAGTTCTTTAGTCGTAACTCGTAATTTGGTTTTTGGTGTTTGTATTGGTTATCATTTCGGTTGTATTCTGATGTGAACTATACCGACAAATAGGCGACCGGTGAGGAAGAGGAAGAGTGCGGCAATGCAATTGGTGGATCTTCTTTTGCTTCGTGTTGTGAGCCAATACGACGTGTGAAGAAGAGTGTGAGATTGCTGCTTAGAGAGAAGCCATGGCTGTGCTGCTGAAGCTTAGAGAAAGAGAGAGAGTTAAAGTTTTTTTTGGTAGCTTTGTGAAATGTTTGGCAGCCTTTGATAAAAAGGAGATTGCTTTTTAGGCAAAGAAACAGCTCAGAGTAAAGATTTAAACCAATACATGTTTGAATAACCCATAGAACAAGAGAATAGCAATACTGTTGATTTGTGTTTTGTTCTCAAAGAAGTTCTTAAGCAATAAAAAATTTTAACTTTTTGATCTTTGTTATGTTTGTTTTTTCGTAAAAATATGTTTTTTTAACGGCAAAAGGAGAGGTGGGTAACAGATCCCTAACGGAAGGCACCTCAGGTGGGCAAAGTGTAAAGTTTTAAACCACGAGTAGGCAAAGTAAAAACGGGCCATAGCACAGGTGGGTTTACTGTAATTATCCCAAAATCTTAACCCACACCCAACCAACTCCAGCATCCCCCCCCCCCCCCCCCCCTCCCACTTCTTTTTTTCATCCCAAAAATTAAGACCGAAACTCATCTCCTTTGAGGAATCAATTTACATTGTGAATATATGAAACTCTAGTATCCGGCAGTCAGGAATTGATAATCCTAAGACAACCCAACTACAACTACTGTTCTGGGCTCCTCCAAAAGATAGGCCCCAGGTTTATGATGTATTACATCCCTCATGGTGTTTTATTAGTAAGCTCTCTTATACTAAATGAAATATTTTTCCTTTTCAGGTATAGTTTTCTTCACCATTCGATGGTGGGACCCAGCAACCTTTGCAGCCATGCACCCTGAAGGAACTTCTCACAGAGCTTCTTGGCCATATGTGGAGGGTAACTCCTACCTTTGGACATGGCTTTTTCTGGTTCCTTTAGTTGGTTATACCCTATGGCAGGCTCTCTATTTTCTCATTGTCAATGTCCTGCGTCGACAAAGGCTGTTAAGAGATCCTGAAGTCATGACTTCTTACAGGTAGTCAACTTTCTCCCTCTTAAAGTTTTTCACTGCTCATTTGTCAACTGTTGTGTGATTATTAAAATTAATTTTCTATGATTTAATTTTGTTGGATAGAATTTTGCCTCCCAGTTCCAACTGCTCCCTCCACCACCACCTAATTTATGTCCCCAATCTCCTAACTACTGACTTCTTGGTTTGGTAGGGAACTCTCAAAAAAGGCACAGAAAGCTAACAATATTTGGTGGCGCTTAAGTGGTTTGCTCGGGGATGAAAATCGCTTGCTCATGTACATTGTGTTCCAAGGCTTGTTTACTGTAGCAACCATGGCCCTTACAGTCCCCATCTTCTTGTCATATAAATTGCATGTGATTTTCCAAATACTGAAGGTTTCTGCTACTGTATGGTATGGTGGAAGCTTTCTGCTAGAGGTAATGCCTCGGCAGGTGATTCTTAAGGAGAAGAAGAAATTGGAAATGCACCCAATAACTCAGCAAGATCAATCCTCCGGTGTGACGAAAAATACCACAATGATGAATAATTCTACCGGGACAGTTATAACAAATTAGTCATACTTTGTAGAAAGTTTTTAAATAGCATCGTGTTTCTTTAGCAGATCAATGCTAATGATTTGTTTGTTAAAGTTGGATCTTGGGGTATTGTAAATAATTTTATTTGCTATATACACTTCTGCAGATTTTGAAATTTTGTAGAATTCAGATTGGAATCTGATCATGGCAGTGTTTCAATTTTCGAGTCAACAATGTCCTGCTGTGTATTGTTATAAAGTGCACCTACGTATTACTTTTTTTTTAGCTTGGTGAAGTTACTGGATTTTGAGCAGCAAACTTAGTTGGCTATAAATTCTTCCATTTTGAAAGCTAATGGTGATTTTATTGTGTTTTCCTCTACTTGGCCGCTCTTGCCATTTGGTCTGCAGTTTATAATGCTATTAAGTGTTGAAATATTAAAGCAATGCTTTGCCTTCAAATCATAGGGAATTGTTTAGAGCATCTTCAGCAGCTTATCTAAATTTTTGTACTGTTTGGACAGTGAACAGTAATATTTAGTTTTTACCTACCTACTTTTTCAATTACACTTTCTAATAGACTCTATATCTTTTTTCCCATCTCATTTAAATATTATTTCTTCATTCATTCTTTATTCTTTTTTTAATCATCATTTATTTTTCTTATTTTCATTCTCAACAACTATATTTTTTAATGAGAAGTATTATATCCACGACATTTTTCGCAATACTTTCAGAAGAATCACAACAAAATCTTATGTGGAAAGTTATTACTAGTTCTAATTTGAACCCACCACTAAAATTATTTTTTTACTAGCTAATTACAATTTGTTACTTAAAATTTATTGTGAAAATATTGTGATAGTATTTCTTAATTGTCATTTCTTATTCTTTATATTATTTTTTCTTTCAATTTTATCCATACGCTTTTTTTTTCTTTTTTTTTCTCCACTATACACGTAGACTCACTCTAGCTCTCTTCTTTTTCTTTTTCTACTTGATTCCAATCACTTTCTCCAGCTCTCTCTCTCTCTCTCTCTCTCTCTCTCTCTCTCTCTCTCTCTCTCTCTCTCTCTCTCTCCTTTTTCTTTTTTTACTTGATTCTAGAACATTCTCTAGCTCTCTATGTGATAAGAAACAGAGAAAGAACAAGCGAGAAATATCTTGCTTACTCCACCGTTGATCAAAGGACACAGGCAGACACAAAATCTTGCTTGCTCCACCGTTGCTAACTCTCTGTTCTTTTTTTGATTTGATTAATTTAAAGATTGTGTTTTTGAATTTGTATTTTAATTATGCTTGAGTTTAGAGATGTTTAAGAGAAATGATTGTTGTGTTTGTAGCCGTTGTGAGAGGAGAGAGAAAGAATTGTTTTTTATTGAGTTGTATGATTTTTTTAAGTAGAAAAATTTAATTGGAGTTGCTACAGTGTTTTCTATATCTAGAGAAGCACTGTAGCAACTTCAAAAAAATTTTGGATAAGTTTTGTATTTGGAGAATCTGTTGGAGCTAAATTTTAGGGTTTGTTCTCCAAAAAATAGATTTAGCAAATCTATTGGAGATGCTCTAGGATTCCAATGCTTAGTTTTAAAAGCTAGTGATACCACCTCTCTCAATATGTGATGAAAAGTTTCAGATTTATGTATTTCACATGTTTTGCCATTTTCCTGTTGTCTAACCCCTTGAGCTCGTTCTTGTAATGCACCATGCACCGTAGCCTATATTTAACAAATATTGGAATGTTGGCTTTGACTTCCTCACTTTATTGCATTTCCTAAAAACCCAATTTTTGGGCTCTCTCCCTTCATTTCAGTCCATTAAAAAATGTCGCAAACAAATTTTGAATACTCTTTGATTTTTTATATAAAAATGGAAATTGTTGTGACATTTAGTACAAAATTAATCATCTATGTTTTCCGAGATTTAAAAGATGCTGAATTTCATTTTCATAGATAATTACATGGTAGTGTATTAACTATTAAGAAATAATTATTTTGCATTTTTTTCATTTTTGATATTTTGTTTATATATATATATATATATATATATATATAGGAGCATGATTTTAAGGAGCCCAAGCCCAAGTAAAATTGGGCCATAAATAAAGATAAGCCCACTGAAGCCTGGCTCACTTTAAGACTGAGCCACCCCAAAAGAACCAAACTTTGGACCATGGACCGAGTATAGCGCTACCCAAAATTCGAGGATGATCTCACCGAGGACTATATTTGAAATCAATATCCATACCGAGCTAATAGAGATAGATCACCTTCCGATCTCCCAATGAATAATTCTAGAAGGTATGAGATTGTTCGAGGGAGCTTCCTGATGATTCGACAGTAAACTCCGCATTAATGAGGATCACCTGCATGGCATAGTTGCATTTAATGCTAGAGGACGGGTCTGAGCAGTAAAAGAAGCCCCAAAAGTCTTCATTCATGATGAAAATAAGAAAGGACGAGTCCGATGGGACAAAAAGTTATCCAGTTGTATAGAGATAGCACATCCTGGAGAAGTAAGAAGAGTAAATATAAGAGAAGATAAGGGCAAGACGGAGGGGACACATAAAAGGGGACCAAAAAACACTAAAGAAAGAATTGTGGAGAGAAAGAGTGAGGATTCTTGTAACATTCTAGTAGTGCTGTTCTTGAGAGGAACTTTGTAACATTATTCCAGTGAATTGAATAATATATCTTATTTTATGTAGTTTTTACGTAAATGTTTGTTGTTTTTGATCAAATTTTCCACTGTAGATTGTTATCAACTTATAATATAAATTAATTGTGATTCCTACTTAATCTTTAGTTAAGTTCTGGCTTGCACAATGCTAATTTGGATCTTCATAAATTAAAAAAAAAAAAAAAAAGGTTTCATACCTGGACCCCCCTCCCTCAAAAGAAATTCTAACTCCTTCCTTGTCTGGAACGCACACAAACACCAAACAATATCCTATCCCTTTACAGAGGCTTAAGTGGTGGTGGAAAGTGGTTGTCAACACTCAACATGCCTTGCAATGCATCAAATTTCAATTAGCCAGAGAACGAAATCCATTTATGAGCACACGCAAAAACCACAATGACATTGACTTTAGCACACTCTAAAAATTTTGTAAAATTTGTTCACATCCAAAATAAAAAAAAAGAGGTGTAATGTTAGAAATACATAAAGTCTCACAACTTTTGTCACGACAATTTATGAATGGTGAAAGTAAAATAATGAGTTCACACCTCTACAACTCACCACAACTCACTTTTCACTACGTTGCAAGTTGTGATAAAAATTATAAAATTTTAAGTGACTATTAACGTGATACAATAGTCAGCGAGGCGGCGATGGTCGGTATGGTTTGATCCGAGTCACATAATTTATTATTATTAACTAGTCCTTATCATTGTTCTACTACTCAAACCTCTGAAAAATTCACCCACCATTCTAAAATCCACTACACCTAAGGCACATCAAACTCCACACACCCACCACCTAATCCATTCAATACATCACATCAAAGCAGACAATTCCAACGCTATTAAGGAGATCCTGCGGTTCAAATTCAAAATCAAAGTCAACCTCACTCACACCCAATACATATTGAAGCGAGTATAAGATAGGGGTGAAACTTGAAAGTGAAACTTATCACAATTGTTAATAGAATATGGATGATGACGTCACCAACCCACATTTGTTATATGTCTGTGTTCTTTAGAATTAGTTTAATCATTACACAAGTATAACTGTTTGTAGATTATAAAGATAAAGATAGAAGAGTAAGTCTCTAAAATGGATCTTCCAGAGTAGAAATTTTGTATATATATAAAAGAATTAGTCTAACCAACCATAAACCTCTGATCGGGTTGAAAGTATTATAAATATAAAGACACCCTTTTCTAAGTACAACGATAACATAGACTTCTTTCTTTGGCTTTAGAACTCTATAAACTCTTGACTCTCTCTGTCTCTCTCTCTGCGTGTGGATATATAATAAGGCTTTGTTTGGTTGAAACATTAGCAAAAAGAAGAAGGAGATCGATGATGGTGGAGTTGTTTGTGCTAGGGTGTACTGGAGTCGTTCTGTTTCTCCACGGAGCCAATTTCTTCTTTCATTTCCTCACTCAACAAGTTGCCATTCGATCACTCAGGTATTTAGCTCTCTGAATCTTTTTCTTTTCTGGGATTATATAGCTGAATATCTTTAAAGGGTTTCAAAAGAATTATTAGTCTGAGGCTTTTTATTTGGAAAACTTTTTCTTTCCTGGGGCTTCATGAATCTCTTGATAGAAGTATGGAACCCAGAATGTGTTTGATCTCAGTTGGCATCGAAAAGTTAATAAACTTTCCCTCAGAATTCTAAATTTCCTATTGATGTTTGGGTTGAAAATTAAAATAGATGATCTTCTTGTCTCGTTTATATCCTAAGAGGAAAAAATCGAGAAAAAAAAAAACCCTATAATTTAGGTGCTATAATGTTTTTTTTTTTTTCTTTTGTTGATAACATATGCTATATTGTTGGTTGAGAAAAATAGCTGGTGTGTACGAAACTAAAAATACGATAATCTTAACAATAAGTCTTATTGCACAAAACTGTAGAGATGAAAAGTTATTATTGACAGGTAAATAAATACTTCTTTTTTTTGTTGCGGTAAATAAATACTAATATTAGTACTAAGCTCATATAAGAATCACTAAAAATATTGTAATTTTTTTTTTATATGTAGCATTATTTTTTTGTGTTTTTATGTATTTATTTGATTGGATATGTAGCATTACTCTAATCTTAGAAGATGCTATGTTAGTGATGAAAAGTTTATTAATTCTATGGTTGGTTAGAATTTAAACAGTTGTGGACTAAGATATTAGCACAAAAGTGAAGGTAGGTAAGGTACCACTCATTCCAAGCATACAAAATGACAAAAACGTAATGCCATAGTTTGTTTAGGTTTTTCGTGCATGTTTTTAATATTGTTGGTCGGTCTTGAAAGTATGGTGGACAACAATCATTGATGTTTTTTTATTTGTTTATGAAAAGCAAGAAGATTTTATTGAAACAGAAACTGTACAAAAATCATTGATGTATTAGTATTGTGTCATGCATTTTAATGATTTTTTTTATTCTATAAGCTTGACATTTTATGATGACCTGGCTTGATGTTGATTTTTCCCATTATTATTATGATATTGGATGTTTTTATACCAGTGTTAACATTTTTTATTTAAAATTTTTATTTTCTGTTCCAGTTTCTTTGGATCTGTTGGATGGTAGATCAAGACATAAATGCTGCAGCTCATGTAGTATGGAGAATAAATACAATTCCAAAGAAGGAATGGGAGTTTATTTTGCACCTGCCGTGAAGCTTTGTATATATTTATTATGATCAACATTTTGGCAAGCTTAATTTGGTGCATAATGGGGGAAATATAAATGGAAGGGTTTCGTTGAAAGTTTAATGGAGCCAAATTATGTTGCAAATTGTAATCCAATATTTACTTCCAATACTCACCAATGAATACTCCACTCCATATGTAGTAGTAGTCAACTTCTTCCTCAATGCGTGTTGTACAAATTCTCAAAATCTTTTGATGCTTTCTGATGAGGCCTACTTCACACGCTGACCTTCTGCTGCATGGGCCATCCATGTTTAATTCATATCCAACTCCACCCAGCTAATGGCTTCCCCTTCACTTTTGGATCAAACAATTTGCCTTGGGATTAATCATGTATGTGTGTCTGTTTTGCCTTATGATTTTTTGTTAGCTTTTGGTTTTTATATACAGTTTTTTAAAAATATAAGTATAATTTAGCACACTTTTAATAAAAAAAAAAAAAAAAAAAGTTGATGTTAAATGCGCATATAAGAGTGTAGGCACAAAATAGATGGAGAAAAGCATAACCCATTGTCTGCCATGAATTGGTAGGAATACCTTACAAAAATGAATAAACTGAACTTTTTCTTTTTTTGTTGCTTTGGTTGTTGGGTGAACCTAAAGTAGAAGCAAGAGAGAGAGATTTTTTTAGTTGGGTCTCAAAGGTGTTTTTTGGAATGGGTTAAAGCTAAATACTAGAATTTTATTCGAAAAGAAAAGGAGACTGGGTAGGTTCAGCACGTGAAAGGTAGCTAAGGTTTAGCTTTAATGAAACTTAATAAATTAAGAATTGTCGGTGAAAAATCCAAGAATCAACAGAAGTTTTGGCTTTAAAGTTTGTATGATTTATGTTTTTTTTTTAATATATATATATATTTTAAATTTTATGATTTTGGAATGCATAGAAGGGCTTTGGCACTTGCTTGGTTTAACTCTCTCTCTCTTTCTTTTTTTTTTTCTTTTTTCTTGACTTATTTTTTAAAAAATAAAAATAAAGCTTTTATCGTATAATTATCTAACATTCAAAATATTAAGAATAAAAAAAGATATGCAAGGGCTTTGGCCCTTAAATAAAGGGGGTAATGTGGGTCCAAAGCTTCTAGTGCACTAAATCTGTTGAAATGATGACATGTATCTTTTTTTTTTTTTTTTTTTGAGAAACAAATGACATGTATCTAAAAATGAATACGTATCACAATTCCAACTATCTAATGTCATTGTACCTAATCAAAACCCTTACATAAATGAGGTTTCCATATACCATCAATTATTATTGAATCATGACATGACATATCTAGTGGCCCAAAGGCAAAAAGTCCAATAAAAAAACAATTCATATGGTAAACGTGCCATTGCCAAGTCTTTTTATATATATTTATTTTAATGTAAACATGCCAAGTCTAATAGTTGCCTAATTTCTTGAACTAATGTCTAATGATATGGAAAATGATTCGCCATAACCTTGATGAAAATTTGGGAGTACTTAAAGAACTATTTGGCCATTGTTTATGTCAAAAGACAATTGAAAAAAAGAAAAAGAAAAAGAAAAAAAAGAAATTCAAAAGGTTATTGTTAATGCAATCATGAGGGATTCAACCCAAGTTCATTGGTCTAGTCAAGGCATCATCATTAGATATATCAAACCCTTTTGAATAGGAATGACAATAGATTGGGTTTGGGGCGGGTTTCCTTGTTAACTAAACGAGTTTTTTTTAACCCCCAAACCTGCCTCTATGGGCCCCGCCTAGCCATGCCACTTCAAAGCCCAATCTAAAAGCCCCTAAACCATGACCTAATCTATAAAAAAAAAAAAAAAATCAATTTTATGTTAAACCAATCCCACACGCCGTTGGCCACCCATCTGTACATGGCAAATACACACACCCAACTAGTATCATACCCATTATCAAGCAATTTTGGACAACTTATTTACAAATTCTAGCAGCATTAAAACGATAATCTATTAATTGGATAATCACAAATATCTAAAAAAAATGTTTTTGGCCCAACAACAATATCGAAGTTAACCAAGCAGAGGTCTTAAATAAGAATATACATGTAGAGGTCTTAGGAAACCAGGCAGCGAACCCAAAAAAAATGTGGAAAATGAGAAGCCAAGAATGATGAACCTGTAAGGTGTGGTCGGCAACTGACTGAGGGAGTGAGTGTGAGGGTGTGGCCCACGGCAGAGAGAGTAAGAGTGAGAGCTTGAGAGAGGTGGCTGAAATAAGAATGAGATTGATTAGGTTTAGGGTTTGAAAATAGTTAGGGTTATATGTATAGTTAAGGCATTTTAGTAATTTAAATATAAATAAAATCGGTTCGGGTTCAGGGTGGGTAATACCCACACCCGACTTGAACCCGCTTTGGGTTGGATTATAAAAACCCAAACCCACCCCTAATGTTACATGGGTCGGGTACCCGTGGGTCAGATTAATCTTTAATCCCTACTTTTGAATTCATTTTCTTATTAGGATTATGCATACAGCATACTATCATATAATTTTTATTCCAATTTTGTAACTTAAATTGTTGTATCATCAACTCCTTCGTCCTTTTAAAATCTTTGTAGAAGAGGAAAAGAGGGAGGAAGTCAAGGCCAAAGTGTGGCTCAATCAATAAATAAAAAAAAGTACAAGCATATTGCCAAGAGTACAAATAGCCTCTCGAGCGTCACGAATACAAGCTTTGAAAGTGTGCTAAATCTTGCATTGGGTTGCCAACCCAAAGCGTTGAACATACAAAATCAGGACTTTACATATCTAGGTAGAAATTAGACACTGTTGATCCAAGCTAGATAGGGTTTACAATACCATTAAAATGGACGAGAGTTGTAGCGATGGAAATCTTGAATATTTTTGAGAATCGCAGCAAGAGATGGTTCAAGTCCATCAAACCTTTATATATCTATTTATATATATAAAAAGATCCACTTAATTATAATAAAAGGTAGGTGTAGGAAGTCTTAAAGTAGGTCATTATAAAGTGGAGTGGAGTGGCAAAACAACAATAACTATAAATTAATTATAACCAAAACATACTTAACAGTACGGGCCTTGGCTTCATGCTTTGTTCACAATGTTAGGGTAATATTTTCTATGTAATTGGCTAATCTTTTGACAAAATACACTTTATTTGTAATTGAATAGATCTAAGTTAGGTTTAATATATCAAGTAGTATGTTGTTCCAACATATCAAGTGGTATCATTAAAGACATGAAGGTTGATTCAAGAAACAAATGAAGAAAAATTGTTTCATTAAGTCTCGACAAAAGTTTGACAGATGCTGCTATCGAAGTTTAATAGAAAAGCTTAACACAAGCTCGATCTATCAAGATCTACGATTTCAGAATTTCTAGATCCGAAATTCGGCTCATGATGACTTGGGTAATTAGGGTTCTTTTCCCACAACCCTAGGTATATATAATGACTATTTTAGAAGTTATTATTCACAGAATTAGAGACTCATAACTCATACACTATGTAAGAAGCTACTGTGTTTTGTATGCCTTAAGGTTCTGTAACCAAGTGCTTCATGATCTTCATCGTTTATGAAGTGAAGAACTTTGCAGTCGATAACAATCAATCAAGTTGCTGGAGTTAGTTATGTACTGGGATCCGTGCAAAGGAGTTAGTCACATATTGGAGATTTGTGCAACAAATGAAAGAAGTTTGCTACAAGATTAAGTTCAATTGGGTATTGTAACAATGGTTCAATTGTAGGTTGGAATTTTGGAATAGGTCAGGGTAGTGGTAAGATTCTTCATACTTGTAACCGTTTGATTATTTTTTAGTGAGTTTTTGGGAGTAGTGACCTTAAATTTACCCGGTGGAGTTTTTGCCTTGCAAGAGGTTTTTCCCATTTGTCCACAAATCACCATATTAATTTATTTTCCGCTGCATGCTAGTTATTTGGCGACTTGTTGGTGCCTCGTCAATTTTTTGGTGCCTCCACGAAAATGAGGGTCAATCTATTTTAACCCAACACGCAAAGTAGCCTAGATGAGTTGTTGTCTTAGTTGAGGGTGATGAGAACCAAGATCCCATGGATGGTGAGGATTGGACGGAGAATGAGGGTCAACAAGCGACAGGGGAGGTGGTCGATGAAGGTGAGGTAGGGCAACTAGCTATGGAGCCCTTTTATTTATTTATTTTTTTTATAAATAGAAGATTTTATTAGCACCAAACAGACAAACTATAAAGGAATAGTTCTTAACAAGAGCAATCTCCAAACAGGGAGGACACCAACCAAAACCAACCACCCCCACAAAATTAAAATTCAAAGACCACTCTGCAAAATAATGAGCTGCAGCATTGGCAACTCTAGAGGCCCAGCTAAAAGATAAATCCCGGAAACGAGAGACCTTAAGAGAAATATCTTGAACAATAGTCCTGATTCTCCACGGTTCACTAGAAACTGAAAAGTAAAGAGCCTGGTAGCAAATAAGCGAGTCTCCTTCCAAAACAACCGAGCCAAAACCTTTATCAATTGACATGCACATCGCCAATCTTATCGCTTCAACCTCTACTTGAAGACGGAGGATGATTTCCACTTTTTTAGAGCACACAAAAACCAGTTCCCCTCTCCAGTTTCTGGCCACAACAGCAGCAACCGAGTGATTAACTCCCACTGCAGCGTCGACATTAATCTTAATTACACCCGTATTTGATTTAACCCAAATGGATTGAGAGGAGGAGCTGGGTTGGACAGAACTATGGAGCCCAATAAGGAAGTGGAGCCATTCATACTTCATTGACGTGAATATCGTTATGCCAGTTAACCGAGTTACATGGGTGTGAGTTTGGAGAGCAATAAAGACACATTGATGAAGAGCTGATCAAATTGAGGGGCAAAGCAAGAGAAATTTTAACTCTCCTTTCCCAGTTCCCAATATTGTAGTCACGTGGAGGTGGAGTGGCTTACAAAACCAAAAAAATGGAATACAAAAGTCAAAAATAATAAAGCACAATGACAAATACAAAGCACAATGAAAAAACTGGAAGACAAATGAGCATAAAAAGAAGAAATGAAGGAGGAGGAGGGACGAAATGGACTACAAAAAAAAAAAGACTTTAGGCTGCGTTTGAAAAACGCGGCCTAAGGTCCGAAAAACGCGGCTATAGGTTATGACTGCGTTTTTTTAGGCCGCGTTTTTAAATGTGGCCTAAACCCCGCGACTATAGGCCTTCGGGGTCTATGGCTGCACTTTTTCAAACGCGGCCTAAAACCAAGGTCTATGGCCGCGTTTAAAACGCGGCCTAAGACCAAGGTTTATTCAAAAAAAATAATTCTGAAAATATTCAAAAGAAAATAATTCTGAAAAAGCATGTACACAAACCCAGCAAAAGCATGAACACAAACCCAGCAAAAGCATGAACATGAACACAAACCCAGCAAAAGCATAAACACAAACCCAGCAAATATAAACAAGAACACAAATATTTGAACACAAACCCAGCAATTTGAACACAAACCCAGCAAAAAATTTGAACACAAACACAACAAATATTTGAATACAAACCCAGCAACAAATTTGAACACAAACACGTTACATATTTAAACAAACACAAACCCAGCAAAAAATTTAAACACAAACACCACAAATATTTGAACACAACCCAGCAAAAAATTAAACATGGTGTAAACACAAATATAAATGCAATTTAAATTAAACAAGGTCTATTCATGCCAAGAACACAAACCCTGCAAACACAAACACCAAGCCGCCACAAATAATTCTAAAATTTGAACACAAACACCAAGCCGCCACAAGATCGGAAATCGGAGATCTGGCAAAACCCTAGCCTTGAGATCGGAAATCGGAGATAGAAATCCAAGCGTCGATCTCCGATCCGATCGGAGATGGAGGCTTGGAGCTCCAAGCGTCGATCTCCGATCCGATCGGAGACCGAGGCTTGGAGATCCAAGCCTCCATCTCCGATCCGATCGGAGACCGAAGCTTGGAGATCCAAGCCTCCATCTCCGATCGGATCGGAGACGATCGGAGACCGAGGCTTGGAGATCCAAGCCTCCATCTCCGATCCGATCGGAGACGGAGATGAGGCTAGGGTCGGAGACTCAGAGATGAGGCCGCGTGTGTCCGATCTAGGGTCCGATCTCTAGTTTATGAGACTCGGAGATGAGGCTAGGGTTGAGCAAAAATTTTGCTCAACCCAGTCAAAACACTTATATACAAAGCAAAGATTTTGAGGCCGCGTTTGAAAAAACGCGGCCCCATAAGAGACTGAAGCCGCGTTTTATGAACGCGGCTTCAGAAATTTGCTTGAGGCCGCGTTTTTAGACGCGGCCTCAACATCTTTTTTAGGGCCGCGTTTGGAAAACGCGGCCTGAAGCTAAAATCTTGGGCCGCGTTTGCAAAAACGCGGCCCATTAGATAGACTGAAGCCGCGTCTTTAAAAACGCGGCTTCAGTCCGTTTTGGGCCACGTTTTTGCAAACGCGGCCCAAAAAAACGGGGCCTAAAGGCCCCGTTTTTTGTAGTGTGCAGAGAAGAAGCCAAGAAGGTATGATGGGGTGGATGTGTTAACTGTTTAGGCTACTGCCAAGTAACGGTCACCTGCCAATGCCCAATGCCATGGTTGGATTTAAAACTAATTTTATTGTAAATTGTAAACTATACCCCTAAAAAAGAGTATAGTGACAAGATGCAAACACCTCAAATTTTAAGGATAATATCTAAATTCTGAAATGTTAAAATGTAAAATCTAAAAGCTCTAAAATTTTAAAAGGTAAATTTTAAATTCTAAAATTTTAAAATGTAAAATTCAAATATCATCAAACTTGGATATTACCTTTAATTTTAATTTTATGCATTTATCCATATGTCAAATTTCAATACCGGCCGAAATTCACCGAAATAGGATATTTTTGATACCTGATATGTCACGTGGGATCGCACGTGGCCTTTAAATTTTGAAGAAAACAACTCTGCGCTCAACGTCTCATTCTCTCCTACACAATGCCCTAGCCGTGTACTGTACATCAAGTTCTAGTTCCCAGAGTGAGTGTTCCTGTTCCGCGCGATGCTCTCCAGCCCAAGATTATGTTGGAAGCAAATCAACAATTACTTGGGTTGGGAACTTAGTTAAATCATGAATTATATCACTTTTCTCTTTATTTCTTGAAGCTGTACTCAATGCTCAAATGGACCATGAAACTTTGGTGCCTCATTTCCCTCCAAAAACCTCTTCTCCAACCACTTTACCTACCAACCCATTTTCTCTTTTCTGCTAAATTTATCCAAACCTACGCTAAATTTAGCGGAGACCCACAAACCACAACAGCTATTTTAAGCTCTTTCCATGCAAAAATCTTCACACCCCCCACCTCTATATCTTACTCTAAGCTCCTCTCACAATGCACTGCTTCCAAGTCTGTGACTTTAGGTATGGAAGTCCATGCTCACATGATCAGATTTGGATTATCTGAGGACCCCAGTTTTCGGAATCATTTGATTAGTCTGTACTCAAAGTGTCGGTGTTTTGGGTATGCACGGAAGCTGGTTGAGGAAAGTTCTGAACCGGATTTGGTTTCTTGGTCTGCTTTGATATCTGGGTATGCACAAAATGGGCTTGGTGAGGAAGCCCTTTTGGCCTTTCATGAGATGCATTTGTTGGGTGTTAAGTGCAATCAGTTTACGTTTCCTAGTGTTCTTAAGGCGTGCTCAATGACAAAGGATTTGGAGCTAGGGAAGCAGGTTCATGGCATTGCAGTTGTGACAGGGTTTGAGTCTGATGTGTTTGTTGCGAATACTTTGGTTGTTATGTATGCAAAATGTGGGGAATTTGGGAGTTCGAGGAGACTGTTTGATACAATTCCTGAGCGGAATGTTGTGTCGTGGAATGCGTTGTTTTCTTGTTATGTGCAGGGTGATTTCCGTGGAGAAGCAGTGGATTTGTTTCAGGAAATGATTTTGAATGGAATTAGACCTAATGAGTTTAGTTTGTCCAGTATACTGAATGCGTGCTCAGGTTTGGGGGATGATAGTCAAGGAAAGAAAACTCATGGGTATTTGATAAAGCTTGGGTATGATTCTGATCCATTCTCAGCAAATGCACTTGTTGATATGTATGCAAAAGTAGGAGATATTGAAGATGCAATTGCTGTTTTTGAGGAAATAGCAAGACCTGACATTGTTTCCTGGAATGCTGTTATTGCTGGTTGCGTTCTTCATGAGTACCATGGTTGGGCTCTAAATTTGTTTGCGCAAATGAAAAGGTCAGAAATATGTCCAAATATGTTTACCTTATCTAGTGCTCTTAAAGCTTGTGCTGGCTTGGGGCTCAAGGCATTGGGTAGACAGTTGCACTCTAGATTGATAACGATGGATATAGAATCAGATTCGTTTGTGGGTGTAGGACTGATAGATATGTACTCAAAGTGTGATATGATGGGTGAAGCGAGGATGGTTTTTTATTTGATGCCAAAAAAGGACTTGATTGCATGGAATGCTGTTATCTCTGGACATTCACACAATGGAGAAGACATGGAGGCTGTATCCGTTTTCACTGAGATGTTTAAGGAGGGAATTGGATTCAACCAGACTACGTTATCCACAGTCCTAAAATCTACAGCTAGTTTGCAGTATATCAATTTTTGTAAACAAGTTCATGCACTTTCTGTAAAATCAGGTTTTCATTCTGACAATTATGTTGTAAACAGCATTCTTGATACATACGGAAAATGTAGCCATGCTGAAAATGCTGCAAGAATTTTTGAAGAATGCCCAATTGGAGATCTAGTGGCTTTCACATCCATGATCACGGCTTATGCTCAATATGGTCAAGGAGAGGAAGCACTAAAGCTCTATTTGCAAATGCAAGATAGGGGAATCAAGCCGGATCCATTTGTTTGCAGTTCCCTTCTGAATGCCTGTGCAAATTTATCAGCATATGAACAAGGAAAACAGATACATGTCCATGTTCTGAAGTTTGGATTCATGTCTGATGTCTTTGCCGGGAATTCCCTAGTCAACATGTATGCAAAATGTGGAAGCATAGATGATGCAGACCGTGCTTTCTCTGAGATACCTGAGAGAGGAATAGTTTCTTGGTCTGCAATGATCGGGGGACTTGCACAACATGGGCATGGGAAACAGGCCCTCCAACTGTTTAATCAGATGCTTCATGATGGTGTCCCCCCCAATCACATAACTTTAGTTAGTGTCCTTTGTGCATGCAATCATGCGGGTCTGGTAACTGAAGCCAGACAATATTTCAATTCAATGAAAGAATTGTTTGGTATTGAACCAATGCAAGAGCATTATGCTTGTATGATTGATCTCCTTGCCCGTGCTGGAAAATTAGATGAAGCAATGGAACTAATGAACACGATGCCATTTCAAGCTAATGGTTCAGTTTGGGGTGCACTTCTTGGAGCAGCAAGAATCCATAAAAATGTTCATCTTGGCCAACATGCTGCTAAGATGCTCCAAACTCTTGAACCAGAGAAATCTGGTACCCATATTCTTCTTGCAAACATTTATGCATCAGCTGGCATGTGGGAAAATGTTGCAAAGGTAAGAAGGCTTATGAAAGATAGCAATGTGAAGAAGGAACCTGGAATGAGTTGGATTGAGGTCAAAGACAAGGTATACACCTTTATTGTGGGAGATAGAAGCCATTCTAGAAGCAAGGAAATATATGCCAAGCTTGATGAGCTGGCTGACCTTATGAATAAAGCTGGCTATGTTCCCATGGTAGAGATTGACCTCCATGATCTAGAACATAGTGAAAAGGAGCAGCTTTTATTCCACCATAGTGAAAGGCTTGCAGTGGCTTTTGGTTTGATTGCTACTCCACCAGGAACTCCAATTAGGGTGAAGAAGAATCTTCGAATTTGTGTGGATTGCCATGCCGCATTCAAGTTCATCTGTAAAATTGTCTCAAGGGAGATTATCGTGAGAGATGTCAATAGATTCCACCATTTTAAAGATGGTTTGTGTTCTTGTGGAGACTATTGGTGATTTCTGTGGGGGAGAAGTGTTACCTTTCTTTCCAACCAAGTATACCCCCTATGTATACAATTCCCCATTCGTAATCTGACACAAGGGCATATTGGAGGCCTATCATGAACCTATGGCCTTTTCATACTGTGATTTGTGTTTTAATGTCTAGGTGACTCATCTTTTGGGGGCTCTAAAACAAATGCAAATGATGCCAATGAGCTCTAGCTCAAAATTCAAATGGTGCTTCCTACTTAGGCTTTGTTTGGTTGGGAGATGGAAAACTGGAGGGATTGAAAACGGTGGGGGATGGAAAGTGGAAGGATAGAAGAGTTAAATAAGGTAACATTATATGTGTAATTGTTGTTTTGATTAATAGAAAGCATTACATACACCATTTGTTTATGTTATATTTTTTTGTTAATATTTCTATGTCAGGACCCCAAGATTTTCCCCATGAATATTGCTTGTTCTGTGACTTTTGTTCCTCTTTGGTGGATATGCTATCTGTTCAAGAAATGGCATTACTATCTTTTGGTAAGCTTTACAATATTGAGAATTTATTCATATTCCATAATTGCGTGAGTTCATTTATTTCTTGATTTATAAAGCTTAATTAAGTTTTTAGGCAATGGGGTATTGAATTCTGGTAGCGACTTTTTGTTTTTGGTTATGTTGTTACTAATCATAGGCCTTTGTGTCATTTCTGTTAGATATTTGTATGAATTTGGAGGGTTGGAACCAATTGAGGACTGGACTAGAATAACTCACAGTGATGTCATATATTTGTGTGCAATCAACAGATTGCGGTGGTGAGGTGCTGAGTAAAGACTTCTTGGCAAAAAGTTTGACAAAAGCATGCACTGTTAAAACTTGTTTCTTTCTTTCGCCATTATTTGTATTGTTTCTTAACTTCTAATGGAAGTGAAGAATGGTAATTTGTGAGGGCTGTGCGAATGAGATATTGGTAAGTTCTGTGTGAATGAGACTTTGCTATGTCAAAAATTTCCTTTCTTTTTTTTGATAAGTCAATTTTTTTTCCTCTTTCTATTTTTATATATTTCGTTAATGCATCCCATTGAAATCTTGAGGGAGTTTTACATAGTTTTTCCACTTTAATTTTAACTTTGCCCCCATTGATCCAAAGTTTCTAGAGACCATGACACGTGATCATTTTACATTGTTATATGTATATTTCATTGTTGGAGTAACCTAAGATTAAAAAAGAAATGAGGAAGTGACGTAATTGTTCTTGTGTCTCAGGATGTTTGCTACTATGCGTATATAATCTTCTTAGTCGAACCACTATGGTTTGCTTCTCATTTTCTGAGGTGAGCAAGTACTCCTAGGGCACTCTGCAGCGTGCACCTCAATTGGGAAATTATTCACTTGTCCAAAATTTTGGCTCGTTTCTATGTTACTGCAGGGAACATTAGCATGGGCATTAATTGTACCAAATGCAATATTTTTTTCTTCAGGTAAAGTATCCAGCAACCATGGCTGCAGCCATGCACCGGAAGGAACTTCTTGCAGAGCTTCTTGGCCATATGTGGAGGGCAAAACTTACCTTTGAACATGGCTTTTTTTTGGTTCAATTAGTTGCTTATACCCTATGGCTGGCTCTCCATTTTCTCATTGTTAATGTCCTGGGTCAACAAAGGCTGTTAAGAGATCCCGAAGTCATTTCTTACAGGTGTCTCACTGCACATTTACATCTGTAGTGCGATTATAACTGGCCATAAAATTAATTTGCTGTTATTTAATTTTTTTGGATAGAATTTTGCCTCCCAATTACAACCCCCCCCCCCCAAAAAAAAAAAAAAAAAAAAAGGAAAAAAAACTGTTTTTTGTCCCACTCTCCTGTCTACTAACTTGGTGGCGCTTAATTGGTTTGCTAGGGGGATCAAAATCGCTTATTCACGTACTTTGTGTGCCAAGCATTTTTACTGTAGCAACCATGGCACTTACAGTCCCCATCCTGTCATATTAATTGCATGTGATTTTCCAAATACCAAATGTTTCTGCATCTGTATAGAATGGTGGAAGCTTTCTGCTGTATGTAATGCCTAGGCTGGTAATTCTCAAGGAGAAGAAATCGGAAATGCAGCTGATGCAAAGTCAGCAAGATCAATCCTCAGGTGTGATGGAAGATACCATGATGATGTAACTCTACTGAGACAAACCAGTAGAACTTTTTTTAACAGTATACTTTGTGGAAGTAGTCATGACAAATTAGTTATACCTAGTAGAAATTTTTTAATTGTATCAAGTGTTTCTTTAGCGGATCAATGTTAATGATTTGTTTGTTAAGTTGGATCTTGGGGCTTTGTGAATAATTCTCATATGCTATATGCACATTTTCAGATTGAAATTTTGTAGAATTCAGATTGGAATCTGATCATGCAGTGTTTCAACTTTCAAGACAACAATGTCCCGCTGTGTATTGTGATAAAGTGCACCCCTGTACTACTCTTTTTTTTTTTTTTAAAGCTTGGTGAAGTTACTGCATTTTGAGCAGCAGACTTTGTTGGACTATTAATTCTCATTTTGCAAGCTGAAGATAATTTCATATTTTTTTCCCTGCTTGGCCACTCGAGTTTTTTGGCTAAATATTGTATAAATTCGAGTTTATTTGTGATATGTGTAGTGAGAAGAGAGGTGAATTTCGGTAATGGTATTGCCAAAATTGTGAGAAAAAAGTGAGAGGAGAGAGAAATGATATGACGGAAGGGAAAAGAGAGAAAAAGTGATTTTGGCAATATCATTACCGAAATATTTGCCCAATTTTCATGTTGTCCAATTGGCTTGATCGAAATTGATCTGGCCAAAATAAGGAGAGAGAAAAAAAAAAGTTGAATTATGGTAGTGTCATTACTGAAAGAGGAGAGAGGAGAGAGAAAAATAAAGTTGAATTGTGGCAATGTCATTGCTGTAATAGAGGAGATAAAGAAAAGAAAAGTTTAATTATGGCAATCTCATTGCCGAAATAGAGAGACAGGAAAAAAAAAAGTTGAATTGTGGCAATCTCATAGTTGAAATAGGAGAGAAAAAAAGTTGAATTGTGACAATTAAATTGCTTGGAGAGATTTTTTTTTTTTTTTGTATTTTGGCCAAAATAGGAGGGGAAAAAAATATTGTTGTCAGTGATTCTCTTTGACCAAAACAGTTTGGTGTGTGTGAAAAATTTTGTGCTAGATATGTCATTGTAATTTCATTTCATCACTATAAAAGTAAAAATTATTCGTTCTTTCTATAATTCATTTCATTGCAGAAATTGTCTCATAACTTCATTTCATTGCAAAAAAAAGTTAATAGTGCTCTCTACATTGTTACTTCATTCAAGCTATAGTCATTTTTTTGTCTTTTTATTTCTCCTCACCATTATAGAAGGCAGCATCCATTTTTTCATCTCCTCGCGCTAATTTTTAACAACCATTCCTCAAATTATTTCACTCTCTTTTGCTTCTTCTTTGTTGCATCACTCTTCTTCTTTGCTCTATTTCGCACAACTTAGGATTGTAAGTTTTGGTTTAATATGAGTTTCTTCTTTGTTTTATTAACTTACAGTTATAGAAACTACAAATTTATTTAAATGTGAGAAATAAAAATAGGATAAAGTTTAGTTACAAAATTGGTTGTAGTCTAAGACTACAACTTTACTTAATATCTTTCTATTGGAGGTGAATTTTGACAAATCTATCGTTGGATTACATTTTCTTATATCCTCTATACTTGCAAAATTTCTAGAAAATTAAAGATCAGTAGCTATATCATTAATAAATGGTTTAAATTGTAAGTTTTTATAGTTTAAAATTATGCATAAAATTAATATAAGCTTATAAATCATATAATAAATAATATCTTATTAATACAAAATTTGACACGTGTATTAAGGATATAAAGAACATATAATTCAACGGTTAGATTTTCAAAATATATAGTAATATTTATTTTATTGAGTAAGGTTGTAGTTTTAGACTACAACTAATTTTGCAGTTAAACTTTGTCCTTAAAAATATCAATTGTTATTGTAATGATATTATATAATAAATAATAATACCTATATTATTATTATTATTATTAAACCACAAACATTGTAAGTTGTACATTTCATTTAGCAAAATAAACTATGATAGTAAGTTTCTTTCCGCAACTCTATGAATTGAATTATCAATTCGTTCTTTATTTTGTTATTATTAATGTACAGGAAACTTTTTTTGTTATTATATATTAAAATTAATGTAAATATGACTTATCAATTATATTATAGTTATTGTGACGTACTTACATGTATATTATTATTATTATTATTTACTAAAGTAAATCCTACATTTGTGACTGTTTTAATTTAAATAAAGTTCCATTGATAACAAAAGACAAGTCTTTTTATGGTGGTTATTGGTTGGAAAATAATTTATTGTATAAATATATTTATTGTAAATATTATAAGCTAATACATTGAACATATTATGTATTGTTATATTAGAGTTAATATTTTTTTGTATGATTATGATTATGATTATTATTATGGTTTTGATTATGATTATTGTTGTTGTTGCTATTATTATTATTATTCAAAATTTAGATTAATGAATCTTTATTTGAGTTTCTTTCAATTTCATTATAATTAAGACTACAAGTATTGTAAGTTATATTTGATATTTACCATAATAATTTGTAATAGTCACTATATGAATTTGATCATTTTTATTTAATAACGTATTTGTGAACTAATGGAGTCGTCACCTAGATTAGATTTAGTAACCATATTGGGCCCTTTGGGCTAATCACTTACACACATGAACCCATGTACCAGATTATGGGTCCAGAGTTTGGGTATGGGTTGAGAAGGTGTTAGGCATCCAAGATCGCCCTGCTTGTGGGCCGGCCTCCATTATGTGTTGCTAGGCCATATTTAATTAAATAGTTTATTAAGAGAGCCCTAATCCTTAACCTAAACATACATAATACACTTTAGATAAAAATTACATATACAACATGTTAAAAACATGTCACAATATAAAAGGAAATAAATAAAACACAATCAAACAAAATAAATTAAAAATGGAAAGTTGACAATTAAATAAAACATACAAGGAAAAAATATCAAATGAACTAAATATGGCAAAAATATTCAAACAAACATGGTAAATAATTCAACATAAATAATTAACCTAAAACAAAGTCAAACATAATCAAATAACATGTTAAAATGTGATTAAAATAATAAAAACAAGATTTTGCCCTAATCTGGATTTGGGGTGCGTACACATACTCAACTTTTTGTCGCATGGTTAAACCATGCGCATGCATACTCAAAGATGAGTACGCATCCTTTAGCATAAATTCGAAAAATTATATTTTTATAGATTTAATCATTCTAGAGATATAAACATGTGAAATCAAACAAGCATGTTAGAACCCTAAACACTAGACTAACATGAAGCAAATAAAACAAACATCAACATAAGCAAATAAACATGAAACAAAACAAATAATTAAACTAAACTACATAAAATAAACATACATGTTATACTTTACATGAAACCAAAATAACAAACCAAGGACAACAAGAATAGATTATAAACAACCTAAAATCATATTAGAACATATCAAACATAATTAAAATCAACAAACAAATAAAATATAATAACTAGAGAGAATACATCAAGAACTCATGTGAATCATGTGTAGCAAGGTGAGAAATCATGGAAAAGAGACTCACCTTGCTTTAGAATCACAGATTTGAGACAGTTTTAATCGGCCCCTCAGTGCCTACAACACAAATATTAGATGGAGAAGACCACAAGAATCAAAAAACACAACAATAGTTAGTAATCACAACTCAAGAACACAAGGTTTTGAAAAGGTTTTAGAAAACAATTTTGAAAATTTTTTTTTTGCCTTAGAACTAACTAAAGAGAGCTTTTTTTATCATTAAAAAAATGTGCTAAGAGCATCTCCAACAGATGCCCTATCTCTATTTTTTGGTGATAAATTCTTACTGTTCACACTCCAACAGGTTCTCTAAACACAAAACCTTTCCAATTTTTTTTTGAAGTTGCTACAGTAGTTCTCTTAATTTTGAGACCACTGTAGCAACTCTATACCCTTATTTTATCTTAAAAAATTGCCCAATGCATTAATTTAATAGTCTTTCTCTCTCATCCAAACGTTTTTCCTTCTCTGTGCTCTTGGTTTCTCTTCACAGAATAGCTCAACACAGCTCTCTCTTCAAAAACTCCTCTCTCACAAAATCAACCTTGTTGTTGCTCTCTCTCACAAAAAACTCGCACCGTGTCTTTCAATTGAAGTTCGCTCAACCACCTGTGACGAAGAATGGAGCTCTGAAAACATTGGCTCAACCTTGAATATCGGTACCTAAAATTTTGATTTAATAGGGTTTTTGTCATGTTTGAATTTATTAGTTTATCGTATGAGTTGATGATTTGGTGGTTTTAAATGATTTTCTTTTGTTCTGCACCATTATCTGGGTTTAGGTTTTGAGTTTTGGGTGTTTGGTTCTTTTCTCTCTGTCTGTCTTTCACTCTGTTCTTGATTTTTTCTCTATTTTTTCTATTTAATTAATCTTATTAGAGTCAATAAACTAATCTGATTCCCTTTTACACACCCAAACCAAGAAAAACAAAAAAAACCCAAACAAAAAAAACAACAAAAAAGAAAATAGAATCATTTTCCTCGTTTGATTCCCACCAATCCAAATTTCATGCCTTTATACATTGCTTTCCTTTGCCTCTTCAATAATCAGGTCGGTAATTCAATACCCAATTTTTTATTTTTAGAAAAGAATTCATCTTTAACTATTATTTTTTATTGTTTATCAGTAATATTTGTCTCTATTTTTTTTTTTTTTTTGGTGTGGAAATATTGAGAATTTGAATTCTGAGTTTTTTTGTAACTGAAATTGTGATGGGTTTCAAGCTCTAATCAAAATTTTTTGATCCATTATTTTTTTTTCTCTGAGTTGGGGTCAACCCTGTTGATTGTGGCTGTGTTATCTGCTACATTGACTTTAAAGAATTCTTGGTAATGGCAATGATGTTTGATCGTTGAATTCATATTGGGTTTTGCATGTTTGTCATTTTTGCTTGGTGGGTTTTTGATTTCTATGTGGTTGGAATGCTTTTTGGAAAATGTTTTCTGGGAATTCTTTTTTTTTTTTTTTGTTCTTTTTAAAGAGCATTGTCATAATTTCCATATAATTCTGTGAATTTTTGTTTTTGAATGTGATTTTCATTGATAATGCGTGAATATGTGTGTTTCTGTAGCTAAAAATTAAAAGATTTATTGACAAATGTATGAGTTCCTATTGCATTGAATTTTGTGGGCCATGAATTAAAAAGTCGTGAAAATTTTAGAGTTCTTGTTGCAATTGACTTGTGTAGCTGTGTGTGTGTGTGTGTGTGTGTGTGTGAATAATTCTATGAATGAAAATGTATGTGACTAATGTAAGAGTTCATGTTGCATTGAGTTGTGTAGTTCTAGAATGTGGTTAATTTCTGTTGCTTGGTTCCATGAGATTTTGTGAAAATTGTTTCTGAATGTACAATCTTAATTGTAAGATCTCTTGTGCTGTTAATATTTTGGGCTGAGAATGAAAAATTTATGGACAGCTTTGAGGTTGAGTTTTTTAGAATGTGGCGATCATTGTAGTTTTGTTCCTTATGGTTTCTGTATAATTGAGATAAATTATTGTTAATTGCTTGAAATTGTGATAGAACTAGGAGTTTGATGCCAATAAACTATGAACTGGTGAGACTAACATGTGAAGATGTTATCAGTTTCAATGTGAAGATGTTTGTGTCAGAATTATTTTTGTATCCATGTACCAAAAGTATGAAAAAGAGATGCTCCTTGATGTTGGGTCTTAGATAAGCTTAATATTTTTTTTTCCTGTACCTATAAGAGGGACACTAACTTTATAGTGGAAGGATAATTGCATTGCACCAAAGCAATAAGGTAATAAAGAATTTACAAGACACTAACAATAGGAAATAAACTTTGAGGAAATAATGGTCCAAAGTTTCAATTAGAGAAAGCTTAACCATTATGTACTTGAGCCAATAGATAAGCAATACCAGGACCTAATTTACCATTGGTTTTTACATGTGTTATGGCTTTTTGAGCTCAATATATGATCTGCCTGAGGGGTTTATGCAGGGTATGAAATTTGCTTGAGTGTGTTTGTTTTGATTTTTTTTTTTTCCAGGTTGTGAAATATGTCTAAGGGGTTTCTTACAATATCAATATGTGAATTGTTCACACATGTTGCAATAATTGTGTGTGTGTGTGTGTTTTTTTTTTTTGTGGCAGCAACTTGGGAAATTTGTTCCATGGGTCGTAATGCAAATTATGCACGTAATATGCTTCTAAATGACTCGGATTCTGATGATGATTTTGAGATAATTGTGCTTCTTGCATTGGAAGAAGAAAGATTGGAAAGAGAGAGGGCGTCAACATCACATCGTGGTTCTGTTCCAGGCCGTAGGTTCATCCAACGTGATCATGGGCAAGGTCACCAAAGAATTTTTCAAGACTATTTTGCAGAATCACCAGTATATCCTCTTAAAGTATATCGAAGGAGGTTCTGAATGAGTCATTCTCTTTTTCTACGTATTAAATCTAATCTAGAAGAGAAAGATGAATATTTTGTTCAAAAAAGAAATGTTGCCGGAGTGCTTGGTTTGTCTTCCCTTCAAAAGATGATTGCTGCACTAAGGACGCTTACGTATGGAGTAGCGGTGGATTTTACAGATGAATATGTGAGAATTGGAGAAAGCACTGCAAAAGAGAGTCTCAAAAAATTTGTTGAAGCCATAGTCAATATTTCTTCTACAGAGTACTTGAAATCACCAAATAGCAATGACATTGCTAGGTTGCTAAGAGTTGGTGAAAGTCGTGGATTTCCAGGGATGCTAGGGAGCATTGACTGCATGCACTAGAAATGGAAGAATTGCCCATCGGGGTGGAAAGGTCTATATACTGGTCATAGTTGTGAGCCAACAATTATTTTGGAAGCATAGCATCATATGATCTTTGGATATGGTATGCATTTTTTGGTTTACCTGGGTCTCATAATAACATCAACGTGCTAGACCATTCTTTTATATTTACCAAGCTCGCTCAAGGCTATACACCTTCGGTGAATTACTCAATCAATGGTCATCATAATACAATGGGATACTATTTTGCTGATGGTATATATCCTTCATGGTCCACTTTTGTGAAGACAATCCCATCTCCACAAGGTAGAAAGAATAGTCTTTTTGCTACAACTCAAGAGCCAACAAGGAAGGATGTAGAGCATGCATTTAGAGTGCTTCAAGCACGATTTGCAATTGTTCGTGGGCCTGCAAGTCTTTGGAGAACAAAGGCTCTTGATTACATTATGAAGGCATGCATAATATTGCATAACATGATAATTGAAGATGAATGTGATGCCAATGGGGCAAAAGACATTGATTATGAACAAGTGCCTGAAAGCATCCCTACAACAGTGTCCCACGAGCCTACAGAAGAATTTAGTCAATTTACGGCGTTCATTGCAGCCCATGAAAAAAAAAATTAGAAATAGAGAAACTCATTTTGAACTCCAATTGGATCTTGTTGAGCACTTGTGGCAACGATATAGCAAGTTGTAAGATCATCTAATTTTAAGTTTTATGCTCGCATTAATTTTTATGTCTTTAGTCTTTATTGTAATTTGAAATTTCTCTTCATTTATGTTAATCTTGTATAGGTAAAATTCGACGTAATTTGAAATTTATCAAATATATGTTAATCTTGAAATTTATTAAGTCTTTTTGAAAAATATGACTATTGAGAAATATTACCATTTGAAAAAATAACCCTTTAAAAAAAATGGTATTAAGAAAATATAATTGTTGAAAAATTTGAAAGTGTTACCATTGGGAAATTTAAAAATATAGCTGTTAGGAATTTGAAATATAGTTGTTGGGAATGAATAAAGAAAGATTAAAAAAGATTAAAGAAAGAATAAATAATGAATGAAGAAATAATATTTAAATGAGATAGAGAATGAGATAGAGAATCTGTTGGAAAGTGTATTTGAAAAAGTGGGTAGGTAAAAGGTAAAAGTCACTATTCATTCTCCAAACAGTACAAAAATTTGGAGAATCTGCTGGGGATGCTCTAATGTCTGCCCTAGGGTTTTTGAAAAGAGGAAAAAAAAAGTTTTAGAGAAGATGGAAGCCAAAAAATCACTCTCTTTAGCTCGAGTTTTGATTTGAGGCATAAGATGAGTATTTATAAGTTAAAATTAAGGTTTTCAAACTTTTTAATGATCTTTGGACGGTTTCAATGGTATATGGGCCGGCCCACATCAAAGCATGATGTTTTGGGCCCTCAAAATGAAGTTTTAAAATTCAGAAAATTGGACTGCCCAGTTGGCCCAATTTCAAATGGTCATAACTCATTCAATATAAGCCCAAATTAGGCAATATTTGGTTCAAATTGAAGCCCAGGATGTCTAATTTCCAATTAAATAAATCTCACTTAAATATTTTTTGTAGATAAGAAGTTATGGTCAAAATAGTGAGCAAAGGTCATTTTTCAGTATTGATTTCAAAGCGATTTGAGCACTTTTAAGTTGTGATTACTTCCAAACTATTGTGAACTCTTTAATTACCCTTGGTTGACATATGTAAAGCTTATCATTGGGGTCGGGGACCAAAATTTATTACCGGGTACAAAATGCAGTGTCTACAATATTATCTAGCAATGACTTAGGCTACGAATATTGTATTTTCAAATATCATGTAATTGATGTCCAGAACTTCAGCATACTAACTACTGCCTTTAACTTAAGCTGGGAATGTTTCTAAATAAAAAAAACACTTAGGCGGAGAATTATCTATTTTGAAGTTCAAATATTTCTCATGCATTACAAAATATTGCATCGTATAGCAAATCCTAAGTATCTCGTTGATATCATTATAAATCCAATATCTTGGCAGCTTTGGTTGCTGTAACTCAAGACCATAGAAGTGATGTTGTTAAAGTTTGGTCCAAATATGTCAAAGTTTGTTCTCCTATCCAAGCTGAAGCTTCCACTATTTTCTGGGCAGTGGGGCTTGCAATTAAAGAGCAATGGAAGCTCGTCTGTTTTGAAGGAGATGTCAACGCTTGTTTGACCCTATACCACCCCCTAACCTCCCCCCTGACTATTCTATTAATACCACCATCAATAATATCTGCAATTTTGCTCGTTCCTTTTTTAGTTGCAATTTTGTTTAGGTTAGGGGAAGTTGTAATGCAGCAACTCATGCTACTACCAAGTTTGCTTAACTTTCTAGTCATTTTTTGCATTTAAATAAGGGTAATCTTCCTGCTGTCATCAAGTCTGTTCATAAAAAAGATTGCCCGGCCCTTTTGTTTCTTGAGTTTCAATATCATAACAGCTTATCAAAAAAAAAAAAAAAAAAACAATATCTTGAACCCTTTCAAGGGTCAAGTTCAAAAAAAAAAAAATCAAAATAACAATATCTTGTTATTTTGTGTTTATTTATTATTATTTGATTGTGTTTATTTTTTGTTGCAAGTATCACTCTATAATTCTCACAATCTTTCACTTGGTATCATAATTGTAGTAAGCGTCTCGACTTTCTAATTAAATTTATGTTTGAGTTTGACCCTTGAAATAAACACAATATGATAATAATAAATAAACACAAAATAATAACAATATTGAAATTTTATGTGAATCAGCTTGAGTTTGACCCTTGAAAGGTGTAGGGGTGATAGGCCCAATAGTATATATTTGTGTATATGTTAGGTCGGGGGCCCAATCAGAGGACATTATTTAGTCCAAGGACAGGTAAACACTGTCATGGGAGTCCGTACTAGGGAGTGAAGAGGTGAGGTTTAGTCGTAAGAGTCCAAGTTGGTGATCCGATGACGAATTTCTCCTTGGCTGGTTAAAGTCGAAGTCCAAGCATATGACTTGCCTTCCAGAGCAATGTTCTAGGAGATTCTACTGGTAAGGATACACATCCTAAAGATACAGGACAAAAGGAGACTATGAAATATCTAAGAGAAAGATGCTACCACCGCATTGACTGCTCTACAGTTAACTCTCTAGCCGCATTAATATGAAAGTGATACCTGAACAGTAAATTTCAGCCTTACAGCTACTCCTAAAGACTTTAGAAAGGTACTGATGGAACAAGGATTAACACTAGTAATCTAATCCACACGTGAAAGGTGGAGATAAAGAAAAGAAGATAGTATAAAACAGAAAGGAGACACTGAGAGAAAGGGATCGAAGATTTGAGAGAAAAATATTGTAGCAATCAAGAGTTGAACTTGTAATCTAATTCTAAAGAGAAATATACTAGAATTAATCTCCTCGGACCGTGCCGAGGACGATTTTCTTTGTGTAAAACCATTTTATCTTTGTTTTTTTGTCATCTTGATCCACTTTAATTGTTGTTCAAACTCATCAAGGCCTAGCTTTTCCAACCCACTCTCTACAAATTTATTGTATTAGGCTTTTTGGGCCTAAGTTCATCCATACTTTGGGATTCATAACCAAATTGCGTCCTTACAATTGGCGTCGTTTGTGGGAATTCTGGTGTTGCGATGAGTTTAATGTTCACATTATGGTAGATTCAGGTCCAAACCAGGGAGAATCTATAGGGTCCTAACGTCAAGATCATTTCCTCCATCTTAAACGGAGAAAGGACTGGGAGAAAAGTGTGCATACCACCCATACTAGCAAGAGCCAGTCTCAAAGTGGGGGTCGCGTCTCTCATGAGGAAAATGCTAGAAACATGCAACTGGAGATTGATCATTTGCAGAGGAAGTTGCGCCAAACGATGGAGGAGAACTCCCTCAATTTCTGCTTCTTCTTCTGATGGTAAAGGAGACGACAATTGCAGGCATAGGTCGAGGACTCCTTCCAGTGAGTCTTTCTCGTGCGTTGAAGACTACCACCGCAAGCGTAGGGGTAAGGATCCATCTTGCAAAGGTCTGGGAAACAACGCTATGAGTAGAGCGTTAAACCAAATTTTCAGATCACCTTTCACATGCAGGATTGAAGGAGGAAAACTACCTCGGCGCTTCACTCAGCCAATGTTTACCATGTACAATGGTCGTACAGACCCTGTGGAACATGTAAGCCACTTTAATCAGCGGATGGCAGTGCACTCCAAGAATGAAGCCTTGATGTGCAAGGTATTTCCATCCAGTTTGGGGCCTGTGGCAATGAGGTGGTTTGATGGCCTGTGAGCAGGTTCAATTGATTCCTTTAAGAAGCTTACCCAGGCGTTTGGATCTCGCTTTATTACGTGTAGTAGGGTTCCGCAACCCTTAGATTTCCTGTTTTCTATGACCATACGAGAGGGGGAGACCCTGAGAATGTACTCAGACAGATACTGGGAGATGTTCAATAAGATCGATGGGGACTTTTATGACATGGCCATAAGGACTTTCAAGGTCGGCTTACCTGCCGAGCATGATTTGAGAAAGTCCTTGACCAAGAAGCCTGTAAGGAGTGTGTGTCGGCTCATGGACTAGTAGCAAGGTAAAGGAAAGGCTAAGGTTATCTCTCAGGATAGGAGAGATTTCAGGTCGGACAGATACAATAATAACAGACCCCAAAGGGATTTTGCTGGGCAATCTGGGTTTGCTGCTCTTCAGGTGTTTAACACGGTGTTCCAAGAACCAGTATATCAAGTCTTGGAGAAGATCAAGAATGAGTCATACTTCAAATGGCCAAACAAGATGGGAGGAGACCCCATGAGGCGCAACCAAAGTCTTCATTGCCAATACCACCAGGAACGAGGACATACCACTGAGGACTGTAGAATTTTGTGGAATCATTTGGAACAGCTAGTCAAAGATGGAAGGTTAAAATAGTTTTTGTATCGACCTAACGGGCAAGGGGACCAAGTAGGGTCGGGAGCTCAAAGGAATGCTTCTTCAAGGTCCTCTTTGGGCATAATTAATGTCATCTTTGCTGCTCTTGGGAGGATTGGTTCTTATCCCTCCAAGGTGATGTTTGTAGCTCGGCCACCTACCGAGGACTCCAATCCTGAGTCGAAGAAGGCTAGAGTGAAGATTCGACAGGCGTGGAGTTTTTCGGATGAGGATAAGGTTGGAACTATACAGCTACGCACTGATGCTTTAGTGGTCACCCTCAAGATAGGAGGGTATGATGTGAAGAGGGTGTTGGTGGACTAGGGCAGCGGTGTAGAGATCATGTACCCTGATCTATACGAGGGACTGAGGCTAAGACCTGAAGATTTGGTGCATTATGATTCACCTTTGGTAGGCTTTGATGGGAAAGTTGTCATTCCAAGGGGTCAGATCAGATTACCAGTATAGGCGGGGTCCGAAGTGGTATAGGTGGACTTCATTATAGTGGATGTTTACTCCCTCTACACTGCCATTGTGGCCTAGGAGCCGTTTCTTCCTTCTTGCATTTGAAAGTGAAGTATCCGTCTGGGGACCAAATTGAGGAGTTAATTGGGAGCCAGTTGGTGGCTAGGCAGTGCTTGATAGTTGCAATTATGCATCAACCTGGAGTTCAGTCTTCGGCCTTTATTGAGGGGAGCTCATAGCAATCAAGGATTCTAGTCTTATCTATGGATGCGGTGTCGGAAGGGGCAAAGTGTGAGAATTTGGATAAAATTGTTATAGACGGTGATCCAGAGAAGTTTTTTCAGGTTGAAGCTCAGCTGCCTCTTTAGGAGAAGGAAGAGTTGATAGTGTTTCTAAGAAGGAATATTGATGTGTTCGCATGGAATGCTTATGAAGCTCTTGGGTTGGATCCAGACTTCATTTTCCATCATCTAAATGTCAACCTAGCTGTCCTCCCAAGGAAGATCGACGCTCATCTAAAGAGCACGCTGATGCTGTCAAGGAGAAGGTGAACAAGCTTAAACAGGCTAGGGCTATTAAGGAAGTGTTCTACCCTAAGTGGTTAGACAATACGATGGTAGTAAAGAAGAAGAATGGGAAGTGGCGGGTATGTGTGGATTTCACAAATCTAAATAAAGTTTGGCCCAAGGATCCTTTCCCCATGCCTCGAATAGATCAGTTGGTGGATGCCACGGCCATCCTCGGATGAGCTTTCTAGATGCCTTTCAAGGGTACCAATAGATACCTTTAAGTTTGGACAATCAAGAGAAGACAACTTTTGTAACTTCTACTAGGAATTACCACTACAAGGTGATGCCTTTTGGTTTAAAGAATGTAGGGTCTACCTATCAGAGGATGATGACTAAGATGTTTGAGCCACAGCTAGGAAAAAATATTGAGATTTATATAAATGATATGGTGGTCAAGAGTAAGTTAGAACCCGAGCATGTTAACAACCTCGGGAATATCTTTGAAATACTGAGGAAACACAAACTGCGCTTCAATACTTCCAAGTGTTCCTTTGGCGTGGGATCAGGTAAATTCCTAGGCTATATGGTCACTCATCATAGAATTGAGGTCAATCCTGATCAGATTAGGGCAATTAACAGTTTACAGCCACCTCGAAATCCCAAAGAGTCTAGAAATTAACAGGAATGACTACTGCCCTGAACCGATTTATCTCTCGGTCAGCGAACAGGTGTAGGCCTTTTTTCTAGTTTTTGAATAAGTAGAAGGGATTTGAATGGACCGAGGAGTGTTTCCTGGCCTTCCAGCAACTGAAGGAATACCTTTCTCGCCCATTCATCATGTCTAGGCTCGAGGTGGATGAGGTCTTATTTTCTTACATTGCTGTGGCTTCCCATGCGGTGAGTTTAGTGCTGATACAGGTTGATGATGGTGTGCAGAAGCTAGTATACTATGTGAACAAGTCACTGCATGAGGCCGAGGTTCGTTACTTACCACTGGAAAATGCCATTTTGGCAGTGGTGCATGCTACATGTAAGCTCCCCCACTACTTCCAATTCCATATAGTTGTTGTTTTAACCTAACTTTCACTTAGATCACTACTTCGAAGCGCTGATTACACAGGAAGGATTGCTAAGTGGGGTACGATCCTAGGGACTTTTGATATCAAATACATGCCTTGCACCTCTATCAAGGGCCAGGTCCTCACAGATTTGGTGGTTGAGTTTGCTGAATCCCCAGGAAGAGAAAATTGAAAGCAGAACATGGATGGAAAATCAGTTAGCATGGTCTCTGCACAAGAGCATTTATCCTAGAGAGTATACGTTGATGGTGCAGCAAATCAAAGAGGATCTGGAGTGGTGCTAGTTATAATTTCTCCTGAGAAGATTACTATTGAAAAATCCTTAAGGTTGGGTTTCTCAGCCACTAATAATGAAACCGAGTATGAGGTTCTATTAGTAGGAATGACTATGGTTCAGAAATGGAAGGAAAAACAATAGAGATGTTTTCAGATTCGAGATTCGTTGTAGGCTAGGTAGAGAGAGAGTTGGAAGCCAAAGATCTCAGAATGCAGGAGTATTTGAATCAGGTTAAACACTTGTAGTCAGGGTTTAAGTCTTTCACTTTATTGCAAATCTCTAGAAGCAGAAATACACATGCTGACTTTCTTACCACGCTCGCAACCTCCTCGGCACAAAATTTACCTCAGGTAATCCTTGTGAAAGACTTGTGTAAATCCACTGAAATAAGGAGAGAGGTGGTCCAAATTATCAGATTAGGGTGGGACCTAGCTTGATGGACTCTATTGTGCTATTTCTTGAGAAGGATATCTTGCCCGAGGAGAAGTCTGAGGCTAACAAAATACGGAGAAAGACTCCTCAGTTTTGGCTGTCCGAGGACCAAAAGTTGTACAAGCACTCCTTTTCTGGACCATATTTAGAGTTACTCCTAGAAGAGTTACATGAACGGATTTGTGGAAGATACACAGAAGGCAAATCATTGTCTCACAGGGCCTTTACTTAGGGATACTGGTGACCAAATATGCAAAGAGAAGCACAAGAGCATGTGAAGAAGTGTGACCAATGATGGAAAAATACATGTTTGTATCGCATACAAAATATACGCAGTGGAAAGTTAACGGATCTACTTCATTCGTAATCGATAACATGTACTACGTAAAT
This sequence comes from Lithocarpus polystachyus, assembly GCA_033629205.1. NCBI lineage: Eukaryota > Viridiplantae > Streptophyta > Magnoliopsida > Fagales > Fagaceae > Lithocarpus > Lithocarpus polystachyus. The sequence continues at coordinate 64,903,494 of CM066163.1, forward strand.
TTCAGAATATAAGAACAAGAGAGCGTTCTTTGGTGTGGTGAATTTCAAAACAAAGATTAGAAGTACTTGAGAACACTTTTAATCTTCACTCCAATTCCACTAACGCTCAAGAAGTGTGATCTCTCAATCAGTTATGTGTATTTGTTTAAGAGAGAATATGAGAGTGTCCAACACTCACATAAAAACAATTTCATGTTCTTTCAAAATTCTATATGTTTCTCTCCTTATAAGTGATTAATTATATTTAATACCACTATATAAATATAATTATACTCTAGACCTTATTAATAAATTATATCCCAAGACTTTATTGTACATGCAACTCCTTCATAAAATATTTGTAGTAATACAAAATCATTAATGTAGACTCCCACTTTGTAGATTATTACATCTTAATCCTTAAATACCTGGTTTAATCCTTTAAGTTATTCATCATATATTTATGAAATCCAATTTCATAAATATATACTTTAGTAACTATTTACTAAATTAGTTAGGCCTAACATTTTGAATAACAAACCCATTAAAATTATCTCAAGGGAGTATTTTGTATCTCTATTAAGAGACTATGAATTTCATCTTGAGAATATATGTTCCATCAACACTAAATGTGGCTGCCTAACATACTGAGGTTTTGACCGTAATTTTAGATCTCACTCCTGATATATCAAAACAACCTACACTTCATGATCAGGTCTATTATTCTCTCGGGATTAAGAGTTCATGTAAACATAAGTCGTGAGATTTATTATTCAATTGACAGTTGTTAGGAGAATAATAAATCTTACAGTGGTCTAGTTCAATATGTCTTTACTCTAAAAATATATCAGCATATCAACTAAAAGTCTCCACTTTTATGATTAAAACAAATCATCTTAGTTGATATGTTATAGTCTTCGCAGATGAAACGTCCAATTTTATCACCGATTACGAACTAAAATTCTGAGTTTACAAAGAACTTGTGATTTATATCTCCTGTGACTTTTCACATAAATTACATACTATGCATCTCATGGACTATATGATAATGTCCGAATATTCATGTTACCATTATTTTAGATAATAATAAAACAACTTTATTAATTACAACATTAAGTCATACATAATGTCATATATAGTATCATACAATAGATTTTAAGGGCACTAAGCCCAACAACCAATGCCAAAGATTTGCTCCAAACATTCATCAACTAGGGGGTGTCCTTAATCCTCTGTCCAGCCCTTGGCCTTTTACTCAATGGGGCTTGGATATTGTACGGCCTTTCCCTAATGCAGCAGGGAATAAGAGATGGTTGCTGGTCGACCGGATTACTTCACCAAGTGGGTTGAAGTTGAACCACTAGCAAATATCAGGGACATGGATGCATAGAGATTTGTTTGGAAAAATATTGTCACCCGGTTTGGAATCCCTCGTACACTCATTTTGGATAATGGTCTTCAGTTTGATAGTAAAGCCTTCAGGAGATATTGCTGTGACTTAGGCATAAAAAATAGGAATTCCACCCCGACTTATCCACTGGGGAATGGACAGACTGAGGCTGTCAATAAGGTCATAATGAATGGACTCAAGAAGAGGTTGGATGATGCAAAAGGAAAATGGGTGGAAGAGTTGCCACACATTCTTTGGACATATTGGACTACACCTTAAAGGTCCATTGGGGAGACTCCCTTTTCAATGACTTATGGGGCCGAGACTATAATTCCTTTCGAGATCGGATTCCCAACACTGAGAACGAGCTTTTTCACTCTGAGCAACAATGATAGGTCGTTAGAAAAGAGCTTAGATTTGATTGAAGAACGAAGAGAAAATACTATGCTTCAACTGGCGTACTATCAACACAAGCTCAAGCAAGGGTATGATTCAAATGTAAGGTTAAGGTCGCTAACGCCTGGAGACTTGGTTTTAAGAATGGTTCTAGGTACTGCAAAGAATCCAACATGGGGAAAGTTAGGGTCCAACTGGAAAGGACCATATTGTATCACCTCGGTGGTTGGAGTAGGTGCATATTACCTAGAAGATCTAGATGAAAACGTTGTGCCACACCCTTAGAATGTAAATAACCTGCAAAGGTATTATTATTAATGAAAGTTTTTTCTGCCATATTTTTGTTAATGACATTATGCTTTACTTATTATTTTGCCTAAGTATTAAACAGAATCTTAGTCATGCCTGACTTCTCAAACCACATGTTTTAAGTAAATTAATACTTCATAACATTTTTCTAAGTATTAAACAGAACTTTAGTCATGCCTGGTTTCTCGAACCACATGCTTTGGGGAAATTAATATTTCATGACATTTTTCCAAATATTAAACAGATGCTGAGTTATGCCTGACTCCTCGAACCACATGCTTTGGGTAAATTAATACTTCATAATATTTTTCTAGGTATTAAACAAAATCTTAGTCATACCTAGCTCCTCAGACCACATGCTTTGGGTAAATAAATACTTCATGATATTTTTCTAAGTATTAAACAGAATCTTAGTCATGCCTGGCTCCTCGAACCACATGCTTTGGGTAAATTAATATTTCATAACATTTTCCTAAGTGTTAAATAGAACCTTAGTCATGTCTGGCTCCTCAAACCACATGCTTTGGGTAAATTAATACTTCATGACATTTGCCTAAGTGTTAAGCAGAACCTTAGTCATGCCCACATGCTTTGAGTAAATTAATATTTCATGACATTCGTCTAAGTGTTAAATAGAACCTTAATCATGCCTGGCTCCTCGGACCACATACTTTGGGTAAAATAATACTTCATGACATTTTTTCTAAGTGTTAAATAAAACCTTAGTCATGCATGGCTCCTTGGACTACATACTTTGGGTAAATTAATACTTCATAACATTTTTCCTAAGTGTTAAACAGACCCTTGGCTATATCTGGTTCCTTAGACTACATGCCTTGAGTAAGTTAGTGCTTCCTATTTTTTATTTAAGTATCAAACAAAACCAGCCATGCTAAATGGCAAAGATCTTTGTTGTAGTGACATGATCAAATGGACACTCATGAGCATCACTTAAAGCATTTGAAAGTATATCTATGATCTGTTTAAGAACTGATTATCATCCCTAGTTCCTTAAACTTACTGATAAGTGAAGAACGAGGTGGAGCCTGATATGAATAGATGCTCTACCATTATGTATGTTTTTGAGGTTAAGGTTACCCTTTGTTGAGATTATGGACTTAGTAGGTTTAATTTGTTCTGTTGCCAATCATGTGGGGTGCAGTTACTGTGCTACCACTTATGCAAATAGCTAAATGGAGTTATATCTCATTTCCATGTTAGTTGAGTGTTAAATGAAACAGAAGATATGTTGTAGGATCCATATATATCACAAGTATGAAAGAAAAATTTATAACTGTCATTATACCGATTACAAAAGGGAAACTGATTACAAGTTTTGGAATAGAAAACAACAGTTTCAAAAAAATAAAAATAAATACATAAAAATGATAACTCATGGCTTCATTTTTATCACAAGTTTGTCCTTTGGATTCTTAGTTGGCTGGGCAGAGGCTGTTGTTGAAGATGCTAGGCCTTTGCCCTGCAGCTCCTCCTTGGTAGGCACAGTCAAAGTTGCCAAGACGAGTTCCATTTTTTGGGTGGCCCCCTTCTCTTAGAAGGGGTCCTTAAGGGCGGTTGGAGGCTGGGTGACATCATGGGCCACCTCCTCGGTTATGTCAACTTTTTTTTCAATATCTTTGGGCTGCTCGGCCTCCTTGGACGAACTACCAAGAGAAGGAAGGACCTTAGCCGGGCTCTTCCTGCCAGTATCTACCTCCTTAAGGCAGATACGCCTCAATCCCAGTTTGGTTGAGGGCCTCATTCCATACCTGGAGGCAGTTTTACCTACACACCTCCAAGACCTCAGCACTAAGGGCCTCCTCAGTCTCTCCCATTCCTACCTCGTACCCATCCTGCTCAGCATGGTCCTTAGCCTTCTCGGCCTCCTCCAACTTCTTTGTCAAATTTTTATTTAATCTCTGGCCGTGGAGAGCTCGTCCTCAACCTGACAGAGCTGCTTATGCTGAACCTCCACCTGCCTCTCCGTCCCCATCTAGAACAGCTTCGGCACTTTTCTTGCCCCGTTTAGCTTTAGTTAGCTTAGCATCAAGCTCTTGTGTTTTCTTCTCTGCTAACTTAAAAGCCTTCACGGCAGCAATGCGCCTGGCCTCCTCCTCTTTCATGGATTTATGGGAGTTGATGACTATCTCCTCAGCTCTGTGGGCAGCTTGGACGGCCTTTAAAAAAAAAAAAAATAATACTTAGGTTAGAAAGGTCAGGTATAAGCACGAGCATAAAGAAAATTGTTACAATAATAATGAAACAGAGAGGGTTGTTAGTGGACTTACAAGAGCGAGATCCCTCTTTAAATTGAGGAACACTTCGTGCTTCCTCATCAACCTTAGGTTAGCCATGTCTCCAGGGAGCAGCAAGGCCTGTTCCACAGCATCAGCAACGTACCCTACCCTCTCCTGCTGGAAATCTCTGATGGATGCATCAGCAGGTAGGGCAGCTTCATCAAGAACTATGGTGGGTGTCTAGGTGGGGACCCCAATTTGGGAATCACCCCTCTTATTCGCCAGGGTTTGTGCCACCCTGGCTTGTTTAGCTCCTTTCTAGAGCTCAGCCTCCTTAGGGAGGGGGCCATTCCCTCCTTCCACTACTTCCTAGCTTCTCTGATCCCTTTTCCTTTTGTGATCGACAGGGTTAGGTCGGAGAGGTTGAGTGGGCAGAGAGGGAGGAAGCTTGGCTTGAGAAGTCTTCTCTGGCGCTTTGCCCCCAGCTTGGGACTCCATCACATCTAGAAGATTAGCCCTAGGGTTGCGCTGTATCCCCATTGCTTCAGGAACGGTGGTATCTTCTTGGATGCTGCTTACTTGGGCCAAAGGAAAGTGGCTAGAATCGCTGACCTGAGGCTCTGGAGATAGGACCTGGTTGAAGATGGCAAACTCGTACTCAGAGTCAGGCACTTCAACTACTTCTTCCTCTTCTTCTTCTTCTTCTTCTTCTTCTCTCTCTTCTTATTCCTCTTCTTTGATGGCAGGATAGGAAGAGGTGGCTTTTCCGGTTGTATACTGCAGTGGTAGGGTTACTTCAAGTACACCTTCTGGAATAGGGTTAGTGGTGAGGAAACCCAGGGCAGCAACACTTATCTAGTGTAGGCATGGATCCTTTGCTTTCATTACGCACTTCGGTGCTTGGAAACTTGATGAGAGTAGGATGTATCCGAGGATTATGTGTGCCACCCTGAGCTGACCGTCACTATGAACAAAAACCTCAGCTTTAAGAATCTTGTCTAGGCTGTGCTTATTGACAAGATTGAAGTTTGGAACGACAGCGCTCTTATCTGCAAAACCATTTAGAAAACCAAAAAAAAAAAAAAAATCGTTAGCAAAAATGACACAAATAAAATAATTCAATTACAAGCACAAGCATAGACAAAGGGGTAGAGAATATGTCAAGGGAAAAAGAGGTGATTTTCAAGTAATAAACCTAGACCTAAAACGCCACCTGGTTTTCCCTCTCTCGTCGGGCAGGGGAGGCCATCATGTCATTCCCCTGAAACGATCAGGAAATCTTTGTTCATGCCTTTGTTGGAGTCAGGGAGGCATGAAATAAGCCTAACCTCGGGGTACCTAGCTTTTAGGTAATAACCCTGCCCTTTTAGGTGGTGGAGGTTATAGACCCAGTTGACATCATAGTGGGTAAGGTTTAAGTCCATTTTCTCATTAAGTGCGTCTACACTTCCTAAAATCCTAAACATGTTTGGGGGCACATTGGGTGGGAGCTAATCTATGAGCCCTAAGGTAATCCCTAGTGACGGTGTCCATGGAAATTCTCATCACACCCTCTATAAAAGCAATCATTGGGATTACCCTTCTCCCTCTTGTCTTTTTTCGTGCCATTCCCCTTCCTTACAATACCTAATGGAGACTTCTGGCGGAATTCTATATTGAGCTTTAAAGCTCTCTATACTCTTCGCGGAGTCTACCAGGTAAGCAAATCTACCCATATTTGAAGAAGAGTTGAGGAAACTAAGATGTTAAAAGGAAAATTAGGAAGGCCGAGAAGAAGAGGGCTCTGTGCAAAGAAAAGTAGAAGGAAAAGTAAACAGAAAGGGTTAAAAGACTTACGCAAAATAGGAAACTCTCCTCAAACTAGCTCTTGATATTTATGAGTACAAAGGTTCACTGTATGAGTGCTAAAGTGAGGTAAATGAAGTGGTCAGGCAATATTTGTATCAAAGAAAGAGTGACAAACGGGAAAATTCCTACCCCTAGTTCCAATAATATCCCCAGCCGTTGGATCTGCATCACACCGTAGAACGTAGGAGACATGGAGCCGCAAGAATTTAATAAAGGCGCGTATCGGATGCCGAAGCGTCAGGAGCGTGCATTGGGCAGTAAAAAAGGTACCTGCCCGGATAAAAATGATGTATAATAAGAGCGGAGTAATTGTAGTGATATTGAAATCCTCCTTTCTTCCCGAAGAACCAAAGAGGAGAATTTCAAGGGGCTATTGTAGGGGTGATAGGCCTAATAGTATATATCTGTGTACATGTTGGGCTGGGGACCTAATCCAAGGACATTATGTAGTTCGAGGACAGGTAAACACTGTCATGGGAGTCCATATTAGGGAGTAAACAGATGAGGTTTGGTCATAAGAGTCTAAGATGGTGATTTGAGGAGGAATTTCTCCTCAGCTGGTCAAAGCCGAAGTCCAAGCATATGGCCTGCCTTCCAGAGCAACGTTCCAGGAGATTCTACTAGTAAGGATACACATCTTGAAGGTACAAGACAAAAGGAGACTATGAAATATCTAAGAGAAAGCTACTACCACTGCATTGAATGCTCTAGAGCTAACTCTCTGGCAGCATTAATGTGGAAGTGATACCAGAACAGTAAATTTCAGCCTTACAGCTACTCCCAAAGAATTCTGAAAGGTGTTGAAGGGACAAGGATCAACACTAGTAATCTAATCTACACGTGGAATGTGGAGATAAAGAAAAAAAGATAGTATAAAACAGAAAGAAAACCCTGAGAGAAAGGGACAGAGATTTGAGAGAAAAATACTATAGCAATCAGGAGTTGAACTTGTAATCTAATTTTAATAAGAAATATACTAGAATTAATCTCCTCGGACCGTGCCGAGGACAATTTTCTTTATGTAAAACCATTTTATATTTGTTTCCTTGTCATCTTGATCCACTTTAATTGTTGTTCAAACTCATCATGGCCTAGTTTTTCGAACCCTCTCTACAAATTCATTGTATTGGGCTTTTTGGGCCAAGTTCATCCATACTTTGAGCTTGGGAACCAAATTGCATCCTTACAAAAGGGTTCGAGATATTGTATTTATAATGAAATCAACGAGATACTTGGGATTTGCTATACAAGGCAATGATCTATACACACACACACACACACACACACACACACACACACACACACACACACACACATATATTTTAATAGGTAAAATTTAGAGAAAGTCCAATTAGAATTTCAAATTAGAGTCTATTTTTGCGCCATGTGTTCTAAATTATTTATTTTTAGAGAGAGTTTTATTTCCTAATTTTAGACACAAATGTGGGACTACATCATAAATATTCATCCAAGTAAATTATTGAGTACAAAAACCTAAGAGTCTAAAATAAATGAATCGTAAAAAAAAAAATGTGCTTCACAATAACAAAAATTAAGACATAATAAAAAAAATAAATAAACATGGACAATTTACATTTTATACCTAATAATATTCTTACAAGACTTTTTAAAGAGTTAACAAAATATAAGTGACTATCAATAGTATTTAAATTATATATATACGAATTATACTATGCATCTTATTATATATCTTTAAGTATATCCATGCATATAAATGAAGTTACAAGCTAGTATTATATAATGAATGAGAAATGTTTGAATTTCAAAATATAGCATTTCTAGCCTAAGTTAAAGGCAACAGTTAGTATGATGAAGTTATAGACATCAATTACAAGATATTTGAAAATACAGTATTCCCAGCCTAAGTCATAGGCTAATCATACATTATTTAATACAAAATAATCAAATTTATATATGATGACTATCACAATTTATTATGGTAAATATAAAATATAACTTACAATACTAGTAGTCCTAACCATAATGAAATTGAAAGAAACTCAAATAAAAGATTCATTAATCTAAACTTTGAACAACAACAACAATAATCATAATCAAAATAATAATCATAGTCATAATCATACAAACAATATTAACTCTAATATAACAATACATCATATTTACAATGTATTAGCTTATAATATTTACAAAGAATAAATTTATACAATAAATTATTTTCCAACCAATAACCACCATAAAAAGGTGAAGATTCAAGAAACTTACTTGTTTTGATATCAAAAGAACATTATTTAAATTAAAACAATCACAAATGCAGGATTTACTTTACTAAATAATAATAATAATAATAATAATAATAACAACTAGTCTCATCACATGCGCTCTGCACGTGCGATGAGACTCTTTTTTTATTTTGAGTTTAATATAATTTTTCAATTTGAAGTTATTTATTGCTAGTGAAGTTACATAGGAAGGAGTTTTTAATAAGCTAAAATTTAGAATTTGAAATGGAGTAAACTACTGGATTTAGTGTATGCTAGTTTTTAGGAAAAAATATATCAAATGTGCAGGAGATATATTTAAATAGAGAGTGTGCTAATTTTTAGGAAAAAGTTTCTTGGGTAGTTTTTTTTGTTTTTGAATTTTGTTGAATTATAATTTTAACCGGATTTTTTTTTTTTTAGGAATAAGGATTATCTAATTAGATTATGGGTATTTTTGACATTTTTGAAGTCATAACTAACTTTCTGAATTCTCTTATTATAAAGAAATATATAGAGATAAATTATACCAACAAATAATATATAGCCTTATCACACGCGCTCCGCACATGTGATGAGGCTTTTTTTTTTAATTAATGTAATTTTTCAATTTGAATTTATCTATTGTTAGTGAGCTTACATAGGAATGAATTTTTAAGAAACTAAAATTTAGGATTTGAAAATGAGTAAATTGCTAGGTTTAGTGAATGCTAGTTTTTAGGGGGAAAAAATGCATCAAACGTGCTTGAGATATATTCAAATAGAGTGTGCTAATTTTTAGGAAAAAAGTTTATTTGGTAGTTTTTTTTTTTTTTTTTTTTTGAATTTTGTTGAATTACAATTTTAACCACATTTTTATTTTTATTTTTTAAGAATAAAAATTATCTAATTAGATTAGGGGTCTTTTGACATTTTCTTAGGCCATAATTAACTTTTTGAATCCTCTTAATATATAAAGATAATAATAACATACATGTAATAATAACTACAATTGATGAGTCATGTTTACATTATTTTTAATATATAATACCAAAAATATTATGAAATATTTTATTATTAAGTTTCCTATAAATTGAAAATAACAAAATAAAGGACGAATTAATAATACTGTGGGGAGGTTAACATGAACTTGGGTCGAGAGCCAGAGACCCAACAGATCATTTCTAAAAAGATGGGTCTGGCCCAAAGATGTGGATGTGAATAAAGAGGTCTGGGGAGTAAAAGATAACTCCCCAAGGTGAATCTTGTGGAGGTCCGGGCTGATTACCATTACGAAGGTCTGCTACCGAGGTAATAAGCAGAGCCTTTCCTATAGCAGATACACAAGGAACCACAGGTGACCAGTTCCAATCAGGACCAAGATGCCACCTTCCATCAAACTCACATAGAGAAACGCGATGAAGAGATAAGGACCATTACGGCAGTCACCTCCGCATTAATGATGTGTTTTCACTTAATCTCTTTCACATTAAATGTTGATTGACTGTCCTGAACAATGAAGACACCTCAAAAGTCCTATTTCATGATAAAAAAGTGGACTAATGGGACAAGATTCCCCCAAATCCAGTTGGGAACAGGCCATCTGGGGAGAGAGGGAAGGAAAAAATGTCTATTATAAAGTCTAAGAGTTTTTAGCTTTTAATCCTATCCCTCGTACCTTGAGAAAATTGTTCCTATATCAATAAAAGCTTTTTTTGATCACTGGTATCTTTCAATCTGCTCTTTTGATTTCCCATTGTAGAATTTTCGCCCTTTCTTTTATAAATTAATTGTGTAAGTCATTTTTGTTGTCACTATCTTCATAGTGGTTGTTTTTGACCTCCACAAATACAATTCATAGAGTTGCGTAAAAACTTACTATCATAGTTTATTTTGCTAAATGAAATGTACAACTTACTATCATAATAATAATAATAATAATAATAATAATAAAAGGTATTTATTATTTATTATATAATATCATTAATATAACAATTGATATTTTTAATACTCACATTTAAATAAATTTTTAGTTTCTAGAACTGTAAGTTAATAAAGCAAGAAGAAACTTATATTAAACCAAAACTTACAATTCTAAGTTGTGCAGAATAGAGCAAAGAAGAAGAGTAATAGAGCAAAGAACAAGCAGAAGAGAGTGAAATAATATGAGGAATGATTGTTAAAAATTAGTGTGAGGAGATAAAAAAAAAAAAAAAAAAGGATGCTTCCATTTATAATGGTGAGGAGAAATAAAAAGACAAAATAATGATTGTAGCTTGAATGAAGTAACAATGTAGAAGGCACTGTTAACTAGTTTTTGCAATGAAATGAAGTTACAAGATGATTTCTACAATGAAATGAATTATAAAAGGACGAATAATTTTTACTTTTATAGTGATGAAATGAAGTTACAGTGATATATCTGGTAAAAAAAAATTTTTCACAAGCACCAAACTGTTTCGGTGAAAGAGAACCACTGATAACAATTTTTTTTTTCCTTCCTATTTCGGCCGAAGTACAAAATACAAAAAAATAAAAAAATAATCTCTCCAGGAAATTTAATTGTCACAACTCAACTTTTTTTTCTCTCTCCTCCTATTTCAACATGAGATTGCCACAATTCAACTTTTTTTTTTCTCCCTGTCTCCTCTATTTCGGCAATGATATTGCCATAATTAAACTTCTCTCTCTCTCTCTCTCTCTCTCTCGACAATGAGATTGCCATAATTCAACTTTTTTTTCTCTCTCCTCTCTCCTATTTCGGCAATGAAATTGCCATAATTCAACTTTTTTTTTTCTTTCCTTATTTCGATTCAATTGGGCAGCGTAAAAATTTGGCAGATATTTCGGCGATGATATTGCCGAAATCACTTTTTCTCTCTCTTCCCTTCCGTCACATTATTTCTTTGTCCTCCCTCTTACTTCTTCTCACAATTTTAGTAATACCATTGCCAAAATTCACCTCTCCTTACTCGGCTAAATAACTTTGAACAATACACATACCACAAGTCAACTCAAATCTACAAAATATTTAGCCAAAAGACTCCAGCCGCCCCGCCATTTGTTTTGCAATTTATAATGCAATTAAGCGGTGAAAAGTGAAAACAATGCTTTGTATTCAAATAATCAAATCATAGGTACTTGTTTTAGGATTCCGATGCTTTTTATTTTTTTGATCTAGTGATACTATCTTCGTCTTTTTCCACCAGGGTCGACCTATTGTGACTGATATATAATACTAATGAAAAGAGAAATGCTATTGAAAACAGTTTTTACAAACGTTTTTCCTACTTATTAAGATGCTAAGAAGTTGTCTTTATTTTCACTTAAGTTCATCTACTATTGACAACTTGTCAGCTCATTAGTAAAGAAAAAAAAATTGTCTGTATACCATTAGATATAAAAATAGTGTCCGTGGTTGCGAAAAAGATTGTCCAACATTGCTCTTCCTTCAATGCCACAGGTCATGACCGAGGTAAGAGATCAGTGGAACTGGTTTAGCCGCATCACATTGTATTTCAGCTTTGGTGCCAAATCCACCGTAACTCATTATTTATTTATAATGGAACTCACTCTTTTGAGGGGTTTTAAAGCTGAGATAACACTGTGCTAAGAACATTTTCAGTAACGCTAAGATAGTCTGACAAGATTCTATCTGATATTATTTTTAAAAAAAATATAAATTACAACACATTAAACACAAATTTGCTTTCAAATACAACAAATAATGGCCTATGACACGCATTTTTAGTTGCTAATTACAATTTAAAAAACCCCACTACAAGACCTGAAAACCCAAGAATATGAAAAAAATAAAAAAATAAAAAAGGGCCTCCGCCGGTTTGGCAGAAGTCACAGGACACCAATGCCCATATAATTGCACATTATCACATCAACAGTGATATGGCTTCTTGACAAATTCCCCTCTTGTTGATATAACTTGAGAGGAAAAAAATGAATTGACCCAGACATCACACCAAGACGGATTGCCTGGGTTGAAGTATGTACTATACACATGAATGGTGACAAGCAATAAAACCTATATGCACAAGTTTTAGCACATCAATTGATGTGCACATCCCATAGGTAGCCATGAGAACAAGATCTGAGCATCCAAAACCATGATCATGAACATCACTCGGCACGTGGAAGTAAAAACCCAAACCCCGAGTTTTCACGAATTAAGGAAGGAGGATCAATGTCGGCTACATCTATTTGTTGCATTGACTTGGAGATGTCATCCACGGAGAATGGGATGCTGCATTGATATGTATGAAATGTATAAATAACCATATGATAAACAGAGTCTACGAATGGAGACTGAAAACCAGGTGAAAATAAGGAGGATAATGTAAAAACAATACCTTGAGTCATCATCTAATAGGAACGAACTACTAACAGCATTGCTAGAGTCCTCAGTCATCATAACTCTCATATTTGAAATAACCTGTAACATTAGAGAAAAAAGTCACTATGACATACATGTATCTGGAGAAACAAAACTTTTCAGTAACATCAAAAGCAACAACATAGTCTAAAAAATTTACATCTGAAGACACGCTGTGTGTGCCGTATTTGTCATCCCAGTACATTGTACTGATCCTGTATAACTGCTGTATGCTGAGCACCTAAGAAGAAGCACGCAATAAATTGAGAAAATAACCCCCAAAAAAAAAATGTAAACCAAAGTACAATTTTGAGTAGTTTAAAAGAGGCGGCACTAACAGGACAGAGTTCCTTTGTTATTTCATTCAAAGTTTTTTTTGGTTTTTGATGTATGACCTGAATTATTGAGAAATTGAAAGAAAATAAAGTTAGTAAGCTGATATGAAATAATGAAAACTATGAGTAATTTGGTATAAAGTCTAATACAACTGAATCTTACTAGGAATCCAACAGCCTGCCTAATATGCTTTAGTTCATCCCAAGCTGAGCCTGCATACTGTACACGAGAGCAGTCTGGGTAAAACATACAAAATTGGTCAGGGAATAAAGGTCACAGAGTTTTTCATAGTACTCACTTCCTCAGTAGCCCCATCGCACCACTGTTCCAATTCAGCCAGACCCGCTTTTACATATTCCCCATTACTGAATGAACAACACTCACGCCGCAAAAGAAGACTGAAGGAGCAAGTAAATTTTGATATTTATAGGAGTCAATTGTCAGCTTGTGACTACAATATATAATAAATGAAGGCTAAATGCAATGAGAGAGAGAGAGAGAGTGGATGCATCTACCTGTTGAATAGCTGAACATTGATGAATGAGAATATCTGAGTGAACACTTTACGGACTAAGAATGGGGGCACCTGTGAAGCCAGACCACATTAGAGATGATACTGTTCCAACTAGAACACAATTGCATACATTCTATGTGAAACTGCAGAACTCACATAGTTCGCTTTCATTGTCATCAAAGAACTGTTTAAGCTTTTAACAATACTTTGCCAATGAGCAATTAAAGCTTGCTGAGCAACAGCATTAGCTTGGGAACGTCCTTTCACTAAACTTGCTCGTGATGTCCTGGGTGCCTGCATAATATTGAGAAAACAAATGAAAACCAAGAGACTTTGCTTGTTGTCCAAATTGCTACTCCCTCCCTCAAGAAATAGGAGAACCGCATATCAAAGTGCATGATCGCACCCAACCAATTTTTTTAAGTGTTTGCATATATAATGCTGTCTATGGGGTTATGCATGTTAGTGTTGTAAGCAATCTTATGGCTTAGCTGGAACCAGAAGAAAAGACTGAATCTTTTTGTTTTGACCAACAGTCTGACACTATAAGGATGTCATGAATTGCCTTTCATCTAATAAAGACAACAGAAGTAAGACGTTCTCCCACAGGATTAAAAGAAAAAAAAATGGTCCAAAGGGATTCAAAGGAAAGGTTCTAATAATCAACCATACCAAACCATCATTAGACTGCTTCAATCACAATCTTTTTTAAGATTTTCCATTACAGTCTCTTTAACTACTGTCTAGTGAAAGAAATATCAATTGTAACATATACAATAAAATAACTTTAAGAGCTACCTGGATACATAGTCCAAGTACTGGAGAGATCTCTTTCTTTAGATTGTCTCGTATCATTCCATAAATCTTTTCAAGGAAGGCAGTAAGCTGCTGCTTAAACAATAATGCCGGATATTTGGCCTCAACTTGCCGCATGTCATCAAGTCTACCTAGACCTCGACCATTAAGAAAGGATGAGAGTCCAGCACTTTGAGGAGATGACCGTAACCCCTAGAATTCACATGAAGGAAAAAGGAAAAATGGGAAAAAGAATAAGAAACAACAATAATAAATAAAACCCTGGAATAATTACATATACGAGTTTACGTGATTGCTTCATACTTGAGACACCCTTCCAAAAAGAGAAGCTGTTGCTGTTCTCCGTCGTTGTGGAGTCAAGCTAGCTGCTCCAGTTGCTTTGAGTGTGTGTTGTAGCAGAAACAATAAAGTTGATGTATTAGATAACCAATAAGCCAATACATCATTATTATCTGGGACCTTCAATAAGAGAGACTCAACAGAATTAGTAACGTGAGACGTTAATTTAAAAAAAATGCATAGAAGAGTTGAAACTTGAATGTAACTCAGTAAATGGACAGATACGTATCTTTCAAATCCACAAAACTGCGACTTACCTCTAAGGCTGAAGCTATTGTTTGAATAATCCGATCAAAAACAGTAGTTCTTTCAACTTCAAATGACCTCCAGTGAAGAAGGCATTTGTATATGACACAAGCAGCAACTGGTTTTCCCCCAGAAAATCCCAAATTTTGAGATATGCATTTGACCAGAATGTCCTGGTTCTCCTGCAGATTGCAAGAAAAAAAGTAGAAAATGAAAAACTAAACAAGATTTTAAATATGCATTGAGGTGCAGATTGCTTCACATATGTCTACGGCCACTTACCTGCTGCTTATCATTAAGAGATTTCTGGGGCTTTTCCTCTGATTCAGGCTCACGTGCATTTGATATTGCAAGAGTCATATCCTGAAACAAGTATCAGACCATTAGAATTACCTGCTCTTCCATCTCCAAGAATTTTTTTAATGTATTAATTATCAAAAGGAATGATGTCCTCTTACTGATGCAACCTTGGCTCCCCCATTTAGAACATTCCCATTCTCTGGTGTTCTCTGTAAATTCAAGAAATAACACCACATACTTTTATGGATTTGTATATTATAATGCAAGGAATATAATAAATAACAACAATTCCACTCATACCTGAATAATCATAGTCTTTGATCTTGCAGACAAGGTTTTCCCAGTTGGTGACAAGGTTAATGCTTGCTGACGAAGTACTTGGTTCTCCGACTCTGAATTGGAAAGTTTCTCTTCGAACCTGAATCATAATAAATATATCACTTTCAAAAGCATTTTAAGATTTTATCCAAAAAGAATTCCATGCAAGCAAGAGAGGGAGAGAGATTAAAGGCATGCATACATGAACACATACAGACGCATATATGAAGACTAGAGACATAAGAGAATGGGACGTCCAACTAAATGACAATTGATAGTCAGGTTGGAGTTGAGTCCTAACAAAATAAGTCAAACTGAAACAATTTTTAAACCAGGTGTAGGGCAATAAGCAATGAACAAACTCTGATGGATACGCTTCACTGTCATGACAACAAGGGTGAAGCTCTCTTTCTCTCTCCTTTTGATGTGGTTAACAAGTAGTTTTACTCAAGAGGAAGAGATACAACATAGTAAAGCAAAATACAAATAACTTCAGCAGGACAGAGAAAAGAAGGGGTAGGTTGAGTCAATCAGGTCTGGAGCTCATTGTTTGTAATCACTAAAACAACAATATTTAACATCTATACAGTTCCTTTATCATTAGTTACAAACCTCTGCACAGATTCCTGAAGCTGATCCACTTTTTGCTCTGCATCTTCAAGTTTTTTAGTCAGCTCTACACTTCTAGCCTCAGCATCTGTAGAAGCTCTCCTGGCCTCCTCTGCTGCCTGTCTTTCTGATAGTAGCAAAGCCTGGAGAACAAGAAAGGTTTCTTAAGTCAGTAATTCCCACAAGTTTCCCCAGCTGATGTAGCTTTATTGTTAGCTTTAACCTAGTCTAATGCTACTTCTAGTCGTACTGTTAGCATTTTTGTTAGCTCTGTTGTAAGAACTGAGGTTTAAGTAATGCATTTCCTCTTTTGCTGCCAGGTTGGGGGGGGGGGGGGGGGGGGGGTGGTGTGTGGGGTTGGGGGAGGGGGAATCCCTCAAGTTTCATCTCTAAGTCACTCATTGATAGAATTAAAATTTGACAACGATTGATAATATGATATTCAAGTAATGGTGAAATGATGATCATCTTGTTCTTTTGGTTCTAAGGGTTAAATTTAAAACAGCTCTAGCCCAATGGTTGTAAACTGAACCAAGGTCCAGTGGCAATAAACCGCAAGTAGATTGCAGCTATTGTTCTAACTATCTTTAAAGCTTCAAATGATCCCAAACAAAAAGGTAAATGGACAGCTTGATTAACTCAAATAAAGTCAAATAACAGATGAAATTCACATTTATGTACCAAGCTCAAGTTTCAAGCATGCACCAGTTGGACCTTGTAGTCACTGTCTCCAGCATAGAGACATGTCCATGAAGATACATTAAAATCAAGCAGTTTTAGTTTAAGAAAGCATTATTTCAATTTTTTTTTTAAATATATATATATATACCAAATATTCAAAGAATTCATAGGAGAAACCACCGCATACCTTTAAACTCTCCACCTCAGAAGTTAAAAAATCAATCTTTTCCGTGTCTTGGATTAAAACAGGAGTCTCCTTAATGACTGGAGGTGCTTCTTCAATAGCTTTCTGAGCTGCTTCTCGTTCTTGGATAGCCCTAGCGTTTGTTTCTTCTACTTGTATTTGCATTGCATGTAAAGCATCCTGTAACTTTGCAATTTCCTGGCCTTTTTCTTCTTCCAAATCAGTCTGTGATTCAATTCAACATAAAATTAAATTATAATGCAAGTCAATTGTGGTGCACATACTCTCATTGATCCAGATAAATACCATACTTGGTATTGATATACAATATAAACAAAAATATAGTTACCCTTAATCGCTTCTCAAGCTGCAAACGCCATGTAAGTTCTTCCACGCGCTTTTCTAGTTTGTCTTTTGCTTCTTTTAGGGCCCCAGTTTCTCTTGCAGCCTGAATGGATTTACACCAATGGTTACCACCTGAATGTATTCCTCATACGCAATGCATGATGCAGTACATCTTACTGGACAAAAAGAAACACATTAAGGAATTCAATACCATTTTGAGCATTCTGAGCTCTTTCCGAGCAATCCTTCGCCTCCAACTACACTGAGTAACTAGTGCAGCCTTTTGGAGACTCTTATGATATGAATATGCTATGTGGCAACGCAAACGAGCCTGCAATCCACCAACAAAAGAACAACAGCTCAATATTAAATTCTTTAACAAGTTTCAGTCAGTAATAAATGCTATGTAGATCTTTATTTTGTAGCATGCATATGACACTTGCAAGATCTCCTTTTCTGTATTCCAAGATAATGTATATTTTGAGATATATGGTAATAGGACCTGGACAATAATTGCTGCCTTAGTTTGCTTTCTGAATCTGAATTCATTGCGAGCAGTCATTGCCCTTAACCCCGTCTGCAATGTGATTGCAGACAATCGTACTGTTGAGTAGGATTTCAGGACAATGTATCGTCGGAAATTCTTCTGTATCATCAAAGCTGCTGCTTCTTGGCGTAATTGCTCATATAGTTTGCGAGCCAATATACCTATTCATAATTGCACACATTGAAATTGATTATAATCTGAATCATGAATGATAGGCTAAAAGTAGTTAATAGATTTTTTTTTTTGATAAGAAGTTAATAGAATATTAATTTGTGAAGTGCAGCAAGATGCATATATGTATATATTTTTTGTTACAAAGGGAAAATAACCCATCATGATTCTCTCTGGAATAACTGGAAAAAATTACATTACCATGATCTATATAAGCTTTATACACTATAAGTGATTTTTACTGTTGCATTCCCATATTCTTTTTTTTTTCTTCCCCCCAAGCATTGCCTCCCATCTTACTTATTGAACACCCCCCCCCCCCCACACCCCCCACCCCCAACACACACATGCACCTAGGACTGAAAAGCAGACAAGCTAATCTCCTTTGATAAGAAAAAGTGGTCAGATGCAGCTTGAGTGTGAGTGGATTAATCGGTTAACTTTGAGCTTCGTTAGTTGAGTTCGAAAGACCTAGGCAACAAGAGGTTTTTGTAAAGTCAAAAGTGGTTCAAAAGTCTGGTGGTTAGGCATCTGGCCTCAGAAGAAAGGGCAAGATATTATATGATTTTCCAATCGCATATAAATTGGAAAAGAAAAAAAAATGTTAAAGTCCAATTTTTCACTGTAAATTATGACCAGATTTTGAGAATCAGCATTGTTTCAAAGACAACTTGACGATACCTCGCAAACACGACTGCAATTGAATCACAGCTTTACGTAATGCAACAAACTCCTTGCGTGCAAGATATGTACGACTTTGCCTTTGAATGATTCTAGCCGCATTTCCTAGCACCTCTGCTCTTCTTGCATCCAACTCAGCCATCTGACCAGCCCTGAGGAAGACTTTTGTCTTGCCTATCTGCCAAGCCATGTTGAACAAAGTATGACATTAAAACTCACCAATGAGAAAATGCATCATCACATGTAATAATGATTTATTGACATATAACTAAGCAAGACATAATGTAACAAGCAGTTAGAAACTTCAATTTGTGCTTCAGATTAAATAGGCATTTAGAAATCCAGGTTAGATTCCCCAGACAATGGGTTATGTCCATCAGGCAGCCATCCTGATTCCTGACAAGCCCCTACTAAGGAAGGGACTAAAGGCTGACAACTATTGTAGGGGTAAGGTTCATCAACACATTCCTACCAGCATAAGGTTAATGAAACGCTTCAGTCTTGTTCAACCTGTGTTGAAACATGCCCACCTGGAGGATTTCAAATACCTCTGGACCTTTCTATAGAATTCTTATCATAAATGCAGACACATTTTAGACCTTTAAGGTACAAACAGGAAAGCACATACGACCAATTGCTGTAAGATATTCTCCCCCTGCTACTCAGTTTATTTCTGATTGCCACAGGTTGTTTGACAGTGCATGTGAGAAAGGAACAGGCTATCAGATATTAGTGACAGAATATTGGAGTGCATTCAAATACACAGATGGGTATTTACTCCATCTGCCCCAGGTTTGATCTTATATTCTCACCCCAAGTTGCCCCGATGCAGGTTTTGAACATGTGGGCTAAGAAGTACCCCCATGGCAGACAGGGTCTGGCAGGGCCTCCTTGTCTCAACCCCATAGCCACTACATAGCATCATCAAAATGAGTTCCAAGGAGATATGTGAATCACCTGATAACCTTTCAATCCTTTTTTATCCAGAATCATTTGGCATGCAACCTGCTCATCGTAGCTGTTCACGAAGAAGTAGTAAGAGTTATTTCTAAAACAAGAGTAGACTATACCAAGAATAAAAGGGTTAAAAGAAGAAAGAATGAAAAGCAGGAATGGAGCCAGACAGAAACACAAGATGCCATTAGAAATGAAAAATATACACTTACTTCCCTTCCAAAACTTCAGGAGCAAGAACACCAAAGCGGTGAAGAAACTCATAAAATGTTCGTCGAGTAGGATATCCAGCACAGCTGATTCTGATTGCCTCAAGAACACCCTACAACAAATAATAATGACACATGAATTTCACTAAGAAGACAGGATTATAAAACAAAAATGTTAAGCTTTGCAGGTTACACAAATAAATGAAGTACAAAAACAAAGCAGAAGGTATAGTTGGATTATACTTACACCACAGCGCAATTGTTGGATTACATTGACGTTCTCAAAAATAGCAGGCTTAAGGACATTGTTTGGCTTCACACATCTGATATAATAAGGTTCTGTTGTATTCAAAGTCTCCATCAAAGATTGAAGTTGTAACTGCATTTTTGAGAGCACATCTCACTTATTTGTAAGAGAACAAAATATGGTATCAGGCATATACACAGCTTTATGTATAGAGTCCCTCAAGACCCCTAGATCTACCATGTTTGGAAAGGCTGTGTACTGTCCATCTAGAAGTATTGTTGCATTTTGAAAACTGACTCTATGCGACAATGTTCAAGTCAATTTGTAGAATGTCGGGCAGAGTAAAAATTTACTCCTATAACATGACCAACTCTATAAGGAAAAAGAAACACAGTTTCGGATCAGATTTACAGCCTTGCTTGTATTGATTTCCATTAAAAAAAAAGGTGAGTAAAAAGGGAAGTGGATGCTACTAAGATAACACGAGACCGCAATCCACCGACAGACATGTACATGCTTTTGCAGTAATGTTGAACTGAAATTGAAAGCTGTAAACATTAATTTTTTTATGGAGAGAAAGATAGAAAAAAGCAGTATCATTGCCATTTAATATTAAGCACTTCAAGGACATGATACCGAAAAAAATTATTTTGAAACAGCCTAGCTGCACGCCTCAAATGTCATGTGCCAAAAAAAATGAGGAAGAACATAAAAGCCCACAATTAGGATATATGTAAGTGAAATTTATTAGATGTTTGGATATCTTTTACCCAATATGTTTTTTTTTTCCTTGAATAAATTTTTACATAGGATTTCCTATACCCATTATGTTATTAAGGTCACTATTGTAACTATCTGGGTAAAGTTATATTAGTATTTCTTTTTGTAATAGCAGCTCACTAATTGGTCTTGATTATGTATAGGCTTTATTTTATGGGTATGTGTGTAGTGTCATATATTTTGTACATGGCCAGTCCCAAGATCGGAAAAATGAGATTGTGGTATGTTGATGGCCAATAATCACTCTATTATCTATAGATCCACTACAAATATAAGTTGAGAGATCCCCTACTAGCAATGCGCTGCATTGGACCCCAAAAGTGGGCAAGGGTTAGCTAAGGCACTCCGTGTAAGCAACACGCTACATTGGCGCTTGGGTGTAATGAAAAATGGGCAAGAGTTCCTGCATTTTGATGGACAAGTGCAGGTAAAAAAGTTAGTTCAAGAGGATAGGATAGGCATATGCACTTGGAATATAAAGGTCTTTAATCGGGAAACTATTGGAAATAGTAGATACAATGATTAGAAAGAGAAAAGGCAAAATATGTCTTCAATGGACTAAGTAGGTAGGTGAGAAATTGAATATACATGATATAAATTATGGTATACAGGAAGAGATAAAGTAGAAATGGGGTAGGGATAATTATAGACAAAAGTCATAAATATAGTTGTTGAGGTTGGAAGGATAGGGGATAGAATTATGTTAATAAAACTTGTCTTGGGAGAAGAGACAATGAAAATAATTAGTGCGTATGCTCCTCAAATAGCATTGAAAAAACCCATTAAGCAAAAAATTTGGGTGGACAAAGGATGAATTGATTCAAGGGTTACCATACCAGGAAAAGATTTTTATTGGGAGAGAGGTCATGTTGGAAAAGATGGTGGCATCTTTGAAAGAATTCATTTCATGGAGGCCAAGGATATGGAATAAGCAATGAACAAGGAGACATTATTCTAGACTTTGCAACAACTTATGATTTGATATTAACGAAAACTTGGTTCAAGAAGAGGAAATCGTACTTATTCCTTCACAAGCGGACAAACATCAATCAAGTATATTTAATTCTTACTAAAAAATTGGATAGTAGATGTAAAGATTGTAAGGTGATACCAAGAGAGAGTGTAACCACTCAACATAGGGTGGTGGTACTAGACATTTGTATCAAAAGATGGTAAAGAAGAGTAATGAGACAAAGAAACCCAGGGATTAGGTCATGAGATTTGAAGGGGGAGAAACAAGATGTGTTCAAAAATAAAATGATCAAAGAGGGCAAGTGGAGTTTGGAAAAGATGTATAAGACGTGGAATGATACGGCTAATTTTTATAAAAAGAGTGGCTAAAGGAGACTTGGTGGTGGAATAAGGAGGTCCAAGCAGCAATTAGATTAAAGAGGGAGTTATATAAGCCTACCTATGTGTAGAGACAATGTCGCTTATGAAAATTATAAGGCGTCCAAGAGGGAAGTAAAAAAAAGTTGTCCAAGAGCCTAATATAAGGTTTATGATAAAATATATAATAAGTTGGAGATGGAGGGAGAAAAGAATATTTATTAACTTGGCAAGACAAGGAAAATGAAAACAATTGACTTTAATAAATGGTGTCCAAAGCATTAAAAATGAAGATCAAAAAGTTTTAGAAAAAGAAGAGCATACTAAAGAAAGATGAATAAGTCATCTATTTATTTACATTTTGGGTGGTGGATAAGTGAGACGGAAAAGTTATTCTGAAAATTTTTTAATGCAAGTGATATGAAAGATTGGAGTGGATTAAGTCACCCTATAGAGAATAGAAACCATAAGTTGGTTTGAAGATTTAAGATAACTGAGGTAAAGGACGCATTGAGGAAAGAAATGGGAAGAGCCGTGGGACAAGTTGAAATCTCCATTAAAGTCTAAAAGAACTTGGGCAATATGGGTGTATGCTGGTTGACAAACATTTTCAATAAGATCTTTAGTGTTAACAAAATGCCTAATGAGAGGAGGAGTAATACTTTAATATCTATTTACAAGAACGATGTTGATATTCTAAACTATACAAATTACCATGGAATTAAACTTATAAGTCACACCATCAAACTTTGGGAGAGTGTAATTGAATATAGGTTAAGACACAAAACAACAATATGCGAGAATCTATTTAGTTTTGTATTAGGAAAACCTACCATGGAAGCTATTTTATTACTTAAAAGTTTAATGAAAAAATATATAGAGGCATGTAAATATCTTCACTTGGTTTTTTTTACCCAGAGAAATCATGTGATAGGGTCTCTAGAGAGGTTAAGTGAAGGAATTTGAAAAATAAAAGAGCTCCTTTAAAGTATATTAAGTTGATTAAGGATATATATGATGGAGCTATAATGATGGAGCTATAACTAGTGTGAGAACATGCAAATGCATCAAAAATGAGTTTCCTATGACTATAGGTTTACATCAAGGATTGACATTAAATCCATATCTCTTTGCGCAAGTGGCGGATGAACTCATGAAATCAATTTAAGAGAAAATCTCTTAGTATATGCCTTATGCAGATGGTATAGTTTAAGTAGATGACACTAGAGGTGGATTTAACTACAAGTTATAAATTTGGTGAGACACTCTAGAATCTAAAGACTTTCACTTAAGTATGACCAAAATAGAGTGCATGGAATGTAAATTTAGCAAAAGTAGAAATTGAGATGAAGGGGTTGTAAGACTGAATGGTCAAAGGATAGATTTGAATATATCTTGGATCAATAATTCATAAAAATGAGAATATTGAAGAGAATGTGAATCATAGTATAAGAGCAACATGGATGAAATGAAGAAGCACATCAAGATTATTGTGAGAGCGTAGAAATTTTATAAGACTGCTATAAGACCAGATATGCTCTATGGTATTGAATGTTGGGCTATTAATAAGCAACATATCCATAAAATGAGAGTAGAGAATGTTAAGAAAGATAAGTGAAAATTCACAAAAAGATAGAATTTGAAATGAGAAAATTCACTTAATGATACGGGTGACATCTATTAATTAAAAGATGAGAGAAAGTCGCTTGAGATGATTTAGTCATGTTCAGAGGAGAGCGATTAATGCACCGATAAAAAAAGAGAGAGTTGATTCAAGTTAAAGGAGTAGAAAAAAGTAGAAGAAGACCTAAAATTATATTAATAATATAAGTAAATCAGGACATGTCAATTAAGGAAGTATCAAAGAGTACGACTTCTAATGGAATAGACTGAGGGTAAAGAATATGTGTGGCCGACCTAGATTGATCAGTTGAGAATCATAGCTAACCCCAAAAAATTTGGGATTAAGGCTTGGTTGTTGTTATATTATTTCATGGTCTTTATTGGATCATATTTATATGCATCTTTTGGATCTCTTCTTAATCCAAGTCATACATGGCTCACAAGCGTGCCAGAAAACACATGCAGCCCATATACGTAATGAATTACCATATTTTGGGGTCAGTAAAGAAAACATTTAAAATCCCAATTCTATTGCATAACTCTTGTGAAACTTTTCTTGGGTATGATGCCTAAGAACCATGGGTTATGCTTAGGGATCCCAGCATGATGTTATATAGATTGTATATTCTTCTTTCTGATTCTCTGTAATTAATACCTGCTGTATTCAGCCTCCCACAACAGTAAGCCCATCAACAAAACTGCCGTCCAAACATTCAAACACTAAAAAAAGGCATACAGAATTTAGTGACTAAATTGAAATTCTCAGTTTTCAGAAATTTTGGCTTTCAAAATTGATCAGATCTTGATCAAACCACCTGTTCCATGTCAGTTTAGTTGTGTACTAACCACATTGATTATAGCTCTCTAAGATGCATTCTGAGACTAGAGTATCCCATTTCAATATATTGCCTATGTCATGTCATTAAGACCCTAGGTAGCCATACTTGGTGTGAGTAATCAAAATTTTTTTTATCGCAAATGGCCCCCTTTCCAAAACACAAATACATATAATATCATATACTATAGAATATTAGTTGTATCCTAGAAAATGTGGTTGCGCCAAGTGGCTCAATATAAGAATTATACATCGTACAACATGCTTTTTCCATGTGACGCATTATAAGTAGACTTAAATTATTAACATAGTCTGCTCTAAAGGTAACACTATTGTCAAAGTTTCAAGCAATTTAAAATAGTACTCCAGTTAGAATTCTATTACCGAAAGTTTCTAGAAATCATTTTTTGATAAGGAATAAAATTCATTATTGAAAAAAATAAAAAATAAAGAGAGCAAAGATGTGCAACCCTAGCATGAGCAACCCTAGTACAAGCATACAAAGAAAAACCCCAAGCAAAAAAAAAAAAAAAAAAAACTTCCTTTTTTTTTTTTATGACGTGGAACCTCATCAAGGTAAGGCCCTTTCAATTAGGGGTGTGCATGGGTCGGGTTGGGTCGGGTTGAGGGAAATTTTTGACCCAACCCACCATGGTGGGTCAAAAAAAATTCAACCCAACCCAACCCATGACATATGTCCAACCCAACCCAACCCAACCCACATGGGTCGGGTTGAACCCATGGGTTGAATAAAATTTTTTTTTTATTACTATTATTATTAAATTGAGCATACAAAAATATATCACACTTGTCACCTGAGTTGATAAACAAAATATACATTAATATATAAACTAATATTCAAACTCAATTGTAAACAAAATATGTTTAAATGAGATATATATGTCTAACAAAATTTTTTTTTATTAAATATATAATATATTTTAAATATATATTAAATATGGGTGGGTCGGGTTGGGTTTGGCGGGTTTGTAATTTTATGACCCAAACCCAACCCGACCCGCTATAAAATAATTTTTTGTAACCCAACCCAACCCACCAGGCCTAAAAAACCGACCCAACCCGGCGGGTTGGGTCGGGTCGGGTCGGGTTTGGTGGGTCGGTGGGTTTTCTGCACACCCCTACTTTCAATCCACCCCCAGGCCTAAGGAGTATACCATGGATACACAACCCCACCTGTAATTTATTTTAAATTATTTTAATCATGTACCATAATTTTTTATCTTATTAGCAAAAGTTGGGTCATACACGTTGTTCTTGCATTATGTGGCTCAACCTAACATGTTGTATTATGTGCTTTTGTAATGTGGAGCACTATAAATACATTAAAATTATTAACATAGTTTGCTCAAAGAAAAATTTTATAACAAAGTTCCAACTACTTTCAAATGGTACACAGATTCAAACTTAATTACTGACAGTTTCAAGAAATTTTGAGTGAAGTTTCATTGTTTAAATTTAAATTTTAATTATTTTAATTACCTCTCATGATTTTTGGTTTTGACAAATACTCAGTCTTACACTGTTTTTGCCATGTAATTTAAAATAAATTTTTTCTTTGATTTTTATCGTCCATTCTATTTCTCAATTTCAATTATATCATTCAAACACTTTATTTAGTTTACATAATATTGCCGATTAAACCGTGCATTGTATTATTCTCAAAAAAAAAAAAAAAAAAAAAACTACAACAACAACGTGCATTGCATGGGCTTATTGCTAGTATTATTAAATTCTATATACTTCCAGAGGCAGAAGTTCTAATCTGTGAAATAAGCATTTGGACAGGGATTGAAAATGCCTTTCTATTTAGTTTGGCATTGTTCTAATGTCTGTATAGAGCCTGAGTTGCTAGCCCATGCTCTTCTGCACTCAAATTATCTTTACCTTTGGGCTAGCTGAATTACTTGTCAAACAGCATAGATTCCCATTTCAGGGTCATTAGTCATTTTTCTTCGTCTATGGATCACAATTTGATTCAATGTAACCCTGAAATGCGATCGACCATAAGGCACTTATACTTTTGGCAGAATAGGTTAACCAACACTTAACATGTTCTCTTGATCCAGTAGCTCAGAAAGGAATAGAATAATGATACCTTAAAGCGAGAACCAATGGAAGAAAATTTGGAAGACTTTGATGATTCTTCTGGAAGTGGAGGAAATAGACCTGCCACAAAGGAGCACTTTGATGCCGTCAACAAATCCTGATGTTCTGCCACCACATAGTCTTTGTTTTTATCAAGAAACTGATCAGCCAGATAAGTTACCTGGAAAATTTGAAATATTTCAGTGAACTTTATATTGCAGTACATAGAATAGAACATTTATAACAGGGAAAATATGTTTACCTCCCCTGCATAGTGAGATATAGTAAAACTAGTACGAGAAAGCTTAGGTTTGATAAAGCGCTTGTTGTTTTTGAACGTCTGGTACAACTTCTGAGCAAATGTTTCATGCGTGGATTTAGGAAACATGCTGTGTGAAGCAATCAAAGAAACATTGAGAACAAAAGGAATGAATTTGAATTATGCAAACGTTACTAGAAGTGTGTTCAGATTTCACCTAATTCTTAAAAAGTGACGGTTAAGTAAATAAAATTTTATTGAAAATAAAGAAAAATCAATGTGCACCCCCCCCCCCCCCAAAAAAAAAAAAATTATACACAGGCAGTGTACTACAAATAATTGGAGAGTTTCGTCATAAAATCATGAAAAGCTAGGAATATCAGGCCCACCGAACTTAAAAGCAATGATGGCTAAAGTAAATTGAAATAATTAGCTGCTTACCAGGCTTCGTCCAGAAGTGCAATAATTCCTCCAGGTTTCTGCAAAAGATTGAAGAACCTAGTTGTAATGCAATGTTTCAAAAGAACTAGATAAATGTGAAATATGGTTGTAAGGAAACATAGTGCAATTGATAGCAAGTATGGGAAACAAACAAATTGTGTCAAGCAAATGATATTCTTCATATGAGTATAAATGACACAAACTAACACAATGCAGCTAGAAGACAATAATATACCTTCTCAATCAGATCCAAAACATCTTGGTTATCAACAAACTCTATGTAACTCCAATTGATTTCTTCTTTTGTATATTCTTCTTGTTCCATTTTGAAGACATGCTGCAAATATGCAATTACCACAATCTATATTAAGCAAGAATTGAAATCGAATCCAAAATAGGAATCATGAACAATGCCAAGAATTATCAAACCTGATTGAAATGTTGTTGCAGTTTCTCATTTGTAAAGTTGATACAGAACTGCTCAAAACTATTCAATAGAGTAATTTGTCAGATGTGAAGATATATCCATTGTAAGAAATATTTAAATTTAGTGGCTTACCTATTATGCTTAAAACTCTCAAACCCGTATATATCAAGAACACCAATTAATGATTTTGAGTTTGGATCTTGCCCAATTGAATTGTTAATTGTGTCCACAATCCTGTAGATGATGATGAAAAACTTGTTAGAACTCAAATAGTGGGCAAACAGGAGTCAAAACTCTTCTTTTTTTTCCTTTTTAACATGTGAATTTCATGTACTCCTGTTGACAACTATATCATGTTATGCAGGGGCACGTGCACACGCATACGTGTGCACACACCCGCACACACACATAGGCAATGCTAGGGAAATCCCATTACCAATCAAACAAACGAGAATAGATGGTTTTAGCTAAGGCATCCCTGCTACCCAATGCAGCAACAGGATCAAGGGTTCTTGTTATAACCTCTTCTGGTGTCACCATTACACGCTTAATCAGTGCATCTTCCAAGCTCTTGGCATCACACCTACCATACAACATAAGTCAAAAAAGGTGGACTCCCAAAAAACAATCACTAATGTAAATCACAAATGAAGAAATAGATTAAACAGGGCATACTCAAGCAGTTCAGCTGTCATATTAAGATGGAATCTAGACTTTTCATCTTTAATGACAGAAGAATCAATCTCCTGTCCCTTTGCAAAATCAATATTTCCAAGATGCAGAATTGCAGCAACAACTCTAAAAATTGCCACCTGAATAGAAAAAATTATTACAAATCAAATGAATGCAATAGCAAGCACAAAATACTTCTTAGAACTACTGGGAAGACTGACCTGCTCTTCCTCACTGATTCCAACTATATCCATAGCCCTTCTGGTTTCAAGATATTCATGGGCATCATCCACTCCATCCAGTGCATAACAGTTGGATTGATTCAAGTAATGGAATGATTTAGGGTCTCCCAACTTATACTTCTCTCTGTCCTATAAATTAAGGCAATGACATTAGCTTATAAATACAGGCATAGGCTTACATATGTTCAAGACTTGATTTGAGAACATGAGCACGTTCCCAAAACAAAACATGAGTACCTCAGGTGGTGCTGCACAGAGAAGGTAAAAGCAGTGGTAGTTTCTTTCAGGATCTGAAATTTGGCAAACACGAGATCTTTCGAGCAAATAAGTTCGTACGGCTGCCCCAGATATCCTCCCACTCTTGTCAAATTGGATCTCAACAAATTTACCAAAACGACTGCAATGTGATAACAGGGTGAAGACAAGGAATATAAGCTCCTCCGGACAAGTTGAACTCAAACAACCGACATTCATGAACAATAGTGTACTATAACTCGATTAGGACAATGTTTCAAAATAATAAGCAGTGCAGAATATCACCAGAACTCAAACAGACCAGCCAGTGAGAACAATTGAATCATGAACTGACCCTCAATCCATTTGATTCAACCACCAATGTTTTCCCCAAGCACTGTTTCAGGGAAAAAGAGGTTGGTTGGGGGGTGGGGGGGAAGACAGATGTATATTGACTTTTTTTATCTAAGCCTTAGTCTGATCTCACATACTAATGTAATGAAGTGCACCTCTGACTTTGCATTGACTTTTAATATATTTTATTTTATTACAATTGTATTTTTAGTTATCCAACTTTCGACATCATTTGTATGGAAGTAAAACTGGCGAGGAAGGAACATGTATTAAAGCAATGATTATCTTGACAAGTCTTGCACAGCAATTACCCACCTTGAGTTGTTGTTCCTAACCGTTTTGGCATTGCCAAATGCTTCAAGAACTGGATTGGACTGTAAAAGATAAACAATCAAAAACACCAAGTCAGGACATATTTCCATCATTCACAAATTAATGGAAATTTATCAAAGCTTTCAGTTTTAGGAACTAAAATTGTAACCAAAAAAAAAAAAAAATTTAAAAAAATTGTATTCTTACTTCTAGAACTTGTTGTTCAACTGTCCGCCCTTCTACTCCAGATCGACCCCCAAGGTGTGCAAGATACCGCATAAGCATCTTTGTTGTCTCAGTCTTACCAGCACCACTCTCTCCACTAACTAAAATTGAGTTGCTCTTTCCCTCGTTGACCATTGCCCTGTTAAATGCAAGTATGAAAGGCAATAGCAGCAAGAAAAAAGGATGTATATCTAAGAAAATAAGTGAACTACCTGTATGCAACATCTGCAACTGCAAAAACATGAGGGCTTAGCTCTCCAAATGCAGCTCCTTTATATTGTTCCATCATGTGAGTATCATACAAATGTGGTAATCTTTGAAATGGGTTTACAGCAATCAGGATATTTCCGGTGTATGTCTGGAAAGATAGTTTAAAAAATAGTATAAATAGACTATCTGCAACTTTCTTTTTTCATTTGACTCAAAATCTACTATAGTATTGTTAAATTACCGTTTGTCCCAAAAGCTTAAGCTCTCAAGAAATGGTGAGTTTAATCACTTAACCATAATTCTAACACTCCCCATCACTTGTGGGCCTAAACTTTCCTTTAATAAGTGGGGGCCCAACAAGTGGGAATTTAACATTTTAAATGGGAAGTAGAGTAAAGACAGGGATCAAACTCAAGATCTCCTGCTTTGATACCATGTTAAATTACTGATTGTCCCAAAAGTTTAAACTTTTGGGATATAATAAATTTAATCATTTAACCACGTGCTTCTAACACTTCTCCCTCATGTGGAAATTTAAATAGGAGGTAGAATGGAAGAGACAAGGATCGAACTCAGAATCTTATGCTCTGATACTATGTTAAATTACCGTTTGTCCCAAAAACCTAAGCTCTCAGGAAATGGTGAGTTTAACCACCTAACCATAATTCTAACAAGTACATTAGCATACAAAAAAGGAGGGGGGAGGGGGGGAGGGGGATATGGTAAATTTAATCATTTAACCACATACTTCTAACACTTCCCCCTCACATGGAAATTTAAATAGGAGGTAGAATGGAGGAGACAAGGATCGAACTCAGAATCTTATGCTCTGATACTATGTTAAATTACCGTTTGTCCTAAAAGCCTAAGCTCTCAGGAAATGGTGAGTTTAATCACCTAACCATAATTCTAACAAGTACATTAGCATACAAAAAAGAGGGGGGGGGGGGGGGGGGGGACCTTAAATATCTTACATATATTTCATTAAGTTCATATCTGGTTGCCAAGTTATGCAGTACTCCGGGTTCATGCAAATAGGAAAGCTTTGTCATGTCATCTACACCTCCAGGAGGAGCCTCAGTATCCTTTGGAAACACTTTTGAAATATTTGCAACAACCTGCAATCATCTTTTCCAGTTAGTGAAAATTACAAAACACTATATAATATTTTGTTTTATGCAATATCAAATTATATGAAGACAAAGATCATATCAGATTGTAACTTAAGTTATAGACCAACCACAAGATTAAAAATTAATGGGTACCATTTGTCTTAGAAACCAGTAAATTTTACGCTAACCATGCAATATTCAAGTTATGGAACAGATGCCTTGCACGAACTGCTGATATAAAAACAAACTTGCACCCCAAAGCTAAGTAACACAGATTTATGAAACAGATAAGCTTGTCTGACTCACTTTTTTCCCATTTGTGGTCTGTGCATGAACTTCTTCACCATTGATTCGGAGGACTTCTCCATCAATCCATGCCAGTGATGGATCTTCAACCCATACATGAGAACCTACAATGATGTTATCTGGTCCAGCCTACAAAAAAAGCACGGCATACATGTAAAGAACATCAATCCAACAGGAAGAATAGTCGAAAGAAAATTTTAAAATAAATAAATAAAATAAAATTGTTCTGCAATGTACATGCATAAAGAAAGAGTCAACAAAAGCAACATGAACTGGTGTTATAAATTATCAACCAATCCTTGACATATCATTCTTTGCAAAAGAGCAAAAATTAATCCCCTAAAATGTTTGAATTGAAATCTAAATGTATCCATAGCGGAAACTGGTTAATATGGCTAATATAAACTTATAAAGTACTTTAAAAATGTACTTAATAATTGATGAACAATATCACAAATCTATGAACATGCAAAGGAGGATTACATGAAGAAGTTATTAATGGCAAAAGAATTTCCCCAGCAAATCCCAATACTTAGGTCAGGCTCTACATCAATAAGAAAGATGGTCAGGGAGTCCATGAATACTTGACCTTGTTTGTCAATAAACAACTCTCTAATTGCTACAATGTTCCATCAGGCTTGTAACACATTAAGGAAGTGAGACAACCAAAATAAATTGACAGTATTACACTTGCAATCCAAAAGACCCAGATTACATGGAAAGGCAAGCCACTAGCAACACCACTCACAATCGCCACACTCACTAATGTAGCAACCTTATCACAGTAACTGCAATGGCATCCCCTATTTCATTTTCCACCGCTGACACAGTACCATGAAGCCAAACTCACATTCACATTATCACCAACTACCCGCCACTCCACAAGGGTCCCATGTCTTAAGTAGCAATTATTTGTTAAGTGGCAATCCTACTATTCAGCAAAAAAAAAAAAAAGTGGCAATCCTACTATCAATTATCAAAAATTGCTACAAAAGGAAACAAGTTGAACTCAAAATCCTTACACTATCACACAACCATCACCACCCCATATTTTTTTTAAGCAAATTATCTCCAGTCCTAAAACGGTTTTCTCCCTGATTTTTAGTTCAACAAATCTCATGTGCCAATGGCAAAGCTGAACTCACACCCATTCACTACAAATTCAATACCTCGAACTTGTGCCAATCACTAGACACTATAACAATCACCAAATTATACTCCAACCAACCATTTCTAAAGTCCTTTGGTGATTCAATCACTTCATTTTCGATAATTAGAGTGTGTTTTCTTCAATTATTTGATGGGATTTTTTTCTACTGTAATTGCTATGTACTCAAATTTGACTAAGTCTGTATTAAACCTATAATTAGACAATGCAGGTGATGAAACAGGAATGACTTTTCAACATAGTTTTAGTCGTACATTGCCCTTTTTTTATTAAAAAAAATATTAAAAGAAATCCTAAAATATATTTACTAGAATTATCAAAGTTCTAAATCACAACAACATAATTAACAAAATAATAATAATAATAATAATAATAATAATAACATCAATAACTTCAACTACAAGCTTAAGTTCCGATTCAACTCAGCCAATCAACGAGTCATAGAAACAAAACCACCAGCTAAAACGAAACAAAAATCAGATATATTTTTTTTTTATTTAGTTACCATGGATATGGATTTGTAAGAAAGCGATCTTCCTTTCTAACTCATCCGAGGCAGGACCGAGTCGAACACAGAACTGAACTCAGTGAGTCAGATCGGACTTGTAACTTTCAAAAACAACAACGTAAGCTGAAGAAGAAGAACAAAATGATAATCAGAAGAATACAAAGTTCAAGAGAGAATTTTTGTTTTTGATATTCTTAGCCCTGTTCTCAAAAGCTTTTTATGTTTTCTCTCTCTTCAAGAAATGAAGGTTTGGAGGCTTATATATATGAAAAGCAAGTTTGAGAGCTTCTCTGTCTCTGTCTTTCTTTCTTTCTCTTTCTCTCTCTCTCTCTCTCTCTCTCTAAAGTTGTTGCTAGCTATTGTGTCTTTCTCTCTCTAAAATTTTTTCCTATACTTGTAAAATTTTTTTATTTATTTTCTGAGTTAGTCTCCACAAACCTTGGTCTATGACTCTATGTTGTCCTAAACCGACATTAATGAGGTAAACGTATATAGGGAGTAAAATGTGCTTTTCTTGTGTTTGGTTGTGTTTTGAGCCTAACCTTTGCTATTATTTACGTGGTTGTCCTTTCCTTTTTCATTTTTAAAGTGGAAGATAGATAACTGCCTTTTCATAATAAAAATTAAAAAAAAAAAAAAAAGATAGGTAATTGCCTAAAACTGTGTTTGGTTTGACGAAAAATATTTTCAAATGTTTGGTTATATTCTCAAAAATGCTATGAAAAAACATATTTATCATCTCCCAAGCACATATATGATAAAAAAAAATTAAAATTTTAAATTAAAAAAAAATCGTGATTGAGGACCGGTAGTCAGCGGTGATGGTTGGCCACTGGAGACCGGGAGTGTTAATGAGGGGTGAGAGGTGGAGGTTTGGTTGATGAGTTTTGGGTGAAGTGGATAGTGGAAAATGAAAGCGTAAACCAATTTCTGTCATAATTGTCTTTATTTTACGGTCAATCAAAAAACAATTTTAGATTAAACAACATTTTTAGTCACCCCAAACACCCGTAAATGCAAAAATATTTTCCAAAAATCAATCTCAGTCTAACCAAACATAGTGATATTGTTTAACCTCCTTCATAAAAATTACTTAGATTTTGATCCTCATTAATTCTATCAATGCATTTCAATTAGTATTTTGCTTTAAATTAAATTAAATATAGTTATACCTTAAAAGAATGAGAGAAAAAAAAAAAAGTTTATCCATTTAGGGTTGTATTTGAGTTTCACAATTCACATTATAGGGTACGATGGTTTTATCAATATAAAAGGTGGGTTGAAAAAATTAAAATTGGTGCATCACAAACAAATGATGACCTAAAAAAGGGGGAACATGATGATCAAAAGAAGGAGAAGCATAGGATTAGCATTTAAATCTTAGAATATCATACTTCAATATGAAACTAATGAATTTTTTTTAGTATATAGAGAATTACAATATATGAGCGTTGCACAATCCCCTTACCATCCTTATATTATTTGTAGTGGACACGATTCTATTCAATATCACTTTTCCTCTTTTTTCGTAAAGGTCGAATCAAGTAAGTTGCTATATTTTATTTGTAATTTTAGGTATCCTTTTTATTAGTATTTTTTTTTTTATGAATGTTTTTATTAGTATTTTATTGTATCGTGATTGTTTAATTTGATTAGACCACTTTGAGCAGCTTTGTCAAATTTTAATGTATAAAGTCACGACCTTTGCAATGTAATGAAGGGACACACAAGCCTCAAGGTTTTCTTTCTTTATTTTCTCTCTCATTGCAATTGAGGCTTTTTTTTTGGTGTTTAATTTTTTTTATATAATCCTTGCTTAATCATTCTTCTTTCTTTATTTGTGTCATTTTCTCTCTATTTAATCAATCTTCTATAATCAGCAAAAGTCATGAACAATACAAGAAAAATTTTAAATACTCTTAAAATATAGAGAAACAGTGTTCTTTTTTCTTATATTTATAATAAACTCTACCATAAATTTAATAAATGGACCACATCATGAATGTGAGAAAAAAGATCATCATTCTTTGTACTCCACAAGTACCTAAGAATTACTGACGATACAGAAACTATCAATCCATTAATTATTATTGTTTTTTAACCATCTATTCACCCCCCTCTCTTTTTTTCCCTTGCTGATTTAATTTACCAGACTCTTCAAGTGTGTGGGGTGTATCTGTAAATGTATTGGTTCAGGAGGTCATTTCTGAAGCTGGGAAAACATTGAGACCATAAAATACTTCCGACCAAAAAAGAAAAAGAAAAAAAAGAAATAGTAATAATTTTTGGAGACATTACAATCTGATATCCCCCACCATTCGCTGGCGCCTAAAGTTTTTTAGCTGAATATTTGGCCGCAAGAGACTTCCTGTGTATACACTCAGACCACATTATTAAGTGCTTGTTTTTTTTTTTTTTTTAACTTTATTTTTTCTAATTTATAGAATTTTAATTTATTCAACTATAAGAGATTTTACCAGTTGAGATAATTTGAACCAACTTATTCTTTTTAACTTATTTAGTTTATTTATGTATAATTTTTATTAGAAAATAATAATTTTTCTCTGTAAAAGTACACTTTTGCATGATTCTAAAAATTATTAAAAAAAAAAACACTTTGGCATAGTTTATATTTTAAGTAAAACAAACTAATAAAAATAATTTTGCCAAAGCAACACTACACCCTTAGTTTGTCAATCTCACTATCATGTCAAGATCAAAATCCAATTAGAAAGATCGTGCAAATCAAACCACATAGATTGCTTATGAGTTTATGAGAGTTAAATTTCATATGGGTGGGTCCAAATTAATCATAACCTGAACTGTAAAAAAGAGTTCATATGCTTTGATTTGGAACCGTCGGATCTAATGGCATTTCTTATGGATGTTCCATGGAGCTGATGGGGATCAAACTCCATAATTGGCATTGTTTGTAAGCATTCATATCAAATGTGCTAAAATAGCTAAAACACTAAAATACTCACTACATCAAATGTGTCAAAAATCACAAATTTTTAACACCTAATTATGGTAAACTACACACAAAAAAAATTATTTAAATGAAAGTTAGAGGAAGAGAGACTAGAGTGGTAAAATAAAGAATATTTAAATAAAGTGGTAAAAGAATATTATTTGATGTTTGGTGTATTGTTAAATGAGATGTTTAAAATAAATAAAGTAATTTTTTGAGTTAGTAAAAGCTAAAATTTTTAGCACATTTAATGTAAATGTTGTAATTTTGTTTAGAGAATTCTAATTTTTTTTTTTATAAACAAGATAGAAATTTTATGTGTGCAAAACTCTCTCCTAGAGACTTGAACCTTGACTCTTACCCCCACACTTCACAAACACTTATACTTGTGGAGTGATCATCGCATCAAGAATATGCAATGGTAGAGTTCTAATATCTTGAATAGGTAAGAAATCTTGAAATATTATTATTTAATAACTTAAATAATAATAATTAAAAAAAGATGAAGAAAAAATATATATACGTTTGGATACTGCTTATTTTGCTGAAAACTAAAAATAATAAAAAAATAATTTTCAAATTACTGTTCAAATTATAAATTCTGTTCATTTGCCTGCTGTATTGTTCATGTGCTGGTTTAAAAAAACAAAACAAAACAAAACGCAAAACGTGGACGTAGTCCAAACGGTACCGTCCGAGTCGTTTACGTTTGGGTCCGAGTGATTAGACGCAATGACGTTTATTACCATGGAATATTAAATAAAAAACACAAAAGCAACAGAGAATATGAGGTTCGGCGCATGTGGGCGGTGGTCGGCACAGACAATTGAATTTCCGAAATTGGCCAAAAGTTTCAACAGCACGATCGATTTAAATGACAGAATCATCCCTAGTTCCTCTCACAGACAGAAAGCGTATCTTATTGCTAACGAAATTTCGACGGCAAAAACAATACGTGGCACCACCTCATTGGTTAGCCTTATTGAGGTTTTAACTTTAACCAAGGTGGACTTTAAGCTGAGCAAGTCCACTTTGCTAACGTGTGTTCAGTATGCGTGACGGTTTTGAAATCAGTTTATTTAGTTTTTTTTTTGTTTTTTTTTTTATGTAGCCAAAGGTGCTAAAATGTAATTTTTTTAAAAATGTGAGATTTTAAATAATTATATATAAAAACTAAAAGTTAAAACCTAGTTAAATAAACTAGATACAATCTTCTTTGAGATACATTTATAAGTCAATTTATTACTTTTTTCTTAGAGTCTCACATCATGTGAGTCACCTACTTATTTATTTAGTTACATTTTATTTATAATATTTTTAACAAAAATTTTTTTTGCTAAAAACTAGATAAACTATTATTAAACAGACACAAATGCCTTTCAGTATTTGGTAAAGTGTTTGTTTCACGAGGAATGATAAAGCGATTGTAAGTTCTTTTTGTTTTAAGTGGTGCAAGTATAGTACAAATTTTACCCCATATAAGAAAAAGAGGACTCTTCCTCGCTAAGGTTGTGCCCTTACTAGTTACTAGCATAATGTGCTGGAGTGCTCGCCAGTTGATTTGGAGTGCTTACCAGTTGATTTGCCCACGAGAACACCTACCAATCTACTAATAAACTACCTAGTTGGAAATTGATGTGTTCTATGATGAACAAGGTTTGGATCCAGTTGTAACAACCACTTTACTTAAATTTAATTTAATTGTTTATTGAGTGTAATTGATGAATTACTTGAGTTATTTTGAATGTGATATTATTTTATATTATGATCACTACAAATAAAATAAATAAAAGAAGATGCAATGTGAAGAGTTATTTTGTGGATTATTCATATTAAACTTTTAGTCTCCTTATCAATTAAAGAAAATGATAAGAGATTAAAACCTATTTGAATTATAAGTTTAAGTGTTATTGAAATCCTTTAGAGTTCTAGCCTATTTAAACAATCTTAATTTGAGTTTAATTGGCAATTAAAGTCTAGGAAGACTATTTAAACTGAGTAGATTTCTTAGTAAACGCGGATATCAAAGAAAATTTAAGAGGGAGAGAGAGAGTTCGCGTGACAGAAGAAGAAGGCCAAAAATTTTGGGGCATAAGGTCCGGCTGCAAAAACGTAAGAACCACCATCTCTAAGATGATCAATATTACTGTATTGCTCTATAAATCTTGAGATATATTTATGGTTTTGATAGCGCAGTAAGATTAGGCTATATCAACTATATTAACTATTCGATTTCAGTGGAAAGATATTTATATATAAGCATTATTTAAATAAAGATTCGACGGTAATACTCTTTAAGTTTATGGTAGTGTGGTATTTTATTTTGGTTACCAGTTGAATTTGAAGACCTTGGGTCTAACAAAGGTTGATATCATGGTTGTCAAAATCGTGATCTGGATCGTAGGATCATATGATTTTACGATCCCACATCACCAAAATATTTAGGATCGCACTAGGATCGTAAAAATGGTAGGATCGTATGAAATCCTACTGATCCTACCAAAAACAAAACAAAAAAAATTGTTTTTTATGGGATAAATTTTTTGTTTTGATGAAAATTTAAGGGTTTTTATTTTTTCATGTTGTGATGGTATGACTTTTTATTTTATTTTTATAAAATTAAGTTAACCTAAACAAATGTTTTCTAGTTTCTAGTTTATTTGTAATCAAAATGAATGAATACTTCATCATTTTTAAATGAAGAATTTGATGTTGGCTTTGCTGCCTTTTAAGTTATAATGTTGTTAAATTTGTTTGATCAATATACTAATTCGTGTTATAATATTACTAAAATATTTTTTATATATATAATTTTATCAGTTATGCTTATATTTGTATATAAATTGATTAATTTTTTTGAGCATGCTCTTTAATTGTTGCTAAGTGGTATAACTTGAATAGTTGAGTATAAAATTATATCTTGATGTCTTTTGCACCTCTAGTATACAAATACATAGATGATGAAATGGATGATGATGATTAGGAATTTAGGACGGTGGTTATAAAAACCTTCGAATGAGAATAATTAAATGTTTACTTTATCTTAATATTCATCTTACTTTTGGATTTCATATTGTAGTTAGCTAATTTCCAATTGCTAACTTATTTTGAATTTCAAACTTGGAATTTAGAACTTGGAAAATATTTTCCATATGTTTGGATAAATATTTTGGCATTTGGTTACTAATTAAACATTTATTGAATTTTTTAGATACATTGGGTCAAAACTTAAATATATTTGTTTCGCTAGTGTAGACTTAGTGATTTATGATATGCAAATTACAACATATAATGAAAATCTTAGTTTTTTTATGTATGAATTTACAATTTACGTGATTATTCAACATACAAAGTCATTATCAATGTGTTTTTTGCTTTAAATCTAAAAATATGTAAAATCTTACAATTTACGACTCGATCTTACGATTTACTATCCCACCTATCTTCAACGATCCTACGTAGGATCTTGATTTTGACAACCTTGGTTAATATATATATTAGATTAAAGTTCTAATAATCAGTACATGCTATAGGTTTCTAAGTCCTACAGGTAGAGATTTCTATGGATGCTATATATATATATATATATATATATATATATATATGGATCTTATGGAGTATTTCATGGTGCATTGAAGTGTTATATGAAATCTTAAAGAAAATATGAATCTAACACTTAACTAGACAATGGTTGTATTGGTAATAACCTATTAGGACTTAATGAAAATCTTGGTGAACTGCCAGCATGCATATTCTCATTAGATGATACCCTTATAGGTGGTGATACCTCTATTAGCCTCAAAGACATAATAGAAGTAAGGAGAAGTAATATATTATGGAGGATTGTAGAGATGTTTAAAGACTAGTAAATTATTAGGAAGTGTCCCTTACATCCTTATGGTACACGGCAAGGTGGATTAATTATATAATTGTGTTACTTCTTTACTTTTACGTGTGGAGGAAGAGCTCATTTGATTTTGGATCTAGACTACGAGTATTGGCAGTTAGAGGTAAGTGGACTTTAAAACATGATCTTTCTCAAAACAAGTACACACACACACACACACACACACACACACACACACATATTTGCAAAAGTGAAGTTTCCAAAAACCTATATCATTGTCAATACCTTATACATACCTGAATTTTCTTATTTCTTGTTTGGTATTTTGAAACTATATATGTTAAAAATTACTCAAAACTAAATTTTTGAGAAAGTATTCATTATATGATATATGATTGGTATTAACAATATTGTAATAAAGTAAGAATGTTTTCAAATGGTTAGTTAGACAGTCTGCAACCTTTGCCAACACAAGGTTAAGTATTGGTCGTCGGCCATGTGGTGCGGTGTTATCATTTGCTCTTTGGAACCAGTGTTGCCTCTTAGAGGTTATTGTTATTGTTTCTCATGGAAATCACCCATCAAGTATTTAGCAATTTATGTATTTGTCTGGCTAATGTTTAATGTTTTCCATATCGAACTACTGTTTTATTATTGTTGGCCTTTATAAGTGGGAAAAAATTGTTTATTACTATATTATATTGTTTCTACCTAATTAGTGTATTTTGGCCAACTATTTTATTTACTCATTACACTATTATAGTTAAATGTTTTCTTCCAGACAGTTTAATAGAATATATTATATTATTGTAAACTATATATGTAAGTTTT
Organism: Lithocarpus polystachyus; assembly: GCA_033629205.1. Lineage (NCBI taxonomy): Eukaryota > Viridiplantae > Streptophyta > Magnoliopsida > Fagales > Fagaceae > Lithocarpus > Lithocarpus polystachyus. Next base: position 64,944,548 of record CM066163.1, read on the forward strand.
TTGTAAAAATTATATTTTGCCATTGATACTATTATTTTGTTTTGAGGGATATCCTCATGTGATGTAGTCTCTTATTGAGCTTCTAGCTCACCCCCCTTTCTCCACTCTTTCAGTGTAGAGCAGTGAAATATTTTTTGGTGGTAGATCATTGAAGCCATAGATTGAAGACTGCTTTTGGAGTTATGTTAGTTGATGGATTGTTTTATTATGTTTTCTTAGGATAGTGAGTTTAGTATTCTTGAAACTATTTTGGGATTGTATTTGGAGACTTTATTGTTAAAGTTTTAGTTTGATGGATTTTATAAGAAAGATTTGATGGTTTGATTCTTATTTGTGAATATTTAATTACACTCTGCTCTATTATTTTAATTTTTGTATTTATATGACAAGTCATGTATCTAAATCATTGGTATGAGTTTGGGGTGTTACACACTAGTGCTAGCGTGCATTGAACCTAACACAATATGGACATGTAACAAATTTTGAGCATGTGTTTATTCTGTGTCGAGTTCAGTGTATTAGAATATTGCCCAGATACCATGTTGACCCTTCTCCAGACCCCAACTAAAGTACTAGACAATAGAGATCTTGAAATAAATAGTTCATGTTGAAGCCACATGGCATAACCTTCGAAAATAATCGAGCTCAGACCAAGTTTTTTGAAAACTAAATACATTACAATTAGCCTCTAAACATATACCACAAGAAAAGTAGGGATCAGCATTAGAATGAATAGGCAGGCTAGGTGTCTGAGCTATGCATATAGTTTAGTTCAATATGGTATGATGGAAAATTTTTGGCTCAAAGAACAAACGGTTCTTGAATATAGCAGAGCAAAGACCCGCAAGGTGCAGGACGCATTGTTATTTATTTATTGGTAACAATGCAAAAAAGCCCAAGGCCCACCAGACCAATCTTTGACAAAATCCAGTCGAAGTTATAACAAGACCAGACAAGCTGGTTATGAGATAAACTCAAAAAATGGGCTCAGAAAAATTCCAGCCCTTGACTTTGTGTTTGGCCTCTGCAACACACAAGAATGGCATAATTGAGGGCCCACATGGCCCAGCCCAAAGATCAACTAATTCAGGTGGTGAGGCTTAACCAGGAAAAGGGGCCTTGTCAGGCCCATAAGGCCCACGGCCACAACAAATAAATTGAGGTTTGAAGAAATTTTCTTTTTCCAATTTTCAGGTATTTATTTGCATGTAAAGTATGGTCAAACTTATAAAATATTTTATGTTGATCGTAAAATCTTTCATAAAAAGTTGTAAAACGTTTTACCCTTTAAATTTTGATAAAACATTTTACAAAAACACATAGTAACTTCCTCTTCCCATCTAGTGGCTAAGTCATCAATCCGATGGGTTGAGCAGCTAAAGTCAGCAATCTATTAACTTGAGCCACCACTCTGACAACCGATGTCACAAATCCGATAATTGAAGCCATCGTTCTAGCCACCGATGCTGGTAGTCCGATGGTCGAAGACATCGTTTTGACCATTGGTAATGGTTGTCCGGCCACTAGAGACACCGCTCCGACAATAGTTGCCGAAGCCACCATTTCGGTGGTTCGGTCACTGGACTTCTGGCACTAGCCTCTTTGGTGGATGAGCCACCAATTTGGTGGTTTGTTTGAAAAATTTTAACTTGTTATACAAAACACTAAATATTTTACAAACATAGCGTAAAAAGTCAATACCTTTTTCCGTCTTCTACGTGGACTACGGACCAAGCTCATACGTAGGTTCCGTTTGGAAATATTTTATTTAGCTGAAAATGAAAATTTTTTGTTGAAAGTACTGTAGATAAAACTAAAAGTTAGCTGAAATAATATAGTGGGATCCATGAATAGTACCAAAAAGTGCAATGAGACCCATGAATATAGGGGTGACAAAATTGGACATAACCCATGAACCTAACACAACATGACACGAAATTAGTAGGTTATGGGTTGAGACTTAATGGGTTCGTATTATATTCAGGTTGACACGACTGACCCGTTTTATAAACGGGTTGGGCTAGTGTTCAACCAATTAAACTTGTTTGACTCATTTGATTAAATGACATTTTACCAATATATCCTTCAAACCCTAGGTATATAAATTTATTAGTTGTTGTGGTTTATTTTCTTTGACATATTGTGATTGATTATTTGTGATATTGAGATATGATTTAGTTTTGAATAATTATTTGTGATGCAAATACTCGTTAGTTTTGGATTTTATATTAAAAATATTTATTTGTTTGTTTTTTCATAATTTTTTTTCATTTTGATAAAATCTTATAAATAGGTCGACACGATTGACCCATTTAATAAATGGGTTGTGTTAGGGTTGAGGAACCTTGACCTATTTAATAAACATATCGGGTTAGTGTTGACTCATGTAGTCAGATACTCATGAGTTGACATAACACAAACCCGACACGTAAACATGAATCGCCATTCCTACATAAATTTTAGCAAAAATAAGCTAAAGAGTAGAAATCTGCTCAATATAAGTTATCCAAAACGCTACTGTAAAAGGAAAGACCCAACATATGGGATAATAGGGAGATGTGAACTGGAGGGTACAGTGGTCATTTCGCACTAATCTTGGGCTCATTTAGTCTATCAAATGGGCTTGGGACACAAGAGGGACCAATGAGCCCATTGTTAAGTGCACTGTACAAAAATAAGAATGAAAAGCCTAAAAATGTTAAACCAACACATATACCTTGCACTAATCTCAGCTTCCAATAAAGATTCAAACATCATTTAATGTTGATTTTTATAAATGCTTAAATTCAACAAATTAGGCAAACCATTTTTTTTATTTTTAATTTAAGAAAAGCATTTCTCGTGGCCTTTGGCCAACAGATTGCTTAAAACTTAATGGGATTCAATTGCAACCTATGACATCAACTTAAGGGAAAAAGAAAAGAAAAGAAAAAAGAAAAAAAGAAAAAATTGCAGCTCTGCTCATAAGATTTGCGGTGGAGTCTTTAAATCCAACTCTCAATATTCATGCAAGCATAATGAGGTGAGCAATCAAGAAAGTGCCTTTACTCTCATTTTGTTGAGAAAGGGTTTAGTATTTGAAGTTTAAGGTCAAGGGGCTTTTTAAGAATTTCAAAGTCTAAGGATTTATTCTTGGGTCTGTTTGAAATCGAGGAAAATGAGGTAAGGGGAGAGGGGAAGGTGTCTGACATATACTAATTTTTAAGCATATTCTAGCTACTTTTATATTTTTTCACTCATCTCTCTCCATCTGAACTTAGGATTAAACGCAATAAAATCAAATTCGCAAACATATATGAACCCAAGGTGAAAAGATACATTTGAAAACGTTTAAAAATTATTAGAGGCAAGTTTGTTAAGGCTATATAATATTAGCGAACGAGGGTTATAATTGTCAATTTATATGACCATTCACTTTTCCTCTCCTCCACTTATTTAATTTTAAAACATCAGCATTAGCATTAGGCTCAATGCAATTTAGCTAAATTAACCTATAAGAACTCTACTTTTGTTACTTTACTATTCATAAACAACTACACAGTCCCAATACTCTAATTCTATTTCATTCAACATTATTTTTTTCTAATCTCCAAATATAATTATTATTTTTTCAATTCTACATCAAACAAACCCCACCATATGCATAAAACTTGCCGGTGATGCATCAAAACCATATCAAATAAGTAGAGATAGAAAATACATGGAGAGAGAGAGAGAGAGAGAGAGAGAGAGAGAGAGAGAGAGAGAGAGAGAGAGATGGTATATATATATATTGGATAAAATTTAAGTGCAGTACTTTAGGTGCTATTCTTTAGATTCTCTTTTTATGATTTAGCCATGTGGCTATTTAACTAAAATATATATTTCTATCCCATGAGAAAAAATCTACATGGCAGAATCTTAAAAAAAGAATCTAAGGAACAACACCTAAGTACTGTACTTAAGTCTTGCTCATAGATATATAAAACTTTGTTGATGAACAATAACTCAATGGAGGCACTGAATTACTATTCATTTGTTATTTGTGAATGTTAAAGTGTTGATATGCTATGTATTTTATGGGTGTTTAGTAGTTTTATTTTTTATTTTTTTATTTTTAAGTTTAAATTTAAATTTTTTTATATCAAATGAGATTGCTCTTAAAAGAACAAAGGGAATGGATATCAATTTCCTTTTCTCACAATTATTATTATTATTATTATTCCCCATTCTTAAATTTTAAACCATTTAAATAAGGGAAAGGGATATCTATTACCCTCCCCTCTCCTTCCCCCTTTTACCCTCTATTCTCAACTCCCTCTGAAATGAATTTCATTGGCACTTAGTTGTCTGCTTGAAGTGAAATCCCCCTCCACCCAAATTTCATATGATTTTTTTAGATCTGCAACTAGCTATAAAAGTAATATATGATGTAGGTGAATAAAGATATGAAAAAAATCTGTCCATAAAACTTGTATAGACAATTTTAAGTTTAATAAGGTGACTATTGTTGTATGTAAATATTGATGGTATAAATATCATCAAGTACCTAGGCGTTGTGAAAATGTTGTTTGAGTGCACTTTGTATTTGTAGAGGTGATTGGATTCGGCTCATTAAATCGAATTAAGATTTGAACATATTTTAATGCTTGATTAGCCGTTTTTTTTAAAATGTATTTTATTTTTTGGAGCTTTTAACGTTTACAACCCTCCCTCACATCCCACCCCTCAAAAACAGGTATAAATGTATAATAAAATTAACTTGTAAAGCTATGTACTACTATATTATTATATATATGAGATCAGCGCATACAAAATCTTTTTGAGAAAAAAGAAAAAGAAAAGAGAATAGTACATAAAGTGAGGCATTATTGTCAGCAATTTGCTTTATCTCCCACGCAAAGAGAATCTCCAAGACGGTGCAGCTAAAAGCAAAACATTTTTTATAATAGAGAATGAAACTAAAAAGTTAGTCTTCAACAGATTCTCTAAACTTTGAATTTTTTTTACTTATAAACAGTAGTTCATCAAATTTGATGGGCTACTGTACATTAACAATTGAATTTTTTTGTTTAAAAAATTATACCACTACTATTATAATTGTTGGGAATGAATAAAGAAAGATTAAAAAAGAATAAAGAAGGAATGAAGAAATAATATTTAAATGAGATAAAGAATTGAATAAAGAATCTATTAGAAAGTGTATTTAAAAAAGTAGGTAAATAAAAGGTAAAAATTATTGTTTATTCTTCAAACAGTATAAAAATTTGAAAAATTTGCTAGAGATGTTCTAAGAATTTTTAAAAGCCTTTATAACTCCGCTCTATTCATAACTTCTTTCATCCCTTTCAATGAATAATTTTTTTTTTCTTTTTGAAAATTTCTCTTAACGACCTCAGCATGTGATGTATAAGTTTTGCCCAGAATATTTAGTGTTGTTAATTTCACTGTAACAATTACGAGCATTGCTGCCCCCCACCCACGCTTTATTATTATTCACTAGTATGTAGTCTGTGTTTACACATGGAAATATTAACAATTGTAATGATAAGATATTCATCTTGGTAGATTCAACTTCAACATTGAGCATTATGAATAGAGATAACTTAACACCAACATTTAAAAATCAAATTGGACACATAGCACAAAATTAAACTACAATTAGAAATTGAATACATAGCACAAAATTAACGACAAGAACTGATCATTGAGTTTGAAATCTTCTTGGAGGCGCCAATGAAGCGGTAATGTATGAGAGTGTGAAGTAAGAAAGAGTGGGACTGAACATTGTGTTTGAACCCGGCTTTACTTTTAGAAATTTGAAAGGAGGAGGAGAGGGTAGTGTGTGGATCTAGTTCGTAGAGGTTGAGAGAGAAGGAGGAGACATGGGATGACAATATGACATTAAGAGGAGATGATGTTTTACTTTTATAGTTTTTCTCATTGGACTCCTTAGTTCTGGTAGTGGGATTAGAAGAGTTTCAAACTTTATTTAGTTCACCCATAAAAGTATGCAGGTGAAATGTTCTTGCTTAGGCCAATAAACATTATCATTGTGGTTTTCTTGGCTTCCGTGTTAAATGTTAATGCATCATTTATTTGGGCACAAAAAATTAGAAAATTTAGATAAGATACATGACACAAAATTGGAATTCAATTTATAATCTAATTAGATTCATTGTGGTTTTCTTGGCTTCCGTGTTAAATATTAATATATCATTTATTTGGGCACAAAAAATTAGAAAATTTAGATAAGATACATGACGCAAAATTAGAGTTCAATTTATAATCTAATTAGATTTTTTTTTTTGAGTTTTGGTTAGGACAAGTGGCGCAAAATTGAGAATCTAAATCTAAACACATGGCACAAAATTGAAACTTTAATTTGAAATTCTATTTAAGTTTCTCTCTGTTTCACCTATTGTTATATATATATATATATATATATATATATATAGATTACTAACTTTGCCATAATATTGGTCATATTCTAACTCACAAATTGTAGTATTAATAAATATGACAACAATTATTCAACAAAAGCGAGCTAGCTCAAATTTTCTCATACTCTTTCAAAAACATCCAAAATGATTTTTAATTTTCAAAAACATCAAAATTTGGAGTAGTGAGAATGATGAGAATGGGACAATGGGAAGAGGATCATGAAAAAAACTAACACAATGATTTATAACTTTTCTTGTAACGGACAATAATTTTGGAAATTTCATACTTTGCAATTAAAGTATACAGCAGATTCATATTCAAAGATTAAGATAAAATAAATAGTATGTTAATTTAGAATAATAAACTTGAACCCTTCAAATTCAGACTTGTACCTCTCCACATCACTATAGGAAGGAACATCTCCGAAAATACGTGCAATTTTGTGATTCTCGCAGGGGAGTCAATTCCGTACCGTACCGGCCGGTACGGCCGGAATTTATCGTTCCGGCAGGTGAACCGGTATAGAAACACTCATGATTCGTACCGCTTAAAATACCGGTCCTTACCGGAGTATACCGGACGTACCGCCGAATATCGGACATCTCGGCCGAAAAATAAAAATCCGGCGGTACAAAAAACTTGAAGAAAATGGAAAAAGTTAGCAGTAAAAAACTCACGATGCCGTCCTCACTGATTGTTTTCCCACGTTGTCGGCCATTCCCCAAGCCTTCCTCCTTCCGTTTTATCCAGCCGCTTCTTTTTTTTCTTTTTCTTCTTCTTCTTCTTCTTCAGTTCTGACCGAAACTGCGCCTCACTTCTTGAGCCTTTTGTTTTAGTTGCGTGTGTGTGTGGGTGGCTGTTGTTTAATTGCTTTCTTGTGCCTTTTAGTTGCGTGTGTGTGGCCCATGTTAAATTGTTTTGTGTGAGTTCTGAGTCCTCTGACACTCCACGTGAGTTCAAATTTCAAATAGGCTTGGACTTTGTGTTTTAGGCTGGCTACCACTCACATTTAATAAATAATTTTATGTTTTTTTTTTTAATAATTATTATCATCTTTTTTATCTCTTTCTTATTATTATTATTACAATCTAATATATCAGGTAATATAAAGGGGTTGATATTTGAGCAAGAAAAAACCATATTAAAAATAAGCAATTAATTTAGAGAAATATGCTATTATAAATTTAAGGATTTTTATATAGATTTATAAATAATTCTAAATAAATAACTAAGTATAACTATATCTATATATATATATATATATAAATAATAGCGATAAACCCGAAACGGTATACCGGTATTGACCGGTACCCGAAATATTTCGTACCACTGGTCAAACCGGTACAGCCTCCGGTACGGTATTGACTTCTTTGGATTCTCGACAGTTGAAAAACATGCTTGCCTAGCTATAGAATAAAAACAAAGGCAATAGCAATACCACTAGCCCTTCAAACACGCACCCCAAACTGCTTTACCAAAAACAACGGAACCGAAAACCGTCACCTATTTTGTCGTGATGCTCACCCAGGCCCACAACAACTCTTTCTCCAAAGACGGCTTTGAAAGCGTGAGCTTTACACATGACTTTGACCTATAATTTACTTTTTTTTTTTTTTGGGATATAACATAATTTACAACTTATTAATGAGTCAAAATCGAAAGGTGTCTAGTGTAGGGGTGTGTGCGGCTCGGTCAACTTGATTTTTTTTTTCCAAATTTATTACTCAACCAATAGGAATCGATTTTGTAATAATTAAAACCAATGCATACCAATTAGGGTCGATTTTCCAACCTATAGCGGTGTAGTTTGATTGACTCAGTTTAATTGGTTCGGTCGGTTTAATTTGATACATTAACCATCTATTTTTTTTTTAAATCTGTTCTACATATGAAAAACATATTAGAGAATAGCATTTTTTAAAAACAGTAAGACATATTAGAGTATAACAACTTTTATTTTATTAATTTTTTTTTGGGGCTAACTGACTAAGTATTAGACTATATAATATAATAGTCTTTTCAGTTTTCACTATTAAAATCTTATATAATAATCATTAAATCACAACCTTAACTTAATCAAACCAACTTCATAAAAAAAAAAAAAAAAACTCAAAGACATTCATGCTTTCCCCAACTCAATCAAACCAACTTAATCATTCATGCTTTCCTATACAAATGAAAACCAACTTCATAAAAAAAAAAACCCAAAGACATTCATGCTTTCCAAACTCAATCAAACCAACTTAATCATTCATGCTTTACCAAACAAATGTAATTAAAATCAAAACCTGTGAAACAACATTGAGGGAGAACTGGTAAACTGGGATTGGTTCGGTTTGGTGTAGATTGGTGAAGGATTCTTTGATCCGGTGACCGCATTGCACCGGCATCGGAAAGGGCTTTGCCCTCCGAACGTTGGCCTTGGCTCAATCGGTCAGCGCTAGTGTCGGGACGGTGTCGTCGGCATCTTCAACGTTTTGCTCACCATTAGTCCAAAGTGCCCTATAGATGATTCATTTCATGTGAATGCCACAAACTTATACTACATTATTAGAAAGTCATAGAAGAGGACATATTGCTAAACCATATATTCCAATCACAAAAACACTAATATACTACAACAAAATGTATTTTTAGTAACAAAAAAATTTGTCACTAAAAATCCAATTTTTTGTTGCTAAGGACTTTTAGCGACGAAATCTACTAATTAGTGACAAAACTCATTTCATCCCTGAAATCCCGTCGCTAAAAGTCCCAGCGACGAAAAATTTTGTCACTAAAAGTCCGATTTATTTTTTTTAAAAAAACTTTTAGCGACGAAAACGTTTCATCGCTAAATGTTTTCCTCGCTAAAAACACTATTCAGTGACGAAAATATTTTGTCACTAAAAACACTTTAGTTTATTAAAATATTTAGTGACGAACAATTTCGTCACTAAAACTATTTTTGGGTACATATAGTGACAAAAAAGTTTGTTACTAAAACTATTTTTAAGAAAATCCAGGCACATATAGCGACAGAAATTTTCGTCACTAAAACCATTTCTTACAAAATTCTGCTACATTTAGCAATGAAATATGTCGTCATTTAAACAATTTTTTGTTTCTATATTTGTGACGAAAAAATTTGTCACTAAAACTTATTTTTTGTTTTTATTTTTTTCATGGCTTTGATATTAACTTGTAACATATCATTACATTATTAAAATCTCACATTTGAATAACACATTTATTTCAACAACACATTTACAAAAAAAGATCCATACATTCCACAAGTAAAAAATAAAACAAGTATCCAATTCAAACTACTTCCATACAATAATTGTTTGCAACACATACAATAACTCAAGATGTTTTATAACAATACAAAAAGTGTAGCATAATATAATTAGAACCAACAGAAGATGTCCTCATATGTCTTCAAGTAATGCCAAAAGTAAATCCCCAAAAGTTCATCAATAAGAATTCTGCACAAATATAAAAATAATACTACATTAAAATCGTAAAGTAAAAATACTAACTATGTTATAAGAAACATTTCTAACAATGCATTAAGAGTAGCCAAGCTAATGAATTAAAATCACAACTCCTAATGTATAATTTGTAGAAAGCAAATATAAATTTTCAAGTGTAATATAATATAATTAGTTTCAAATAATACATTAAAAAAAGTAGTCACACCATGTAGTGCGGGTCAATTGCTAAAATAAAGTACTAACTAATAAGTATTTTAATTTGAAGATGAACCACCTCCATACGTAAGAGCGTCATCATAACCCTTACTCCTCAAAAAGTTAAGAATATTCTTTTGGACCTCTTCTTGTTTAGCTAGCGCCTTTTGCTCCCTAGCTCGCTCCTCTTCGTCCCTAACTTTTGCCTATTTGAGCTCAATTGTCTCACTTTCTAGCCGATGGATATATCCCACTGAGGAACTAGAAGAGGCGGTGATTATTAGAGAAGAGGAAGGTCTTATGCCAAGTCCTTTTACAATAATAGACTTCTTCTTAAAAACCAAGTTTGAGATCTTCTCTTGTGTAAGGGGAATTGCATTAGGATCTTGACAATGATCCTCTTGCACTTTGAGAATAGTTTCCTATCATTTGAAAGAGAGAAAGAAAGAAACAATCACAACATTAATACTACATATGTTATAGGTTAACAAACATGATAAGGATAGAATGATACAAATACATATGTAGCTTCATCCTCAGGGTGTATCCACATATTTGTATTTGGATTGAAATGAACATCTTTAAAGGTTTTTGCCAATTTAGGAACTTGACCGCCATTATTTGTCTGATTAATTAACATTCGAGTGTTAGATAAATATAATTAATTAATCACAACATGTAATATACTAAGGTTTAAGAAAATGAAAAAACATGCGCCTCCTCATTGGCCCTAACAGCAAGTGCCTTTGTCCCGTATCTTTGCTTTCCTGAAGTTTTGTTCCTATTTTTAGAATTCTTTCTTGATTTTTCCTAATAAAGAACATTCAAGATATTTATTAGCTCATGAATAAAACAGTATACATTTACTTCATCTAAGTATTAAGTTAATCATTTGACAACATAATATAGTAAACATTGGATAATAATAATATACGCATAAGTAATTTACCAACCAGTTCTTATTGGTCTATTTCCCATCAATGAGTCCAGTCCACTGCTCAAGTGTGACATTTTTTTGTGGGTGGCTTCTTGCGTAGTCCGTACCATGAGATTGTACGACTAAGTGGGTGGCTTTTATAAGCTTGATGCAACTTGTTGGACGTGCAACTCAATAATCTTCCACATTTTGTATTTAATGTTTTCGTTACTAAGTTAGAATCTTCTTATAGCCCAAACTGATCCTGTAAAATGAAATGTATATGTATTATAAAAATATTATTATATGAATTTAATATGCTTTGTAACAAAAAAGACGAGTTAGACATTATCAATGTAAATTTACCGCGATATTTTGAAGCACCACATTTCTAGTAATAGCATCAACACTTTTCCAATTTTTCATGTTGTAATTGGACAAATTACTTCGCACTTGTACGCCAATTTGATTGACAAGCTTGCACGCATTCTTCGCAACAGGAGCAACATACTCTACAACTATACGTACTGGCAGTTTACCACTTTTTTCAACAAATGTCCGTACTTCTATACCACGTGTTGTTCCACAAGTATTTCTGCTAGTAGATCCTGTTTAGACATTATCAATGTTAAAAATTATACATTCCATGAACATTATAGCAAAATTAAATGAAGTATAATCTTAATAATAAAGACAGGGTACAATTGTAATTAAGTATGTTCTATATAATTACCAGTCGTGCTAGTTAATGCGACGATAGTCTGCGCCTCTGTACTAGAAGGACTTTGGGCAGGAGGATTTGCTTCAGAAGGTATTTTCGTAGATTGGACCACCGGGATAGATGCCTCACCTCGCGAGCGTGTAAGTCATCCTGATGCCATCTGTAACTAAATATATATATATATATATATATATAATTGAATAACAAAGTCATTACAAATAATAGAAAAATAAAGTTATTATCATCTATTGTACTTTATGGATTAAAGAATTAGATGACTCATCATTATTGTCATCGTCACCAATAGGTGGTACATAATCATCATCTACCACAACGCTAGCTCTACTTCTTTTCCCTTTTGCACAATTGGACTGAGCAGAATCATTTAGAGAAGTTGAGATGTTCTTCAATCCTAAAGCATCAATTCTCTCTTAGTTTTGCCTCATTCTATCCAATCTTGCCATCTCATACCTCGGTTCATTATAAGTGTATTTGACATTTTTGGGCATTTTTTGAAACTACGTATTGACATGAAAGATAAGTAAAATTGCTACTAGCTTAACATCATAGTCCACACCATTATCTATATTAAGCAATTCACAAGTGCAAAATTGGAACACAATTGCTACTAACTCAACACAACAAATGACCACATCAATATCCATATCAAGTTTAAGATAAGTACAAAACAGATTAGTACAATTACTACTAACTTTACATAACATAGTTCACACCATTATCCATATCAAGCAATTCACAAGTGCAAAATTTTAACACAATTGCTACTAACTCAACACAACAAATGACTACATCAATATCCATATCAAGTTCAAGATAAACACAAAACTTTAAAACAATTGCTATAAACTTTAAGACAAGCACACAACATTTACGACAATTGTTATGAACTTTATATATAATAATCCATATCAAGATCAACATAAGTATGTCATGCTCTTCATTTTGATTAACATCTCTTGAAGTTCCAAATTTAAGAACAACTTCAGTTTCAATATCACCCATACAATACTCAATAATATTGTCATCAACATTGATAGAGACAATATCAACAATCGCTTCTTGTTGGAATGCGTCACTATCTTCTGCATTATCATTAGATTTTCCACCCCCGACTTCCGAGATATCAAACACTCCCTTATGTTGGATGGATTGCACAATTTTTCAAAATTCATCCAATTTGGTATCTTGAAGGTAGAAAACTTGTCTCACTTGACTAAGAAGTATAAAATGGTCATTTTCATACCACCGACTTGTAACATCAATGCTTGTGCAGTGTGTACCAGTTCTTATCATTCTCCTTCGACCATTGGTACTAATATTGTACCATTCATATTAAAACAAAACAACTTTATGGCAAAACACATACTCTAATTCCTAAATTTTGCACACATGACCATAGAAGTCGTGCATTTCTCCCTCATGGTCTCCTTCGGTACATACACCACTGTTTTGGGTTACGCGATAATTGTCTAGGTCCCTTATATGAAACTTTACACCATTGACCATACAAACTGTATACTCCTTCACATGCGGCTTAGGACCATTTGCTAATGACCATAACTGTTTGGTAGTTTCTGGTGACTCGTTAACTTTCAATTTATTCATCTATGATGACATACAACAAGTGATATTAATTAGTAATAAGCAATGACGAAACTATTTAAATGTTTAATTTTTATTAATGTGTGATTAAATTTCAAATGTCTTACACATTCTCTGAACCACTTGGGAAACTCTTGTCGTTGGATTTGAGTTATGGCCCCTCTAGTAGGATTATGCAATGTGTTTTTGTGTTCACTGTTAAAAATAAGGTGATTTATTTTTAACTAAGTATTGCAGATAATATTCAAAACTTGATCAAATAATACATGCATATAAAATCACATATTTTAAGTAAGGCTCTAGTTCAGGACTATTGTACAACAAGTACCAATGAGCAGTATTAAGCAATGCATGAGACAAGTTACCATCATTCCACCTATCACCTGTAAGTCAGGCAGTCTGTGAAAAAACTATCAATCCCTCGCTAGATTCACCAAAATCTTCATTTCTTTCTCTTTGATTATGCACAGTTTCGATCCCATCAATATACAAAGACCAGTTGTTAATACATTCTTTAAGAATTTAAACTTTTGCAATCGAACCTTCTAGTCAAGCTCGATTGGAAACGTATTTTTTCAATTTTCCAAGGTACATACGAGAAAAAAAAATTTGAAGTATGTGATTTTATACCACATGGGAAAGATGCAATTGATGGATGCAACAAACGATCTAATTACCTTTCAATTGAGTACATCCACCGATATTGTACCGGGCTTCCTAGAATTGTTTCTCGAGGCAAGTGAATAGCAAGGTGGACCATAAAATCAAAGAATGCTGAAGGAAAGAACCTCTCAAGCTTTATGTTCAACATCTCAATAACAAACTTCAAGATACTATAATCAATGTAACCCGGATACAACTCACGCTTTGCATCTTCCTCAAGTTTGTCAAAATTACGCACTTCCTCATCTTCCGTTGTATTTCTTGGTTTCGCTTTAATTCGGTCACCTACCAAGGCATTGATACCATTCATATGATCACCATTCGACATTTCATTATCATAAATGTTCTCGTTCAGTACATGAGGTTCTCCATGATTATACCAATTAATGTAAGATTGCATAATCCCACAATGAAGCAAATGGATACGCACAGTATGAGGAGATTGTAGATAGCAATTCACACAGCGAATACACGGGCACAGAATTAATATTACCACTTAAGTCCACAACCGCTCTTGCAAAATTAATAAATGCATTGACTCTTTCAATATATAGATGACTTAATCTACCATTGGGTGTCTTACCCATTGTCATCCAACTTTTATCCATGTTTGACTACGATTGCAAGGTGAATACTATTTTAGTAAAATAAGGACAACTCATACATAATATATTTTAATATCTAAGTTTATGAGCTACTTAGATAAAATTCTATCTCATTCACGAATGTACAAGTCTATATTAATACTTAAATAAATATACATTGCATACTTAAATACTTCCAATATGAATTTAAACTACTTTATAACACTATCCAAGTCATCCGCTTAACACAACAACTCACCACAAAACCAATTACAAAAATCATAAGTATAAAGTGTTTACAAGTATTGAAATCTATTAAAGTAATATTCTTCATATCTAATTAACAGGTTCTATTCACATTTGCAAGAAGTTAAAAATACTTCCAATATGAATTTAAACTACCTTATAACATTATGCAAGCCACCTGCTTGCTACAACATAACAACCCATCACAAAACCAATCACAAACATCACCAGTACAATGCTTACAAGTATTGAAATCTATTAAAGTAATATTCATCACATCTAATTAACAAGTTCCATTCACATTTGCAAAAAATTAAAAACACTTCCAATATGAATTTAAACTACCTTATAATATTATGCAAGCCACCTGTTTGCTACAACATAACAACCCATCACAAAACCAATCACAAACATCACCAGTACAATGCTTACAAGTATTGAAATCTATTAAAGTAATATTCATCATATTTAATTAACAAGTTCCATTCACATTTGTAAAAAATTAAAAACACTTCCAATATGAATTTAAACCATCTTATAACACCATGCAAGCCACCCGATTGCTCCTACACAACAACCCATCACAAAACCAATCACAAACATTACAAGTATAGAGTGCTTACAAGTATTGAAATCAATTAAAATACAATTCATCACATCTAATCAATATGGTCCATTCACATTTGCAAGAAATTAAAAACACTCTCAATATGAATTTAAACCATCTTATAGCACCATGCAAGCCACCCGCTTGCTCCTACACAACAACCCATCACAAAACCAATCACAAACATTACAAGTATAGAGTGCTTACAAGTATTGAAATCAATTAAAATACAATTCATCACATCTAATCAATATGGTCCATTCACATTTGCAAGAAATTAAAAACACTCTCAATATGAATTTAAACCATCTTATAGCACCATGCAAGCCACCCGCTTGCTCCAACATAACAACTTACCATAAAATCAATCACAAACATCATAAGTCTAGAGTGTTTACAAGTATTGAAATCTATTAAAGTAATATTCATCACATCTAATTAACAAGTTCCATTCATATAAGAGAATAAAAAAACTCTCAATATGAATTTAAATCACCTTGTAACACCATGCAAGCCACCCGCTTATTTCAATACAACAACTCATCACAAAACCAATCACAAATATCACAAGTATAATGCTTACAAGTATTAAAATCTATTAAAGTAATATTCATCATATCTAATTAACAAGTTCTATTCACATTTGCCAGAAATTAAAACACTCCCAATATAAATTTAAACCACCTTATAACACCATACAAGCCACCTGCTTACTCCAACACAACAATTGATCACAAACATCATAAGAATAGAGTGTTTACTAGTATTGAAATTGAATAAAGTAATACTCATCACATCTAATTAACAAGTTTCATTCACATTTGCAAGAAATTAAAAGCACTTCCAATATGAATTTAAACTACCTTATAACACCATGCAAGCCGCCCGCTTGCTCCAACACAATAATCCACCACAAAACCAATTACAAACATCACAAGTATAGAGTATTATAGGTATTTGAACATATTTTACTTATTATGATCAAGCTAAGTGTACAAGTTTGATTTGTTGGTTAAGCTTTGGTCTTTAACTTTCACAAATCTAAGCCTCTTTCTATTCCCCCACAGCAACCTAAACAATCACTAACCTTGTCATCACATTCAACCAAAAACCATTAAATCTCTAATAATACTCAAACTAATAAATAAAAAAACATAATTTTGTATCTGTTAAACGGTGCATTAATCTTAAATTATAAATATATGGGATTGGATCAATCACATAGTTGTGTAGAGAAGTGCTTCTATGAAGTAAACCAACAAGGACCACATTGCCTCTTCTGGACTGAAATGGCTCGAACCCATGAATGAGACATACCTAAATGTTTTGGTTATTCTAATAGCCACCCACTATTCATAGAAACACACACACACACACACACACACACACATACAGTTCCCACTCCTTGCTACCAAAGCCACCAAATACTCCAACTACAACGTACAAAATGAATATCAATATGAGTATAGCATAAAAAGCACATGCATAGCAATGTTTAAGACTAAACCAAAAAATCCCAACTTCTAAAAATCCAATATAATGAAACAAAATTCTAAATATATTACACAAATTTTATTAAAAACATTTGCCATATTTAATACATTTTTTTTTATATAAATATTAAATCTATATAATAAATTTTCTTGATTTTTATGTACTATAGATGAAGATGACTAAAGAAATTTTGATGTAAAATACAGAAAAGGCTTATGAGAATTTTTTTAATGGAATCTTAAAGAATGACAAAGACCTAGCAACTTGTTTCTTTTTCATAGTTCCTGGAATTTATTGTCTTTTTTTTTTTTGAAAATTAAAATAAATAAAATAAAAAGCAACATTGTACAGAGAAGTTAGGGGGCTTACTCGCAAGAGTTCGAATGGGTGAAAGTAGCGGTGCCAGAGCTCAGATCTAACAAAAGAGGCCGTCGGAATCGTTGCGCCGTACTTAGAACTGTCGTGAATGGGTGCGAATAATGGTGACGACTTCGAAACCGTCGGGAATGGGTTTGTATTGGCGTTGGTTTCTGGAACCGTCACCAATGGTTTTGTAACGATTTGGTTGCTGGAACCATTGTGAATGAGTTCGTATCGACATTGGTTGCTGGAACTGTCGCGAATGGGTTCGTGACAATTTGGTTGCCGAAACCATCATGAATGAGTTTGTATTGGCGTTGGTTGCTGGAACCATTGCGAATGGGTTCGTATTGGTTTTAACGACGTTGGTGGTTTGAATCGGAATCAGAATCAGTGTTGGGAGCTGAAACTTTTTGGTGTTGGGAGAAGTTATAAAATAAAGGGGTAAGTGAAATAATATACTCAGGTCTATAGCGAAGAACTATTTCCGTCGCCAATGCCTACATTGTCATCACAAAAGGTATCAGGCTTTTAAGTTTTTAGCGACGAAGGTCAATTTCGTCACTAAACAACCTAGATTGTTTAAATATTTTTAGCGATGAAATTCACATTTCGTCGCTGGAGCATACTTTTAGTGACGAATTGAGATTTCGTCACTAAAACAATGAAATGAAAACCCATGATTATTTTTAGCGATGATTATTTTCCGTCGCTACTTCTTTCTCATAGCAATGAAAGGATTTTCGTTGCTAATACTATCCACAGCAATGCCTACAGTGATGAAATATTTTGTCACTAAAAATTTTAACTTTTAGTAACAAAATATTTCGTCGCTATAGATTAATTAGGTTCGTGCCAAAGTTTCCCCCAATTACGCCTATTTTTCAGATCATAATAGTGACGAAATTTATTTTTCGTCGCTAAATGTTATAATTTTTTTTTCATTATTAGTGGCGATATTCATTTTTCGTCGCTAAATCTGTATTTTTAGCAACAAAAAATATTTTCTTACTAATTTTCGTCACTACGAATACATTTTGTTGTAGTGATATATATGAAATGTGGGGCCTTAAAAACACAAAAAGTACCTAGCTAGGTAGGTAATAATTAAAATAGAAACTGATGAACTAAGAAAATACCATTGTCTAGAAAAGACCTTTGGATGATGGATGAACCATAAATATGCCTTTAAAGCTTCTTCCGTTACTAAATGGAAGAATAAAGTGGCATGACTATAGGATGAACATTTAAAGCACCACAATAAATCATTAGAGACGTTACCAAAGACTTTAATGCTCCCATTAAAGGCCTCAAACGGCTAGAAAAGCTAACAACTATATAAACTACATCAGAACACCAAACAAAGGTACTTAGAAATATCATACCCGTACCAGCCTCATGTAGTTCTTTTGACTCAATATATGACTTTACCATCGGAGGCTCATTAGTTGGTACCATGCCAGTGACCTTTCCAAGGGAAAACCAGTTTTCTAAACTTGTGCAGAGTTTCAAGTTTGTTGGATTCGTGCTTTGTCTGGACGAACATATCTACTAACGAATTTGGCTTCATCACAAAGCATGGACAATATTCCATCAATCGTTGCTATTAGTCTTCTTGAAGGAGAGCTACTATTGGCCTTATTACAAGGAAAAAGAACATAATGGATTGGACAACCCATCACTGACCTCCTCTTGGCTTGCATGCTTTGGTTTAGAGCGGTAATTGTCACACATCAGTGTATACATGCGTGTACATATGCATGTGCAAACAATTGAAATCATGAGTTGAAGACAAAGTCATGGGCGGCTCCACATGAAGCCCAGGGGTTCAAATGAACCCATTGAACTGGCAAAAAAATATGTTATATATTATCTTATTTTATTTTATTTTTTGATTTGAACCCCTTAAATAAAAATTTGAATACCATAACCTTAAATTATTTTTGAGCCTAGCTGAAACAAACTTGAATATGATCTTTTTAACAATATCTTGGTATTTTTAAACACATACAAAATAAATAAAAAAAACCCAATAACAAACCAATTTGATCTAAAATCTAGATAAAATAAAAAGTCCAACAACAAAGGTAGAAATTTGTTAATCTTAAAGCTTAGAGAAAAAAAAAAGTTTTAGATCTTAAAAAATTTGAAATAAATCAATCAAATGAGAGATCAGTGGATGGATGATTGCTTGACTATGTGTATTGAAAGAGATGTAGACCACAGGATTGATAATGAAAATATCATATAATGATTTTAAAATATGAAATCTCATAAAAAACCAATTATAAAACTTTATGTATTTGAGTTTTTTTTTTTATGTGATGTCAATATATTCAAGTTCTTCTTTATTTCAAATTTTGTATAATTTAAGTTTCTTATTGGTACCCCTAGAAAATAATCCTGCCAAGACCCTTTCAAACAAGCATTTGCCTTTGGTTTATTGAACCCAAGTTTGGGCATGAGCGTGAGAATAAAAGTGCATCGATGAAAACCATTTATCAGGGTCCACTGTCCACACTTTTCAATTCACTCAACGTTGGGAAAAAGTTGGTCGGTGGGGTGGGGTCCCCTGTGGGATAGTAAATAGGACTATAGGATATGAGAGAAAAATAGAATTTATTTGATAGTGTCCTGGAGAGTGCACTAGTTTATTATATCCCACAGGCGTGTCACGCTGCTAAAAACCTTCAAATACCAAATATTTCAATCTTTTAAATTTGATAATTTTATTTTATATATGCATTCGATGAACTTGATATATGAGAATTTGTTTAGCAAAAAAAAAAAAAAAAAAAGACATGAGAATTTTTCTAAATATTGCTTCTACCCATTTTTTTTTTTAATTAGAGCATTCTTATCAAAGGTGCTAAAAATGCTAAATGCTATATTTTAGTATTTTTAACACCTCAAATCATAAAAATACACCTACATCAAAGATGCTAAATCCTAAAAATTTTAGCTCAATGTAGCTAGATTGTAAAAATAAAAATTGTTTTTTATTTAGCCCCAACGTCTTTTTTATTTTTATTTTTTATATATATTTATTTTTGTCTTTCTCTTTCCTTTCTCACTTCTCACTTCTCTCTCCTGTGGTTCGGCGATTGTGGTTTGTCGATGGTTGTGGTCTGGTGATTGTGGGCCGTCGTGGGTTGTGGTTCGATGGTCATAGGTCGTGGGTCCGATGACTGTGGTTTTGAGCCGAATTTGGTGGCGGCGAGATGGCGGGTTTTGGGTCTGGGTCGTAGTGGGTCTAGGGCGTGGTGGGTTGTGGTGCATTAGATCAGCGGATGGGTTTGCTTTTGTGGAGGTTTGCCGTGTTGGGTTTGATGTTGTGGGTTGAACCCAGGTTAAAGGGTTGCTGTGGTAGGTTGAGCAATATATCGGCGGTGGAGGGTTACCGTGGTGGGTTTGCTGTTGTTGCCGTGGATTTTCGTTGTGGGTCAGGTTCATGGTGGCGGTGGAGGGTTGCCATGGTGGTGGGGGTTGGTGATTGATGGTGGTGGTTGATTGGCTATTGTGGTTGTGGTTGTGGAGTTTTGTGGGTTTCTTGTGTGTGTGTGTGTGTGTGTGTGTGTGTGTGTGTGTGTGTGTGTTTTGCTTGGTTGATTGGCAATGGTAGATTGGGATGTGGGTTTGCTGTGTGTGTGTTTTTTGCTTGGTGGGTTTGCTCTGTGTGTATGCTTTTTGCTTGATGGGTTTGCTGGTGGCGGCGATGGTGGAGGTTTTTTTTTCTTTGCTGTGGTTTGTGGTTGCGAGTGGATTTGGCTGGCGGTGGCGATGGTGGAGGTTTTTTTTTTTGGTTAGTTGTGGCATGGGTAGTAGGTTTGTGGTGGTTGTGGTATGGGTGGTGGGTATTTGGTGGGTGGTGGGTTTTGTGGTGACTGTTGGTAGTGTAGTGGCCGGCGGTGCTGAGAATAGTTGGGTTGAGAAAGAGAGAGACAGAGGAAAGAGAGATAGGGAGAGAGAGGAAAAATAAAAAATAATAAAGAAAGAATATTTAAATGAAGTGTTAAAAAATATAGAAGTTTTGAAGTAAGGTATGTTGTAAGAGCATTTTCATCAGGAGTTGCAAAAAAATGCTATTTTGACATATCAAAAACACTTCTTTATTATTTTAACACACTATTTTACAATTCAATGTTCATCACATCTTCTTTTCTTCAATTATATACATTAAAATGATATATACAAATATTAAAATAATATTAAAAAAACCAACACTATATAAAAATACAAAATAAAAAACCCACCACCTTTACCGCCCCACATCCCACCTCACCAATCACCATCGTCCATCACCCCCACAACTCACCATCAAAGACACCAAAACCATCGCATCAAACACCCAACAAATCACAGCACCACAAATCATACCACCATTGCCGAATCCACCATCAAATCACACCACCACAACAATTCATGACCCAAAACAGCCACCACAACCATAGCAACACCAGCCACAACCACAAACATAGCATATCGAAATTCATCCCCAATCTCACACCACAACCTGATTAAGAGAGATTCGAAGCTGGGAGGTTGGAAGATGCAAGAAGGTTGTCGGCGTGGCATGAGGGATGAAGTTTCAAGGTCGGCGGCGGGTTGTGGAGACTGAGGTGGTGAGATCGGCGGTGAGAGCTGTGGAGGACGACTATGGCTCCAGACAAATATGGTGGTAAGATCAGCAGCTGTGGCGAGATTGGCAGCAATATCAGCAGCTTCGACGAGATCGGCGGCGAGATCGGCAGCTTCGACAAGAGAGAAGAAATGGTAGGCAAGGAGAAACAAATCTAGATGTGAGAGAGAGAGAGAGAGAGAGAGAGAGAGAGAGAGAGAGAGAGTCTGAGTGAATATATGAGAGAGAAATGGTCGGTGAATAAACAAATAATAAAAAAATTTGCAACATGCTACAGTGCGGTTCCATTTATGAAACCGCACAATAGCATGTTGCAAAAAATTTTGAGATTTAGAACGTCTCATGAAGCTTGAATATTGTTGTTTCGTGTGTCAAAAGCCAAATATTTGACATTTGACACACCTGATGGTAATGCTCTAGAGTGATGTGTTATATGTTATAAAGTTGGTTTTTTAGATGCTAAATGCTAAAATTTTTAAGAGCTTTGATGGGAATGCTCTAATAAGCATATAAATCCAACAATGGTCTTACTCTTTTTGTGTGTGTGTGTGTGTGTGTGTGTGTAGTGAGAAGGAACAATTGTCTTACTTGTGGCCGTGGGTATCTCAAAAGAGAAGATATAGCTTTTTACAATATTAACATTTTTTACGTCTTAGATACATTTCTTTAGGTGTTTTAATTTTTAATTTTTAGAAGAGTGCTTTAATTAAGTTTAACTATGCAATTTTACTGATAAATGAATAACATGGTTAAATTTAATTATTTTTAGAAATTTGTTTTTTATATGTAGGTAAATGTAACAACATGATTTAGTTTAATAGGAGACTTAATGTATAACATCTAAAAATTTGTATCTAAATTTTGAATGAAATTTGTGGTATTTCTTTATGTTAGAACTTCTTTAACCCTCCATTGTGTGTGTGTTTTTGTTTCTCAGAAAATAAAAAATGGTGAAAATACACTTTTGGTTCTTACATTTTGGGCCGATTCTTGATTTGGTCTTTAAATTGATTTCGCTCCTAAGTTAGTCCCTGATTTCAAAAAATTGTTTTTATTTTGGTCCTTGCCGTCAACTCAGTAACAGAAAAATCTGAGGTGGCAAACGGAATACACTATGTGCACAGTAAATGCTGATATGGCTAATAAAATAATATTAAAAAATTTTATTTGGAATTTTTTAAATGCCACATCAGCATTTAAATTAATAAAAAAATCCATCTCAAAAAAAAAAACATTAATCTAATAAAAATAAATAATTTAATAATATTAAATAAAATACAACAACAACAACAACAACAACAACAAACGTTGAATTAAAAAAAAATTCTGAATTTCTAATTTTTTTAAATTTAATTAAACTAATTTTTTTAATCTTAAATCTAAAATTGTGGTAAAAAGTGGTCACAAGTTTTGATTCTTTAAAAAAAACTTTAAAACTATTTTTAGAGTATGATTTTTTATCATGCTTATAGAGATATATCTGGGTTGAGAGAGAGAGAGAGAGAGAGAGAGAGAGAGAGAGAGAGAGAGATGTGGCCGGTGGTGGTTTGGCTTCTCCCTCGTCGACCAACGGCGAGCAAATCTGCTTATCCCTCTTTGGGGTTTTGATCATGGAGGCTTCAGTGCTTGGTGGGCAACACGGATTGGAGAAAATGATGGGCAACACGGCTTCTCCCTCTTGTGTGTGTTGTGAAACTCAGATAGGTGGTAGTGGCTATGGTTTCCTTCCTCACCATTCACTGCCACCAGCCACCATCAAGGTAGTCTCCTTAATCTCTCCCTCTATCTCTTCTTTTCTTGGACTCACCCACTCGGTGCCTCTTTCTTTGATCCGTGATGGTGGTGGGGGTTTGAGTTATTTAATGGTTCAAAATTTGTTTGAGTTATGGTTGAAATTTGATTGTAGGGTTTGGTGGTGATGGATCTGGTAGTGGTGGTGTTGGAGGTCATTCGGGTTTGGTGTTGGTGGATATGGGTTAGTGTGGCAGATTGTGGTGTTGGTCATTGGGTTTGATGGTTTAGGTTTTGATTTTTGTGGAAGAACACAACACCATTTTTTATTTAATTTATAATTGATTTTTGATGCAAGAATGTATACGAATTTTGGAATAGAGTTTCTGAGTATTGTTCTTGTTATCTGGCTTTGTGCTCTTGTGTTCTTATGGTCTAAGTTCATGTTCTTGTGTTCTTGTGATCTGTGTTCATGTTCTTGTTAATTTTAATTCAAATATGAATTGATGTATTTTTATGTTGTTAAAATTGATATATATTTTTTAAATTAGATGCTGACATGGATGCTGACGTCGTATTTTTTATTCTTATATTTTGGCTGTGTCAGCATTTAATATGCCAACTATGCACTTCGTTTGCCACCTCAGATTTTTCTGTTACTGGGTTGACGGCGAAAGACCAAAATAAAAACGATTTTCTGAAATCAGGGACTGACCTAGGAGCGAAATCAATTTAGGGACCAAATCGAGAATCGGCCCAAAATGTAGGGACCAAAAGAGTATTTTCGCCATAAAAAATCTTGTCTGACAAAATAAACTTACAAAAATAATCATGTCCAAACGTATGATAATTTCACAACATTAAGAGGAGAAAAAAGAATGAAAATGTTGGAAGAAGGGATGAGGTGTCAGAGGTTTATCAATCTAGTGCGGCCATGGAGGGGATTTCAACTTTCAACTGGTGAAATGGACACCCTGACCAAGATTGATGGAAAACTAGGGGGGGGAGTTTATTTCTTTTACAATCCTTTCCTTCTTCTTCTTAACTTTTTGGGTCTTTCTTTTAAAATCTTCTGCCTTCAACATCAATCACATTTTTTTCTTTTTAAATAGTTCTGAAGAAAAATTCCATTAACCCAAAACATATATAGCATACAAACCAAATAATAGGATTGATTTTCAAGGATGGCCTTCATCACTAAGAAGAAAGGTCAAGGCTAAGCTGAACCA
The DNA here is from genome assembly GCA_033629205.1 of Lithocarpus polystachyus. Classification (NCBI taxonomy): domain Eukaryota; kingdom Viridiplantae; phylum Streptophyta; class Magnoliopsida; order Fagales; family Fagaceae; genus Lithocarpus; species Lithocarpus polystachyus. The sequence goes on from CM066163.1 coordinate 64,969,455, forward strand.
TCAACATTAGTACATTACAATGGAAAGCCCCACCTAAATAGCTAAATAGCTATATTGCTATTTTAGCTCCATCAATGTACCAAAAAGAGCATGTAGCAATGGAGGTATTCTTAAATTTTTTTGCTAAAGTGCTACAGTGCACTGTAGCTCAAAGTTTAAAAAAAAAAACTATTTTTTTATTACTCTTCTCTCTCTTCTCTCATTAAACAAACATCTCATATTCTCTCTCTCTCTTCGACTTCTCTTCTTTCTTCTTTCTTCCTCAATTTTTTTTTCTCTCTAGCTCACCAGCCAGCTCCCTCGTCTCCCTCATCCCTCAACTCACCAACCAGCTCTCTCATCGTCGATTTGTTCCGTCGACCCAGCTCGCCGACCTACCAAAAGCCCCATCGCCGATCTCCCCAAACCCCATCGCTGACCCACCCCAGCTCCCTCATCGCCGATCTTTTTTGATTACCAGATGGGTTATTGTTCTTCTCTCCCTTGATCAAGCTTAGATGGTGGGTTTGATGGTGGTTTGGGGTGCTAGCTCCATCGCCGATCTGTTCTACTGTGCTAATGTTTTTTTTTTTTTTTTTTTTTTTTTTGTGAATGTTTTTATTATTATGTTTTTTTGTGGATGTTTTTTTTTTCTTTCCTGCTGTGGACTGATGGTGGTGGTGGTGCCGTGAGGGACTGTGGGTTGAAGAGAGGGAAGCGAGGGAGAAGACAGAGAGAAGATGAATAGTAAAAAAAAATAATAAATAGTTGATTGATTGTGGATATATATTATTTTGTTATGATGTTTATATTATTTTATTGTGTTAAAAGCTAAAATAGATCCACTGCTGCAGTACGTGTGTAGATAAAATAAATAAAGTGGTTTTTTATGGTGCTAAATAGCTATAATTATAGCTCCATTGCTGTGGATGCTCTAACTAAAAGGGTGATCCACTCATCCACCTTATTCTTGTCCTTAACTTAAGCTAAAAAGAACTTAGGTAACTATTTTCTTTGTCTCCCATCTAAACTCCATATATATTAACTTTTTTGGCATCCCCTTCAACAATTACTTAAAAAAAAATTCTTTAAAAAAAATTCTCTTAACGACCACAGCATGTGATGTATACGTTTTAAGTCTTTTTGACGACAATTTAACTGTTGTTAATTTTGATTTTAGTATGGCAAACCAGAAAACTCTTATACATCAACCGTTATATACTGCATCCACCTTCGCTGCAACATTACTAACTTTGCCTAAATATTGGTCCTAGTTAAACTAATAATGATTGATAATAATTTTGGAATTTCAATTTTGGAAATTCAAGTATACAACTCCAGAATCAGAATAAAGTAAATAGTATGCAAATTTAAAGTAATAATCTTGAATCCTTCCAATTTCAAACAGAACCTCTCCAACCCAAAAGAAAATGTAATTTCCTAATTATTGACAGTTGAAAAACAGACAACCCACTAGCCCTTCAAATACCTTCAAAAACTCTACGCTAGCTCTCTTTCTCTCTCTGTGAAAATGGTATCCTCAACCGTTTTACCAAAACCCAGGAACCAAACAAAGGTCCCTATGGTGTATCTCATTCACCAACAACAATAATTCGCATGATCCATAGACGGCTTTGAAAACGTGAACTTACAAAATACCCACTTATAGTAATTAACTAATCAGGAAAAAAATTCAAAATAGAAAGGTGAACAGTGTGCCCCATAGAATCATAGATAATTCATTTCGTGTAATAAATGCCACAAATCTCGTATACTGTATTCTGTATTATAATAGGAAAGACATAGAAGAGTATCCAATCACAAAAACACTATTTATACCTCTATATATATATTTGGGGGGGGGGGGGGGGGGGGGGGTGTGGGGCGCGCGCTCAAAAGACACAAATAGCCCAGGTACTAAGAGAGAAACCATGGACAATTAATCCAAGCTGCTATGTTTTGTGTGGGTATACAGTCTTAGTCTTAGTCTTCTTGAAGGAGCTACCATTGGGCTCATTGCGAGGACAGAGAGCATTGGCAATGAATTGGACAAAGTCATCCAACATCATTCTCTTCACAGACCTCCTCTTGGCTGGAATGACACTGGCAATGGCATGTTTTGGTTTGTTGAACCTGAATTGAAACGAGGCAAGTTCTTCACTTGGGCTCAGCTTCACCACCTTGACCTTCTCTGGCTCATCCATCTTGGTGTACACCACCGATTGATCACCTGGGTTCTGCTTCCTCATCATTGTTTCTCCTCTCGTTAATTTGTTCTCTGCAAACACACACCCTTCCCTTTCTATATAGTTTGGACATATAAAATAGAAGGCCTTCTTCAGCTGGGTCCACACTTTCTTATATATAAAGAAGAGGAAACAGGGTGGAGGTTGCCCAAGTTATACTTTTGTATTTAACGGGAGTCACACACGACACAACTGATATTTCTTTTCATTCATTTCATTGTATATAACTACATAAGCATAGCATAAGCAACCGATGTATTACTATTCTAGTCTACTACAAGTCTACAACAATTTTATCCATCGACCAATGAGAGAGAAGAAAAGATTAGGAGAATGAGGTAGTGTTACCATTCTAGTTTCACACACGAGTTGAAGGGAAGGAAGGGTGGAAGAAGGTGCAGTGCAGGCTTGGCGTGAAGACTAGTGTTTCAAATGAGATATGAGGCCCACATTATCTGACTTCCATGTCCAACTTCGGCGATGACAACATCATCGCCGACCACATTGGTTAGGACACATCACACATTAACTATTTCATATTTTTGTAATAGATAGATAAACTAGAATTACAATTTTTACCCCCTAATCTCTTTCATTTTAAGTTTCATTACCTTATGTTATATCATTTTATATTATTATTTATTACTTTTATCTTCTTTTGTCTCCCACATTTTGTTGTAAATAGCAGAATAGGGAGGACTTTAGAAGCACTGTGTGATCCTTAATTTCCTATTGGAACCATGAGATTCCCCTTAACATGATCTTTGTCAATTGAAGCCCCCCTTTTCTTTTTCTCTCCCTCTATCCAATGCTCTGTTTGTTTAGGCAAAAATATTTTCCAGAAAATGAGTTATTTTTAAAAAAGTATTTTTTGTAAAATTATTTTATTTTCTTATGTTTGGTAATTACTTTAAATGAGTTAAAAAACAATCTTTTAACTTCCCTTATTTAGCTTACTATGAGATAGAGTTGTTTTTCAAAAAAAATTAATGGAAAACAATCTCTAAAAATAAGCCATATTTTTTTTGTTGACCAAAGATAGAATTATTTTGACTTATTTTTTTTATACTACTAAACACTGAAAAATACGAAAAACTATCTTTATAGAAGATTTTTCATCAAAACAAACAGAGTGCAAGTCATATCCCCATCCTCTCATACCCATTTTTCTTTCAATTAAAAAATTGAAGGATTTCTCTCTCTTTCTCTCTCTCTTCTTTTAATTAAAAAATTGAAGGATTGCTATATATATTCAAAAAATAATAATAAAATTTACACATAAATTACCGTTAAATAAAGCACAAAGGCAAGAGCAAGATGACTTCATTGAATTGTGCAAACTGCACAGTTCTTCTAAATCAAAATTTACTTTCAAAAAGTATTTAATTTGGTTCTCAACCCTTGTCCCATGTCTCAAAATGATATTGAGCTTTTCAAATATTTCAATTTAATCGTTATTCATTAACCATTTAAATGTGGGTAAAAATGATCTCTGCCATCTACTAGTGAATGGAAAAGTATGAAATGGCAAGTCAAGATGCTAAAATCAAACGCTAATGCTAACATGGAGACTCAGTGATGGTTTTAAAAAAAAGTATATAAATAAATATATTTAGAAACACAATATTAAAGTAACATGTTTAGAGCATTCACAGCAGTGATGTTAAAAAATTTAACTTTTAACAATTTAAAAAGTTATTTTATCTATTTTAACACTTTATTTTACAATAAATACAACATCAATAGTTATATTTTTTTAATACTTTTATTTAAATATTCTTTCTTTATATTTTTTTTATTCTTTCTTTTATTCTTTATACTTCATCTATGTCTCTTTCTCTCTCACAATCAGCTCCGGCCACCACCATAAACATCCATAGCTATCAACCTAATTTCAACACCCCCCCCCCCCCTACCACCACCACGGACTAACGAGCCCATCCCAACAACAACCCACCACCACCACCAACAAGGACCAACAAACCCACCCTAACAACAACCCACCACCACCACCACCATGGACTAAACAACCCACCCAAAAACGATCTACGACAACCTCAACAACAACCCACACCGACCCACCACCATCACCACCATGAACCAACAAACACACTCTAGCAACAACTCACCCCAACATTGACCCACACCGTCCCACCACCACGAACCCACCCACCCAAACAATGATCTCAACGAACCCACAGGCAAGAGTGAAAAGAAGAAAGGCTCTGGGAACGTTTGGTTCAATTGAGAGGGAGAAGAGGGAGGTGATGGAATGAAAAAAAAGAAAAAAAAAAAAGGGAGAGAGAGAGAGAGAGAGAGAGAGTTTTTTTTTTTTTTTTAATGAGAGAAGAGAGAGACAAGTTTGTTAAATTTTTTTTACTATAGCATCATTGATAAAGCTTAGTTTTTGTTGTTTGTAGTGTGAAAAATAGCTTTTTAGCATTTTAAGAGCATCAATGTGAACATATGCATTGAGTTATAAGAAAAAAAGGACATTAGTGCTTTCATCAACTGCCATTGGATTCACTTCCATATTTGTGCTTAATTTTAATGTTTTATTTGTCACATCTTGCTTTTCAAGGGACCTTTGTTACTCTCATTTAAAAAATTAAAGATTAAATTGAAATTGAAACATTAGAAAGGTTAATACGATTTTAAAACATATGATCACGGTTGAAGACCAAATGTGTAATTAAAAAAACAGAAGTTTACCTAATAACCTTTTTTTGTGTGGACCTGGAAGCTTATTGAGGTTTTTTTTTTTTTTTTTTTTTTTTTAATGAAAAAAAGGCATAAATGCAATATTGTAATAATATTTGGGTTCAATTTGTTAGTTTTACTACTAGAAACTGTGCAAAATGTCTCATAAACCTTCAACTTCAAGACCATCGAAACTAAAATTTGGTGCTGGTTGTGAGTCTAGTGACAATGAGTCATTGCGAGCACGTGCTCATCATATAAAAACAAATCACAAATTGCTTGAGTTTTGTCCACTTCAGTGATAGAAAATGATTGTCCCTACAATTAATGAGTGTCCTTAAAACATCTTAATACAGAGATGTTGTTCTTGTTGTTATTGTAGTACAATGTGGGACCGTTATTACAAGTAATAGCATATTATATTTTGATTGTTCTCAGAATTTTGGACCTAGTAGGCGATGGCTATATATAAAACACTGAAAGAGATTATTTGGAAATCCTAAACTAATTAGATACCATTCTTTTGTTTCTTTATAACGCAATTTATATTTGGTGAAAAACTACCTCTATGCAAAATTGTAGGGTTTTGTCTTTTAGTAGAATTGTTGTCGTGGTCAAGAATTTTATAGCTCAATTGATATATATATTTTGTCTTCAACAAAAATTTAGGGTTAAAATCACATTCTTATTGTAACTATCAAATTATCTCCAAAAAAAAAAAAAAAAATTGTTAGCATTTTTTATGGGTTTTTTTTTTATAATCTGAAATCTCAATATAGTAGTCTGTAAAATTTGATTAAATTATGTTCCATCTTCTTTGAACAAATTTTATTCAAATTATTTATGTTGTTTTATTAACAATTTTCCTAAATTAAAATTTTATTTATTAATACTACTTTTAATTAAATGTGTAACATATACATTAACTTTTTTTTTTTTTTTCAAACTTTAGAAGCTAAATCCTTCACCCTAAAGTGTGATTCAGATTCAAATTTCAAGTAGTAGCACTTACATGAGCTTTATTGAATTGTAGAAAAAGAGGGGTGAAAAAAGAATAAGCTTTTTTTTTTTTTTTTTTTTGGTGTGGAAACTACCAAAATAAGCAAAGATGTTGCCTTTTTTTTTTTTGCTTACCAAACACAGTCGAGAATAAAATCTCGAATCTTTCCAAATTCAGATAAAATCTATTTACCATCAATGGAATATCCCAAACCCAAAAATAGAAAAGAAAAAAAGGTTTTCGTAGTATAGACCAAGTCTATTGGACCTTTTAATACCCTCAATACGAAAAAGGTATTTCGTGTATTGGATTTGGATGTATGTATATTTTATTTATGTGGTGTGGATGTCACAAGACTAATATGATCCACACACTTTAATAGAAATACAACTCTTTAGGTTTTAATTAAATTTAATCATGCAATTGTGTTCATAAATGAATTACATGATTAGATATTTAAAAAATTATATAATTAAATTTAATAATTTTTGGAAAATGATTTTTTGTTTTTTGTTATTTGTGTGTTGCATGCAACACAACATAGTTGAATTTAATTAGGAGGTCTAACATAACATTTAAGAAACTCCATCTAAATTTTGTCCAATAACATAAAATTACAAAAATTAGCTTACCATATGCACGGTATTTTCTCTACATTAACAGGAGAAAATGAATGGAAATGTTGAAAGAGAGGATGAGGTGTTACACATCATTTTATCCATTTAATAATGGGACAGTGAGGACTGAGGAGGCAAGGAAGATGGAAGAAGGTGCAGCCTGTGTGATAGACACCTTCTCCAAGATCACTGTCCCAACTAAGCTAAATTCACCATATTTTCAATCATCTTAATGCCTCCACTTAGTCACAAGCTCGCGTTACCTTATTCTTATCTTTGTTAACTCAAGCTAAAAAACAAAAAAACTAACAGTACTGTGAGGGCCAACTAATCAACGTCATTGTCAACTATTTGCTATATTTATTTCCCATCTAATCTGATGTATAACTTTTTTGACATCGCCTTCAATAATTACTTTTGAAAAATTCTCTTAACGACCACAGCTGCATGCGATGTATACATTTTGAGTCTTGAAGAGAATTTAAGTTTTGTAAATATGTTATTGTCAAAGAAATAAAAAGAATTATTAACTTTGATTTTAGTATTGATGAACATTTTTAGCATAGGCAAACTACTTCTTCAACCAGCCAATCACAGAAACCTCTTACACATCAGCCATTGCTAACTTTCACCATTATTACAAGCACCACTGCATCCACCTTCGCTGCATCATTACTAACTTTTTACTATGCCTTAACATTGGTTCTAGTAAAAATGATAACGGAAATTAAAGTAAATTAAAGTATACAACTCCAGAATCAAGTAAATAGTATGCAAATTTAAAGCTATAAGTTTGAATCCTTCCAAATTCAAACAGAACCTCTCCAACACCATAAGAAGATCACCCACAAGAAAATGTAATTCCTAATTATTGACGGTTGAAAAACAAACTACCCACTAGCCCTTTAAATACCTCCAAAAACTCTACGGCTCTCTCTTTCTCTCTCTGTGAAAAGTGAAAATGGTATCCTCAACTGTTCTACCAAAACCCAGGAACCAAACAAAGTCCCTCTAGTGCACCTTATTCACCAACAACAATAACTCGCATGATCCATAGACGGCTTTGAAAACGTGAACTTACAAAAGACCCACTTATAGTAATTAACGAATCAGGAAAAAAAATTCAAAATAGAAAGGTGAGCAGTACTGTGCCCCATAGATTCATATCATTTCATGTAATAAATGCCACAAATCTTGCATATTATAATAAGGACAGACATAGAAGAATACCGAGTATTTAGTATTAACTACCAACCATATCCAACCGCAAAATCTTTATTTATACCGTCCCTTCGGGGACATCCGATAAAACTTTATTTATACCTACACATCAAAAAAAAAAAAAAAAAAAAAAAAACTTTATTTATACCTACACACATATATATGGGGGGCCTCAAAACCACAAATTGCCCAGATGTACAATTAATCCAAGCTGCTATGGGTTGTGTGGGTATACACGTACAGTCTTAGTCTTCTTGAAGGAGCTACCATTGGCCTCATTGCGAGGACGGACAACATGGGCAATGAATTGGACAAAGTCATCGAACATCATTCGCTTCACAGACCTCCTCTTCACTGGGATGACACTTGCATGTTTTGTTTTGTTGAAGCTGAAGCTGAATTTAACCGAGGCAAGTTCTTCACTTGTTGAGCTCAGCTTCATCACCACCGACTCACCTGGGTTTTGTTTCCTCATCAATGTTGTCTCTCCCCTCTCGTTAGTTTGTTCTCTCTACTAGCTAGGGTCCTTTCAAGTTTTGGCACATAAATAGGAGGGACTCAGGGGGGTCCACACTGCGCAAATACTAAAGGAAAGAGGGAGGAAAGGATGTAGTTTGTATTCAACGGGTGTCTCACGCGTCCCAAAGTGAGACTTAATTAATTTTCTTTCATTGTACATATATAAGCAACTAGTCTACTGCAACACTATGAGAGGGTCTACTTTATAATTTTTTATTCCATCGACCATTGAGAGAGAAGAAAAACATCATGGAATATGAGGGTACGTATAGTGTGTTTCCATTTTAGTTTTCAGACTCGAATTGAAGGGAAGGAAGGGTAGAAGAAGGTGCAGGCGTGGCGTGAAGACTTAGCTAGGAGGGTGTTTGGAATGTGAGCTTTCATAACTCATTTCCCAAATTTTGTGGGTCCCAACCAAAGTTATTTTATTTAGATTAGTTTTCTAACTCAATTTTTATAACTTAAAACTCAAAAAAATGAGTTAATGGGCGTTTGGATTGTGTCTAACAGTCTGTGTTTTGCGTTTTAATTTTTTTTTCTTTATGTTTTTTGGATAGCACCTAGGCATATGAATAGTAACTCACGAATAAACAGTAATTTATTTATTATTTTTGATTTTTAATTTTTAACAAAATAAATAACATCTAAAAGAAGATAAGAATTAAAAACAAAATTTCGGAGTTTTTAAATCCTGTAAACTGAGATATCAGTCATTTTTATAAATATTTACTATTTAGTAAAGTGTGGGAACTCCGGTACGACCACACATTTGCCCCACCACACTTTTTATCTTTTTCTTGTTCAGTATTTTTTATTCCAACGTACGGAAGTTTGATGCTTTCTTCTTCTTTCTTTTTTCCACTTTTCTCTTTTCTTTCTTTCTTTTCTTCTTCACGCTGGGTTTTTGCTCCAGTTTCTTCCCTTTTTTCTTTTCTTTCTTTCTTTCTTCTTTACGCTGGTTTTTTCTCTTAGCTTCTTCTTATTCTTTCTTTCTTTTTTCTTCACGTGGTGATGGCAGAGATAGCTGAGTTTAAGGATTTTATGGGATAATTTGTTGTGGTGTTTTTTTTTTTTTTTTTTTCCTTTCTCAGCTTCTTCTTCTTCTTTATTTCTTTCTCATTTTTTTTAATATATAAGAATTTGTTGAGGTGTTGAAGGTTTTGGTGGTGTGAATGGATTTTGAATGGGTTTGATTTTTTGTGATTTGTATGGTGGTGGGTTTGTGGGTTGTCGGTGGTAGTGGTGGTGGTAGTGGTGGTGGTGGTGGTGGTGGAAGTGGAGTTAGCTGAAGGAGAAAGGGTTTTAAGGTTACCGTTCTAATCTGCACAGTGTGTAGGCTCCACCACTTATTGTCAAAATTTTTAGTTAATCACCGAGACACGAACTTAAATTTGGAACCAAACAAAAATCTAGATAGGGTTAAGGGAAAAGTAGGCGCCGTGTATGAGATATGGAAATTGAGATGAGGTCCACAAATGCTTGCCCTCTCCAACATTGGAAGAAAACTGAGAGGGCAGTTGATAGCAGGATGGTTTCATTGAATTGTACATGCAAACTGTGTAGTTCTTCTAAATCAAAATTTACTTCTAAATCAAAATTTAGTTCTTCTAAGACTTATCAAAAAAAAAAAAAATTTACTTCTAAGATATATTCATTTAAATATTTAATTTAGTTCTCACCCTTTCTGACTTTATCTCATAATTTAAGATGGTATTGATTGAGTTTTTCAAATATTTTAATTTAGTTTTTAACCATTTAAATATGACTATATGAGTTTTATTTGAGTGAAAAAATAAACGTTAAGGACTTTTTTGGCATCTGAATTGATTGTGATTAATGAAAAGACTTTAGTGCCATCATCAACTGCCACTTGAGCTTGGCATCAATATTTGTGCCTGATTTTAATGTTTTTATTTGTTACATCAAACTTTTCAAGGGACCTTTCTTACATTTCATTTTAAAAATTAAAGATTAAACTGAAGCATTTGAAGAGTTAATATTATTTTAAAACATAATATAAAGTTAGAGACCAAATATATAATTAAACAAAAGTTTATCTTATTTTTTTTGGGATATGGGAGCTTGTTACCTCTTTCTTTTTTTTTTTTTTTTTTTTTTTTTTTTTTTTTTTTTATATTGGAAGAAAAAAATGGCATAAATGTAACATTGGAATAATAGTTGGGTTAAAATCGTTGGTTTTACTACTTAGAAACAGTGCAAAATTTCTCATAAACCTTCAACTTCGAGACCATCAAAACTAAGATTTGGTGCTGGTAGTGACACTGTCAGTGGGTCATTGCGCAGGCAGGTGCTCATTATATAAAAACTAACCACAAATAACTTGAGTTTTGTCCACTCACAGGCGGCGCTACGTTGATGGCAGGGGGTTCAAATGAACCCCCTGACCTGAAGAGGAAAAGAAAAATTTATATAGTGTATTTTTAATTTTTTTTTTGACCCCCCTAAAATATAAACTTGAACACCCTGACCAAGAAAAAGAAGAAGATGAAGATGAAAGTATAGAAAAATTCACAATGCAGGATTAGAGAAACGTTCGTTTTGCAATGGAGGAGATCATTTTTTCGCAGCTTTGCAGCAGAGGAGGTCCTTCTATCACGGTGGCTTCTAGTGGTGGCCATGCTAGTTGTAGACAGAAGAGGAAACACTCATGGGCTATGGCTTGCTAGCGATCTCCATAGATTTAGAGAGAGAGAGAGAGAGAGACTAGTAGGTCAACAGCTAAATAGAAAGAACGAAGTATTGAGATAGGCGTGGAAATTAATTGGAATGACACGTTCTACTTTTCTACTAGTTAAGATTTATTTTTTTAGAAAAATCAATATATTGATAGATTGCCACGTTGTGGCCATGCAACCATTTTATTTACGGTCAAATATATGCGCAAAACAATGAAACACTATCTAATAGATGACCAAATAAATTAATATTTGCAGATTTTTTAGAAGGAAATATGTATAGTAAATATATAATTATAAATTATTAAATTACTAAATAACTATTATAATGTCATCTAACCAGGAATCACTCTTTTTTTTTTTTTTTTTTCAATTTTTTGATCGAACAATCTAATTTTTAAAACCGCTGATAGAAGTATTGAAAGACTTAAGGGAAAATAAAGAGGTATTTTTTAAAACTTTTAATTAGATAATAAGTTTAATATATTAAAACGGTGTACCAGTATACACGATTATTCAAATATTCCATTCCATTAGTTAACTTAGAATATTCACTATAACATAATTCAAAACCTTGTGGTTAATATAATGATAAAGACCAATAAATTGTCAAAATTGACCCCCCTTAAAAAATTTCCTGCAGCCGCCCCTGTCCACTTCAGTGATAAAAAATGATTGTCCCTACTCTTAACGAGTGTCCTGAGAACATCTTAAAACAGAGATGTTGTTGTTGTTTTATAATGTGGGACCGTTACTACTAGTAACAGCATATTATATTTTGACTATTCTAACAGTTTTGGACCTAGTAGGTGATTGCTATAAAACGAAAGAGATAATTTGGAAATCCTATACTAATTAGATGCCATTTTATTTTCAGTGATCAAATACTAAACTTAACTGTTAGGAAACCATTACCTTTAGTGTCAATCTCAATACTTTTTTTGAGAGGTGCAATTGTTTTTATAGGTTCAATATTTTCTTTATAATGCAATATATATTATATATATATTTTTATGAAAGAAAAAAGGGTCTCACGTGTGTGATCATTGACCTAGCCCACTTGAACCCACAAAACTCATGGCGTGGGGCACCTCTGGGTGTGTTAGGGTTATTTAAGTAGTGACACAGCAATTTTGCGAAACGCAAGATTCAAACCAGGCAACTCCTAAACCCGCAATGTGATCCAATCCAAAACTCTTACCAAAGTACCATGCCCCAGGGGCATAATTTATCTTTAGTGAAAAACTATCTCTATGGCTAAATTGTTGGAGAAATTATACAGTCCTCTAGTAGACCATATCACTTGTTCACTATTCCACTAAAAGACTCTTACTTGTTTAAAATTGTTGAGTTAGCTGTTTTAAAATTTTTTTAACTCAACAATTTTAAATAAGTGGGAGTCTTTTAGTGGAATGGTGGACCACGTCACTTATCCACTATGTGGACCTTATAATTTCTCAAATTGTTGGGATGTCTTTTAGTAGAATTGTTGGGCTAAATTGTTTTTTTTTTTTTTTTTTTTAATTTTTGGAAATTGAAATTTTATTTATTAATACTTATTAATTAAATCTATATCATATATAAATTTTTTTTTCAAACTTTAGAAGCTAAAACCTTCACCTTAAAATGTAATTCAAATTTTTAATCCAAATGATTCTCAAAAAAGAAAAAAAGAAGCCAAATAGTAATGAGTTTTGTTGATTTGCTTATTTATCTATAGAATTATAGATAAAAGAGATGAAAAAAGAATAAGTTTTTTTTTTTTTTTTTTTGCTATAGTATTTTCAGTTTTCAGTAATAAGCGGCATTCAAATAAACTCTTAATAATTAATGCATCATAAAAAAAAAAATTCAAAATAGAAGAGTGAAGAGTGAGTAGTACTGTAGTAAAATAATATTTAAATATGTAAATAGTACTGTGGAATCTATTTTTAATTTTTTTTTTTCTAAATAAAGTGGTTGTGGGTCTCATGAATAGTGCATAAACAGTGCATAATGTCTCCTAAACAGTGTAATCCGCGTGCATAAAAAAAAGAAAAGAAAAGAAGAAGGAAAAGCTAGATGCAGAGGCAGCTCAGGGAAATGCAAATCCAAACACTCATCTAGTGTTTCAAATGAAATGAAACGACAGATGAGGCCCACAAATGCTTTCCATGTCCAATATTAATTTCAGAAAAATTGAGAGAGCAGTTAATTATTGTATATCCTTTTATAAGGGGAAGGTTAGAGTTAAAAAAGAAGAGATATGTATTTAAGGATCATGTGCATTGCACATATTAGGTGGACCTAAGACACTTATCATTTTCTTTTTATTGCCACATACCCTTATTTGTAGCAAAAACTTTCCCTTTTTGTAATAGATAGATAAACTTAAATTGCAATTTTTACCCCCTAATCTCTTTCATTTTAAGTTTCATTATCTTATATTATATCGTTTTATATTGTACTATTTATTACTTTTTTCTTCTTTTATCTCCCACATTTTGTTCTAAATAGCATACTAGAGAGGATTTTAGAAGCAGCATGTGATCCTTTCCTATCGGAACCATGAGATTCCCCTTACATTTTCTTTGTCAATTGAAGCCCCTCCCTTTCCTTTTCCTCTCCCTTTTTGGACGCTTCTATCCGAGTCATATCTCCATCCTCTCAAATCCATTCTTCTTTTAATTTTAAAATTGAAGGATTGCTATCATTTTTATAAAAAAGTAAAAATAAAAATATTTATGCACGAGTACCCTTAAATAAAACACAAAGGTAGGAGCAGTGGTGGAGCCAAGATTTGAGTTGAGGGGGGGGGGGGGGGGCAAATTTTATATATGATACACGCACTTACACACATTATGTGAATATACAATATTTGAGACCAATTTGAAAAATTAATAGTTATTCATTTAAATATTAAGTGATATTTAATGTAATTATACAAAAAAAAAAAAAAAAACTCTACAAAAAAATGCTTATTCATAATATTGTCTTTATCTATTGAGATATTTCTCACATGAATGATCTATTTTTAATTTTTTTTAGAGCCAAAACTCAAGTTATGAATGCAACTATTAGTAGTTAGATAAATACTGAGTGTAATATATGTGAATTTTTATTATTTTAGTTAATGTGGACCCATAAAATGTTCAAATTATAATATGGTAGGGACAAACTAAAAAATTCAGTGCAAGGCATGCTAGTGGAGGACTTAAGGTTCCTCAATGATTCGTTTAGAAGTTGTGCTCTATTTCAAAACCAAAGAAACAACATGGTATTTAATAAACTCAAAAACAAAAAGTAGGCAGGAGTATTTAATAAGTATTAGTAATAATAATTAAGGGTATTTTTTGGGTGGACCAAAGGGGCAACTGCCCCCCTCCCCCCCCCCCCCCCCCCCCCGCGCGCGCCAAAGAAACAACATGGTATTTAATAAACTCAAAAACAAAAAGTAGGCAGGAGTATTTAATAAGTATTAGTAATAATAATTAAGGGTATTTTTTGGGTGGACCAAAGGGGCAACTGCCCCCCCCCCCCCCCCTCTCAAAACCCCCTAACTCCGCCCCTGGGTAGGAGCAAGATCACTTCATTGAATCGTGCAAACTACATAGAGTTTCTAAATCAAAATTTACTTTTTAAATCCCATCCAAAAATGAAGATTAATTTAGAAAAATATTTAAATTGGTTCTCAACCCTTGTCCAATGTTTCAAAATGATATTGAGCTTTCAAATATTTTAGTTTAGTCATCAACCATTTAAATGTGGGTAAAAATGATCCCAACCATCTACTGGTGAATGGAAAAGTATGTTGTGGCAAACCAAAATGCTAAAATCAAACACTAATGCTAACATGGAGCCCGAGGTGATAGTTTAAAAAACAATATAGATATATCAATATTTGTGCTTATTTTAGTGTTTATATTTGTCAAATCATACTTTTATCATACATTTTTAAGGGATCTTTGTTATCCTCATTTGAAAAATGAGAAAAGTTACCGAATGTTTTTAAAAAATTTAATGAGAGGAAAAGTAGCTAATTTTTTTTAAGAGCTTTTTATACTTCTTATAAAAGTATAAAAAAAGTTGTAAAAAAAAAAAGTTACATTTTATTTTAAAAAAAAGTTTTTATACTACTTTTGTTAAAAATATAAAAAAAAAATTGTAAAAAATAGTTACATTTTATTTTCTCATAAAAAGTTTTTAAAAATATTTTTTAAACCAATGCTATTAGAAAGAAAGCATCTATTAACTTTTTCCTTAAAAATTTTCTAAAATGATTCCTTAACAAATGCTTTAAAGACATTTACTAAAAAAAAAAAAAGAATTAAACTGAAACATTTACCACCGCACACCCTTGGTATGATGGTCACTCCACAAGTATAAGTGCTTGTGGGGTGTAGAGGGCAAAGGCCGGGGTTTAAGTTTCCAAGAGGGAGTTTCACACACATATATACTTAGATTAAGCTAGAGTAGAATTTCTATTTTGTATCAAAAAACTGAAACATCTGAAAGATTAATACTATTTTAAAACATAAGACAACGGTTGAAGACTAGCTAAACCCGTAATTAAAAAAACAGAAGTTTACCTTATATAGCCCTTTTTTGTGGGCATGCGAGCTTATTAACCTTTTTTTTGTTCATGAAAAAAAAGTGACATAAATGTATTGTGATAATAGTTGGGTTAATATTGTTGGTTTTACAGTTTTAATGCCAGAAAATTGTGCAAAATTTCTCATAAACCTTCACTTCAAGACCATCGAAACTAAGGGTACGTTTGGTACACTAAATTGTAATTACGACAGAATTGTAATTTTTATTACTGGTAATAAAGTGCATTGTAATGTAATAACTAAACTTATTCATTAGTTTGGTTGTGAGTTATAACATTAGAATGAAACTTAACATTTATTTTAGGAAATATCTTATTCATACAACTATATCACCTCAAAAATTGTTATTTTTAAATTTAAGAGAGATATATGTTATTTTTTATGATTTTTTTTTATTTTTATAATTGTTAGATGTATATGAGAAGTTTGTTTATTTGGAAATATATTAAGTTTTGAAATTATTACACTTATTAAGGAATAGCTAATACAATCTTTTAAAGAGGAATAATTATTCCTCATTTTGAAGAATAACTATTCATAAGTAATGACTATTCCTTATAATAAAAACAAAACCAAACTGAAGAATAACTAAACTATAGGAATAATTATTACATTACAGCGATTATTACAGTCTACCGAACATGCCCTAAGAATTGGTGCTGGCAGCTAGTGACAGTGTCAGTGGGTCATTATGGGCAGGTGCTCATTATATAAAAACAACCACAAATTGTTTGAGTTTTGTTCACTTGTTTTTCAGTGATAGAAAATGATCATCCTTACTCTTAATTGACGAGTGCCCTTGGAACATCTTAAAACAGAGATGTTCTTCTTGTTATTGTTGCATAAGTGTGGGACCGTTATTACTAGTAATAGCATGTAAACTTTTGATTATTCTCACAATTTTGGACTTAGAAGGTGATGGCTATAAAACATTGAAAGAGATAATTTGGAAATCCTAAACTAATTAGATACAATTTTTTTTCAGCGATTAAATACTAAACTTAATTGTTAGGAACCATTACCTTCAGCGTCAATCTCAATCAAGTGCAATAGTTTTATATGTTTGATATTTTCTTTTTAATGCAATTTATCTTTGATGAAAATCTACAACAGTTGGTGGTGAACGTGTTTTTAGGGGTGGTAATTTGTGTTCACAAGTCAGGTTCATGTTGTGTTGAGTCATGAGTATTCGGCTATATGGATTGACTCGAACCCGACCTGTTTAGTAAACGCGTCAGGAATCGTCCACCTGAGCACAACCTGTTTATCAAACAGGTCAACTTGACCCAACACGTTTAACTCATTTAATTAACAAGTCATGTAAAGGTCAATACAAATGACCCATTTAATAATCTATTTGATGAATAGGTTATACCAAACTTATATAATTTTTCTCAATTCTGATATATCTAAAATTAAAATACAATTGCAACTATAAATATAGTAATAAATATATAAAAACAACCATTAATTAAGCAATAATATTAAAATAACTAATAATTTTATAAGTTAAATGGGTCAGACGGGTTTGCATGTTGAACACGAACAAGACCCGTTTATTAAACGGGTTAGCTGTGTCAACTCGAATATGATCCGAACTCGTTTAGCATCAACCCATAATTTATTTATAAACGGATTAATCGTATCGAGTTCACTAGTCTTGTTAGATTTTGCCACCTCTTTGTGTTTTGATTCGTTTGTTTTAAGAGTCTTAGGTTTCAATTGATATTGTCAACATATTGATTGGGTTTGGCAACTTGGCAGTTACGCTCACGCATCTAAAGAAAAAAAAAGGAATAACCCGCTCATGCTTGATAGGGACCCACATAAGAGCATCCACAACCCAAATTCTAATCTTATCTTATTTTACCATCTCAAAAAGTCACTTTATCAATTATATAATACAATTTTACAATTCTCTAACATCTCAACTTTTATATCCCAATTCTACTCATTAAAATAATATTTTTACACAATAAAATAATATATCTCACAATTACTATTATACAATAAAACACATTATTTATACATTATTTATTCTTTCTCTCTCTTTCTTTTTGTTCAACAACCACAATCACCACCACCGCTGCACACCACCACCACCACCGACAACCCATAATCTACTGTCAACACCAAAAAAAAAAAAAAAAAAAAAAACCCAGAGAAAAGACCAGAATCGTCACTCAAATTTAAAAACCTAGAGAAAAAAACCCACAAAATGACTTCGTTTCACTCAAATTGAAATCTCCATGGATCTGATCTGATCTAATACACTCAAAACTATCAATACCTCAACGGTTTAAACCGAATCGTTACCGAAATGCTATCCCCTGACCTGGACCGAACCACCTCAAGTGGCTCGGCGATCAAGTCGTCGGAAGGAAAACCAACCGGCGAGCGACCATTATAGCCACGCGGACCGGAGTACATTGAATCTGAACGACTCCGACTCGGAGTCATGGATCAGGAGAGAACGACCCGGAGAGAGTTGCCGGAGAAGGAAAAAAGCTGAGACTCACCAAACCCAAACTCAAACCCATTTGTTCTCACCAAACCTAAACCCAAACCCATCTGTTCTCACCGGCAGCGATGGCGAGAGAGAGAGGGTCGCCCGTCGCCGAAACAAACCCATCATCAAACCCAACAAACCCATCGGGAAAAACCCCCAAATGCCAACCCAAATATGACCCACCACTGATCTAGAGTTGCCGATCTAGAAACCCAACGCCGATCTAGAGAGTTTCTGGAGAGAGTGAAGATATTGAGAAGAATCAGAGAGCAAGAAGAAGAGAGAGCAGAAAGAAAGAGAGAGAAGGAAGAGAGTGAAAAGAAAGAGAAAAATGAGAGAGGAGAGAGAAACTCGTAGGTTAAAATGAGAGAGGATAGAGAAATGAGGGTATTAAAAAAATATTTTTTTTTTTATAAAATTGAGCTACATTACCATCTCAAATGTGAGATGGTACTGTAGCAAAATCTCAAAATTTTTTTGGCATTTTGCACATGGCTTGCCGGCTGTTGAGCATTATTTGGGCTTGTATGCCAAATGTGCTTTGCATTTGGCATATAACAAGCCCATTGGTGATGCTCTAAGCCATTTGTTCATCTTTTCTCACTATCTCGGATTTTCGGATGAGAAAAGATGTGCAAAGAGAATTCAGTAAAATTCTCTAATGGGACCCATGTCACTACGCCAGTGACAAAAGTGTGGTTTATAAAATAAAATGGGCTATTTTGTCCTATATGAATCTCTTTTAATTATTTGCTTTGCATGGGTTTTTCTTAATAAATCATTTGAACAACAATTGCTGGAGGTGTATTTTATTTTCTTCCTCTGCTTTAGGTTTCTTTCCTCACCTCCAAAAGCCCAAAAAAAAAAAAAAAAAAAGAATCTACTTAGAGCATTGCTCGTCAAAGATTGTAAAAAATTTATCATTTAGTATTTCAAAAAATTACTTTGTTCATTTTAACATCTCACTTTATAATACACCCAAAATTAAATATTTTATTATTTTACCATTTCATTTAAATATTCTTTTTTTATTCTTTTTATCTTTATTTTTATTTTTTATGTTTTCAAATAACTATCATTCATACCATGTTTTCTGTCCCAGAAACCACCATTAAACAAATTATTATTATTATTATTATTTTTTTACAATCTTGCTATAGTGGGCTGCTAGAGATAGTAGTCCACTGTAACTAGATTGCAAAATTAATAGGATTTACAATTCTTGATGGAGTATGCTTTTTAGAGCATCCGCATCCGGTTTTCATATTCTATCTCATTTTACCATCTCAAAAAGTAACTTTATCAATTATACCATATAATTTTACAATACTCTTCCATCCCATCTTTTATATCCCAATTCTACTCATTAAAATAATATTTCTACATAATAAAATAATATATCTTACAATTACTATTATTCAATGCAACACATTATTTATACATCATTTATTCTTTCTCTCTCTTTCTGTTGAAGAAAAACAACCACCACCACCGCTGCACACTACCACCACCACCGGCAACCCAACCCATAACCTACTGTCAACACCAATAAAAAAAAAAAAAAAACCCAGATATCAGGTACACGCATCAACACCATAACCACCACCACCCTCTCCGCCCATCAACACCACACAAAAAAAAAAAAAAAAAAACAAAAAACACAGCAACCCACGAATCGGATGAGGGAGATCAGGTACGCGCAACCCACGAAGCGGAATCGAGGTGAGGGAGATCAGGTCCGCGCCTTTAGCGCGAACCCACGAAGCAAGCGACGATGAGTCGAAGGAGGAGATCACCGATCAGGTGTTGCCGGACTTGCTGAAGAGGACGACGACGTCGGAGGAGGAGAGAATGCCGATGTCGCCGTGGAGGGCGTCGACGGGGGAGAGGAAGGCGGAGCGGATGCTGAGGGAGACGAGGGTTTGGGCGACTTGTTGGCGACGAAGCCGGACTTGCCGACGCCGGAGAAGACGATGTCGCCGGAGGAGGAGAGGAGGGTGTGAGTGAAGGCTAAGTTTTGCGGGAGAGAGAGGTTTTGATTCGATGAGGGGGTTTTGTTGAGAAGAATCAGAGATCAAGAAGAAGAGAGAGCAGATAGAGAGAGAGAGAGAAGGAAGAGAGAGAAAAGAAAGAGAAAAATGAGAGAGGAGAGAGACTTTCTCGGTTAAAAGAGAGGAATAAAAAAATATTTTTTTTTTTAGAATACAGCTACAGTACCATCTTATATTTGAGATGGTACTGTAGCTAAATCTCAAATTTGAGATTGGCATATGACATATGGCTTGCCGGATGGAGAGAATTATTTGGGCCTTTATGCCAAATGCACTTTGCATTTGGCATATGAGAGGCCCAATGCGGATGCTCTTACAGACTTGATGTTAAAATTTAGCATTTATAACATTTACAATTCTTAATAAGAATGCTCTTATCGTGAAGGCAGAGATGAAGATAAGGCAGAGACGAAGATAGTAAAGAAAATCAAAGTTTGCCAATAGACATGATACATGATTTGATGCTTTGTCATCCTGGAAAATCGATCTTCAGATTCAAGTGCGTGTCCAAGACACTTGAACTTTTCAATACTCTCTGACACTTCATTCCATCACAACTATTTCACTCAAAATCTCCACCAAAGACAACTAAAAACACCGACCGTGCTAGGCTTTTTCTACAATTAGGCTAGGATCGAGCTAAAAACACTGTTTCAGCTGTGTTGTGTATTTTTAAGTAGGTCCCGTGTACTGTGTGGACTGTGAACCAATGTTGCAAGGACTAAGAGGTGTCTTTCGTACCCATGTGTCATCAGGGTATGCCTATAACATCCTGTAGTTTTAAACTAGGTCTCTTTCTTCTCAATGACAGCTTTTTGTTATATATATATATATATATATATATATATATATATATGTATATATACTGTGAGAGACTACGCTCCGGCCCCTTTTTTATAGTGTTGGGCCAAATTCACGTGAATGGGTGGAGTCATATTATTGCCTTTCAAAATGAAGGTTCGACTGATTATATTTTCCCCTTTAAATTAAGGGTTTTACAATGGAGTCGTCACTTATTTAATTATTGGAATAAATAAGAAAATTAACATTAAAAAATTCCTCATTTTATTAATTTGCAATTGAATTTATATTGATCAAAAGAAAATTACATGGCTTTAGTATTAGATACAATCTAAGATAAAGTACATAGTTTTGTTTCCTAGTTACAATCTAGAAATTGAAAATTATAAGAATAAGCATTGGTCTATCAACCATTAATCTAAACTGGGAGGCTATGTTACAAGGTGGAAATATATATGGGTTGAAATTTTAAATTTTCGTCCTAATAGAAACCCCCAATTAAAAAAAAAAAAAAAACTGGTATACCCGAATGCAATCTAAAAAAATAACCGACAAACTCTCATCCAAAAAAGAAAAAAAAAAAAACGACAAACTAAAAACTACAAAATAAAAAATAAATATGGACTGAAAACCTAAATTACAATTCTCAAATTTTTACCCTAACCTCACTCTTCCTCCACTCAACCTCATCAACGCCTTCAATCTTCATCACTGCTGCTACTGTTCTTTTCCTCAGATCAGATCCGGACTGTTGAGATTTATGCCCTAAAATCCAATTTATTGGTATGTCATAAATGATTAAATTGTTTAATTATATGAGACTATTTATTAATGAACTAATGAGACATTATTTTAATCCATGAGATGTATAGTATGTGATTTATGTGATTTAGTCACAGAAGATATAAATCACAAGTTCTTTGTAAACTCAGAATTTTAGTTCGTAGTCGACGATGAAATTGGGCATTTCATCTGCGAAGACTATAACATATCAATTAAGATGATTTGTCTTGATCATGGAAGTGGAGACTTCTAGTTGTTATGTTAATATGTTTTAAGAGTTAAGGCCTATTGAACTGGATCGCTATGAGATTTATTATTCGCCTAATGACTGTCAAATGAATATTAAATTTCACGACTTCTATTTACATCAACTCTAAATCCTAAGAGAATAATGGACCTGATCATGAGGTGTAGGTTGCTTTGATATATCAGGAGTGAGATCAATAAGTCACGATCAAAACCTCAGTATGTTGGGCAGCTGCATTTAGTGTTGATGGAACATATATTCTCAAGATGGAATTCATAATCTCTTAACAGAGATATAAAATATTCCCTTGATATAAGTTTAATGGGTTTGGTTTTTCAGAGTGTTGGGCCCAACCATTTTAGTAAGGAGTTACTAAAGTATATATTCATGAAATTGGATTTCATAAATATATGATGAATACATAAAGGATTAAACCGGGTACTCAAGGATTAAGATGTATTAATTTTCAAAGTAGCAGTCAACTTTCATGACTTTGTATTACTACGAATATTTTAATGAAGGGGTTGCATGTATAATAAAGTCTTGGGATATAACTTATTAATAAGGCCTAGAGTACGATTATATTCTTATAGTGGTATTGAATATAATTAATGGTAACTTTGGACTTGTCAAAAGTTGACAGAAAAGTTCAAGGCCCATTGGAGCTAGTGTCTTATTGGCCCCTTTTGGTCCCACTCCAAGTCACACACTAAAACCCAATTGAAAAGGCCCAATAGGCAGGTCCAATTAGATAATCAATTATTTATAAATGGAGAAATATACAGAATTTTATATAAGAAAAAAAAGAGACATCATTGTGAAGTGGTGTGTATGTGTGAGTGAAACCGCTCAATTATACTCCCTTAGAAGCTGATTGAGAGACCACACTTCTTGGGCGTAAAGTGGAATTGGAGTGTAGATTAAAAGTGTTCCTAAGTACTTCTAATCTTTTGTTTTGAATTTTACCGCACCAAGGTACGCTATCTCGTTCTTAAATTCTGAAATTTACATAGTGCATGTTTTCAATCATAACTGAAATAGATTCATTTTTATTGCCACTACAACAAAATGTATTTTTAGTGACGAAAATTAGTGAGGAAGTATTTTTCGTCACTAAAAATACAGCTTTAGTGACGAAATATGAATTTCGTCACTAATAATGAAAAAAATTATAATATTTAGTGACGAAAAATAAATTTTGTCACTATTGTGATCTGAAAAATGGGCGCCAGCAGAGGGAAACTTTGGCGCGAGTTGAATTAATCTATAGTGACGAAATATTTTGTCACTAAAAGTTGAAATTTTTAGTGACGAAATATTTCGTCAATGTAGGTATTGTTGTGGATAGTATTAGTGACGAAAATAATTTCGTCACTATAAGGAAGAATTAGTGACGAAATATTTTCGTCACTAAAAATAATTATAGTTTTGTACTTCCATGTTTTTAGTGAAGAAACTGAATTTCGTCTCTAAAAATCTCAACAAAGATAGTTTTTCATTCCATTGTTCACATTTCGTCACTAAAAGTATGTTATAGCGACGAAATATTAATTTCGTCTCTAAAAATCTTAAAAATCTGGGTTCTTTAGTGACGAAATTAAATTTCGTCACTAAAAGCATTAAACTCATTATACCTTTTGCAACAAAAATTAGCCATTAGCGACGAAAATAATTTGTCGCTAAAGGCCGGCCTATATATACTCTCCTCCCCTGCTTTATTTCAATCCTCAGCTCCCAAATATCAGAACCCAATAAACAAATATCAGAACCCAACGAAGAAGCCCAAACGGCGCCGGTGAGAAGAAGCCCAAACGACGCCGATAAGCACGAACCCACCGTCGCCGATTCAGCCTTTTTCATCGCCGATTTAGCCTATTCTATTGCCGATTCATTATATCCCGTTGCTGATTCAGCATATTCCGTCGCCGATTCACCATTCCTCGTCACCGATTCACCGTCCCGTTGCTGAAGAAGCCCAACCGACGCTGATAAGCACGAACCCACCGTCGCCGATTCAGCCTTTTTCGTCGCCGATTCACTATATCCCGTTGCCAATTCAGCATATTCCGTCGCCGATTCACCATTCCTCGTCATCGATTCACCATTCCTCCGTCGCCGATTCACCATCCCGTCGTCAATTCACCATCCCGTTGTCGTCGACCTTTCCGTTGCAATTTCACCATTCCGTCGCTTTTTTTGTAAGATCTTCTGCTCACATTTTTTGGATTCTTTCCTCTTCTTCTTTTTTTTTTGTTAAAATATTTGTAGATATGGTTCTGAAGTCAAAGGATTCAAGTTTGAGGATCAATATTGTTTTATCAATTTGTTGGTCTAAGTTTTATTTGTGTTTTGGATTATTGTTGTAATGGTTGAAATTTTGCTTTTTTTTTTCTTTTTTTTTAAAATAGTTAATACTTCATACTTATAGGCTGTGATTTTTCTTCAATGGTTAATCTGCTGTGTTTTTAGTTATGGGTATATTTTGTTGATGGTAATTATCTAATTGATAGTATGTCAAATCTATTTTTTTCCCCTGATGGTCAGTTTGTTTTGGCAGAAAATTTTTCACTTTGTATGTTTTAGAGGCAAAAAAGAAGATGAATCTAAACCCACAAAAAAGCTTTAAGAGCAATAAAGCTATTTTCTGAACATAAATAGTGTCTGTAAACCCACAAAAAATATCTTAAGCGGTGCTTTAAGGCAAATTTTACTTTTCATGATATATAAATCAAGCACTATTCATTGTAATTTGCCAAACACTTAGAATACTAAAGAGTGTTTTTTCAGTTAATGCTTTATAATTCAAAACTAACATTCTATGTTTTATTAGAATTAATGTTTATGTATATATTACGATTTCTTGCAAGACTTAGTTTATTGCTTCATGTATTTGTACTGCATTGCCAATTTATGTTTTGCTAGAATAAAAAGTGTGAAGCTTTATGATTATTTAATAATTCTAGCTTCACAACCAAGTGTTAATTAAGCCATAATTAGAATGTGTTTTTTTATTTATGTACTGTAGAAGAAATTTAATGGTTTTTGGTTCAATGTAATGACAAGGTTAGTGATTGTTTCATCCTGTGCCCCTCTGCTAATGTGTCTTGCTTCTGCATTGTTGAATGAAATCTTTCCCTTGCGACATTTATATGCAAAAGTACTTGACTTCCCACATAGAAATTCAGCTAGACTAGGGCATGATGAGGTCAAAAAGCATTTGGAAAGTTTGTGTTGTAGAGTTTTCATTATCTCAAAAAGTGGAGTATGTATGGTCCAATGATGATGTGCAAACTGCTCGCATATTATTTTACCTACGAGTCATTCCAACTTGCATTGAACATGTTCCTTGCCTTACACTTAGGAAGGTTGTAGCTCCAACTATGTTTGTAGCCTTACACAAAACAACTCAATTTTATAAGAATTTCAACTATTATATGTCATGGTGAACATTTTGCTTCCTTATTACAAACTCAACTAGATACATAGGACAGCCAAATGGAAAAGTTGCTCGAGCCTCACATTCTATGTTTGTGGCATTCATGTCCTCTGGGAAGGATCTTGATCAGGATGAGAGAGTGTCATTAAAGGTTGAAAGCAATTAAAATAATATTAATCAAACATGAGCTTGAATGCTTGATCATCAAAGGTTGGATGCTCACACTTTCTTTGTTGTAATGTAGGGATATCTTGCCATCACTCCTTTTGAGGGTATGGCTTCTGGGGTTGCAGCCTTGGTCTGAAATCTTCCTGCTGGAAGTCCAACCATATTCTATTGTATTCACAGTCTTGTGGAAAAAGGCAGCACACTCTGTGGTGAAATCATTGTTGAGGAGGCTGATTTGTTGAGGAACAGGCAAGGAGATTCAGATGCTTGCAAGAAAATTCTAGAGTTGCTTCTATGGCTTATTTCCCTTGTTGATATACAAGTCATTTTATTCTTTTTTATTTTTATTTTCAATTCCTCATAAAATTCCAGTGGATTCTCCCCTTCATTTCTGTTTACTTGTAAGCATTGTACTTGTAATGTTTGAGATTGATTTTGTGGTGGGTTGTTGTGTTGGAGCAAGCGGGTGGCTTGCATGGTGTTATAAGGTAGTTTAAATTCATATTGGGAGTGTTTTTAATTTCTTACAAATGTGAATGAAACTTGTTGATTAGTAGCAATTGTGTTCCTTTATTCGATTTCGATACTTGTAAGCATTGTACTTGAGATGTTTGAGATTGGTTTTGTGGAGGGTTGTTGTGTTGGAGCAAGCGGATGGCTTGCATGAAGTTATAAGGTGGTTTAAATTCATATTATGAGTGTTTTTAATTTCTTGCAAATGTGAATGAAACTTGTTGATTAGTAGCAATTGTGTTCCTTTATTCGATTTCAATACTTGTAAGCATTGTATTTGTGATGTTTGAGATTGGTTTTGTGATGGGTTGTTGTGTTGGAGCAAGCGGGTGGCTTGCATGGTATTATAAGGTGGTTTATTTTTATATTGGGAGTGTTTTTAATTTCTTGTAAACGTGAATGAAACTTGTTGAGCTTTCTTTGGTGGAACACTTACATATGCATCCTACTTCATTGTTTCAATTTCTTTTGGGTGCAACTCATTACTCATCCATCTGTCACTGTAATCTATTTTCAATTATCTCCCTGGTCGTACTTATTTTCCTTAACGCTTGATTCTATTTTTAGTCTCTGGCAAATTGGTTAAGTTCTAATGTCTAACTATATCTATATGTATCTTATCTATGTTTAGGTATGTAGATATGATTGCAAATCCTGAAGTAGCTGATATATTCCAGAATAGAGCAAAGGTAAGTCATCTTCCTTTCCCCTCTTTCCAAAAAGTAACAAAGGACCTTATGGAGCTCTCAAGTTTTCATTTTCTTTTCTAAATGCAAGTTTTTTGTATAATCAAGTGTAAAATTGCCAGCTGTGTGATATTTCTGTACATAGGTTTCATGCAGCTGTTTTATATCTCTTGATACCATCAATAGAATATGACCTTTTCCTCTAACATTTAATGTTAAACATCTTTATAGCAATGCTAAGTTAGCATTGTCAAAGAATTTCACAACATGAAATTGCTAATGTTATTGTGATGTCAAGTGGCATCTTGAAGTAGTGCTCACTTTTTCTCCAATAGATCACCTATATTACTGTTCAGCCAGCAAGTACTTCAGTAGTGTAAACTTTCTGATATTTTTCAGTGTCATACTTTTTAAATTCTCTCTACAAAATCAGAGCCTCTAATTGATTGGCATGAAAGCTAAGTAATCTATAAATGCTTAAGGAATTGGATAAATGGAGGTTAAACATGTGAACACTGGACATAAGTACTTAATTACATTAGTTTATTATGAACTTAACCTATGGTGGTGGTTCAACTTCAAGTTGAAACACTTTTTGGTTAGTACTTAATTTTAGCAATTGACCCACATTACATGGTGTGACTACTTTTTTTAATGCATTATTTGAAACTAATTGTATTATATTACACTTGAAAATTTATATTTGCTTTCTACAACTTATACATTAGGAGTAGTGATTATAATTCATTGGTGTGGTTACTATTAATGCATTGTTAAAAATGTTTCTTATAACATAGTTATTGTTTTTATTTTACAATTTTAATATAGTATTGTTTTTATATTTGTGCAGATTTCTTATTGGTGACTTTTAGGGGATTTACTTTTGGTATTACTTGAGACATATGAGGACATCTTCCGTTATTTCTAATTATGTTATGCTACACTTTTTGTATTGTTATAAAACATCTTGAGTTATTGTATGTGTTGCAAACAATTATTGTATGGAAGGAGTTTGAATTTGATACTTGTTTTATTTTTTACTTATGGAATGTATGAATCTTTTTTTTATAAATGTGTTGTCGAAATAAATGTGTTATTGAAATGTGAGATTTTAATAATGTAATGACAGGTTACAGGTTAATATCAAAGTCATGAAAAAAATAAAAACAGAAAATAAGTTTTAGGGACGAATTTTTTTGTCACGAATATAGCAACAAAAAATTGTTTTAGTGACGAAATATTTCGTTGCTAAATGTAACAAAATTTTGTAAGAAATAGTTTTAGTGACGAAAATTTTCATTGTTATATGTGTCTGAATTTTCCTTAAAATAGTTTTAGTGATGAATTTTTTTGTCACTATATGTACCCGAACATAGTTTTAGTGACGAAATTATTCGTCACTAAATATGATTTAATAAAATAAGGCGTTTTTAGTGACGAAATATTTCGTTACTGAATAGTGTTTTTTGCAAGGAAAACATTTAGTGACGAAATGTTTTCGTCACTAAAAGTTTTAAAAAAAAAATTAGACTTTTAGTGACGAAATTTTTCGTCGCCAGGACTTTTAGTGACGGGGTTTCAGCGACGAAATGAGTTTCGTCACTAAAGGTTCTTAGTGACGAAAACTTGAACTTTTAGTGACGAATATTTTCGTCACTAAAAATACATTTTGTTGTAGTGACGAATATTTTCGCTGTGTGTTTTGTATGAGATACAAAACCATATTTTCCAACAATTGGAATCAGAGCCAGGTTTTCATCTCATGCTTGTATAAGATGTGGTTGAGTTTTAGAATTTAAGAAAACCGTTGTCTTTGTGTTTCAATTTTCTGCATAATTTTTGTGAACCATGATTATGCTTCTTTGATACGGTTCCATTTTTTTCATATTCATGAAGTTCGTATGCCATGCATATTTAATATATGAGATATATATTAGTTCATCCAATCCATTTTGTCTTGGACATTGAATATATGTATATATATATATATATTAAGTCAATGATGCAAAGTTATCAATGATATATTGTGACTTGAATGCCTGGACATGAAACCGTATAACAAGTCATAAATAACTATCATATGCATTAAGGATTCAGTTACTTTATTTGATATTGAATCCGTATATTTATTGCAAGTGGGATCAAAGAGAAGTTATTGCACCGCTTGGCATGTTTTCTTTGTTATTATAAGGCTTGCATGACTTGGCTTGCATGGCTTGCATGATTCTATTA
Source organism: Lithocarpus polystachyus (assembly GCA_033629205.1). NCBI lineage: Eukaryota > Viridiplantae > Streptophyta > Magnoliopsida > Fagales > Fagaceae > Lithocarpus > Lithocarpus polystachyus. Next base: position 64,998,451 of record CM066163.1, read on the forward strand.
CGTGGAAATGAAATATGTGGATTTAGATGTTCTCATCTAATGCAGTCCATATATATAATGGCTTATATATTAAGGCTTCAACCGTATATTATATATGTATATATATATATATATATATAAAGGTTTATATATTATAATATATAAACCTGGAACCTTAATAAAATCATAAAATAATATATATATATATATATATATATAAAGGTTTATAATATGTAAACCTATATATATATATATATTAATGCTAGGATTAAAGTATTTGTTTAATGAAATTTATTCCTAATGAGATTAGGATTATGTTTTCAAGGTTTCTAGCATTATTATAGTTTTTGATCTGTAAATCTTCGTTGATAACATCAAAAGGTGTTTTTGATGGAAGAACAATGAAGATGTCAAATATAGTGACTTGAAAATTCTGGAAAAATTCAGTTTTGCAAATTCGATTAATCGAGTAATAGGTTTGACCAATCGAAGGCACTGAATTTTGATTTTTCACTTATTTTTGACTAAGTGTTAAAACTTTGATATAAAAAAAAAAAAAAAAAACAAAGCTATGTGATTAATTTTATAGTCCTTAAAAGTTAAGGGTATTTATTAATCGCTATCTAACTAAAAGACCTAATGAGATTAAAGATGTTAGTTGAATAGAACTCTTAGTCCTAAATTTTTTTTTATGATTAAAAGTCCTTAATTTATTTTAATCAAAGGTTTTTAATGAGATTAAAATTCTAATTAAAAGGTATATAGTTTCTAATGAAATTAGAATCTTTTATTTAGTAAATTAAGGATAGAGTTCTATATAACTAATTTTTGATTCATTAGTGTTTAAGGAATCCTAAATAGTTTAGGACTTCTATTTTAGTTAGTGATTCTAATGAGATTAGAGTCTTCAATAAGTGCAAGGTTATTAGTTTTGATGAGATCACAATTATTTAAAGAAAAACCCAAATAATGAGTAGGAGTGCTGAAATAACCCTTTTGTTAAGTTTATTGTAATGTGGATAAATACCTTGTCTTGACTTGGAGTCTTGACTTGGAGTCTTGCATTCCATGCGGAGGGTATTTACTTCACAGATTACAAGGTTAAACTTCTTTGTGATTGCGCGAATGTTCGTTACGCTATTGTGACGTAACTTAGCAACATCACATTGAATTTAACAATTAAACACATTTGATGTGTAGGGTTACAATTGTGATTAGATCACAATGTTTTCATAACAATTCACTTGCTTTAAAATTTCTAGTGGGAGAGAGATACAAGGGTTGGATCTCACGGCCTCCATTATCGGTTCAAAGTAGTGTGGGTAAGCACCTCGTCTTGGCGTATATGTCTCACGATCCCAAAGGAGGGTGTTTACTTCATAGTACTACAAGATTGAACTTACCCGTTTAAAGTAGTGTGAACAAGCACCTCGTCTTAGCGTATATGCCTCGCGATCCCAAAGGAGGGTGTTTTGTTTCATGGTACTACAAGTTTAAACACTATAAGGGAGATGAAATATGGCTACACATGATTTTAGATAATGGTGTACACTAGACTAAGTGTAATGTTAACCTCCCAAAGGAACTATGTCATTATTACTTAGAGGTTAAAGTTAATACGGCATATTATTAGTGTATGATAAGAGTTATCATGATAACACTAATAATGAGAATAGTTCTCAATCAATTAATGTGTTTATAATAAATTTGCTACCAAGGAATTATAGACATGGATTGGGTTGTCGTTGCATCTAGTATAGTATGTTTGATGGGTTCCATATTATATGGTTATGGATGCAAAATATAATGTCCCTGTAATTATGTTCATAGTCTCAAAATAAAGTTGTCATAATTTTATTCTCTAGCTACTATTTTAAGTGAATCACATTAAATAATAAATAATTTTGGACATGATTCTTAAAGGGGCTGAAGTACATAAATATGTTTCGTTTCAGCATTGTCATAATTTCCTATACATGATGCATTTATGGAAGATAACTTATGATGTGATCATAGTTTCCATTGAAATGCTAAAATGTTATATTGGCTTCTATCTCAATTGTACTATTGTAGGAGATGCAAGAGTTAGTACTAGACTTAGAGTTTATGTTAAGTCTAAATAAGATGTTTGGTATGAATCATATTGAGTGCTAAGAAATGCTTAAAGGAGTTCCAATTCTATATCATTTTATGAAAATGTTTTTATTTTAAAATGAATTGGAATTCTTAGATGTAGAGATTAAATGTTAATCTCATATGGATATGATCTATAAGTCCTTGTTAGAATTATTTGATCAATTCAATTTGCTTTTGAAAATAAATTCTTCTTATATTATCTGAATTGATGAGTGAATTCTACACAACGGAAGATATCCTAAAAGCCAAGGTTAAGATCAATATGGTTTAATTCAAATTCTTAGCCTAGACCGAAAGGTAAGGGTGGTAAGAAAAAGAATTATAATACCAAACAGTTGGACAAACTAGTTGCCCTTGTAGTTGCCAAAAGGAAATTAGACCTAAAAGCATGACCAAAAGGAAAATTTTTCTGTTTTAGTAAAGTTAAGCATTGTCCATGATTGTCTTCTAGATGGATATTTACATGTTTTACTTTTTAAAGAGGAAGTTTCCATCCTTTGGCATTGTATGTTTTGGCACTTACGTCTAGATCTTATTAATCTAAATGGTATTCAAGATTGGTGAAAGATAGGCTTTTAGAACCATTATTTGGTTATATTCTCATTTTATGAATTCTATTTAGAGGATAATATGATCTAGGACTCCTTTATTGTAAATGAATGAAGTTCCAATGACTTTTTTAAGTTAGTGTATTAAATACACCACATGACATTATTCTCAAGATAACTATTACACCGATACAATATCGTAGTGGGAGGATTATTAAATAAATTCATACTTTTGGAATAAATTTTTGAAGTCATTCCACAAGGATATGAATTTGATTCTCGGTCCTACATGAATGTAATAGATGATATGAATATGGATTACTGGATCAAGGTTATGTAAATAAAATTAGATTCCATTTAAAGTTTAGAACTTGTAGAGGCGCCTAATGACATTAAGCCTATTGTTCTCAAATAGGTCTACAAGAAAAATGAGATTGATAGATTTGAAGGTGCAAACCTTCAAAGTCAAAACTAGTGGCGAAAATATTTATTTAGAAAGAAATCGTTCGACTATGAAAAGATTTTTTCACCAATAGTCAAGTTTGACTCTATCTAGATTCTCTTATCCATTATATTTCATTTGAATGAAATATGGCAATGGATATCAAGAAAGCTTTTTTTAGTAGCAATCTTGAGGAAGACAACTATATGATGTTACTAGACTTGTACATAGCAAAGAAACGGTAGTGATTGGTATGCAAGTTGCTTAAAGTCCATTTATGGACTAATGCAAACATCTAGGTCATAAAATATCATCTTTGATCAAGAAATCAAATTTTTTATTTTGATCAAGTGTTAAAAGGTCTGATGTGTGTAAAGTTATATAGAATAGTAAATTTCTTAATGTATGTTGATGACATTCAAATCATTTAGAATGATGTAGAGTTATTGTCATCAATGAAGTTTTGGTTGTCTAGTTCAGTTTGATATTATGTACTTGAGAAAGACTAGTCACATCCTTTGAATTAAACTTTGGTTAAAATTCAAATATTAGGATGTTGAGTCTATTTCAAACTGCTTAAATAGATTAGATTCTAGCCAAATATAGCATGTAATACTTCAAGAAAGGATTATTTCCTTTTAAGTTTTGAAGTTCTTTTATAAAGGACTATGGTTCTAAGACATATAAAAGGAAGAGCATATCAAGATGGTTCCTTATATCATATCAATAGGAAGTCTCTATGCTATACTATATACTAGGCCAAATATCTATTTTGCCGTGGGTATGATAAGCTAACATCAATTGAATCAAAGATCACTTAATTTAATGGGAGTAAAGCATATATTCAAATATCTTAGGAGAATGAGTGATTATATGCTTGTCCACCAAAGTGAGAATTTGATGGTTACTAATTGTACAAATACTGACTTGTAGTTTGATTCTAATTCATGAAGTTGGACTTCAAGATATGTGTTCATCCTAGGTGGTGAAGATACACATAAAGTGTAAGTAATATCTCATTAGAGAGATATGAGTACGTGAAATGTAGTAGTAGAAAAAGATAATTTATGCAATAAATATGAATGAAACTTGTTTCCAAACCTTGCCTTAGAGTGACTGTGAATTACTCTAAAGGGAGATAAGTGTCGGATATGTGGTAAATTATCGTTGAGGGCAAGTAGGAGATTGTTGGAGTTTATGCCCTAAAATCCAATTTATTGGCATGTCATAAATGATTAAATTATTTAATTATATGAGACTATTTATTAATGAACTAATGAGACATTATCTTAGTCCATGAGATGCATAGTATGTGATTTATGTGATTTAGTCACAGAAGATATAAATCACAAGTTCTTTGTAAATTCAGAATTTTAGTTCATAGTCGGTGATGAAATTTGGCATTTCATCTGCGAAGACTATAACATATCAATTAAGATAATTTGTTTTGATCATAGAAGTGGAGACTTCTAGTTGGTATATTAATATGTTTTAAGAGTTAAGGCATATTGAACTGGACCGTTGTGAGATTTATTATTCTCCTAACGACTGTCAAATGAATATTAAATCTTACGACTTCTATTTACATCAACTCTAAATCCTGAGAGAATAATGGACTTGATCATGAGGTGTAAGCTGCTTTGATATACCAGGAGTGAGATCAATAAGTCACGATCAAAATCTCAGTATGTTGGGCAGCTACATTTAGTGTTGATGGAACATATATTCTCAAGATGGAATTCTTAATCTCTTAACGGAGATATGAAATATTCCCTTGAGATAAATTTAATGGGTTTGGTTATTCAGAGTGTTGGGCCCAACCATTTTAGTAAGGAGTTACTAAAGTATATATTAATGAAATTGGATTTCATAAATATATGATGAATAACATAAAGGATTAAATCGGGTACTCAAGGATTATGATGCAGTAATTTTCAAAGTGGCAGTCAACTTTCATGACTTTGTATTATTACAAATATTTTAATGAATGGGTTGCATGTATAATAAAGTCTTGAGATATAATTTATTAATAAGGCCTAGAGTGCAATTATATTCTTATAGTGGTATTGAATATAATTAATGGTAACTTTGGACTTGTCAAGAGTTGACAGAAAAGTCCAAGGCCCATTGGAGCTAGTGTCTTATTGGCCCCTTTTGCTCCCACTCCAAGCCACACACTAAAGCCCAATTGGAAAGGCCCAATAGGTCGGCCCAATTAGATAATCAGTTATTTATAAATGGAGAAACATACAGAATTTTATATAAGAAAAAAAAGAGACATCATTGTGAAGTGGTGTGTATGTGTGAGCGAAACCACTCAATTATACTCCTTTAGAAACTGATTGAGAAACCACACTTCTTAGGCGTAAAGTGGAATTGGAGTGAAGATTAAAAGTGTTCCTAAGTACTTCTAATCTTTTGTTTTGAATTTCACCGCACCAAGGTACGCTATCTCGTTCTTAAATTCTGAAATTTACATAGTGCATATTATCAATCATGAATGGAATAGACCCATTTTTGTTGCTTTCGTTGTGTGTTTTGTATGAGATACAAAACCAGATTTTCCAACACAGACTGTTGTTGTTGCTGCTCCTCCTCAGATTTGAACTGCTGCTGCTGTTGCTGCTGCTTCTCCTCAAATCCTTTGCTATATTGCTCTGCCCTGGCCGGTTAACCCTCTACCCTCCGCCTTCTACATTTTTTTTATGAATTGTGGTGTGTTGACTGTTGTGTTTGTGAGTTGTGGCTTTTTAACGGGTGTGTTGTGTCTCAACTACTGTGCAATTATGGCTTTTGTGTGGACCGGTTTCAGTGTTTGTAAATTGTAACTTTTTTTTTTTTTTTTGGTTTTATCTATAAAGAAATAAAGGGGGACCACTAGGACAATACGACGTGACTAGTTTTGTGAATTTGTGAGACTAGTGTTTGGTAAGTCATTAGTGACTTTTTTGTGAGACCAATTGACCAAAGTCTTTGGTCTGATTGTTTTGGTCATATCAAAAATTTTGTTTTTGTGACTTTGTGTGATGTGATAATATTATTAATATATATGAACTTGTGAACTTTGTCTTTGTCACTTTGTGTGATATGACTAATATTAGTAATATATATAATCTTGCGCTTGTCTGTTTGTGATTGTTTTAGTTTTAGATTATTTGTTGTTGTTGTTGAGAAGTCCCTTTTTTTTAGTTGGTGTATAGAACTTCGAAATATGGAATAGATGTTTAAGAAACACTTATTTTATATGTAGTATTTTGTTGAATATGAAATAGATGTTAATTTTTATACGTTTGTAGATCCATGTAAACTAGATTGTTTAAACTAATTAATTAACTAAGTGAGTACTTAGGTTTATTATTTAGATCTAGGTTAAAACAATAACAATCATATCATGTAAAGCAACGGAAAAATAAATAACACAATAGTCTGATGACCCAGGAAAACCAAACTGGTAAAAAATTTGGGGAGGATTTAACTTAGCTATCCTCAAGGTAAAAAGCAAAACCACTATGAAAGAATTGAAGTTTGTGCAATAGAACTTAGACCACTAACATTCTATTACTACCTCGAGTAGAAAACCTACTGCCACAACCCCATGATAGCTCCGAGTCTACGGACTACTTCTTTCCTTGGCCTTTGTAATACAAGCACCCACACTTGTGATAAAAAAACACAAATTCTCCTGTTTGTGACTCCAAGACTACCCTTGAAGGTTTAGATCATCAGCACCTTTGATGACTAGAGAATGCAGCAATTTCTAAAACATCAGATCTTGAAATTCTTCAAGGAATAACACTTGTAGAAGATATGAGAGAGTTTTTTAGGTACAAAACTCTAGATACAAAAGAGGCATACTCTTTTCTCTCTGAAAAACCTTATAAAAATGTGCTTAGGGTTTCCTTTATATACTAGAAGAAGTAGATTTGAAACCCTAATCCTTAATGGGTCTGAATTGCTGTTTGGGCCGACTTAAAATTTTGCAGATACGTGTTTCGATCGGCCGAGCCTGTCTTTCGATTGATCGAACCAGGCAGTTTCTGAACTCTTCTTTCTATAACTTACTTGTTCTTGAATCTTGACTTGAATTATCTTGAGCATTGTCTAATAATACCTATAGACTCTAGGATCTATATCCAGACAAGTTTGTGTTCACGATTTGCCAATTGTTCTAAACTTTTAGAAACTAACAATCTCCCCCTTTGGCAATTCGTGACAAAACTTACATACAAAATGAAATGCTCAAATACAAGAACAACCCAATACAATAAAATGCCCAAATACATCACAAATACCAATCTAAGACTCTTGACCTAGAAGTTGCAATAGGAGGTAGAAGGTCTTGATTAGAATGTACCTGTCTTTCCTGAAAATACTCAAAAGAGCACATCACTGCATGTGTGGAAACAAAGACATATAAACAATAATATGAAATATAATTTTTTTTTTAAAAAGTAAATTCTAACTCTCGTCCTAAGTTAGATATATCAAAAAGTTTTTATATTCTCCCCCTTTCAAAAACAATTTTATCTCCCCCCTAAATAAAACAATTTAAAAACCTTTTTAAACAGGATTCTCACATTTCATCAAATATTTCATATATTTCTCCTCCTTTTTGTCACATATTGACAAAGACAACTCAAAGAAAGAGTAAATAGAAAACATACGCACAAAAGTCGAGAAAATAGAGAATTAAGGGAACACAAAACAATTCAACTCTATAGAAAATAGAGACAACTCCTCCTATGAAGAGCAGCAACTCCCTCTATGAACAACAAAGGTTAAAAAAAACTCTTCTCCCCCTATAAAAATAGGAAAAAAAAAAACATGTTTTGAGAAAAATTTAGGAGGTGGAGAAAATAAAGACACATACACCAAACTTAAAAACTTAGTTATGGATACACAAAAAATTTTTTTCTCTCTTTCAAAAAATGTAAACTTGACACTATGTGACCCATAAACAGTTATATGAGTAGAGAAAATATTTGCACATTTATTATCCATCATATCTCTTTAGAAAAATATTTTCTGCAGTTCACACATAAAAATAGCATATACTAAAATGTACAAAGGACTCAAAAATTAATCAATCAATTTTTAAATAAAGTTGAGTACCTAATTTAACAAAGTGTATGCATGTTATGCGTGAAAACATTGAGAGATATGATTGCAAAACCACAAGACGGATACAGAAAAACCATGCAATGCATGTGAATCCCAAACACAAATGATGCATGAAAAAAAATTTTGTCAAAAACTTAAAAAACTGAAAATTTTCCAGTTTTGATCGATCGAATACTAATCGAGCAAGGTAGATTCAAACCAAAAATTTTTATTGCAATTTTGATCGGTCAAGAAACATATTTGATCGATCGAAAATCTGAAAAAAAAAAAAACAAATTTTTGAAAAACAGAGCAATTTTATGCAGAAACTCCTCAAAGCATAGTATTTTATGAATAGAATGCATGAGTATAAGATGAAATGCTTTTAAAAAATATTTGTATTAAACCCAGATCTCCCAAAAATAAAATTTTCAATTAATTTTTTTTTAACTCTCAAACATTAAACACATTTTGCATTAAGATCAAGGAACATATAATCTTGGATGGCCAAAACAAATTTATACACACTATCATGAACTAAGTTTAGCAAAGAATAGTTTGTGTAGTGTGTGTAACTAGCAAAAGTAAGAGATACATGTCAGATGATATGTAGATAGTAATCAAACACAATTTCAACATTATTCATCACATAAATTTGAAAGTGACTATCATCTAAAGAGTTACATCATATAACTCTCACATCTCCTAGAAAACAAGCTTGCAATCATTTAAATTTCTTGTTTTGCCTCATAATGTACATACCAATTTTATTTCATTGTGAATTTATTATAGCTCAATAACGTATACACCCATTTTAGTTTTAATCCGAGACTACACCTTATGTTCTTTTTGTGCATGTGCTACACTTTCTCAAGTACAAAATCTTATGATATGCACTAAGGTGATCATGATTGGCTAGTAAACAGTGATGAGATGGTTATTTATGCCTTTCTCTTAGGATTTATACTTGTTCTTGAATCTTGACTTGAATCACTTTGAGTATTGTCTAATAATACCTATAAACTCTAGAATTTATATCTAGACAAGTTTGTGTTCACGATTTGCCAATTGTTCTAAACTTTTAGAACCTAACAGTTTTTATTTTCACAAAAAAAAAAAAATTTGTTTTAAGCTTTGCCCCCCTCCCCCCCGACTCGAATCCTGGTTCCGTCCCTATTCTAAACTATGGTGGCCAACATTCATATCACATCACTTAATATATTATCAATCAATTTGCATGTTGAATCTATTAAAAAAAAAAATTTGCATGTTGAATTTAATGTGTGTATATGTGATAAACCCTAATTTAATTTATTTAACATTGCATTTGGATTTGAAAAATAAATTCTAGTGAATGTGTGTGGATGGTGATATCCTAGATTCAAGAATTTGAAAAAATTATGAAAAAAACATGTTTTTTCATATTTTTGATGTGGATTTAAGATTAAAACTAGTGTTATGCATAAACATGTGATGAACAACCAAGAATATGTGAAGAAAACATAAGAACAATTAAGAACATTCAAACATATTCAAGGGAATTTAAATAATTACTATCATACTTTAATCTTAAATTCTCATCATGGCAACATAAAAAACAAGTTAGGGGAAGGAATTATACCTTTATGCAAGATCCATACGGTGGAGGAGGAGACTCTTGGTGGAGGTCCTAAGGGGAGAGGAAAAGAAGAGCTAGGAGAGGGAGAGTGCGTCTCACTCAATACCTTGAGTCTCAAGAAGACCAAGATATGACAAGACTACTCTACTTTACTAGAACTCAAGAGAGGAGAAGAGAGGGGTTTTTGTGTGCTTTCGAATGGAGGAACTGGGGGGTTTATATAGTGGTGCTGGAGAAAATATGAATAGATTGCCATTTAATGAGGGTTGACAAAAAAATCATGAACCTAGACCTTATGCTCAAATTGAAGTCTTGAATATCTAGTTTCTGGGAAAATTAACCTCATTCACATGTCATTTGTAAGAAAATAATTTCAGCATAATTAACATCAATAGGTCTCAAATTAGATCCCAATTAACATTAATAGGCTCCAATCACTTCCATTTCAGACTTAACTAGTTCCAAATTTACTCTAATTAAAAGATAATTGTACAAATTACTCATTGAATAATTAATGTTTAACTATCTAATTAATTAGGTGTGTGCAACCTTACCATAAAATGTAGTCTTAACCAATCAAATTGTGACACATCATTAATCTCAAATTGATTATAATTATAACCAATTGGAATCAGTTTTTCCTAATCACATATAGTCGGACTCAATTTGTAATAATGCATCTCAGTCATTAAAATTTGATTTGATGATAACTTTCAATCTGATGGTCAGATTAGGACTTATAACCAGTCAATTTGATCGTTACAACATCAAGATCATTTTGGTGAAATGAGATTAAATATCTAGTGACCAGAATCAAGATGCATATTTCCAAGGCGAAATTACATTTTTACCCTCCATGTGAAGTTAAATGCGGGTTGAAAAATGGGGTGTCAACATATATATATTATTTGATGATTTTTTTTTATAATATGTACATCTTACGTGAAACGGTGAGTAAATTTTGAAACTTAACAGTTTCTAAAAAAAAAAAAAATTGAAACTTGATAGGCAAAATAAAAAAAGGCATGATTGTTTGATGTTTTTAAATGTATATGCAGTATTAATTTATATAGCCACAAGATGCAATAAGGGGTGGTCAATAAAAAGTTAAACGTGTCACTTTTATATTATAAATAGATATAGATAGATAGATATAGATAAGAATCTCTATGATAGCTCAATTGTTAGGTTTTTCCTGTTAGTAGAATTGTTGGCATGGCCAAGAGATAGCTCAATTGATTTTTTTTTTTTTTTTTGGTATGTGTATTTTCAACAAAAATTCAAGATTAAAATCACATTCCTATTGTAATTATTGAGTTTTCCAAAAAAACAGAAAGAGTTTTTATCATTTTTTAGTGGATTTTATCTCAAATGTCATGTATAGTAGGATGTAATTCTAATTAAATTATGTTAAATTTTCTTTGAATAAATTTTATATACATTATTTATGTTTTTTTTTTTTACAATTTTCCTAAATTGAAATTTTATTTATTAATACTTATTAATTAAATTTTATCATATATAATATTTGTTTCAAACTTTAAAACCTAAAACCTTCACCCTTAAATGTGATTCAGATTCAAAATCCAAAAAGTAGTAACAATTATGTGAGCTCAGCTGATTTGCTTAATTATTGTTACAATTGTAGAAAAAGAAAAGAGAGGGGGGGGGGGGGGGGAAGATAAGATTTTTTTTTTTTTTTTTGGGTGTGGAAACTACCAAAATAAGGAAAAATGTTGACTTTTTTTTTTCTTCTTACAAAACACACTCTAGAATAAAATCTCTAATCTTTCCAAATCCAGACAGAATTTTTCCACCATCAATGGAAGATCCCAAACCAAAAAGAAAAGCATAAAAAAAAAAGTGTCATATTATAAACCAAGTTCATTGGGCATTCTAAATCTAATACCCTCGATATGAAGATGATATCTCCTATATTAGATGTATGCATTTTTTCTGTCATATATGTGGTGTGGAGCTCATAAGGCTATATGATCCATATATGACAGAGATACAACTCTTTTAAGTCTTTAGGTGTTTAAATTATATTTAATCATGCAATTTTATTGATAAATGAATCACATAATTAGATTAAAAAAATCACATAATTAAATATAATTATTTTTGAAAATTATTTATTTATTTATTTATTATTTTTTGGTATTATCACTACAAAAAACGCAGTTTTAAGCTGCGTTTTTTGGAGCTGCGTTTCAGAAAACGCAGCTCCAGGCTTCTTTGAGCCGCGTTTATTACACGCGGCTCCAGATGGGGACTAAAGTCGCGTTTGTTGATCTAAAAACGCAGCTCTAGCCCCATTGCATATATGTTTTTATTTTTTTAGCCGAAGCCCTAAAGCTGTATTGGGAAACACGGCCAAACAGCCTCTAAAGCCGCATTTATATAAAAAAAAAACGCGGCTTTAGAGGTTCTCCTAAAGCCTCGTTTGGAAAACCCGGCCAAAGAATACAGTAGAAGTACCTAAAGCCGTGTTTTCCAAACACGGCCAGAAGCCAGAAGCCGCGTTTGATACGTAAAAACGCGGCTTCAGGCTTGGTATATATAGCAAAATAATCCCTAACTATACCATTTTACCAGCTCACTCTAATTCGCACTCTCAAACCACAAACCCTCTCCATCGCTCTCCATCACTCTCCATCGCTCTCCATCACTACTCTCCATCACAAACCCTCGACATCACTCTCCATCACTCTCCATCGCTCTCCATCACAAACCCTCGACATCGCTCTCCATCACTCTCAGCACAAACCCTCGAGCTCGCCATCGCCGCCTCTGATCGACGCCAGCGCCGCCGCCGAGAACTCCGGTCTTGTAGCTCGGTCTCGCAGCTCATAGCCGCGGTTTTGGTTTTTTCTTCTAGCGATTTCTCGCCACCTCTGCTCGACGCCAGCGCCTCCGCCACCGGTGTTGCTTTTCGGTCTATTCTTCTCCTCTTTCAAGGTTATCTCGTAGCTCTCTCTCTTCTCTTTTTTTTTTTTTTTTTTTTTTTCAGTTTTAAATATTTTGATGACTAGAATTATATGAGTTATTTGGGTTTGAAAAATGGGGGTTTTGGGTATGGCTGAATGTGCTGTGATTGAACATCTGTTTGAGGTGAGCTTTTGGTTGAAATTTGTTTTGTATATATAATTGCTTCTCATATTTTCCTTTCAACTCATGCATTTGCAAGTCTGTTTAAGTTCTACTAAAATTGATTTTGGATTAGGTTTAAGCTCGATCCAGGGTTCAATTAGAACTACCAAAGGTTCAATATGTAACAGTCTTAAAGGGTTTAATTTAAATATTTTAAAAATATAGTATTTACTTTGAAGCCGCCCGTTTAAAATATTATTTAAACAAAGTTATTTACTCTCAAATTTATAATTTTTATGACTACCAAGAGCTAACACGTAATTGGCCTAAGAATGTGGACTAGCTTATAAGAAAAATAATATTCTCTTATACTTGATGATCACAAATGTCAGTGTGAACTAATAGGCATTGGACAGTACTAATGTGAAATTTTGGTGATGTAAAGAGTACTCGGTTCATGAGTATTACTTCAATGGCATCCAAAAAGTTCCTGAAACATGTACCAAATGATAAAATACACTCATTCCAACCTATAAAGTAAGTTGATTATGATCCTCTCCAATTGATATGAAGCCATTTCATGGTTCAGATTAATCATTAGAAATCTAAAAGTGTAAACAAAATTCACTTTCAAAATAAAATTTTTATCTTGATTGGATCTATTACTGGAATCCACAAGAAATCAATCATGATATCATAAAATGAACCAAACATAAAGTTTAGAGAATTGGGTCGATGTCAATTTGGGTGTCTGTAATATGCAATTCAAACAACTCTAACTACCACAAAAAAAAATAAAATAATAAAAATAAAACAGATCGTACGGAAAGCGAAGAAGCAGTAGGTCATTGGGGGTCAACGACCCAAAAAAGAAAACAGATATAAAAACATAAGATAGCGACGAAAGAACATGTGGAAAAACAAATATTTTAAGCCGCCCGTTTAAAATATTATTTAAACAAACTAGTGGACTTTTTTTTGCCTATACTTAAACAGACTTGCAAATGCATGAGTTGAAAGGAAAATATGAGAAGCAATTATATATACAAAACAAATTTCAACCAAAAGCTCACCTCAAACAGATGTTCAATCACAGCACATTTTACAATTGGAATGGAACTGTTTTGCAAGTATATGTCACATTTTACAATTCTTGTTTTATGCCTTCATAATTTTTTTTATTGGGGATTTAAGGGGGTGTCATAGCTTAATTCTTCTGTTTTAGCTTTTCTCTTGTTAGCCCTTTCTCTCTTGGTAATTGCCTTATGATTGTGTGGTGTGGATGCATAATATTTCCCTTTTTGCAGTTTCATTCCAATTGTATGATCTCAAACAGCAAGGGTTCATCGAGAGACAGGAGGTATTGCTCTTAGTTGCTGTTGAGTGAATATAGCATATTTTGTCAACTACCCTTACAACCTAATTTTGTACTTGGCATTTTAATCTACAGAAATTGTGTGTGTGTGTGTGTGTGTGTACTACATGATTTCTAGCATTTTATTCTTCACAAATGGAAAATTTAGTTGTTTCTATAACTTTTTTTTTTTTTCCATTTATTAGGGTGTTTAGAAAAATGTAGTTTTCTGGGATATTAGCCGTAGGAGGTTAACATGTGGTTGGCAACATATTTTTCTGACTATTTTATACTTCTTTGAGGTGACAATGGAGTGATCTAAACTTCTATTAGGGAACTCACTGGCTCATTGCTCATATATATGAAATCCTTTCTTTCTTTCTGTCTTTCTATTTTAATAAAAAATAAGTATACTGAACAAAAATTGCATATCCTGGAAATATGTCGAACAACAACAACAACAACAACAACAAATCCCTAGTCCTAAAATTTTGGGTTTGGTGATGGATCTTTCATAGATTACTTAGGGTCCGTCACGTGTATTCTTTTCCTCCATTATACAAGCCTTATAATAGAGAAAGTTTTTACATGTTTGAAGCATCAGTGTGGAGGACTGATTGACTGAAATCATAATCTGGCTCATTCTCAATCATGATAGTGGCCTCTTAGAACTTTAGGGCTTTGAATGGGCGACCTTTGCAAAGGGCTGACTCAGTAAGGCCGAATATATAAGTGATGAATCTTTCATAAAGGACCTTGCAGCTTCCAATGTGAAGCTACAAGTTCTCGAAAGTCAAGATTCTCATGTTTCACTTCTAAATGCATTGTAGAAGATAAGGTCAAAATAACTCTTTTAGGACTTACATGGCAGCCAGCTACCCCTGTATGGGAAGATTCAAAATTCTCAAGCCTCCCTAGCAATAAATGAAGATTTCACGTGCGATTAATATAACCTTTGCAATTAATAGAGTCGTACTTTGGAGGTTTAGTGGTTGGTTGCAGTGGACTTGATCTGGTGAGCTGGCCAGCTAGGCCAGTGCAGCAGGCTGATCCCAACCACACTGAAAGTGGAAGTACACCTTCTGTTTTTGCATGGATCAATCATGAGGTGTCCCAAAAATCACTTTCACCCTTTTGCTGTTTCCATCTTCTAAATTGCTTTTGCCTAAAAATTTTGGAACTGATTCATATGTGTTTATTAATGGTGCATTTGCCTAACTTTGTATCTCATACCTGCCACAACTTTAGTTTTTCTTCTACTCTCTCTTTGAAGAAAAAACACTCGGGCATGCATCTAAAGAGAGTTGATTGTTGATCATCTTAATGAATAGGTAAAGCAACTGGTAGTGGCCACGCTTGCTGAATCTGGAAGGAATCTTTCAGATGATGTGATAGAAAGCATACTTGATAAGGTACTTCCTTTCTCTTTTTTTAATTCAATTCACATTTCAGTTCTTAATGATATTGACATTGCCATATATGTTTTTGATCAAGTCCATGTGTTTTGACTTATTTTGGCTGTCAGTATTATATGTTTCCTGTCCAAGTTGCCAATGAGCTATAGCTGAATAGGCACTTTCTCCTGCCATAATAATGGGATGCAGGGTGAGATTTTGGGTTTAGGGCCCACTGTGTATGTGTGTGTGTAACAAATTAAAAACAAAAATGTTTCCATTAGGTTAAAGCCCGCTCGGGTTTCGTTTTTGGTTTGGTAGGTATAAGAAAAAGAAGCGTGTGTGTTGTCTTTATTTGTGATTGGTCAATTTGACAGAAAAAGCCACTTTGATTCTTCAAAATTACTGAACCCCATTTCCATTTGGGTTTCCTGATTTCCGGTGCCTCCTGCTGCTGCATTTTTAAGCTTGATCCTTAAAAGTTGGCCTATGATGTTAAGAGGTCTAGTTTAGTGTTTACAATAAAAAAAAAGGCTCACATTCCATGGGCCTACCGAACTTGAATTTTCATTTTTAAAAATATCTATTTTAAATTGAGAGATTACAATAAACTAAAAGGCTCACAGTCTCTCTTTAATTAAAGTGTAATTTAAAAAGTGGCATGTTGTGTTAAACTAAACCATAAACTAGATATATTTTAAATTGAGAGATTACTTAGAAAAAGGCTCACATTCCATGGGCAAACCGTGACCATATGTAACCAAATTCTAGGAACCTTAATGTTTATTGTTAAAATATATCTTCACCCATCCCAATAAAGGAAGTCTAATGAACAAAATTGTGGTCCAATTGTGGTGGATCGAATATTAGACCTTTTCTTTGGGAGAGGTTAGATGGTACCGCTCGATTATTAAGCTTGTTCATACGAGTTATGTATATTGTTTATTTGAACAATTGGAATCTTAAGTCTAATGACAGAGGATAGCACTATTAAAATATTCTTAGATTGAAATGAATTGTGCTAACTGTTCAAACTAAATACTACAAATTCAAAGTGTATCAAGTTTCATGTTATTTAAAAATTTTAAATGATGCGGCATTTTAAAGACGGTCTAACTCAAGAAATAAAATTTTAACAATGAAATAAAGTCTCTAGACTCTCTACAATTTAAGTGAAATTGACCTATGATGAATACTGTGCTAATAAAAAAAAATTCTATGTGCTTCAATGTAACAATTAATACTCAATAGAACTTACCACTGAGACCTTACTTGTACAACATTGCATCATGCACTTAAGAGTCCCAGCCATGGTTTTCTTGGGGAACCCCTCTCTACCTATTTAAGAACAGAAAAACTAAACAAATTATAAGTCTAGAAGTTTGTAATTTCATTTTGTTAAATTGAACCCAAAAAAAGGTTACAGTTGAGACAATAAATTGTGGGCTTAAAAATTGAGCAAAAAAATCCATGTGACTTTTCACGGCTTCAACTTTTACAATCTAGAACAGTTCATGCTCATGTTCATTGACTATTGGACAAAAAGCCCCTTAAAGCACTCCATAATTGACCACAGTTTGTGTGTGTGTGTGTGTGTGAGAATAATTGAACCTTTGCATAATGCTTAAGCCAAAAAAGTCCAAGGTTTTACCTGTTGAGAGAGAGAGAGAGAGTACCAGAGTATGAACTAGAATAGCTTTTCAGACTCTGAAAATACCCTCCTTTCGACCAAGTTGGCTAGTCCAATTTGAATAACGGTTCAACTGAAACTGAAAATCTGTGACTGTGTCTTTGTGTGTTTGGATGGGTCTACCTGGGAAAAACATAAAAGGTGTGGCAGAAAATTCAAGTTGTGGCCATTGTTGTTGTGGACAAAATGTAAGACTTGGAAGTGGTCTCTCTACACTCTTTGGATAAAATGAAAGCGAGAGGTGAACCAACAGGGGCTCGCTGCCATTCTAAAGATAAGAGCCTTTTTTTAAATTAAAGTGTAATTTAAAAAGTGGCATGTTGTGTTAAACTAAACCATAAACTAGATATATTTTAAATTGAGAGATTACTTAGAAAAAGGCTCACATTCCATGGGAAAACCGTGACCATATGTAACCAAATTCTAGGAACCTTAATGTGTCTAGAGTATGTTTGAAGACTATTTCAAGATCAAGCCAAGTAACAGGTTCAAGCAGCAAGGAGACTCAAGTTTCCTTGCTTCTCAACTTCAATTCAATCCCTACTCAACCAATTGAGCTTTACTTAACTCAACCCAGTCCATTTATAACAGAGTTATTGGAGAAAATTTTCAAGTGGTGATGTTGAAGACTTGAAGTCGTGAGTGGGAGTTAGGTTCACGTTCAACAAAGTCTAGAATAAAAGAGTTCATAGATTTGGACTTATATGTGGTTACGCTAGTAAGTACTACATGAGAAAGTAGTAGATTTAGGGTTAAGTCTATTGTATAAACTTCGATTCGATTCTATTGACAGGTTAAGCCCTTCCAATGGTTTTTACTTTGTGACAATTGTTCTATTGCTTTTCTTAGGTTAACATATTGTATCATTTGTATGTTCTAGCCTTCCATATCTTGTTTGATATGGTGTATGTTCATACTATTTAACACTCAAGCATAATTGGACTAATAATGAATAATCTAATTGGTTTTAAAATTGGTACTTTGGCACTACCGGGATCTAAATCTCTAACAAAAACTACTTTAAAAAGTTGTACATATATCAAAAAAGTTAAGGCATACAAGTTCTAAAACCACCTTAAACTTATGAAACGTTACTGTAGTATAATTGAAGATTATAGTTACTGACACAAAAAAAAAATTTTAATAAATTACTTAAGTTCAGGTCTCTTTCAATAGTCACCAACCTTTGAGTTTTTAAAAATAAAAAAAGATAACTCAGACAAAAAAAAAAAAAACCTAGGGATTGCGTTGTTGGGGGGGCCTTATATTATTCCTAACCAACTTTTATTTTATACCTTATAAGGAAAGAGGATGAAAACCAGAGACCTTTTAAAAAAAAAGTTATAAATCTCTCAAGCTATATCATAAAACTTTAATCTGGATCAATCTTTAGTTGCATTACTTTGTTCTTTCTTTTAACTGTAGCATTGCACTCCTAGCGTTTGACATAACATTCATTCACCTATGCCATGACTGAATGAATTGCATATATATATAAAGGTTCATCTTTCTTATTTATGTAGCTTGTGTTCTAATTTTGTTCCCACTAGAAATTTTCTCATATATGGGTCATCTCTAAGTGGAGAACAAAATAATTAGTGTTTGAAGGTGAGTGAAATGAGCATGTGATGACAACACCTCTAAGTCAAGATTTAGACTTAATACTTTTCAACAATATATATATATATATGTGTGTTCACCTTCCAATCATACAGCGGGTCTAATTAATTCCCCTCTCAAATTTTTTATTTTTAGATTTATGAAATATGTGTTGTGTAACTAGAGTGCACTTCTCAAATTCACTTGTTAGAGTAGCATTTAAAAATAAAGTCCTACTCTCTTTTATGAGATCTTTCTTTTTTTTAATATAATTGTAAATATGAAACATCATTTTTTTGTTCTTTACACTACAAGATGTTGGAAAGACAAATCCTATTCATTGAATGCAATAATCTCATATTTTTCTTGTCCTAAGGATGGCTAAACTAAAATAAAAAAAAAAAAACACAAAAAAAAAAATTCCAGCATGAAATGCCCCTTTCTGATGCACCATGAGCCGCGTGTTCTTCTGTTAGGCATGGGCTTTTAATCCTCACTCACTCTCTTTTGACTTTACACCCCAATTGTGAGTGCATGATTATAGTTGTGTTCATTATACACAAGCTATTACATAATTGGGTTTACATGTCATTTTTGAATTGAAATCGTGAGTTTAAACTTCAAAATCGTGACTTTAAGTCAGTTTCAATTCAAAAATTGTATGCATGTGAAACTATGTATAACAATTTGTGTGCAATAAATATTACCCTAATGATTAACCTCGCTTTTTGGCCTATAAAAAATCTCCATCCAATCATAATGGACTACACTCATACACGCAATCTCTCTATCTATCCCTGTCTCTTTTATATAAAGGCTGCTTCTCTTTCTTTCATATGTCGTAAAGTAGCTAGCCAGGCACATGCTATCTTAAATAGGTAGAATCTCTGTTTTTTCTTCTTTTAAGTTACAATTAGGAGGGCTAGCCGGTTTCTGTTGCAACTTCTTTATTTCTTCAAATTGTTTAGCTTGTCCTAGTCGCTTTAACTAGTTTTCCCTTTTCTATCCCAGCAAAGAGATCTTCCCTGTCCTAATTGCTACCCATTCTCATGCTATTGTTTCCTTCATCATTGTAGTCAACAATGTTAGAGAGATAAGCTTTACTTTAATATTTTTTAAAAAGAAAGTACACGTCAACGTCTTCATCTTTGTATATTGCCATGCAAGTAATCTTTCACTCTCCATCTAGCCCATCTTTGAAGTTCACCCTCTTGCATATCACTAACCAAAATTTGCTGAAATTTTAATATTCTTTACTTTTTTGGCAGAATTGATCAGTACCATCAAAGCTCCCATTGTTGATGTGCATTGCAGATTAGAAGTCCAGAACCTTGTTGGAGACTCTAAAACAGGTAAAGTTTAAAGAAAATTTGGTCATCAATTTAAGCATGTATACTTTGTTATGTAGCCAAGAAAATTTTTGCATCTATAAGCTTCTAATGACCAAGATCAAATGATTGGTCTAATTAATGGTTCTCTGCTTCATGTAATCCATAGAGTTCCGGGCTCAAATCTTCTAATCAATACCTTAGACCATTCCTCCTTGTAATTATACGATGTGTATATGTCTAACATACTGCACTGACTGACATTGGTCAGGTGCTTTAAGAACCCATGACACTCACGTGAGAGAGAGGGAGAGAGAGATAGAGATTGCTATATGGACCAATGGTCCGAATAAAACATGCTTTTCACAACAATATTTCTTGAGAGTTACACTCACGGGAATGGAACATTCACTTGTTTTCATGTTATGTTTTGGACCAGGTAAAACCATTTTGGAGAGTTACAACTGCTCTTAGGACAGGTTAATTTTCCTAAACGGCATTTCCTATGGGTTGGGTATGTTTCTAAACTCATTCTTAACTCTGTTTTTTGAGTCTTTGTTCATATGATACTTGATTTATTGCTTGATTCTAGAATGGCCCGAGTTAACTAAGTCAGAAACTTCATAGTTTGAGTAAAACTTGTAAGTGTGTTGGATCTGATTGGTGATATTGGTTAATGGGCTTGGACTTCAACTTTGTTAAACAAAGCTTTGGGCCCGGTATGAAATACAAATGACGGTTTGGGTACCCATAGCTTTTAGCTTATATGTTAAATATTTGACAAAATATATGGTTTATGTTAAATATTTAAATGTTTATGTACTTTCTAGCTTAATTTCAGAAATTCTTATTCAGTTTTTTTTTTAAACATAAGATAAAAAGAAAAATGCTACCAAAAACTACGTGATATTTACAAAATCTGCTGGTTCATATTCAGAACCAAAAGAAAATCAAGTCTAATGAAGCTTATAGAAGTTACAGAATTACAGTTCTTGTTTTTACAAAGGAAACACTGCCCTCTTCTCAAATAAGGGCAGTGTTTTTCTGAATATTAGTGTTTAGTATGCTGAACATTTTTTAAAAATATATACTGTTTCATATTTAATATTTAGAGAAAATCAAGACTATGCGGCTTGGCCTAACGAGTGTAATATTTAAACGACACTGTAAACACAGTTAAGGGGTAGTTTGGTACACCTATTGTGTATTCCAGGTGCTATATGATGGGTTATTTATATATTTTCAATATAATATTTTTACTTAAAATAAAAAATAACAGTGATGATTAATTTTGTTTATGAAGTAAAAGACTTTTGTATCCAGTTAACATGTTCCTTACATATTTTTCACAGGTGATTTTGTCCTCCTATATACGGTGACATTGCAGGCAGAAAGATTCCGGGTCACTGTGCAAGAAAATTCAGACACGTCTCAAAAGCTATTCATCTTCATTGTCTATCATTTTGTCTTGGTACCCCAATTCCCATGCCTTTCCTATGTTGTGTTTACTATCTTTCTTCATTTGATGCATACTAGCATCTTTGTAAGTCTTTTTTTTTTTCCTTTTAATTACATACATTCGGATTTGTATCATAGGCCGTATCATAATTTGATGGCTCTCCTTTTTTTCTAAGACATATGTAGGCCGTATCAATCGACCTATTTTCAAAAAAATTTTGTAAAACAAACACAGTTGGGACATACCCAAACTGCAGTACTGTATTGGAAATAGCAAGGTGTGTTATATTTGACAAAGGGTGAATTTCTCGCTCTTCAAATTGCATGAAGCGACGCCTGAGCTTCAGTGTGTGTCTGTGTATAGACTATAGTATACCTAAATTGTTTATCACTTCATACATCTTCTCTTTTGACTAACTTATTTCATAAATAAAATAAAGTTTCATAACTTACATTAATTTTAACCCTTCATACAACTTCCTTCTTATACTCCATAAGAAAATATGACAATTGACTCGAGGCCAATTCCTAATTACATGGATGCATTAGGTTCTTCCACGCTAATAGAATCAACAAATCTTATCGATTTTTCAAGGCAACTTAGACCAACTTTTGGAACTTGAAAGCAGTGGTCCAACCCTCAAATCTATTTCTTGAAATAACTAATTTGTTATTTTTCTTGTAAAGAATATTTAAAAGCCAAAGTAGAGGCTTTCAATCCATTTGGTGTGGGCAGTAGATTTTGTCTGGTAAGTGATCTGGCTAAGCTTGTGATAACTATTAAAATACATCATTTTCTCCTTAACTACAAGTGAGTTCCCTCAAACCTTTTACAACATAGGCAACGTCTTTACTTATTTTGGAAATTAAATATCATCATACATGGTATTATTGTCCATGTGCTCTTTTAAAATTCTATAGAGCCTCAACGAAATAAGCAAGATAACCCTTTTCGTATTCTATTTTGTCATTAACCAAAAATGACAACCCTAAAAATGAGTTCCAATGAAATAACTATTACTGATTCTTGTTGAGGTCAGCGGTGACATAAGTATGTATGTAGTTGCATATTTTGATTACATTTCACAATAAAATTACTCATAGTTGGTGTGTAATATAATATTTAGTTTTCTTATACATCTTACATGTGTACATGATTGTACTACATTGTGTACATGTGGTCCAATCTTCTACATCTGATCGTACTTTTTGTTTACTTTTGCTTCGTAATGGGGGTTTCAAGTAGGAAGACACTGAGCCACTTGTGATTCATCATCTTCCACTGCTTGCTAAATATAAGGTAGCTTCCTTTTCAGCTCTCTCCTTATGTGAAATGCACTTGGGTGTAATATATGATTACAAATATTAGAAAGAGTAGTCACCAATCTAGCTATAGTTGCTCTATAGCCACGTTTGTTATATATGCCGCTAAAACCCACCACCTATACTGTGTTTTTCAAAACGTAGCTATAGGTCCCCTCTGTAAGAAGTAATAAGTTTCACATGATCATAGCTGCATTTATTTTCACTGTCTTACTTGTTTAAAAATACAACTCTAGTTACAATAAGCGAGGCTTTAAAAAACTTACATCTTTTGTTGGTGAAAATCAATTTACATTCTAATCTTAAACAAATTTGTTTAAATAACTACCTTAGAATATGAGGAGAAATCGGTTAGGTGTTTACTATTTTGTAGCTAGAACATGAACTCACAAACGAAACATCCTCGATCTTTATCAACCACGTGAAAATAAACTTTATAATACTATGTTTATTGCAAACCCATAATCCAATATCACATTCTATATAACAATTTGACAATAACCTAAATGCACCACCATGTTTTCGCTGGAAAATCTTGCTTCGAAATGTTAAGTTCGAATAGGTATCACTCAATAAACAAGATAATGCAATAGTTGGATCCTTGAACTCTTTATTTGTAGTAATAACTGGCTTGTAGATTGAAGTGCCTGAGTAGGGTTGTATATAGGTCTCAAATCACCTATTATAGTAATTTGAAGGTTTATTGCCTATGCATTACCAAATGTTGTAGGTCAGATTTTGGAAATCTTGTATAGCAATGGATAAAAGTTGGATGAAGATGCGGAGGGGTTCGAAGGAATATATTGAAGGGGTACTTCAATTTGTGGAATTTGCATCTTTACATGCGCAGGATGGGAAAATCTTTTGTCCTTGTACCAAATGTGTGAATTTGAGTTTGGTACCGCCAGGGGTGGCACGGGAACATCTGTGGAGGAAGGGGATGCTTCAAAGTTACACACATTGGAAATGGCATGGGGAATCGGCAGCTGCGCCAACGGCCACCGAATGTGGGAGTAGTCATGTGCAAGACTCCTTAGAACAATACGGTGACTTTCGTGGGATGTTGCATGATTTGTGTCCCACGCATGAAATG
This sequence comes from Lithocarpus polystachyus, assembly GCA_033629205.1. NCBI lineage: Eukaryota > Viridiplantae > Streptophyta > Magnoliopsida > Fagales > Fagaceae > Lithocarpus > Lithocarpus polystachyus. The sequence continues at coordinate 65,022,606 of CM066163.1, forward strand.
CCACCCGAACCAATGGACCAAGGTGAAACTGTGCAACAACCGGCTGAAGGTCCGAACGATGGTGCACAAAAGTTTTACAAAATGATAGATGATGTGGACAAACCTTTATATGCTGGTTGTACAAAATTTAGCATATTCTCAGCCATCGTTGTGTTGTTCCAGTTGAAGACTCTTTGTGGGTGGACGAACAAGTCATTTACTATGTTGCTACAAGTCCTGATGGATATGCTTCCTTCGGACGCCAAGTTGTCAAAGGACCATTACGAGGCTAAGAAGATAGTCCAAGATTTGGGTTTGGGTTATGAGAAGATCCATGCTTGTCCCAATGATTGTATGCTATTTTGGAAGGAGAATGTTAACCTCGAGGCGTGTCCTTGTTGCAAAGTTTCAAGGTGGAAAACGAATGAGGCATCTGTTACAAGTAATACTGCCTCATCCAGTAAGGGAAAGAAGAAAGCTGCAAAGATCCTACGGTGGTTCCCCTTAAAGCCAAGACTGCAGCGACTATTTTTGGCACCCGACTTGGCTAGTTCTATGAAATGGCATGTTAATGGCCGTACAGATGATGGGGTAATGCGGCATCCTGCTGACTTGGATGCATGGAAAATGTTTGACAGAACGCATTTACAGTTCTCGTCTGAGCCTTGTAATGTCAGACTTGGATTAGCTACGGATGGGTTCAACCCTTTCGGAATTCTAAGTACTACTCACAGCACTTGGCCTGTCATGCTCATCCCTTACAATCTTCCACCTTGGCTGTGCATGAAACGGTCATCTTTGATTCTATCACTTGTTATTCCTGGTCCTAAATCGCCAGGGGCTGCGATAGATGTGTACTTGCAACCCCTAGTAGAAGAATTGAGGGAATTATGGGATGTTGGAGTAGAAGCATACGATGCATCTTCGAAAAAAGTATTCCAATTGCGTGCAGCATTGATGTGGACTGTGCATGATTTTCCAGCATATGCAGATGTGTCGGGTTGGAGTACGAAGGGTAAGTATGCGTGTCCTTGTTGTGCCTTGGAGACTGACTCTCGATATTTAAAAAATGGCCACAAATTTTGTTACATGGGACATAGGCGATGGTTGGGTAGTGACCATGAATTTCGGAGAGAAGATACATTATTTGATGGATCAACTGATATACGAGTGGCTCCTGTGCAACCAGTTGCGTCAGACATAATTGTGGACACAGAAAGTATAGTTGGACGTTGTCTAGGAAAGAAATGTCAAGAAAAAAACAACAAAAGAAAGAGAGGTGAGGCACACCAATGTGTTTGGAAGAAGAGAAGTATTTTTTTCAGCTTGCCTTATTGGGAGGATCACAAGTTGCGACACAATCTTGATGTGATGCATATAGAGAAGAATGTGATGGACAATATACTTGGCACGGTGCTGAACTTGAAGGACTGGACAAAGGACAATTACAAGGCACGACTTGACTTGGCGGACATGGGAATAAGAAGTGAACTCCACCTACGGCAAAAAGGTGATGATAAGTATACGATACCGCCTGCGTGTTTTCATATGACTGCATTGGAGAAAGACGGTTTCTTGCAAGTTTTGCGGGACGTAAGAGTGCCTGATGGATATGCTTCCAACATCTCCCGCTGTGTCAATCTGAAAGAACGAAATATTTTTGGTTTAAAGAGTCATGATAATCACATCCTGATGCAACAACTCCTTCCAATTGCTTTACGAGGATCTTTGCCATCGCATGTTACTAGACCTTTGATAAAGTTAGCTTCTTTCTTTAGGATAATTTGTTCGAAAACTCTTACGGTTTCAGATATTGCAAGTGCTGAGGCAGACATTGCAGTGACGATGTGTGAATTGGAAATGATATTTCCTCCATCTTTCTTCACTGTGATGGTACATTTGGTCATGCACTTGGCTACTGAAGCCAAGATTGGTGGTCCAGTTCAGTATCGTTGGATGTACCCCATTGAGAGGTAAGTCTTGTGTAATACATGTACAATATGAGCTTAGTGTCAAGTACTAACCTTTTCATGTGCATTGAAGGTATCTCTCACGCCTTAAGTCTTACGTAAGAAATAGGGCTGCTCCAAAAGGGTGTATTGCCGAAGGATACATAGTGGAGGAATGCTTAACGTTTTGTTCACGGTATATGGAAGGAGTTGAAACTATATTCAATCGACCCACGAGGATGATGGAGGAGTCAACATGGGCGGTCTCAAGTGTGGTACTAGACAATATGGAGTTGACCCAAGCTCATCGCTACGTGCTATTCAATTCCGAGAACATTGTCCAGTTTCGTGAGTAAGTACTACAGACACCAATATTTTCTTTTCCGGTCCAATGTTCACTATGTGTATTAAGACGACTACAATTGTCATTGCATGTAGGATGCATAAAAGTTTGATGGAGGACGAACTTCGAAGGGGCCATTGTCGTATATCCAATGCTATTATTCATAAGCATCACATGGAGAAGTTCTGTGGCTGGTTTAGATCTCACGTATGTGTCACATCTTCAAGTACTGCTTAAGCTTGCAACTTTCCCATAAGTAGAATGACTGTACTAATTAAAATAAGTTTGTTTGGTTATATTAGGTGATGTCAATGATTGATGCTGATAGAGAAAGTACTGCACTTAATGATACACTTATCACACTTTCGAAAGGGCCATATACATCAGTAAATCGGCTGAAACATTATGTCATAAATGGGTTAAAATTTAGGAGTTCGAATGTTGAGGCAAATAGAAAAACGCAGAATAGTGGAGTTAGTGTCGCCACTGAAGGTGGCATTACGTACTATGGTGTGTTGACAGATATTATTGAGTTGAATTATTTAGGCAATATCAAACATGTGTTATTCAAGTGTACATGGGTTGATGATCAAAATAGGAGGGGATATAAGATTGATGAGTTTGGGTTTCCTATGGTGAATTTTACTCACTCCATACATGGTGGGGAGGAAATGGTGCATGAACCATACGTCTTAGCGTCTCAAGCTACACAAGTTTTTTACGTTGAAGATAAACGGCAGAAAGATTGGTATGTTGTCGTTAAAACAAAAGCTAGAGATGTGTTTGATGCCAGTATTGGCCCCCCTTGTGACGAGGATGACACGTATGGGTTTTATGAGAACATTCCGTACAATATAACTGGTAATGATGTTGGTAGGGATGACCTTCGTTGGGGTCGAGATGATGTGGAGGGCATGACAATTGATGCCTCTATCATTGGCGAAAGACATCTTCCTGAAATGGACAACTTCGATGATTGTGAGTTAATTGATGATGAGTCGAGCGATGAAGATGACAATGAAGTGGAGTACATCAATGATGAGTAGTGTAATAGGATACTGCTATTGTATGTGTAATTATTTTATAGTCAATCATACAGCAATTATAAGTATAATTTGTAAGGGTCTATTACGGGCAAAGTTTGACAATGTTGCATATATATGTTACAACTATTATTCTGAACATTCTGTTAACAAATAACAGTTTTAACATGTATAATTATCTTTAACACTGTTATTTCTTCATGTTCTTATTTGTTGATGTGATTTCTTGTTGCTCTATAATTATCTTTTTGTTTGTGTTGTAAAGGTAGTGGACGCAAGAATGGTGAGAAAACGTCAATTGCCATTGCTTTATGTTGGGCAAGGATCGTCGCATTCCCGACAAAGGGTGGAGGCAGCAGATGAGGAAGCCCATATTTCTGAGGAGGCACGACCGGTGGCAAGTGATGACGATGAGACACAGGCCCCAGGTAGTTAATATGTCTTCAAATGTAAAGTTTGATGTTTATTACTAGATGTGTAATTTAGTTGTAATAGCTATAGCTATAGGAAGTCATTGGGTTCACAATCAGTATTTGAAAAAGTATTAGCATATACGTAGTAGTAGTAGTAGTAGTAGTAGGGGAAACCTACAAAAGCTCCTTTACAAATTTTTTATATAATCTTGAAAAGGTGCGCAGATAATGCATGCGTTATAATATGGTGGAGGGGTATAAACTATTTCATGGAAGAATGACACTAGTGTTTAGCGTATTAGTCACAATTTATTTATGTGATAAAGGTTCTAATTTGTGTAACGTAGTTTACATGAGCCTATTACTAAAAGTATTTTTGGTAACTTGTTATGTAATAAGTTTTGAAAAAGTAATTAGTGTCATATAGTTTTTTCTCAAGTATTTACCCCACAAACTAGGCAATTGAAATGATACCTCAAATAATCTATAGTACCTAAATAGTATTTAAAATTTGTTGTTACTATGCTCTTATTGAGCTACATTAGCATAGCATTTCGGTCCACTTTGGTCCATCCAGTATATTTATTCCACTGCGGTCCGTTTGGTCCATTCATATCCCTTGGGTCGAATATGGTTGACTTTGGTCTATTCAGTCCAATTTGGTCTACTCAGTCCATTCATTTCCCTTGAGTCCAATTTGGTCTACGTCGGTCCTTTAGGTCCACTATGGTCCATTCAATCACTTTGGTCCAATTCCGTCCACTTTGGTCCATTGTAGTACATATTGGTCCATTCAATGCACTTAAGAATTATCAAGATAAGTTTGGCTTGAAATTATATATTCTAAATCGAAATTTATTAACTTCAAATGAAGGCAACCCAAACATAGTAGTAGTAGCTCATCTTTTCAAAAGCTAGGTAAGTGCATGCTTGTTTAAAGATTTAAAATTAAGGAGAACTGGTTGCGGGTTGTCATATATTTGTTAATGCGTTACGAAATGTGTTGATGTCCAATATAATGGGGGAACAAGTTGAATGGTCGATTACTCACAGTGCCAATAGGCATCTAGGTTCATTACTAACGGTTCAAAGAAGTCCCATACATGTATGAAGTCACAGAATTAAGAATAATTACCGGTCATTCTAATTATAATGCAAGTCAACATATGTTCTCAACAATTAACTTGGCCACATGAATGTGTGGCATAAAGGCCTCAATTTACTCATGGTTTGTTTAAATGAAATCATAAACTTTATTATTTAAGTTTGTAGATGCATAATATTTGCGTGGCCATGATGTTTTTCATTAGTTGTGAGCTTTGATAAATCAGTCCTAATATTGGTGATTTTGTATATACAGATGATTATGTTCAAACCCCAGCATTGGTACAAAATCCAGCTCCGATACAAAATTCAGCTCCGGTACAAAATCCAACACCAGAAAATAGGCGCAAAAGCCGTGGGAAAACCAAGTTGTCTGACATATGGGCAATGACCGGTGAGTACAAAATCCAGCTGCCATTAAATGATGAAGGCCGACCTATTGGCAAGGACGGGTCATTGTTCGTTTGGTGGTTGGGCACGTTTTGTGAGAATGGCATGCTATGCCCGCTTACACCTGCCGGGTGGCCAAGCGTCGCTGCCAAGTTTAAACAAGATTGTTGGGCGGAGATTGAGGTAGTATTTGACTAACATATAAGTTACTACATTTACAGCAACTTTGGAGTTAATTAAATGGTACTTTTAGACTGCTGTCCTAATGAAGTTACTAGCATTTGCCAACTCGCCTTTTGATTTCAGATGCGGTATATAATTGACCCCAACATTGTCGCACCACCCAACCAAATGGCATGGGCAATGCATCTACTAGGGGAACTAAGGAGAAATCGGAGGACGAAGTTGAAGAAGGCTCACGTCAAAATTGGGTTGACACGTGAACAGGTATTGGCTAGCCATCCGCCAACGGTTATGAAAGCGCAATGGATAGAGATGGTTGACTATTGGTTCAATCAAAAAACAGTGGTACTGTTACTTTCTTCAGCTATCTCATATTCGTGGTAATTTAGTGAAGAGATGCTATGTGAAGTAATATTTGTTTTTGTTTTTTATGGTAATGTGATTGCAGACATTAAGTGACAAAAAAAAGGCGAGTCGAGATAAACAAGACGAAATATCAAGGTCTGGGGCCAAAAGTTTGGCACAAATATCTGATGAAATGGTAAGAACTGAACTTATAATTCATGAACGCCTACATTAATTTATTCGTTAGGCGTTTACCTATTTATGGTTTTAACCTCATTGCATTTGTTTTAGGAATAAGGATAAGTTAGTTACATTATAGGTAAGTTTGTCAGTAAAAACGACAATAAATAACTTTATGCATCCTCTTAGTAGACAGGGATGACTTTCATAATCCTCGTAATATATAGATATTAAATTGCCACTTAAGGAGAATAATTATCTTCACATGATCCTAGCATAATTATGCATGTCTATAAAAATTTAGCCGCTGTTAATGACAATTCTAATGTTAAATAATCCCAAATTCCCAATTGAATGATTGATAATCATCTCGAAGGAAGTATCTTTTGTCTGGTTCTAGTAACTTTGTTTAGTGCATCACTTGTATACATGTGGATATTCCACTTAAGAATAATAGCCATTGCTACTGAGATATAGGACAATAGATTGAGCCAAAAAAAGAAAAGGAAATTGCAAGACTCGCACTCACTTCACTTGAACATCCAATTGATGTAATCAACAGTTAGTCTAATACTACTCATTTTGCCAAAAGACTTTTTCCAAGTGATTCTGACGTGGTTACATGGCAATTTCTATCATTCTAAGAGCAAGAATATTAAAAAGTTTATTTGGTGATTCCTCACCTTCATCATTTTAATCCTAGTCTTGTTGAACTATTTAAATATTGGATTACTTCAAAATTCATCAATCATGACATGTTTAGGGATCCTAAGCTTAAACCTAGGAAGCTAAATGGTTGGTAGACCTGTGACATATTGTACGTAGGTTGTAAACAAAGTCGTATTATTATTATTATTATTATTATTATTATTATTATTATTATTATTATTATTATTATTATTATTATTATTATTATTTTGGATAAAAAGTTAGAAGCTGTTATGTGTAAGTGATTTGTTTTAAAAAATTGTATATAACCCAAAATAAGCTCAATAAAAAAAGAGAAACCAACCACGTACTAAAGTCATTTATTTGCCTAATATTAGCGTCTTAACTGTACCCCACTATATTGTATAAGGAGTGGCCCTCCATATATGTTATATTACAATCTGAATATATAAGTGATGGTCCTCTCTGTCTTATTAAAATCTTAATTGGAATCTTTCTAAAAAGAAAAGTTTTGGATTAAGTAATGCCTTTCTATATTACATTAAAGTCTTAAATGAAGTCTCCTCAATGTATTCTCTCTTTAACACATACAAATTATAAATTGAGATACGCTCTCTAGTACCAGTGATGGATTGCAGATGTAGAGATACTTTTTGAGAAAATTGATACTGATTGTGGAAAAGAACGACTTTGAGGTGTGTTGAAACATTTTCGTTAAGGTGATAATTGCCTCCACTGAAAAGAGTTTGAGATCAAGTTAAGAGATGGCTTCTACGAGTTATGACAAGTGTACATGCATTCTCTCAATTATTTTATTAGATAGTGTTTGTGTTATTTTAGATCAATGAAAACTTTTGTGAACATTTAATAAGGATCAAGCCTTAAAACCCAGACCCAATTCCTTCATTCCCATCTTCATTGTCTATAAGATAGATTTTAACAATACTAAGTAACAAGGGGACAAGAGGTGTCCCATATATATGATATGTCCTCCTATATACGGTTCGTTGTGATTATTTATACTTTCAAGTGGCCTTGTTAATGATTAGCAAGTCCTCCATTGAATTATCTATTCCTTCTTTTACAGATTCTTTATTCCAACTATTTTTCTTCATCTTCAATAGTTGCTTCTACTTTGCTTGCTGCACGAAGAGCATTAGTAAAACAGTGAGGGAACATGCACCAATACTGCATATTTACTTTCAAATTACTTAATTTGAGCATACTTTAATTTACTTTGAAATTATCTTTAAAGTAGCTCATAAGCAAAGGTTAAATATGCACCGATACTGCATATTTAAAATGAGAAAAATAATTGTTGAATGAACTTTGCAAACATTAAAGCAATTATATATGCCTTAAGTTTCATTTCCTAGCAACAACCAGAAAACTGACAGGAAAATATGAAACGTTTCAATCTATATTCAACCACATAAATTTGTAATCCAATTAATCTATAACAGTGATGATATCTCACATCACATGCTTAATTGCTTTCATAGTGGGGAATATGATTATAGCGAGTTAAGGAATGAAATAAAAAAGGATTTGTAGAATAGGAATTGATTTGAGCAAGAATTTGGGCATTATTTGGGAATGTATTTTATGGACATATATTTGTGTTATCTTTTGAAAATTGCTTGGAGTAAGTATAAGAAAAGCGTAATCATGAAAAGGAATTTATGGCTATGCAATGACTATTTACTACTCTCTCAGCTGAGGTGCTCATCTATGTTATTTACCTCTCAGCTTTATCTTTATTTGACTAACTTCGCTATGTTATGACTATGTCATTGCGGTTTTGTTCATCTTGTAGGAAAAAGCTAAAGGGTCGGCAGTTGAGCGTGCTGAGGTGTATCAGCGAGTATACCGCACCAAAGATGGGGTTCCTATTAGTACCCATGCAGAAGAGAACATGGTAAGCACAATTTGATCGAATCGAATTTTAATGTATTTTGTGTTTGTATGGTGTATGGTGTGTAATACATTGTTTGGTTCTTGTGGGAAAACAGAATAGGATGACAGAACTTTTGAATGATTCGAGCATACGACTACAAGGAGAGATTGGTAGGAGAATCCTTTGGTCCAACGACGATGTGTATGCTCGGGTGATGGGTCGTCCAGAGCGCCCAGGACGTGTGCGTGGGGTAGGTTTTGGAATCACCCCATCAGGAAGAAATGCGACAAACCTTTCACAGTTTGCCTCAACTCCGTCGTCAAGCCAAACGACCCTAAGGATTTCAGAGTTGCAGACGAGTTATGAACAGCTTAAGGAGCAAGTGGCTCAATCTGATGCGAGGCATAGGAAGGAACTAGCTCAATCTGAGGCGAGGCATAGGGAGGAACTAGCTCAATCTGAGGCAAGGCACCAACAACAGATGGCTGGCGTGATGGCCACGGTGAGAGACATGCTCAGCCAAATTAGCCAGGGTGCACGTGATGTTTCTTCTCAGGTAGCGAACGAGTGTAATATTTAGCAGAATACTACTTTTTATATTACATGTTATGTGATAGTAATACAAGGCTTTTAATATGTTTTAGGGTGGCATGTTTTGATGGGTGGCAGTGCTTGGTAAGTAAATTCTCAGAGTTTAATATATTATGAGCTGTTTAAATAATTAATTCTAAATTTTAAATTATTGTGTTAATAATAACTAAATTTAACAAAACTGTTGGTTAGTCCAACATGGAAATTAGATTGTTATTTGTATTAGTCATCATTCGCAGAGGAATAGGATATATGCTCCAAGCCTATGTTTTGGCCCTTTTAAGATGTGAAAAATGGATAAAATTATCGGATTTATTTCGTGGAATTCATATATAGTTTCACCACAATGTTAGATTGTTTATTTATTTATTTATTTTTAATCCAAACTTCCATCACTTTAATGCCCCTGCATATGTTATAAGTTCACGTTACTGAACTCAGCATATTGTCTAAATTGGGAAATTGGTTTTTATGAAGTTCATGCAATCATTTGATAAAGAAAAGCAAATATCATCTACTATGAATAAAATGATAAATTTATATGAATTGAATAGTTTATGTACACTTAACATGATTATCTAAATTTATGGTCCATTGCTAAGAGTTTTGTGACTGAACTAGCATATTTTAGTATTTCTTAATCCAAATGACCTCACTTTTCCCTATAACATTATTCTGCCAAATTGCTCCATGATCATGATAGTATGATATAGAGAATAATTTGTAACATGGCTATATCCTAATTTGTGCAGCTTTACCATGAAGTGGACAATGGAAAAAAATGAAACTGAGGCCTCACAACTTAGTGGACATTCTAAGCATGCTGTACAGTTTTTTTGTGAGTAGACATGAACAAACTTTTGTATATTTTTTGTTAACACAAGGTTAGTGAGGTTGCTGCTTGTATATTTTTTGTGATGAACAAAAATATTGTATATACCTTATAATTATCTTTTTGTTGGGAACTTGTATATATTTTGGATATGGAACTTGTGTTGTTGGAGGTTAGTTGTCAATTTGTGATGTTGGGAGGTTGGCAACTTGTGAATTTGTGATGTTGGGAGGTTGTGATGTTGGATGTGAAAAAAATGTGAAGTTGTAATGTTTGGATGTTATAATTTTTGGATGTTATCATGAAGTTGTGATGTTGAAATTTTTGGATGTTATTATGAAGTTGTGATGTAATTTTTGGATGTGTAAACAAGGCAGAAAGCTTGTGATAGCTGGGAGGAACTTGTGATATTTTGTAACAGCAGGAATATTTTGTAACAGCAAGAAGCTGTGATAGCAGGGAAAATAGAAAAAAAAAAAAAAAAAAAACCTATGGCCGCGTTTCTAAACGCGGCTATAGGTCCTGGCAACACCAGAAAGCGTTGCTGAAAGCATGCCTATAGCCGCGTTTCTTCTGATATAAACGCGGCTATAGGCCACCGTTTAGCCGCGTTGAAACGCGGCTATAGGTCCTGGCAACACCAGAAAGCGTTGCTGAAAGCATGCCTATAGCCGCGTTTCTTCTGATATAAACGCGGCTATAGGCCACCCTTTAGCCGCGTTTCCGGACGCAGCTCTAACTTGGTACACAGCTGCGTTTTAGAAAATGCGGCTATAGGTATGAGCCGCGGTTACAAACGCAGCTGTAACTGGGTATATAGCCGCGTTTTCTAAAACGCGGCTATAGGTAGGCGGCTTTGGAAGGGTCTATAGCCACGGTTATAAACGCGGCTTAAAGCAGGTTTTTAGCCGCGTTTTCAATAAACGCAGCTTCAGGTGGGGTCTATAGCCGCGGTTTTAAAAACGCGGCTATAGACCCGCTGGGGGCTTTTGCTGCGTGGCATAAGCTGGGGTCGAAAACGCGGCTATAGGAAACGCGGCTATAACCTATAGCCGCGTTTTTGGGGTCTATAGCCACGTTTTACAAACGCGGCTTTAGTCCCCATTTTTTGTAGTGTATATGCAACACAACAACATAGTTGAATTTAATTAGGAGGTCTAACATATAACATTTAAAAATCTGCATCTAAATTTTGTCCAATAAAATAAATTGACAAAAATAAGCTTAGCATATGCATGATTTTTTTTTCCCAATATTAAGAGGAGAAAAGGAATGGAAATGTTGGAAGAGGGGATGAGGTGTTACACAACATCTTATCCATTTAACAATCAGACGATGAGGAGACAAGGAAGGACGGAAGAAGGTGCAGGCTGTGAAGAAAATGTTTATGAAGAAAATTTCCATTAACCTAAAATAGAGAAAGCATGCAAGTCAAATAGGATTGATTTTTAGGGATGACCTCCTTCCCCACCTTCAGAGGAAAAAGCTGAAGCCAAACTGAACTATATATCAAGATTGTAAATTTGTAATCAGAAGGCCCACCTAACTTTAAGGTGAGACACCTTATTCTTTATATTCTTTTTTTATTTTATTTATCTATTATATTTTATTATTATTTTGGATATAAGTATTCACCTATCAAGCCAATAATCTTGAAGGAGAGACTTCAACCCAACAATCTAGAAGGAGAGAGTACATGTTAGGGTTGACTTTATATGTAGATCACACAGTCCCAACCAAGCCAAATTCACCGTATTTTCAACCATTTTAATGCCCCATTTAGTTACAAGCTCATTTTACTAAACTTTTTTTTGACAGAGCTCATGTTACTAAACTCGATACCCTATTCTTAACTAAAAAAAGAGAAAAAAAGAAAAAAAGAAACTGATATTATGGTCTTGACTAATTTATATTATCATCAACTATTTGCTTTATTTATCTCCCAGCTGCATGTGATGCATACGTTTTGAATCTTTTGAAGAGAATTTAAGTGCTGTTAATTTTTTATTCTCAAAGAAATAAAAAGCGTGGTTAATTTTTATTTTAGTATTGATAAATTTTTGGGTAAATTACATATTTGGTCTTTATCCTTTACATTATATTTCAATTTAATCTCTAATATTTCAATTGTATTAATTTGGTCCTTAACCTTTTAATTGTATCAATTTGGTCCCTGACCTTTTAATGTCGTGTCAATTTAGTCCCTACCGTTATTTATTAAATGAAAAAGTCCGACGTGTCAAACGACTTATGGCTTGTTTGGAAGTTTAGAGAGGGAGAAGAGTAGAGGGGAGTAGAGGGAAGGCGAGTAGTGGGGAGGAGAGTAGAGGAGAATGATTCCCCTCTACATTGTTTGGATGTTTTTAAAATTACGGAGGGAGAAGGGGGTAATTAGCCCTTTAGAATGGGTAATTTTGTTAATTTAGAAAGGGTAAATTAGGGAATTCATTTGGCCAATAACTTATCTATTCTACTCTCCCTCCAAATCTCTCCAATTTGGAGGAATTAAAAATGAGGGGTTAGAGGGAGTTGAAACCCCTCCAAACCCCTCCAAATCTCTCCCCCTCCTTTCTTAAAAAGCTTCCAAACAAAGTAATTGAATTACTCTCCCTCCCTCTACTCTACTCCCCTTCCTTTTTTTAACTCCCAAACATGCTATTAAATAAATAAATAAAAATGCCACATCAACTACCACTTAAGACTAACACATCAAAATTTTTTTTTTAAGAGAACACGTCAGTTTTTTTTTAGAAAACCCAAATCAAATCTTCAACATTTTGCTTAAATAGGGGCAGACCCATCATGTAAAACACTATCTCCCTAATAGCATGTTTGGGAGTTAAAAAAAGGAAGGGGAGTAGAGTAGAGGGAGGGAGAATAATTCAATTACCTTGTTTGGAAGTTTTTTAAGGAAGGAAGGGGAGGGATTTGGAGGGGTTTGAAAGGGTTTTAACTCCCTTTAACTCTTCATTTTTAATTCCTTCAAATTGGAGGGATTTGGAGGGGTTTGGAAGGGTTTTAACTCCCTTTAACTCCTCATTTTTAATTCCTCCAAATTGGAGAGATTTGGAGGGAGAGTAGAATAGATAAGTTATTGGCCAAATGAATTTCCTAATTTACCCTTTCTAAATTAACAAAATTACCCTTTTTAAAGGGCTAATTACTCCCTTCTCTCCCCCTAATTTTAAAAACATCCAAACAATGTAAAGGGGAATCATTCTCTTCTACTTTCCTCCTCACTACTCTCCTTCCCTCTACTCCCCTCTACTCTCCTCCCTCTCTAAACTTCCAAACAAGCCATAAAATCCAAAAACCCTTCTCCTTCCTTCCTTTCACTCCAACTGGTCAAAAGGATGACTACTTAAATCCAAAGCTCCATAAGGCTAAATAAAGCTTCTCTCACAGCAAGCATACCTCTGTCTTCCTTTGTAGCTCCTATATCCACGAGTATAATTATGCTTGAAGTTTGGAAAAAAAAAGTGTCATAAAAAGGCCTTTAATGACATTAAATTAAAGCAAAAGCAGCTGAGTAATAATAGCTAAGGTTCTTAGCTAGAAAATTTCAAACAGCATTCCAAGGTATTAAAGAAAATCAAGAAAAAAACACAAATATAACATGAACAAATTGTTCCCATATTGCTCATAAAAATTACTCGCACAAGGAAAATTAAGAATGAAAATTTTAAGATATATCCTAAATAAGTGAACTTTCAGCTGAGGTATGGAGACATAGAAAAGCAATACTCAACTTGAACTTAGATCTTTTTTAAAAACAAAAAATGACTACTAAGGCTGTGGTTAGTTGGTTTTCATTGCAGCCCCTATAGTGCAACAATTCTCCTGTCAAGTCCTCATCAAGGAAAGCTGACTATTAAGGCTGATCTTATTTTTGAAGAACATAGTACGGCCTCAGCCATTATATGTCTAACTTCAAAAAATAATCCAAGACATTTTTTAAGGTTTAGTAGTTTTAGTCCCTTTCACTTACCACTTCTACGGTTCTACCCCTAACTCAACGCAGGTGAGCCTGATGTTGAGGATAAAGAAGTTGATTGCAAAATCATCACCGAAAAAAAGTATTTGATCACATACGTGAAAAATCCAAAAACTTATAATTAGAAGCAGTATGGTGAACTAAATTGGGCTCTCTATTTCCTTGTAGCCAAAAATTTGTACAATTAAATTTGCATAGAACTGAACCTTCACGTTTTGGTCCATTCCAAAAAAACAAGAGATAAAAACCTGAGAGGAAGATAATATTGTCGGCCCTCAGATAATCAGCGACTCCATCGGCCCTCAGATCCAGTCGTTGCGGTCAGGTGTCACCTTTCTCTCTAGAGGACCAAAACGTGATGAAATTGTGACTGTGACTTAGGGATTTTTGTTATTTTTTGAGGAAAGGGATTTTTTTTGGTGTTGATAGACGTGAGTTAGGATTCAATTATCTGTTTTTTTTTTTTTTTTAAATTTAAAATTTCGCTGACATTTTATAAAATAAAATTAAAAATGTTGACATGTTAGTTCAGGTGGCAGATGATGTGGCAAATTTTTTTTTTTTAAACTATTTGACACGTCAGACTTTTCCATTCAAGGAATAACGAGACGGACTAAATTGACACGACATTGAAGGGTTAGGGACCAACTTGACACAATTGAAAGATTATGGACTAAATTGAAATCTGGTGTAAAGGATAGGAACCAAGTATGTAATTTACTCTAAACTTTTTTAGCATACACAAACTACTTCTGCAACCAGCCAATCACAGAAACCTCTAATACATCAACCATTACTAACTTTCACCGTTACAATTACAAGCATAGCTGCATCCACCTTCGCTTCATCATTACTAACTTGCTATGCCTTAACATTGGTTCTAGTTAAAATGATAATTAATGGTAGTATTTGTTAAAAATTTTGGAAAAAAATTATACCACTCTAGAATCAGAAACAAGTAAATAGTGCTAATTTAAAGTAATAATTTTGAATCATTCCAAATTCAAACAGAACCTCTCCAACACCATAAGAAGATCACCCACAAGAAAATGTAATTTCCTAATTATTGACAGTTGAAAAACATATTTACCTAGACTGCTGTAAGTGCTTATGAGGTGTTGAAGGTAAAAGCCGTAGTTGAAGTCTCCAGAAAGAAACTTTACATACATATGTACTTAGATTAGATTATAGTAAAATTTTTATCTTATATAAAATAAAAATAAAAATAAACATGCCTGCCTAGACTGCTAGACAGATGTAAAGAAGTTCTACCCTCTAGCCCTAAAAAAACTCTCAAAGGCCATGGCTTCTGATCTCTACGGCTCTCTCTCTCTGTCTCTCTGTCTCTCTCTCTCTCTCTAAAAAATGGTATACTTAACCGTTTTTCCGAAACCCAGGTCCCTCACCTATTGTGTCGTGCACACTCATTCACCAACAACAACAACTCGTATCCATAGACAGCTTTGAAAACGTGAACTTGCAAATGAGCCACTCACTTTTAAGTACTTAACTAATCAAGGCAAAATTCAAAATCGAAAGAAGTGTGGCCCCAAAGATCATTCAATTCATATAAATGGCTAATAAATGCCACAAATCTTGTATAGTATATTATTAGTAAGACTTAAAAGAGTACCGAGGACTAACTACTAATCATATCCAGCCACAAAAGCTTTATTTATATGTGGGGACTGGGGCCTCAAAAACACAAATTGCCCAGGTACAAAAAAGAGAAACTATGGACAATCCTATCCAAGCTGCTATGGGTTGTGTGGGTATATCTAGAAGAAGCTAGGCTTATTGCGAGGAGAGAGAACATGGGCAATGAATTGTACAAAGTCATCAAACATCATTCGCTTCACAGTCCTCCTGATCTTTGCTGGAATGACACTTGCGTGTTTTAGTTCGTTGAACCTGCAGAAGGTTCTTCGCTTGAGCTCAGCTTCACCACTTTCTCTAGCTCTATCCTGGTCTTGGTCTTGGTCTTGGTCATGATCATCATCCTCACCTCTCTTCTCTTCACCACCGTGCTCTTCTTGTTTAATTTGCTCTATACAAATACAAAGAAAACCCTTTCAATTTTGGGGTATATAAAGTGTTGGGTCCACTCTTTTTTTAATTCGCGTGACAGTCACATAGCAACATAGTAGGAAAGAGTGGGGAAAAAGACGAAAGAGAAAGAACAAAGTTTGGCAATGGTTTACAAACTTCACTCCTATATTTTTTTACTGGATATGAATTTAAATTCATTGTTAGATTGTATTTTCTTATTCTATCATTCATGTTTACAAAATTTTAAAAATGTCAAAAATCAATAGTTATATCTAGGGGTGTTTACCGGTCGGTCCGAGTCGGGTTTGTGCCTAACTCGGAACCGACCTGCTCACATTGGGTGGGAGGTTGAATGACCCGCCGCCGACCGCGGACAACCTTGGGTTGAGTCAGATCGGTCTCCGGTGGACAACGGTTGGGTTAGTCAAAGTCGGAGTAAGTTTCGACCTCCAGATCTTCGCCGAATCTTCACCAAATTTGTTGATTTTTCTTCAGATTTGTGTGACAACCACGGGATCGAAGCAAAAAACACCACCTCAAGCCCAAATTTAAATGAAAACTTCCATCTCATTGTCGGATCTTCGCCGAATCTTCACTGGAACTTTGCCGGATCTGTTGATTTTTTTTCGGATCTGTGTGACAACCACTGGATCGAAGCAAAAACCACCACCTCAAGCCTATATTTGAGTGAAAACTTCCATCTTATCGCCTGATCTAACCAAAAACTACCAAATCTTCACTGGATCTGAGTGGATCTAGGTAGATCTGGGCCATCTGGCCTTCTTTCATGGGTTTCGTCGGTCGGATCAAGTTCATCGGGTTTTGGAGAAGAAAACCCACCATCCGACCCGCCTAAGTTGGTTTTTCGTGGCGAAGACTCGCTGCTGACCATCACTAGCGCCGAGTTGGCCGATTTTCGGGTCGGCCCGGGCGGTTTAAGCAGGTGAGTCGGTTTTCGGTTTCTGGTGGACAGCCTTAGTTATATCATCAATTAAATGTTTAAAATTTAAATTTTTGTAATTTTAAAATTATATATAAAAAATAAATATATGAATCAAATAGTAAATAAAATATTCGATTTAAACGAAATTTGATATGTAGGTTAAGAACATAAAGAACATACAATTTAACGGTTAAATTTTCAAAATAATAGACAGGTTAATTTTTTTAGTAAAAATTTGTAATTGTTACCTATAAATTAGCATGTATGCAAAGTTTGTCCAACAAGCAATGCAGTGAAGTTAGACCGGTTCATACTATATTTTCTTAATCCAACAGTGTGTGACGAATTTGGAGGTTTGGAGACTTAGAGGGAAGGATGGAAGAAGTTGCAGGGCGTGGAGTGAAGAGTGTTTCAAACTGAGATGAGGGCCACAAATGCTTTTCGATTGCAGCAAAACTGAGAGGACAGTTGATTCTGTTTACGTGATAGATATAAACTAGATTTACAAATTTTAGTTTTTAACCCTAATATCTTTCATTATTAAGTTTCAATGTCTTCTTTTTCCATCTGCCACATTTTGTTACAGATAGCATAATAGAGAGGACTTTAGAAGCAAAATGTAATCCTTTCCTTTGTTCAATCGCATCACAAGAACAACCCCTATAAATTGGAATTCTAGAATAGAAATATATAACTAAGTATTTTACATGATCTTAATGTCAATTGAAGGTCCCCTTCCTTTTTCCTTCCCTTTTGGATGATTTTTTTAGCTGAGCCATATCTCCATCCTCTCAAACTCATTCCTCTTTTAATTAAAAGTATTGAATTACCGTGTATCTTTAGTATGATGGTCATTTCACAAGTACAAGTGCTTGCGAAGTGTACAAGGTAAGAGTCGGGGTTTAAATTTCCAGAAAAGAATTTCACACACATATATATTTAAATTAGACTAGAGTAAAATTTCTATATTGTATAAAAAAATAATAAAAAAATGAAGGATTACTATAGTTTTAAAAAAACATATAAATTCCTCAATATAAAACACAGAGGCAGGAAAATGATGAATTCATTGAATTGTCAATCATGCATAGTTCTAAAAAAAAACATATAAATACCTTTATATAAAACACAAAGGCCGGAACATGATGGCTTCATTGAATTGTCAAAATCAAATTTTACTTTCGAATAAAATATTCAATTAAATGTTTTATGATTTAGGGTTGTCCATCAACCCGTTAAACTTGACCCACCCACCTGATTTGATTTAGCCCGAAGACCCGCGAGCAGACCCGAATACCCAAACAGGTCGAGTTCAGGTCTGATAAGTTAAAAATCAGTTTTTCAAGTCGGTTTTGGGTCTCTTAAATTCTAACCCGTTTAAACTGACTCGACTACCTAGAATTTCAAAAAGAATCTTTGACCTGGGTACCATTTAATTCTTTCTATGTTGAACACGCCTTAGCCCTCAACCCCTTTTTCAAGAACAAAAAAACACGCCTCAACTTGTTAGTTTCAGAAAGGCTTCTCTCTCTCTCTCTCTCTCTCTCAAATCCTTAACCCTAGCCTTCTTACTGCCGGCATCTCCCGTCGCCCAGTTGCGCTCTGTTATCACCCTTAACCCTAGCCTCCATACTGCCACCGTGTCGAGTTGGGCCTATTGCCACTATCACTGACTCAAATGTCAACTTGAAACTCCACATCTTGATGAATCTTTCCTCTGATCTACTTGAAATCTCCTATGATCTTTGCAATCTATGGGTTAGCAAAAAAAGTTTTGTTTAAAAAAAAAATTGTACTAATCTTGTGGATGTGGTGATGGTGGGGGAAGGAATGGTGGTGGTGCTGTGGGTTTAGTCTTATCTCCCTTCTTTTCGTTTCAATCTCATGGATCTGGTGTTTTTGACTTGGTTTGTGTTATTTGGATTTTGATTTCTTTGTTGTTTTATGAGTTTTGATTTCTTTGTAATGGGTTTTGATTTGTATCTTGTTGTGATTCACACCTGAAATCACCTAACAGTTCCTTCCCATTCAATCAATGACCCGTGCCACCAGGTCTGACCCAAACTTTCGGTCAGCCGCGGGTCCATATTTCATTCACTTGACTAAATCGAGTCAGGTGTGGGTCAACCCCAAATCTAATCCAACTCGACCCGTGGACAGCCCTATCATGATTCCTCCCTAATCTTTGCAACTTTGCTTCAATTCAACCATTCAAATATTTCAGTTTAATCATTTACCTTTTAAATGTGGGTAAAAAATAGTCATTGCCATCAATTGGTAGATGGAAAAATATGGTGTGACAAATAAAAATACTAGAAATCAAGCAATGATGCTCGGTGGCGAAGCCACATGTAGATTGGGTGGGGGAGGGGGGAGCATGGCTTGCCAAACTTTTTAAAATTCCTTTAGTTCCTCATATCATATAATATATTCACAAGTATATCCTAACAAAAAATACTACTTGCCCCTAGGGCCGGCCCAAGGCCTAGGCCTAAGGCCCCACAACCAAAAAAATTTCCATAGTAAAAAAAGGCCCCATCCCCCTTTGTAAAAGGCCCCATCCCCCTTTGTAAAAGACCCAAAATTTTATAAAAATATAAAATTTTAAAATAATTGAGCACTTTTTTTATGAGTGATGCTAAAGATATCAAAATTTAATTATAGGCTTAACTGACATGTCACCAATCACATAAAAAAGTAATTCAAACACTTATAAAATAGGTTGTCAAAATTTATCAATTACAGTCATTATCACATTATATTGTGAATATTTTGTAGTATCTTTAGTATTTTTCCTTTTCATTTCTAACAAGGCTTTCAAAATAGGAGACCAATAGAAATTTAACCCAATTGAAACCCTAAAATATTTCAAAAAAAAAAAATGCTACAAATGTGATAGATCATCAATGATGACTAATCTTTCTTAATAGTTTGAGACTTTAATTTTTGTAAACTAATCTCCTATAAGCCACACACCAAATATTATCTATCTATCTTTTCCTCTTAAAAAGAAGATATAAAATTTAAATTTAAATTACAACTTTATTTAACTATGCACAGTCATATATCCAAGTTAAAGTAAGGTTTTTTTTTTTCATAATATTTTTTTAGTTTTTTGTTTTAATTTATGGTTCAACTATGATATTCAATCCTCTATATGAAATTAACCTTATTTTAATTAGTATTATTCATCAATTTATGTATTTACATCAAATTAATCTTAATTTAATTAGTATCATATAAGTTTATATAATTAATTTCTACTAAAAAAGGCTCCATATAAAATTTTCATCTTAGGCCAAAACTATGTTGGGCTGGCCCTGCTTGACCCCTCAATTTTTTTTTTAATGTTTAAACTTTAGTGTAAGTTATAATCCTTCAAAAATATATCTCAAGTGTGTGTGTCTATATATATATATATATATATATATATATATAAAATATTCTTTTCCATCTAAAAAAATTTCCAATCAATATATAAAACATAAAAGAAGTCTTCAAACTATTCTACATATAAAGGATAGTGTTAATTTTTTTAAGCTTGTAGTTATTTGTCTTTTATAGTTAGAGTAATTACATATTTAGTTTATAATCAACACACATCTATAAATACCCCCCCCCCCCCCTAAAAAAAAGATCTTCTAGCTCCGCCACTGATGATGCTAACATGAAGCCTAAGTGATAGGAAAAAAAAAAGGATATGTACTATTAATATTTTAAAATAACACATTAGATGCCCTTTTTTATATTAGCATTGAGTTTTTTTATTTTTTAAGACATGTGTACCATCATGGGCACCTCAATATCTATGCTTGATTTAGTGTTTTTATTGGTCACATCATACTTTTCCATCTACCACTAGATGAGAGCGTAGTTGTCAAAACGTAAATTGTATCATGGATCGATTTTTTATTTTTCTCGTATATCATATATTGTAAGATACACAAAAACTTATAAAATTTATAAAACAATTATAGATTTTAAATATATTCAACTAATGACTAATTTATTTATTACTTATGTAATAATATTTAACAAGTTAACTAAATAAATCAAACTAGCATGTGTTTATAACATACACATTCAAATTGATTAAACTTAAAAAAGTGATAATACATTACAATAAATGACCTAAAATAATAATTTATTGTCATCATATTCATTAATGTTATTATCATGTTCATTATTTTGCAAACTTATTTTTTCATTGAAATTTTCTTTATCATCATCAACATTTACTATCTCTTCTTGTCCTTTTAATAATTTTTTTTTAAAAATATTTCTTCTTGGCATTCTAGTTTTTTAGACTTATAACAATAATAGCAAAAATAAAAAAAAATTATATTGTAATATAATACCTTATTCATAGTATAGAAAAGAAATATACAAATACAAAAGTGAAGTGTAAGTGTGTAGTCCAAATTTTGTAGGAGAAAGAGAAAAAAAAATTATGAACGTGTTATTTTATTGGGTCAAATTAAGTAACTTAATAATTTTGTGTCAAAAATAAGTCTAACAACTTGTTAGATTCAAATAAAAGTACAAATTTTACCCCCAAAAAAATCTATTTCAAAATATGTCTATATATTTTTCGATTACAATACGATTCATACAATACATACACTATATGATTCGATTCACGAACACTTTCAATATACCCTTACAATGTGTAATTGTTTACATACGAGATGATATGTATTGTATGATGCTGATAACTATGGATAGGAGTGACTTTTTTTAACCACATTTAAAAAGTTAAGAACTCAACCAAAACTTTTAAAAAGTTAAGACAATTTCAACATATAAGGTAACGATTGAGGACCAAATGTGTAACTTAAAAAATATATGTATACCTTATATAGCCCTTTTTGAGGGTATATCATATAGATTACATTTTTTTAATGTTTCTGAAGAAAAATTCCATAACCGTAAATAGAGAAAGCATACAAGTAAAACGGGATTGATTTTTAGGGATGGACTTCTTTAACACCTTTAGAGGAAAAAGCTGAGGCCAAATTGATCCATCAACGTTACAAATTTACAATCAAAAGCTCACCTAACTAAAAGGTGAGAAACCTTATTCTTTTTCTTATTATTTTGTTAAAAAAATATTTTTTTATTATTATTTTGGTTGCAAGTATTCACCTATCAACACTAGGGCCAAGGACAAGAGAGAGCATGTTAAGGTTGACTTTAGACCAGCAGATCACACAATCCCAACCAAGCCAAATTCACCATATTTTCAACCATCTTAATCCCTCCCTTGATTACAAGGTCAAGTTAATTACTAAGCCAATACCTTATTCTTATCCCTATATACCCAAGCAAAAAAAAAAAAAAAAAAAAAAAAAAAAAAACTGATAGTATGGTGAGGGTCGACTAATACACGTTATCATCAACTATTTGCTTTATTTGCTTTAAAAAAGCCTTCTCTCCCTCTTCCCGTGTGTGTGAGTTAAAAAAACTTAGTATTCTCAAAAGAAAAAGCAGTGGGTTAATTCCACATTAGAAAATGAGTGTGAATTAAAAAGGTTTAGAAGCCTGTGCTGTGTATCTAAGAGTTGCCCTTTTGGATATACACTCTTGGATACACATCACTGTAAATTTCTTTAAAAAACCTTCTCACCCTCTCTCCATGTGTGTGAGTTAAAAATACTTAGTATTCTAAAAAAAAAAAACTCCCATCTAATCTAACATATAACTTTTTTGGCATCCCCTTCAATAATTACTTTTGAAAAATTTTCTTTAACGACCACAGCCGCATGTGATGTATAGGTTTTGAGTCCTTCAAAGAGAATTTAAGTGTTGTTAATTTTTTATTGTCAAAGAAATAAAAAGTTTTGTTAACTTTGATTTTAGTATTGATGAACTTGTTTAGCTTAATAAAATAGATGGACAGGTGACACATTTTTATTTGTGGAGTATATAGTGAAGCAGAAAAAGTGAGATAGAAGATTTGGACTTTACACAAACTACTTCCACAACCAGCCAATCACAGAAAGCTCTAATACATCAACCATTACTTTCACCATTACAATTACAAGCATAGCTGCATCCACCTTCACTGCATCATTACTAACTACGCCTTAACATTAATTGGTTCTAGTTAAAATGATAATGGTAGTATTGTTAATAATTTCGGAAATTTAATAGTGATGAGTCCATAAAAACTATTAAGGTCGTCCATTTTAATGGATAGTCATTGCGTCATTAGTAGGCCATCAAAGATAGATGAGAAACCATCCAACACATTCAATAACGATCATCAAATTCCTTAAACTCTCTCATCAAGACAAAGAACGTTACAATTACGGTAATAATCACCCTTATTTATGTCCAACAACTACCTAAGTCACCTATAAAAGGGACAGTCTGTCTCACTTGCTAAGGTATGTCAAAAGCTACAACAAAACACCATCTAAATACGAGAAATATAGGGTGATACTAACTTAAGCATCGAAGGCTCTCCCACCGGGCACAACCTTGTGGTCTCTTCCATCTATCTCTCTTTATCTTGCAGGTCCTACAAAATCGTCTAAAGCTCCAGATTGGACGAGTGACCCAACTGACGATTTTGGCTTCATCATTTTGGCGCTGTCCGTGGGGACTCAACAAGTCGTTAAGTTGTTCTTGTGACAAAGGGTCATGTAGTTCAATCAAAAGATATGAACACCCTGATGAAACCTCTCCAGGTCTTACAAAATATAATCTGATTCAAACATATTATACTAAAGCATCGTCATTGTCAAGATTGGGTGGAGTTGAAGGAGAGAAAGAGGCATCTTTGAGACACCATTGTCATCAAGGCATGACTTGTTAGCCAAACACATAGACGAAGATGTGAGAACCCAAATCAAAGGTCTCAAACCCTATGGCCTTTACCTTTTCTCCTTGAGGGTCCACGGGACAGAAGCAGAGAAACAAAGCACCCATTTGGGTGTTATGGCGGAGTGGAGATCAATTGGATGGTTCGTTCATTATAAGGCATGGACTAAACAAAGGACGACCACAAAATTCGAGCGATCTCGACAGTCCTCAAGGGTATGGCCCAGTTCAAAGAACACATTATAGTCTAAAGGTCAGATTTATGTGTTTCTCCCTTTCTACTCTCCAAGAATTTGCAAACAATATTTAAGCTTATTTCACTCTACATTGCTCTCAAGAGACATGTGGGTGAAACAAATGAGAATTAACAAAATAAATTACTATAGTACTTTTCCATCCTTGAATGCAAAAAGTCAAACAATATTATAATTTCCAAGTTCTATGTTAAGTCATTGATGGAAAATTCCATAATTTAATTAGAAAAGCGTGAATTCATGGTAATCAATCTTAGGGAAATAAATATATGCCATTTAGAGATATTTCAAGAAAAATATGCTAGCTTCAAAAAAGCCTTGATTGTTGAATTTAAGATTCCAATTTGGGTGTTAAAGTCTGGATTTGAATAGCTGTACAACTGAGAGGATTTAAAGCTATAGCCTATACATGTTCAAAGAACGCAACATGTGTGTGTGTGTGTGTATATATATATATATATATATATATATATATATATATGGCAAGGGAAAAGAGAAAACAAAGAGATCAGTGACCAAAGAATCTCACCACTTTCTCTTTAATATCCCCACCATTGAAGCCAAATATAAGTTAAATATTATGGCCTTGATATCCTAATTATGGCCATCAAAAAGAGTTTTACTACATCTCCTATTTTAACCTGAGTTGTTTGTGACTCTTTATAGCATTAAATAATTGATGAATATTTATGCGGTATGGCTTTTTATATCACTACTTTTCTTTCCTAATGCATCGTGCTAAGATAGGGAAATTGAAGTCAGACTTTATTGCACGGCCCTCGTCAAAGGTAAGAAATCTCATATTTTACCATTTGAGAAAAGTGAAGTCGAAAATTGACATTAAAGAAGTGGATTCAAAACTTACTGCCTTTCCAAGTTTGATAAAACAAGAAAGTATTCAGATATCTTTTTAGAAATTTGATTTGTATCTCAAAAAAACTCTTCAACAAAGGAAATGAATGTATTTTTCTACATTTAATTCCGTAATAAAAATTATGGATCCTGTTAATGTTCCTTAGATGGCATTCACATTAAGTTCGTCATTTGAGGACAATCAACAAAAACCTCAACATGAAATAAATCATCCAGCCGAAAGAGGTCAGGGTGTAAGCACCACATGGACCTGCAATAATTGTTAAGAATATATATTACAGATGTTTTCCTACCAAGTCAGGTCCTTATATCTGAATTTCCACTTATTTATATTATAATATTACTTGCTCTATTGAGAATAGAGAAAATTCTAATAGTATTCGAACCACCATAATGTGGGGGAAGATATTACACCCTCCTCTTAGCAACATTATGTATGGGTAAGTTATTGCCTCACCGTCGTTGCTATATATTGTCTAGATAATTTCTATGTTAAAGGCCAAGAGCTAGACAACTGTATGCTAGTTGGTTAAATATTTGTTGACAAATTTCATAATCAACTGATGAAGGGGACATTGTTCATAAAAAGAAAGCAAATGAGATGGTAGGCTATTTCTGCATACTTTATCGCTACAAAACGGACTTGGCAACCAATGTGCACGTGTGTGTCATATGGGTTGGAATATATACGAGAATTTATTCTCTTATTTGTTTGCACTGATTTCCTTTCGTGAATTATATGCAGCCATATCATGACCTTCTTTTATCGTTTCATAAGTTTGACATCCTTGTAAGTATATGTTATGCTATATAATTGATGAAGGTAAAATGAGACACAAGTTTTCATAAATGGCCTATATGTTGTTCACTAGTAGCCACCTTGGCTTGAGGTGTCAACATAATTGATTATGGAATTTCATATATTGAAAATATCACACCTAGGATGATGGTATTTTCCATATTTATTCCCTCAAAATTGAATTGATATCACCCTGCACTATAAAATAATTTATCCAGTTAATTATCTCTTTCATTCTACTCAATTATTTTAAAGAGTAGCAGTGTCTTTTTGGGATCACTCTATAATTTTATATATAATTTTCTATTTTGAGCATATTACCTCATCTCTATTCATACATATTCACTGGCATTGGTCTATAAGTTTTTAAATTTTGTTCTAATAAATTAGACATGAAATTTTATGAAGATTTCCCTTTGGGACTAAGATTAAGCCCAAAGGAAGAACAATACAGGTTCAAACCATGACAGACCATTCTTTTGGTCACCATCCAACAACGAATGTACCTTTCATGTTTGAATGGGGGGCAAACCCTTTGGATATATCTACATCTTCAAATCGCTGGAACAAAATATGGTAATGATGCAACCCAGTTCTTAGGCCTTAAGATCAGATTTAAAATTTTCTTTTTCAGCATGATAAATACGATTATTGTTTATCATAATGACAAATATCATTAAACACACCAAAAGTCTTTAAACACTTTGCTAAGTGTTATTTAGTTCTACGAGAATAGGGTAAAAATGATTGTTGGAAAGACAAATTGCTAAATTACAGGATTAGTACAAACATGCACAATTAACACAAAAGGCTAGATAATTTCTTGCTAAAGTTAAAAGACTTGATTAGTAATATCTACTCAAGATAATGTGACCTATTTTAGACTCTTGATCTCTAACCGATCAAATGATTCTAAGTTCGTCCATTTCTTTTGCTATTCTACTATCACCAAAACAAAGAATAAAGTGGAAATGGTTGAATTGCCTATAGAGCATGCGCTTCATACATAAAATAAGACAATTCTATTTGATCTCATGGTATTAAGTGTGGCCTTAATCCTCTCTAAGTTTTCATACTCTTACATGAAATGATATTGTTTGGACGTAAGTATATCAATTCACCCAAAATTTTGTATAATATGTGAGCCTATAAGAAGTTTGCTAGATTACTAGCTTTAGATATGCAAAAAACAGATATTCCAAATTTTCTAAGGGGATGTCATAATTTGACGAAGAAAAACCCTTAAGAAGAAAATAGAGATATAGCTAAAAGTTTTGAAAATTCCATCTACATCACAAATGCCGAGTTTAACTCCTGTAAATTATAGAGTTGTACAAATCCAACAAAGAAGGGCTCTATAAGTAAGAGTTCAATGATACAGAGTTCATCAAGAAGACTACAACAATGAAAAGATCGAGGTATGTGCAAAATAGTATCGAGATTTAAGGTTTTCTATTAAGGTAACTCATTTCTTTCTTTCTTTTTTAAATTATCCATGAGATTATTTTATTGAAACTAAATATATATCAAGCTTGCATGATTATTACAAATGTGTATGTGGAACATGTTGAAAATATTGCTATAAAATTATTACAATTATCACAATCAATATGACTATATTATTAGTAGCATATGTTTCATCGTCATGAATTTGAGAAGTTTTATTAAGTTTCCTAAACTTAAAATGCTAGATGATCGTGTTCACAATATGCTTATAAGTTTAAGTCTCAATAAATTTCCGCTCACCAAAATCTTTTTAAATTGCTTTAAAAATCATATACGGTGCAAGCACCTAACAAAGACCAGTTTAAAGAAGCATATAGTCAAATAGCTTCAATTTTTATACTTCTCTTTGATTCTTATAGAATGCACTTCTTCTTGTATAGCACACAATTGTACATTTGTACATTGACATGCAGCTAGCACTATTGAAATGACTTAAGCGTACAATTAAAGAAGAAGGAAGAGGAAATTGCTATTACCAACGGCAATGGCATAGTCATCAAAGCATGCCAAAAAAAAAAAAAAGTTTCAATCGTGATAGACCATTCCTCTAGTCGTCAACAAACGAGAATTGTACTTTCCACGTTTGAACGGGGCAAATATGTGGCCTAGTTTTTTCGCCTTCAAAAAATTGAAGCAAAAGAGATCTAGGCCTTAGACATGAAGTATCATGTTGAGCTTAAAAAAAAAAATCTTGAAAAGAGAAGAGCTCGTCATCTTAAAAAGGGAAGAGCATGTCAAGAAGAAGATCGAGGTATGTAACAAAATAATATCATCACTCATTTATTTCTGTCTCTTTAATATTCGTCTATAAAAATTTACATCTAGTAAAGTTTCATGCAAAAATGTATGCATTACTAGACAGATCATAAAAGAGGTAAAACTCTAGGATTACAAGGAAATAAGAAAAAGGTCCACCTAGGCTATTGGTAACTTATTATTTATATATGAATTGTTCTAAAATTCTTGTTTAACCAAGTCTTGTCAAGTGCATATGATAGTTAATGCAGATATCAACATGGCCTCAAGAAGGTCCAAAACGACATAGCGCCATGGAATCTTTCCAGCAACAAGTGACAAGATTTCTTAAATGGATGTAAGTCACCAAAAAATGGCTAAGTGATAAAATTCTGTCATGACGGATGTAAATCACTAACGAAGCCTAAGTGACATGATTCCTTAAATGGATGTAAGTCACCAAAAAATGGCTAAGTGATAAGATTCCGCCAAGACGGATGTAAATCACTAACGAAGCCTAAGTGACAAGATTTCTTAAATGAATGTAAGTCACGAAAAAATGGTTAAGTGATAAGATTCCCCCAAGATGGATGTAAATCACCGACGAAGCCTAAGTGACAAGATTCTTTAAATGGATGTAAGTCACCAAAAAAAAAAATGAATGGACAAGATTCCGCTAGACCGATGTAAATCGCTGACGAAGTCTAAATGACGAAGCTCCGTAACTGGATGGAAGTCACCTAAAAGTGGCTAAGTAACTAAATACCCTTAGACGAGTGTAAGCAGACAAGAATTCTTCCACAAACACAAGTCACACGCAAATCAAGAATATCAAACGTGACAACCAGAAAATGAATGAAAGAAGAAGCACCTCGCTCCTCAACAATATTAAAAAATGGTCGTCCAAAGAAATTACCTTACTCTTCAGCAGTGGTAAAAAATGATCATCCAAAGCTCAGTTTCAAGATCAATCTATGATCCCTCGAACATCCAAAAATACCCTAAAAAGGCAAATTCTAAGAAGTCGTTGCAAAAATACTACTATTCTTGAAGAAGAAAGTAGTTGAAGATAAAGAAATCTAAATCTAAACAAATCAAGAATATTCCCAAAGCCTGACTAGCACAAAGCAAAATCAGAGGGAATGGGGGGCAATTGATGAGTCCATAAAATTATCAAGGTCATCTATCTTAATAGACAGTCATTGCATCATTAGTAGGCCATCAAAGATAGATGAGTAGCCGCCCAACACATTTAATAACGATCATCAAATGCCTTAATCCCTCTCATCAAGACAAAGAACGTTACAATTAGGATAATAATCACCCTCATTTATATCCAACAGCTACCTAAGTCACCTATAAAAGAGACAACTTGTTTCACTTGCTAAGGTACGTCAGAAACTGCAACAAAACACTATCTAAATACGAGAAATATAGGGTGATACTAACTTAAGCATCGGAAGCTCTCCCACCGAGCACAACCCGGTGATCTCTTCCATCTATCTCTATTTATCTTGCAGGTCTTACAAGATCGTCTAAAGCTCCGGATTGGACGAGTGACCCAACTGACAATTTTGGCTTAATCAAATAGATGCTAATTCAAAGTAATGACTAATAAGTTTGAATCATTCCAAATTCAAATAGAGCCTCTCCAACACCAAAAGGATATCACGTACCCTAAAGAAAATGTAATTTCGTAATTATTGACAGATGAAAAACATGCCTGCCTAGACCGCTAGCTAGACAGATGTATAGAAGTTCTACCCACTAGCCCTTCAAAAACTCTCAAAGGCTATGGCTGCTGGTCACTACGGCTCTCTCTCCCACCCCCCCCCCCCCCCCCCTCTCTCTCGCTCTCTCTCTGTAAAAATGGTTTACTCAACCGTTGTACAAAACCCAGGTGCCTCACCTATTCTGTCGTGCACCTCATTCATCAACAACAACTCGCATCCACAGGCAGCTTTGTAAACGTGAACTTACAAATGACCCAGTTAAGAACTTCAACGAATCAAGGCAAAATTCAAAATTGAAAGGTGAACAGCGTGCCCCTAAGATCATTCAATTTATGTAAATACCATAAATCTTGTATACTATATTATTAAAAAGACAGAGAAGAATACCCATTGAGTAGTATATAATTATACTAATCATACTCAAGCACAAACTTTATTTATAGCTTTACATATATATGGGGGACCTCAAAAACACAAATTACACAAGAGAAAACATGGACAATATTCCAAGCTGCTATGGGTTGTGTGGGTATATAGTCTTAGTCTCAATCTTCTTGAAGGAACTAGAATTGGGCTTATTACGAGGAGAGAGAACATGGGCAATGAATTGGACAAAGTCATCAAACATCATTCGCTTCACAGTCCTCCTCTTTGCTGGAATGACACTTGCATGTTTTAGTTTGCTGAGCCTGAATTGGAGTGGGGCAGTAAGTTCTTCACTTGATGAGCTCAGCTTCACCACTTTCTCTAGCTCTATCTTGGTCTTGGTGTACGCCACCGATTCACCTGGGTTCTGCTTCCTCATCATCGATCCTCTCTTCTCTTCACCACCACCTCCTCTTCTTGTTTAACTTGTTCTATACAAATTTCAAGTTTGGGGTATATAAATAGTCGGGTCCGCACTTTTTTAATTCGCGCAAAAGTCATGGTCATCGCTACTACTTTAGCTAGGAAAGAGGTAGGAAAAGAGGAAAGAGAGGAAACGAGTGGACTGTATCCAAGTTTTATATATACATCGTCGTTATATCCCACGTTATGTCTCACACAAGCGATATTTCAATTCGATTTCATTGTATATATGCAATGTAGTAGTACTCCTGGCCTACTAGTCTACTCGATATCATATGAGAGGGTCTACAATATATATAAATAAATATATATATATATATATATATATGTATGTATGTATGTATGTATGTATGTATGTGTACACACACATATTATATCCATCGAACTAACATGTTTGCATTGAGAGGAGAAAAGGAAATGTAATGTAATAATGAGACCCGTTCCACACTATATTTCCTAATCCAACAATGGGACGAGTTTGGAGGGTTGGAGACTTGGAGGGAAGGATGTAAGAAGTTGCGAGCATCGCGTGAAGAGTGTTTCAAATGGGGGATGAGGCCCACAAATGCTCTCTTTCCCTGTCTAGGATTGGAGGAAAACTGAGAGAGGTTGATTATCTTGTAAAGATAGATAAAACTAGAATTTCCCTACAAAATTTACCCCTCAGATCTTTCATTTTAAGCTTTCATTAATTACCTTAGACCACTCACGTCAATGCTTACAATAAAAAAGGTACAACATCTTATCCAACCAAATCTAAAATTTACTCATCACCTACATCAGTCCATGCAAAAATTTGTATAAAAATACATTTTGTTACAGTAATTATTGTGTAAATTTTGACGGATATTATTCATTTTGTATTTAATTTTTTATTATTTTTTGCGTTTCCAAAAGATAAAGGAAGAAAGTGGATGGTAGTTATTGTATGTGAAGAAAAAAAAAAATATTAATATATTAATGAAATGTAGTATAAAATAAAGAGTCTAATGTTTTTAAAAATAAATATATAAAATAAAAATAAAAAGTAGATTCTTATATTAAAATAGATATAAGTTTTTGTATAATGCAAATGCTGTTATCTTTTCTTCTTTTTATTTTATTTTTTCTACTTCCACATTTTGTTGTAAATAGAGAGGAATAGAGAAGCAAAATATTACTTTAGCCGGAGTTCTTGCATGCGATGTTAATCGCATCACATCGCATGCAAGAACTCCGGCTAAAGTAGTATTTTACATGATCTCTATGTCAACTGAAGCGCCCCTTTCCTTTTTCCTTCCCTTTTGGATGTCTTTTTATCCAAGTCATATCCCCATCCTCTCAAACCCATTCTTCTTTTAATTAAAAATTTGAAGGATTACTATAGTTTTGTTTTAGTGGTTTTAAACTTTTAATATATAAACACCTTTATGAGACACCAAGGCAGGATCAGGATGACTCTTCATTGAATCGTGCATAGTTAAGAACCAGACTTAAATATTTAAAATGTTAAGACCATTTCAAAATATAAGGTAACTATTGAGGACTAAATGTGTAATTAAAAAAAAAAAATATATATATATATATATATATATATATATGTATATATATACACACACATTTTAGTCTTTTTTGGGGTTTGGGAGCTTATAACCATTTTTTTTTTTTCATGAAGGAAAAAAAAAGTCATAAATGTAATATTGTAATAATAGTTGGGTTTAAATTGTTAGTTTATTAATCAGAACTGTGCAAAATTTCTCACAAACCTTCGACTTCAAAACCATCAAAACTAAGCTTTTGAAAACCCACATTTTTCCATGATATTGTTTGAATATATATTCTTTATTTGAATTTAAATTCTATTAATATTAAATAGTCCCTATAAAATCCATATATTTACACCCTCCATTAAAATAATAATAATTTCATATATAAATATAATTATAATAAATCTATATAATATATAATAGCTGAAAATGTTTAACTATTAGTTGACCTTCTAATATATAGCCACATAAGTTTTGAGAGTCCCATAATTTTATTAATTTGCCTAAAGAGAGTTGCAAACCAAAGGGAGTCATAAGCTAATACGTTAACCCAAATTAGAGTTGAAAGCCAACTGCAACTCAGGAAGCCACCAAAACCACCATCGTTATTATTATTTAAAAAAATTTATTCTCTTTATTATTTAGTTTAAAAGGCTCAAAAAATTTGAAATATTCACAACCCAAATGTACCCGCCATAAAATAAAATAAAAAACAGAACCCTAACCTCTATTCCTAAATCAATACGGTACTCCTCTCTCTCTATGTTGATTTATGCTTTTTTTTTTTTTTTTTTTTTGGTTTCTATGAAAGACAATATTATCAATTTTCTGATAAAGCTGAGAAGAGCATCACTTTTTGATTTGTATTGTATATATAGAATTCTGTCTTACAGGCAATTAATGATAAGGTGAATTTGTATTTGTTTAAGGGAGCAGCCAGCTTGACCTAGCTAGAAGGAACGAAAGCGCAAAAGGATGGGCTATTATGTTCTTATGTATGTTCTAATTATGCTTAACAAGCAAAAGCACATAAAAATTGGATGGTTTTGTTTGTTCTAATTATGCTTTTTGTTCTAACTTGTGATGTTTATTCAAATTATGCTTTTGTTCACCACATAATTGTTGTTCACTCATACCTCTTTGTTTTCTAATTCCGAGTTCATAGCTTTTTTATTTGTGGTCTTTTGATTTGGACCGGAAGACCAATTTTGCTGTTAATTTTGATTTTGTTTGTGGTTTTGGATCCCTAAGCTCAATGCTGACACCATGAAATGAAGCAATTTCAAGCCCTGTTTAACAATCACCACTAATCTCCTCTTCAAATGTACCTTCTTTTCTCATTCTTTCTCTCATTGAAACACTAGCAATTCAGTTTTTTTTTTTTTTTTTTTTAATGTCTATTAATAATTAAGGTTAAAATAATAGTAAAAAAAATTCAACGGGATTAATTTCAAATAGAATTCTGATTCATTAAAACTTCTCTCACCTCCTTAATTTGTCACACGTTTTCAAGCTTCTCAGTTCTATTTGAACTTCTCCTAAATTACAAAAACAACCAACACCATATATTGTAGCCCATTGCCCACCATTTGCAATTGGCGAAAATCACATTTTAGTCCCTACATTTTCACGCGATTCTCATTTTGGTCCCTACATTTTATTTTCACCGCTTTTAGTCACTGTTTAGAAAAACGTCTTCTACTTTAGTCCTTTCTGTCAGTGCCGTTAGGGCACTGACCTACGTGGCAAACAGAATTATTAAAATAATAATAATAAATTTTATTTTATTGTTAAAAAATGACACGTCAGCATAATAAAATGACACGTCAGTTTGTTTCTGGGTTTGTGTTTTGTGTTTGTTTTCATGTTTAACTCCTTGTTTATGTTTAATTTAACGCGGATCTATAGGTTAATTTTTTGTTCTTATTTTTTGAGTTTGTAATTTTTGAATTTTAATTTTGTGTTCTTAAATTTGAGTTTGTGTTCTAGTTGTTCTTGTCCAAGACACACTTTGATCTCAATTATTGTGATTTTTTATTTTTATTTCTATTTTTGATTTTTTTTATTTAATTAAAATTAATAAATTATTTTTTTAATTTATATGTTGACGTGTCATTTTTTAACAATAAAATAAAATTTTTTATTATTATTTTAATAATTCTGTTTGCCACGTAGGTCAGTGCCTAACAGCACTGATGGAAAGGACTAAAGCAGAAGGCATTTTTCTAAACAGGGACTAAAAGCGGTGAAAATAAAATGTAGGGACCAAAATGAGGATCGTGTAAAAATGTAGGGACGAAAATGTGATTTTCGCCTTTGCAATTTCGACCAACATTGGTTAAGCAAGTTTTTCTATTGTTGATCAGCAAAAATTAAGAAAACAAGTGAGGAAGGATTTGAACTATATCTATATCTTTCCCTATAGAATTCAATGGTGAGATTTTTTTGAAATATTAATCCAATAAAAGTTATCAAGTAGTGTAATATTGGTTAGAGTTAGACTAGGTGTTACTTGAATATAACTAAATCTCTTTTTTTTTCTTTTTCTTTTTTTTTTTTAAGTTAGTGGATGCTCTAAGAACATTTGTTAGTAAACCATTTAGAAAAGTTTTAAATGAAAAGAAAAAAGTAATTGATTTTTTGACAACTTTTTTTTTTTTTAATTTCTCATAAAAGTAGTATCAAAACTTTTTAAAAATTGTTTATTAACAAATGTCCTAAGGTTTCCTTAAAAAAGAAAACAAATGTCCTAAGGATATCTATTACACAGACCCTTTAAAATTGTTTAAATTTTCCATGCATTTTTTAGAGTACCGACTATTTATGAACTTAAACTGAAGCCTTCTTGAATTCTTGTCCACTTTCTTATCAATCACTGAATAGTTAGTTATTCACCCCCCTTAAACACCTAAATTAAGTCAAACTTATTATATGATTCATGAATTTGATTGTTTTTGGACGCCTCTATTGGATTCAAATCACCATTCTCTTACCACTGGGGGGTAGTTGATCTAGTGGTCATGGGCTTACTCCTAAGAGTTTGGAAGGTGGAAGTCTCAAGTTCAAATTCTGCAATGGGAAGTGCCTGAGAAGTTACTTCATGCTTTCAGCTCATGCTCACTAGCATCCTCGATGGCAGCTATGGCTCATTCAAATCCACTGCTCCCGCAAGTCCGGGCCCAGCAGGTAAAGTGTCACTATGGTCACACCCAGGTAGAAGACGTTAACTAAGGTCGCCCCCTCTACCCATTTTTCATTCATCCAAAAAAAAAAAAAAATCACCATTCTTTCAATTAAAAAGTTCAACATTGTTAGATACTTGTGTGTTTGAGTATAACTTATAAGCTATTTTTTACTTTTTAGTTTTTATGTATAACTTTTTAAAACATCACTTTTTATTTCAGTAAAAAGCTAAATAAATTATTTTCAAACAAACATAATTGTTTATCCAAAGATATTAATATATATATATCTTTATAAAAAGCATAAACAAATTTAGGATTCAATCGTTTGTACTGCATAGTGCTCATGTCCATAGATAAAAGTTATGTAATACGACATTCATATTAGTGTAGCTATTTTAATATTTCAGCAAATATATTGTTGGAGTTTATGCCTTAAAATCCAATTTATTGGCATGTCATAAATAATTAAATTGTTTGATTATATGAAACTATTTATAAATGAACTAATGAGACATTATCTTAGTCTATAAGATACATAATATGTGATTTATAAGATTTAGTCACAAAAGACATAAATCACAAGTTCTTTGTAAACTCTGAATTTTAGTCCGTAGTCGGTGTGAAATTGGGCATTTCATCTGCGAAGACTATAACATATCAACTAAGATGATTTGTCTTAATCATGGAAGTGGAGACTTCTAGTTGATATGTTGATATGTTTTAAGAGTTAAGACATATTGAACTAGACCGCAGTGAGATTTATTATTCTTCTAACGACTGTCAAACGAATAATAAGTCTCACGACTTCTATTTACATCAACTCTAAATCCTGAGAGAATAATAAACTTGATTATGAGGTGTAGGTTACTTTGATATATTAGGAGTGAGATCTAAAGTCACGGTTAAAACCTCAGTATGTTGGGTAACCGCATTTAATGTTGATGGAACATATATTCTCAAGATGGAATTCATAATTTTTTAACGGAGATATAAAATATTCCCTTAAGATAAGTTTAATGGGTTTTGTTATTAAGAGTATTGGGCCAAACCACTTTAGTAATATATGATGAATAACTTAAAGGATTAAATTGAGTACTCAAGGATTAAGATGTAGTAATCTTCAAAGTGGCAGTCAACATTCATGACTTTGTATTACTACGAATATTTTAATGAAATGGTTGCATGTATAATAAAGTCTTATGATATAATTTATTATAAGACCTAGAGTGCAATTATATTCATATAGTGGTATTAAATACAATTAATGGTAACTTTGGACTTGTCAAGAGTTGACAGAAAAGCCTAAGACCCATTTGAGCTAGAGTCTTATTTGTTCCCTTTTGATCCCACTCCAAGCCACATACTAAAGCCCAATTGGAATGACTCAACAGGCTAGCCCAATTAGATAATCAGTAAAATATAAGGAGAGATACATACAGAATTTCATAAGAGAATTTTAACAAGAGTTTTCATAAGGAATGAACTGGTGTGTATGTGAGTGTAAGTCACTCTCTTATTCTCTCCTTGGAAACTGATTAAGAGACCACACTTCTTGGGCATTAAGTGAAATTGAAGTGAAGATTAAAAATGTTCCCAAGTACTTCTAATTTTTTTTTTTTTCATGGCACCAAGGTACACTTTCTTGTTCTTAAATTCTGAAACTTACATAGAACATGTTATCAATTGCGAATGAAATAGATCCATTAATTTTTCGTTGCGTATATTTTGTATGCGATACAAACATATATTTTTCCAAAAATTGGTAACAGAGCGGTCTTCAATTTCAAATTTGTATAAAATGTTTTCTAAGTTTCGGAATTAGAGATTGTAATCTCATGATGTTAGAAAATTTTGTAATTAATTTTCAGCATGGTTGTTGAAATTACAGTTTTATAAAAACTGAAATTGATGTTATGATGTTGTTTAAATTTGATATTAAGTATGTTAAATTGAACTTTAAGGCTATAGCAACAATGAATTCAATTTTAGTCTCAAACTCAATCTATTATATTCATATGATGGTAGTTTGTTCATGAAAACCGTTGAAAACTACTTCAAAAAAATTCTAGAAAATTCGAGTTTCACGTGTTTTGATTGATCAAAAATTACTTTCAATCGATTGAGTGAAATAGGAACCTTCTGTTTGATTCGATTGACTTTCGATTGCTAGTCGATCGATCGAATGCTCTTTTTCGATCGATCAAGCAGTGATCGAATACCAATCGAGCCATGCAGATTGTTTGGTACAAATTTTTAATTTTTTCGACCGATCGAGAAATACATTCAATCAATCGAAATCTGTGAATTCTAAATTTTTCTACGTGTTTTTACATAGATAAAGTGCAAGGCTATGAGTGATGAGATTACACATGGTTCTAACTAAAAGTCCTAATGAGATCAAAGATATTAGTTAAATAGAACTCTTAGTCCTAAATAGTTTGGGACTTGTCTTCTAAGAAACATTCTAGTGAGATTAGGATTGTTGTATGATTGAAAGTCATTAATTTACTTTAATTAGAAGTTTTAATGAGATTAAAGTTTTAATTAAAAAGGTATATATAGTTCCTAATGAGATTAGAAGTTCTAATTTAGTAAATTAAGGATAGAGTTCTTTATAACTAATTTTTGATCCATTAGAGTTTAAGAAATCCTAAATAGTTTAGGATTTCCATTTTAGTTAGTGATTCTAATGAGATTAGAGTTTTTAACAAGTGCAAGGTTATTAGTTGTGATGGGATCACAATTATTTAAAGAAAAACCCAAATAATGAATATGAGTGCTGATATAACCCTTTTGTTAAGTTTGTTGTAATGTGAATAGATACATTGTCTTGACTTCAAGTCTTGCATTCCATGCAGAGGGTATTTACTTCACGGATTACAAGGTTAAACTTTTTTGTGATGACGTAAATGTTCGTTACGCTATTGTGACGTGACTTAGTTAGATCACATTGAATTTAAATAATTAAACACATCTGATGTGTAGAGTTAAAATTGTGATTAGATCACAGTGATTTCAAGACAATCTACTTGTTTTAAAATATCTAGTGGGAGAAAGATACAAGGGTTAGATCTCACGGCCTCCATTGTCAGTTCATAGTGGTGTGGGGTAAACATTTTGTCTTGGCCTCGAGCCTTGCGTTCCAAGCAGAGGGTGTTTATTTCATGGTACTATAAGGTTGAGCTTCCCGGTTTATAGTGATGTGGGCAAACACCTCGTCTTGGTCTTGAGCCTTACGTTTCATGCGGAGGGTGTTTTGCATCATAGTACTACAAGATTAAACCTTACAAGGGTAGAATTATGGCTACACATGATTCTAGGCAACGGTGTACACTAGACTAAGTTTGATAGTATCCTTTATGCTGAGTTCTTGCAATTATTACTTAGAGGCCGAAGGAAAAGTGGCAAATTATTTTTGTTTGGTAAGAGTTATCAAGATAGCATTAATAATGAGAATATTTCTTGCCTGATCATAGTGGTTGGTATTCACTCTATGCTGAGGAATATTAATTGCGGGATTAGGTTATCATTGCACCTAGTATAGTATGGTTTTTCGAGTTCTATATTATATGGTTATGGATGCAAAATATAATGTCTCTGTAATTATGTTCTTAGTCTCAAAATAAAGTTGTCATAAATTTTTTTCTCTAGCTACTATTTTAATTGAATCACATTAACTAAGAAATGATTTTGGACATGGTGTTTAAACGAGCTGAAATACGTAAATATATTTCGATTCAGCATTGTCATAATTTCTATGCATGATGCATTGATGGAAGATAGCTTATAATATGATCATAATATCCATTAGAATGCTAAAATGTTACATTGGCTGTTATCTCAATTGTACTACAGCATGAGATGCAAGAGTTAGTACTAGTCTTAGACTTTATATTAAGTCTAAATGAGATGTTTGGTATGATTCATATTGAGTGCTAC
The DNA here is from genome assembly GCA_033629205.1 of Lithocarpus polystachyus. Classification (NCBI taxonomy): domain Eukaryota; kingdom Viridiplantae; phylum Streptophyta; class Magnoliopsida; order Fagales; family Fagaceae; genus Lithocarpus; species Lithocarpus polystachyus. The sequence goes on from CM066163.1 coordinate 65,061,734, forward strand.
GAAAAACTTAAGGAGTTCCAATTCTATGTCATTTAATGAAAATATTTTATTTATTAAATGTTAATCTCACATGGATATGATCCACAAGTCCTTGTTAGGATCATTTGATCAATTCAGATTGTTTTGAAAATAAATTCTTTTTATATTATTTGAGTTGATAAGTGAGTTTTACGCAATAGAAGACATCCTAAAAGTTAAGGCTGTAATCAATATGATTTAATTCAAATTCTTAGCTTAAACCGAAAGGTAAAGGTGATAAGAAGAGGAATTATAATACCAAACAGTTAGACAAGCCAGTTGTCTTAGTAGTTGCCAAAAAGAAATTAGACTCAAAAGTATGACCAAAAGGAAAGTGTTTCCGCTTTGGTAAAGCTAAGCATTGTCTGTGATTGTTCTCTAAATTGAAATTTACATGTTTTACTTTTAAAGAGAAAGTTTTCATCCTTTGGTATTGTATGTTTTGTCACTTATGTGTAGATCTTATTAATCTAAATGATATTCAAGATTGGTAAAAGATGGGTTTTTAGAACCATTATTTTGTAATATTCCCAGTCTATGAATTTTATTAGAAGATAATATGATCTAGGGTTCCTTTATTGTAAAGGAATATAGTTTCAATGACTTCTTTAAGTCAGTGCATACATTAAGAAGGAATAAGACTTCTTTAAAAATAGTAAAGTACATGATAAATATTTCCATTTGCTTATTTCTTTTGGAGATATACTCTATGTATTACTATACATTTTCTAAAATTGATTTCAAAAGTTTGTTCCTAGGACATTTGTCAAATTGTGGATTGAGTGAAATCCTAGTATATGATACTTTCACTTTTGGAGATGTCCAGCACTTGTGCTAAAAAGGAAGTCTGATAAATTGAAATTAAAAGATAGAAAAATGTGTGTTTACGTTGGGTATCCAAAAGGAATTGTAGAATATTATTTTGGTGGTCATAAAGAAGACAAGATATTTGTAAAGTACAAATACAAAGTTTCTTAATTATGACTATGTGAATAATCTTAAAACTAAACATAGAATTTTTCTAGAAGAAAATTGTCAGAATTTGTTATAAGACAACTATAAAATATATTTAGAAATGAAATGGTTGTATTAGATACACCACAATGCATTATTATTATTATTATTATTATTATTATTATTATTATTATATAGCTAGTACGCCGTTACAATATCGTAGTGGGAGGATTATCAATTATGAAATAAATTCATACTTTTAGGATAAACTTTTGAAGTCATTCCATAAGGATATAAATTTGATCCTTGGTCCTATGTAAAGGCAATAGATGATATAAATATGAATTACTAGATCAAGGTTATGTGAATAGAATTATATTCTATTTAAAGTTTATAACTTGTAGAGGCGCCTAGTGTATTAAGTCTATTGTTCTCAAATAGGTCTACAAGAAAATAAGATTGATAGATTTGAAGGTGCAAACCTTTAAAGTCAAGACTAGTGATGAAAAGATTTATTTAGAAAGAAATGGTTCGACTATGAAAATATTTTTTCACTAATAGTCAAGTTTGACTTTATCTAGTTTCTCTTATCCATTATATTTCATTTGGATGAAATATGGAAATGGATATCAAGAAAACTTCTTTCAGTAGCAATCTTGAGGAAGACATCTATATGATGTAACTAGACTTATACATAGTAAAGAACCAGTAGTGTGTAGCATGCAAGTTGCTTAAATTCCATTTATGGACTAAAGCATGCATATGAATCATAAAATATCATATTTTATCAAGAAATCAAATTGTTTGATTTTGATCAAGTATTAAAAGGTCTAATGTATATAAAAGTATATAGAATAATAAATCTCTTAATGTATGTTGATGGCATTCTACTCATTTAGAATGATGTAGAATTATGGTCATCAATAAAGCTTTTGTTGTCTAGTTCAATTTGATATAAAGTATATGGGAAAGACTGGTTACATCATAAGAATTAAATGTTGTTGAAATTCAGAAATTAGAATGTTGGGTTTATCTCAAACTACTTAAATAAATTAGATTCTAGCCAAGTATAGCATGTAATACTTCAAAAAAGGATTCTTTCCTTTTAAGTTCGAAGTTCCTTTATAAAGGAAGAGCATATTAAGACAATTCCTTATACCAAAGTGATAGGATGTCTTTATGTTATGCTAAATACTAGGCTAAATATCTATTTTGCAGTGGGCATGGTAAGTAAATATCAATTGAATCAAAGATCACTTAATTTAGCAGGTATAAAGCATATACTCAAATATTTTAGGAGAATGAGGAATTATATGCTTGTCCTCCAAAGTGACGATTTGATAGTTATTTTATGTAAAAATACTGACTTGTAGTTTGATTGTGATTCATGAAGTTGGACTTCAAGATATGTGTTCATCCTAGGTGATGAAGATACACATTAAGCGTAAGTGTTATCTCATTAGAGAGATATGAGTACGTGAGATGTAATAGTAGAAAAGATAATTTATGCAATAAATTTGGCTGAAACTTGTTTCCAAACCTTGCCTTATAGTGACTTTGAATTGCTCTAAAGGGAGATAAGTGTCGGATATATGGTAAATTGTCTTTGAGGGCAAGTGAGAGATTGTTGGGGTTTATGCCATAAAATTTAATTTATTGGCATGTCATAAATAATTAAATTGTTTGATTATATGAGACTATTTACAAATGAACTAATGAGACATTATTTTAGTCCATGAGACGCATAGTATGTGATTTATATGATTTAGTCACAGAAGATATAAATCACAAGTTCTTTGTAAACTCAGAATTTTAGTTCGTAGTCGGTGATGAAATTGGGCATTTCATCTGTGAAGACTATAAGATATCAACTAAGATGATTTGTCTTGATCATGGTAGTAGAGACTTCTAGTTGATATGTTTTAAGAGTTAAGACATATTGAACTAGACTACTGTGAGATTTATTATTCTCCTAACGACTGTCAAATGAATAAATGTCTCACGACTTTTATTTACATCAACTTTAAATCCTAAGAGAATAATAAACTTGATCATGAGCATGGTTTTAAATACCGGACCGGACCGGCCGGTCCGACCGGTTCAATCGGGAACCGACCTTCAATCCGGTCCGGTTATTATAAAAAACCGAAAATAGCTTAAAAACCGGTAAATAGTACAAACCGGCCAGTTCAACCGGAGATCCGGAAACCGGCATGGTCGAACCGGTTACTGACCGGTTGGTCATTTTTTGTCCTTTCCCAACCCAAAACTACATCGTTTTGGCCTAAAAACTAACCCTAAAGACTAAAGTCCTAAATCCTAACACTCTCACACTCTCATCTCAGTTCTCACGCCTCATCTGACATCTCAAGCTCTCGCCTCTCTGCCTCGCCCTCTCCGCCTCACTCTCACTCAACTCAAGCAATCAAGCTTACTCTCTCTGCCTCTCTGAATATCACGCACGCCATGCCTACACCTCTCCAGCATTTTTTTTCCTTCTCATCCTCACGGGTCTGATCTGAACTCTGAAATGCTGGGTTTTTTGTTTCTTTTTTCCTTCTCACAAACGCCTCTCATGGTCTCACCTCTCAAGCTCATGCCTCTCACGAGTCTCACCTCTCAAGCTCATGGCTCACTCTCACGCTCTCACCTCTCAAGAAAAACCTATGTGAAAACTCAACAAATTAGCAAGTGGGCACTCATCGATGGAACCAAAACTCCACACAAAGAAAAAAACCATAAAAATCAAGTCTTTTGAGAAGAAATTACATTTGGGTTTCTTGGAATTTCTTCTGGGAGTTGCAGAATCAGCCGATCCAGTGACTCCTGCGCTAGACGAAAAGAACTTTTTTTTTTCCCTTACTCTGTTTCTCTCAAATCAGAAAAACAAAACAAACCCACCAACCCTCAGAGTGAATTTGATTCAAAATCAAAGCCTTGGAATTTCAGAGAGAGAGAGCAAAAGGGTTTGGTGGTTGTTGTTTCTTGTTTGTTGTTGTCGTTATTGTTTTGAACTGGGTTTTGACAATTTGTTGCTTTGTATTGTAAATGTTGTGACTTTTCAGGGGATCAAAAAAGACTCTAAAAATTTTTCTCCCTGTAGAGGCCGGACACGCACACGTGTTAATATATATATTTATATATAATTAAAAAATTATTAATTATTTATATAATTTAAATAAATAATAATTCAATTATTTATGACGTCACCGGTTCGACCATCGGTCCGACCCCAGTCCAACCAAAAAACCGGTAATTAGCTCCTCGACCGGTTCTTTCACCATACCGGTTTTTAAAACCATGATCATGAGGTGTAAATTGCTTTGATATGTCAGGAGTGAGAGTTAAAGTCACAATCAAAACCTCAATATATTGAGCAACCGCATTTAATGTTGATGGAACATATATTCTCAAAATGGAATTCATTATCTCTTAACAGAGATATAAAATATTTTCTTGAGATAAGTTTAATGGATTTGGTTATTCAGAGTGTTTGGTCCAACCATTTTAGTAAGGAGTTACTAAAGTATATATTTATGAAATTAGATTTCATAAATATATGATGAACAATTTAAAGAATTAAACCGGGGTACTCAAGAATTAAGATGTAGTGATCTTCAAAGTGGTAGTTAACATTCATGACTTTGTATTACTACGAATATTTTAATGAAGGGATTGCATGTATAATAAATTATTGGGATATAATTTATTAATAAGGCCTAGAGTGCAATTAAGTCACTCTCTTATTCTCTCCTTGAAAACTGATTGAAAGACTACACTTCTTGGGCATTTAGTGGAATTGGAGTGAAGATTAAAAGTGTTCCCTAGGTACGCTTTCTTGTTCTTAAATTCTGAAATTTACATAGTACATGTTATCAATTACGAATGAAGTAGATTCATTAATTTTTCACTGCCTATGTTTTGTATGCGATACAAACATGTATTTTTCCAACATATATAGCTAGAGACTAAAAAAAACTCATGCACCAATCTCAATATTTTGTCCCACAATTTTAACATTGGAGAGTACCCTCGCCAGACTTGGCAATACTTTGGTCCTCGCTAGAGAATGAAAAAGGAAAAATCCATCACTCAATAAATTATTTTTTATTTCATATGACTCTCTCTCTCTCTATCTCTCTCTCTCGGGTTAGACCTGCATGGCTAAACTTCAACCCATGTTGCTCCTTCCTTAAACTATCGTCCACCACTTCCAGAGTTCACCGTCGTTCACCATTGGCCTTATCTCTCTCTCCTCTTTTTTTTTTTTTCACTGTGAGGTATCCAAGGCCAAAACCACTACCTTAGTCCTTCGCCGTTGACCACCAGTATTCATGCCAAGAACAGTGGTGAATCTTGGTTTCTCCACTGCTATCTTCGAGTTTGACAAACAAATTGGGGTTTGTTATGGGTTTGGCTTATGGATTTAGGATAGTGGGTTTGTTGTGAAATTTATTTGTATTTTTGGGTCTTGACTTTGTGGGTTTGGTTGTTGAAGGGTTTGGCTTTGGCAGTGCTTGATTTGTAATTGGTAGTGCTTGGTGGTTTTTAACTATGATTGGTGGTGATTTTTGGTGGTTGTCAGTAATTGGTTGTATGAGTTGCTTGGGATTGTGATTTTATTTGTTGTGATTAGTGGGATGGTGATTGGCTGTGGTGGTGTTGAAAGTGGGGCTTGATGGTTTTTGTGAAGGAGAAGAGAAAAAAATATATTATCAAAGAAAGAGAGAGAATTATTTTTAATTGGAGTAGAGATATAAATATTAAAACTGATGTATGTGTCTATTTTAAAATTGTTAAAAGATAAGTTTTTGAGGTTAGTTTAGCTAAATTGCTAAGGAGACTGATGTGAATGTTCTAATGTTTTTTTTTTTTTTAAGAAAGATGTAGGACGACTAAATTTCGAGTTTGAAATAAAGTCAAACAAGTAAAATAGTTTCACAAATGTGTATTTGTATTGATGAATATGTGTTACAATTCTCTGTGATTACAAAAAAATGATCCTCTGATTCGATCTCCTCGAAAGATCGAATCAGAATTGTGGTGATGTGATTTTGATTCGAACACAAAATATCCTTCAATTTGGCTGAGGAATGGATCGAAAATCCTTGAAACGGAATTACAATAAATCTCTGGCTATGAGCTTGTTAGAAATTCTTCGTTCTTCACGTTCTTCTTGTTCTTCGTGTGTTTTTAGTGCATTCTTCTTCTTTGAAAGTTTGTGGTGGAAATTTTTCAAGGCTTTAGAGGCTTGAATCCGTAGAGCTTCACCAATTTATGGTTTCTTGAAGTTTCTGGAGGCTTTTAAGCGTGATTCCAGCAAATTTTAAGATCTAGGCAGGTAGTTTGGACGATTCTACTTCGAATGTTCTTTGTATCCGAGCTTGAAGTTCTTGATATTCCTGGGGGTTTCAGGGCTTGATTCTAGTAGAATTTTCGTACTTCTAAATATTCTTTGATGCTACTTGATGCTGCTTGTTAGAAATTCTTCGTTCTTCACGTTCTTCTTGTTTTTCGTGTGTTTTTAGTGCACTCTTCTTCTTTGAAGGTTTGTGGTGGAAATTCTTCAAGGATTTAGAGGCTTGAATCCGTAGAGCTTCACCAATTTATGGTTTCTTGAAGTTTCTGGAGGCTTTTAAGCGTGATTTCAACAAATTTTAAGATCTAGGCAGGTAGTTTGGACAATTCTGCTTCGAATGTTCTTTGTATTCGAGCTTGAAGTTCTTGATGTTCTTAGGGACTTCAGGGCTTGATTCCAGCAGAGTTTCCGTACTTCTGAATCTTCTTTGATGCTGCTTGTGCTCTAGATATCTTGGTGTGTGTTCCAAGATGTGTTGGTGTGTTGAAATGCCTTAAAAAGACTTCTATTTATAGGAGTTTAAGGGAGGTGAGTGAGCGACACGTGGTGAAATTTGATTGGTGACATGTGTCACAATTTAATTGGAGGAGTTTTAAGACTTTTTCTCCAAGACACGTGGCATCTTTTAAGATGACACATGTCAGCACCTGATTGGACTACTTATGTTATTGCTTACATGCGCTGATGTGTGATTGTTTTTTGCATGCTTTTTATGTCTTTATTTCAACGACATTTAACAAATTTCTGTTGGTTTCTGAATACTAATAGCAAAACCTAATAACATTAGAGGGCGTTTTGTAATTTATCATACTTTATAGACTTGGTAGTATGATATGTTAACCTGTAATAGGTTGGAAATTTTTCATCAATACAAAAGAATTATGTTGAAATTGTTAATTTCACTACGAGAAACCGTTTAAATTTTCTCATAAACTTCCATGAATCAAGGTAATCGAAATTAACCAGATTTGGTGCAGCTAGTTACCGTTAGTACCTACCACAAATGGCTTTTAGTGTTGCCCATTTAGGGAGTGAAAATAGCTGTACGTATTTAAGGACATAAATATACATGTTTCAGTAATCAGCCTATAGAATTTCTAGATTTAGAAAATAAATAGAATTCACCCTGAAATGTGATTCAGGTTCACAATCAAATACTATCAGTTCCGTTATTTACAATAATAAATTTATAATAAAAAAAAAAAATCGGATACTTCCAAAATTCAGACAGAATCTCTGTATCCCATTGGAAGATCCCCCAAACCCAAAAAAATAAAATAAAATAAAATAAATAAAACACTTGCCTATTACTTAGAGACAGTTGTATAAAACCGGGGCCCACTATCTAGACCTTTGTCAGATCTAAAACACTCTCAATACCATCCACGCCCCCACTCTCCCCTTCACTCCGGGCTCTCTCTCTCTCTCTCTCTCTCTCTCTCTCAGAAAATGGCTTCAGCTACTTCACTGTTTTACTCTTCTCTCGCTCCTAAACCCAAACTGGTTTACCAGAACTCCGTACCCAAACACCGTCCTTCACTACTTATTGTATCCAGCGCCACCAACGACAGTCACAACTCGGCTCCGCCGACGGCTTTGAAAAATCGCCGCCCCGCCGAGGAGAACATCAGGGACGAGGCGCGGCGGCACCGACTCGTCGACGGCGGCTCCTCCTCCGAGTTCAGCGCCAAGTACGTCCCGTTCAACGCGGGGCAGTACTCGGTCGAGTCCTACTCGCTCGACGAGATCGTGTACCGGAGCAACTCCGGCGGGCTCCTCGACGTACAGCACGACATGGACGCGCTCAAGAGGTACGACGGCGCGTACTGGAGGTCGCTGTTCGACTCGCGCGTGGGGAAAACCACGTGGCCGTACGGATCCGGCGTGTGGAGCAAGAAGGAGTGGGTCCTACCGGAGATCGACCCGGACGACATCGTTTCGGCCTTCGAAGGAAACTCCAATCTCTTCTGGGCCGAGCGTTTCGGCAAGGAGTTCCTGAACATGAACGACCTTTGGGTTAAGCACTGTGGAATCAGCCACACCGGTAGCTTCAAAGACTTAGGCATGACCGTCTTGGTCAGCCAAGTCAACCGCCTCCGCAAACTCAATCGACCGGTCGTCGGAGTCGGCTGCGCTTCCACCGGCGACACGTCGGCAGCTTTGTCGGCTTACTGCGCCTCCGCCGGAATTCCCTCCATAGTCTTCCTCCCGGCGAACAAGATCTCCATGGCGCAATTGGTTCAGCCGATCGCCAACGGCGCCTTCGTTCTCAGCATCGACACCGATTTCGACGGCTGTATGAAGCTGATCCGAGAGGTCACGTCGGAGCTGCCGATTTACCTGGCCAACTCGCTGAACAGCTTGCGACTCGAGGGTCAAAAAACCGCGGCGATCGAGATTTTGCAGCAATTCGATTGGGAAGTTCCGGATTGGGTGATCGTACCCGGTGGCAATCTCGGTAATATCTACGCTTTCTACAAAGGTTTCAAAATGTGCGAGCAATTAGGGCTCGTCGATCGCATTCCTCGCCTCGTGTGCGCTCAATCGGCCAACGCCAATCCTCTCTACTTGTACTACAAGTCAGGGTGGAAGAATTTCAAGCCTGTAACCGCGAATTCGACGTTTGCAAGTGCGATACAGATCGGAGACCCGGTTTCGATCGAGAGAGCAGTGTATGCGCTCAAGAATTCGGACGGGATCGTGGCGGAGGCCACGGAGGAGGAGCTGATGGACGCGACGGCTCAGGCCGATTCCACCGGGATGTTCATCTGCCCTCATACTGGTGTGGCATTGGCGGCTCTGATTAAGCTGAGGAAGAGTGGCGTGATTGGGGCTAGTGATCGGACTGTGGTGGTTAGCACTGCGCATGGGTTGAAGTTTACGCAATCGAAGATCGATTACCATTCTAAGGCCATCGACGGTATGCAATGCCGGTTCGCGAACCTGCCCGTGCAAGTGAAGAACGATTTTGGAGCGGTTATGGACTTGCTGCAGCAGTATTTGAAGAAAGGTCCCAAAGTATATGAGAGTGAGCACTGAGCATTGTAAGTGTTTTTTTGTTTTTTCATTTTAGCACTTGTGTTTGTTTTGTGTTTTTAAACGACTTTGGTGATTTGGATTTTCATTGAGTTTTTTGTGGAAGGGTTTGTTGATTGCAAAGGCTAATCACGAGGCACGTATGTAACGTATTTTTTGGAGTTACTCTGTTTATGGATCAAATTCTATTATACTGCAATTGGCTTAAGTTTTTGTGAGCAAATCTAAAGCGAAAGCAATCACGGCTGGTCATGATAGCTTAAATTTATTTGGCTTCAAAAGGATAAAGTGGATAGCTGTATTTGGAAATTGATATTTTGGAAAAAACTGTATATGATTTTGAGGGATTACTAGGTTAACAAGATTTGTGCCTATAATTCTGGAGACACAATATATTTTATGATTTTATATTCGTAATTGTTAAGGTGTTATGATTTATACTAATAATAAAAGCGGTATCCATAATGGACTTATCTTAAAATAATATTGCTTTAATTATCAATTTGTGACATCAATTATTATGAAAAATCGTGTGTTCTTGTCTTGACCGTGCGTTTGCATTGAGAATCGTTCACATGCATGGGATGGTTTACAATGTGATGTTTAAGGTGGTGGTGTCATTTCATCATTGCCTTTTAGTGTTTACCCGATTCAATCGTTGCCTTTAGAAGTTCCTCCATCTTTTTCCCATATGTTTGGCGTGGTTTACTTTATTGTCCGTTGTGGTGGTGTCGTTTCATGTAGTTAAAGCGTGTCTTAGAATGGAACGTGAGGACGTGGCAGAACTTAGAAATGAAAAGCATTTTCATCGGCAGAGGCTTAGGAATGCCTTGATTTATGATTTTCCTTTGTTCTTTCTTTTGACATATGAGAGGGAAAATGCTTTTTTTTTTTTTTTAAATATTAAATTCATACCAAAATTCTTGTAACTTAATGTGTGAATATCCTGAAAAAATTCCTATCATTCACCAGTTACTATACAATATAAATCTACGAACAAAGGAAGTTCTGTTTCTGTTTCAGTTTTGTAGTCTTGGGTTTCAAATTTTGGATTTAATTAGACATGCACTGTGAAAGAACGCAGCAACTCTTTTTGCTACCAGGTTATTGTTTTTATTGTTTTTGTTTTTGTTTTTACTTGTTTTTGTTTTTACTTGCTTTTTTGCTTTAACACCAAAAACAAAAATGCAGAAAACATTTCAGGTGAAACAAATATAGCCTGAATTGCAGAGGAAAGCAGCAACTTTTGCAGTAAAGAAGCAGGCAAAGTTTTTCTTGTTTCTAATTTTGGAGAAGGTTTGTGCAGGCAAAGCTAGCGGTACATTTTATACCTAAATTGTCTGAATTTTGACTTGTGAAACCCCAAGAATGTTTGTCCAAATGAATTCCGTACTGTGAGTCTGACTTTGAACGAAGATGTGTTAGCTCAAAGCTTTTTTTCTCCACTACAGTTTTGCATACTTTGCTAAATGCTATATTAGTAGTGGGGATGTTGATGATCAGCAAAATCAGGAGATGGAACATGCTTATTTCTGTTGTGTACAGTTATTTTTTGTTTTCAAGATATCCCAGGGATGTTAATTATTGTTTTTATTTTACATTTATTAATCTTTTTGTTAAGTTTAACAAGAAAATTTTCTTTACGAAAAAATTTGTGTGGAAAAAAAGAAAAGAAAAGGTGGAAGAGCGGACACAACAAAACTACGAATCTCGACCCCATAGGACCTATAGTTGATTTTCCTTTAGCCTGCCTTTCCGCTTTGGGACCATAGCAACTATGATCTTAATGCATGTGTATACATTCTTGTAGATGGCTGAGAGAGAGAGAGAGAGAGAGAGAGAGAGAGAGAATCTGCTCAGTGTTTACAATGATCAAAAATCAAACTTCAAAAGTAGTACAAAGAGAAGACATCATGGGAGGAAGGTGTAAAAAAGGGTTAAAGGAAAGAAATTATTTTTAGAAGTACTGAAATTCAATGGAACTCCCTTCCGAGGGAAAATTCTATTCCACACGAGACCAAAATGACCTAAACTCGTGACTCTAAGTCATAATTTTAAACTTGAAATTGCGACTTAAAGTCACGTGTTTAGTTCATTTTGGGCGGTGTATGCATCCACATACTGTGTAAACACTACCCTTACACCCTAAATTTAACAGAGATCATCATTCGGTGGTTCTTTTGGCTTAGTGTGAAAAGCCCTTGACTAATCAAGTGCTTCTACGTTGTCACCAATTGGGTTGCTTTTAAATGGATAAATGTACGTATGTTGATACAGCCGAAGTAGAAAGTTGGTTGTTTAATTTAAGTTAAGGAAATGTTAACTAGTACCCTAAATACATTGATTTTAAAAATATTTTTAAAAACCTTTTTAAGGGAGAAGAAAAAAGTAATTGATTTTCTTTACAGCTTTTTCATGAAAGTTTTGTTAAAACTTTTCAAAAATGATTCATTAACAAATATTTTAATAGTACTCATTAACAAGACCCTTTAAGTTAATTCATATATAAGTTTATTGATCAAAAACAAAAAAAAAACAAAAAAAAAAAAGATTTTTTTAATTATAGAAATGCTAACATTTTCACAATAAATTTTAAGTGACAAGTTGTTATTGATTATTACTGGTGGACAAAAAAGTAATTTCACTAATAGCTTCAAATTAGAACTAATAATAACTTATCACCTATGATTTGTTGTAAAAGTGTTGTAAAACTGTTGTAAATATAGCACTCCTCTTTTTTATTTATTTAACATTTAGCTATATAGTCTGACCTAAAAACTTAAGTTTATGAGTTTGAATTCAACGATGTTAGAGCATTCACAATTGGAAATGTTGTCTTATTCTATTTTACCATCTCAAAAAGTTACTTTATCAATTATACCATACCATTTTAAAATACACCCAACATTCCATTTCTTATTTATCTCATCTATTCATTAAAATATTAATTTTACCACCTATTTCTCTCTTTTCCTCTTCTCTCTCCTCTTTCTCTCTGTCTCTCCTCCTCTTCATTAAAAATAATTTTAAAAAAATTAAGCCACCACAGGAAAACTTAGCTACCAGCATCACCAAGCAAACCCAGCCACGGACCCAACCACAACACCAAGCGAAAAAACCCAGCCACCACCTCACAAACCCACCATCGCACCGGCTAGCAACCACCACCACAATCACAGCACCCACCACCATGCCAACACCATTCCAACCACCAAAACTCACGCCGACAACCTTAGATGAAACCCTCGCTAACAACCACCAAGAGAAACCCACCGTAAGAACCACAAAAAAAAAACCACCACCAATCTCGCCGACAACCATGCCACAATGCTGATCTAAAAACCCATCACTCTGATCTCGCTAACAACCATGCCACCACACCAATCTCTCTCTCTTTTCCTTTTCTTCTCTCTCCCTCAACCTCTAGCACAGGCCACAACAGATTAAAAAAAAAAAGAAAAAAAAAAAACGCCACCATCGTTAAACCACCATTAAACCAAAACCAAATTAAACCACCATCAAACAACGCCACCACCAACCGATCAACAAATTCAAACCCACCAATCAACCGATCCCAGCCCGCCGATCCAAAATTCAAAATCCAAAACCAAGCACCTGTGCAAGCTTTGATCAAGAGAAATGTGAGAGAGGGAGTGAAAAGGGAGGAGCTGTAAGAGACTAAGGGTGTCAATGTTCGACCCAACCCGCGAACACGACACGAACTCGACACGGATTTTTCGGGTTAGGGTTAGGCCTTAATGGGTTTGGATCATAAATGGGTTGACCCGAAAGTGACACGATAAGAAACGTGTCATAAACGGGTCAACCCGCGTAACCCGCAATAGACACATTTGACACGCTAATTTATTTATGTCAACCCGAAATAACCCACTTAATACAACCCATTTAACTCGTATAACAAATAAATATTAATTTTATTTTAGATTTGTCAAATACCTTTTATATTCAACATATATTTTAAATTTAAAAAGAAAAGTGAGTAATTACAAAAATTTATGAATAATATAATTGGAAATTGAAACTTTACAGACTCTAGAACTACTAATAACTTTTTTTTTTTTTTGGCATAGAACTTGCTCAAATGAAATTGGATGAGCTTGTAGAAGATGTTATGAATTTGGATATCAACAAAGAATCTATGGATGATAATCGTGGTCATAGTCAGGATTAGTCTACTGTTTGCTCAAATTCTTTCAATATTGATATTTAGCATTTGGCAGGTTCCAAGGATATCATATTTTTGTTGAATTATGTTATTTTATTTTTGTTAAATAATTGTTATTTGGAACTTGGGTTGAAGTGTATGGACTTCTTTTTTCTTTTGAAGTGTAAAGAATTTATTTCTAGATAAATATTATAATTTTATTGAACTATATTATTTTGAATGTGGCTTGAAGACTTGAAGTATATGCACTGCTTTTTGGGATGTAAAAAAAATTATTTCTAGGTGGATGTTATATTTAATATTATACAGGTTGAAATGGGTTGTGTTACATTCGTGTCAACCTAACACGACTCATATATTAAGCGTGTCAAATAGGTTGGATTAGGTCAACCCGCCTTATTAACAGGTCGGGTTAGGGTTGAAGGATCATGACACGATTATTAAATGGGTCGGGTTAGGGTTGAGCCTTTTAGTCGAATACCCCTACCTCGACACGACACGAAACCGACACGCTAACCCGAATTAACACCCCTATAAGAGACAGAGAAAGGAAGTGAAGGTCAAAATGAGAGAAATCAAAATGGAAAATCAATAAAATATAGTATTTTCATTTACAATTGTACTACAGTGTCCTAAAATTCTACATTTAAAATGGCACTATAACACAATTGCAATTTTTTTTGCAATTCTAAACTTTTACAAGTCCGGGTGTTGGGTGGTTTTGAGCTTTGATGCTAAATCATCCCTACATATCCCATTTGGCAGTCCCAATGGGAATGCTCTTATATTAACCGGTCTTTGTTTATCATTATTATAACTTAAGCCTATGAATTTGTATTCAACTATAATATATTAACCGATCTTTCTTTTCTTATCAATATTATTTGCCAATCTTTCCTTTCTTATCATTATTATTTGACGTGATTTCACTCACTTTAGGCTACCCAACAAAAAGGTCCATGTTTTGATCATCGGCTGAAGGCGCAATCAAGCAGGATACACTAGGCTATACCCAACACGTGAACTCAATCAGAATATCAAATAGGAAGTAAACCAAATATTTTCTTGAAATCAATGTGATAAACAATAGCACAAGAAGTTAGTAACATCTTACAACAAACGCAAATCAAAGTCAACGCCCTACACTTGCTTGCTACTTCAGGAATAATCGTACAGTGATATGCTCTTGTCATCTGATACACTAGCAAGCCGACCAGACCGCACACCAGTCCCTCCTGGTGGTCGAAATGCCACTCCCCAGACCTGGTCTGTATGATTGCTCATTGTCTGCACAGCTGCCCTCATGTTAAGATCCCAGAGCCTCACAGTTCTATCACTTGAACCTGTTGCAAGAGCTTGCCCGTCTGGGCTTACATCCAAACTCAATACCCAACTAGCATGACCTGACATGGCTCCAACCAGGGATTTCTTTTCAGAATCATACATGTGCACATGTGCATCATCTGAGGCTGAAAATAGTAGGCGTGGTTCAATAGGGGAGTACACAAGAGACCTCACAGGCATGAAGTGGCCTTCCAAGTGGTGTAAAAATTTGGCACGAGCTACATCAAAAACAGAGATGGTGCCATCCATTGAGCCACAAGCAAGTCGTCTCCCATCAGGACTCCAGGCAACCGATAGGACAAACTTCTTGCTGCCGCTTTTATCAGAGGGCTTGGGACCTTCTGGACGAGGAATAGGTAGAGTGGCAACCAGACCCCATGTGGCAGTGTCCCAAAGGGTGATTGATGCACTACCCCCACCAGCGGCTGCCAGAGTAGAACCCTGAAATGGAGCTACAGTCAGAATAAGTTTGAGCCAATGTTCAAATAGATGGGGATGGAGTTCTAGTTTACATAGATTCTAAGGTGTTATTTGAAAGGAAAGAGGCACACTTGTTTCATCCTGTAATACACGGATGCATATTTAAAGCACAATTTGCATATGCTATCTGCATAAAAAGCCAATCAACATATGTAGACAAGAAAGAATGGCATCAATCAGTGTGTAACCTAGAAAGCACGGACGCGGCTGGGAGGGTGCCGCACCGGAGTCCGACGCGGCCCGATGCGGGGTGCGGCGTACGACGCTGCTGCCCGCGCGTCGGTGCCGCGTCTGAGTTTTTTTTTTTTTTTTTTTTTTCACGAACTCGCGCCAAATCGGCTTAGATTCGTGCCGATTCGCGCCGAACCGGGCCAATTTCGGCCAGAAAAGGGCCGTATCGGTCCTTATCGGCCGGCGACCGAAAAAGCCGAAAGGAACCGAAACGGCCGAAACAGGCCGAAATTTTTACCTAAAATCGCCGGAACAGCCGAAATCTACTTTTAATGAGGCCCAAACATCCTAAATCTGTCTTTCCTCAATTTTTTTAGAATATTTTAGTAGTAAAAATATATAGAAAATATAAATAAAAATATTTTTAATAATTTTTTAATCGCCAAGTCCCGCCGCACCCGCACCCACCTTTTTCAAAAATTGCCGAGTCCCGCACCCGCTCCCGCACCCGCACCCGAGTCCCGAAACGCACCCGTGCTTCATAGTGTGTAACCCGTATCTGTTAGAACTGTGTGGTGCGAGTAAACAAGTGCCAGTGGCTAGTCTAGACAAGTCTCTTGTGTCTAAATGACACAACCATCAATGCTCATTATTCTTGTGCCCTTGTTAAGTATTTGTGTATCTTTTGATAAAAGGTTTTTTTTAAGGGGGGGGGGGGGGGGAGATGGGGAAATGAGTATTTAATGTAATCCTTCAATAAAAATTTCTTTTTGAAGGGGGGCAAAACAGAAAGAATTATTTTGTCATGTGTTATCTTAAGAACATACACTCAAGAACACAAAAAGACAAACTAGAATACAAAAAAAAAAAAAAAAAAAAAGAATACAAACATAAACATACTAAAAATTGGTTGCTTTTCTATATAAAGGACAACTTATAGACACATTCCACTGTCCACAAGTGGGTACACCTCAATCACACAACAAGCACTACTAAAAAGTAGTAAAGAGAATTGCAACTCTTGCAGTGACACTAAACTTCAAAAATTGCCAATTATGGAGCCCAATGCTTCCAAAATATAATCTGGAGGCTGCTCATTTCATTTCTTTAGGCAAATTTAAAAATTTTCATTAGTTCTAGAATGGAATTTTAAGAAGCTGGCACAGGAGATGGTACCTCAACAGGTTGAGGCAGTCAAGTAGAACTCTAAAAAGAAAATCCGCGACTCTCAACAAGCAGATTTAAAAAGGTGCACAAGCAAATGTTTTTTTTTTTTTTTGATAAGTAAGGTGCACACGCAAATGTATTCCTTACAAGTTTTAGCAAACACAAGACGTAAGTGAAAAGCCATTGCACTTTGCACCTAATAAGCACGAACGACATGAAACTACACGACCCCAATCAACCAGTCAAGCCTCTCTCATGAACTACTTGAGGTTAGCAACAAAAGCTATACTCCCCCATATCAGACAAATTGACTGAAATTTAGTTCATGAACTCCAATGAGCACAACATCATAACTGAAGCCCATTAGCAAAACATTATTGTAACAAGTAGAAGAGTTTCATGTCTTAGCTAACTGATGCAAGGATTTTGAAAACATGGTATGCAATGAGTACATCAAAATACATGAATTCTTTCCTATGAACCAAGCTTGAGCTCAATTATATCGCCTTTGAGCATAACAACCGCAACATCAAGAGTCACAACCTTTTTCACAGCTTAACAAGTTGTGCTTGTAAATTTTTCGTTTTCCTAATTCCCAAAAACTAAAATTAAGAACTTGCTACTTTTAACCGCTCCTCTAATTTTCTCAGCAACCAAACAAACATTTAAAAAAAAAAAAAGAAAGAAAGGTTAAAATGGTAAAATAACCTCAGGATTGAAGCGCAATTGCCAGACTTCAGAGGGACGAGATTCGAGAGTGGCGATGGTGGCGTTGGTATCGACATCGAAGACACGCACGAAGCTGTCGAGTGAGGCCGACGCGCCGATGAGTCCCGACGGGTGAGCGGCCACGCTGGCCACTCCCAGGCTGTGCCCGGTGTTGGTTCGCTCCAGGACCAGCTCGTCGGAGCCCCATAGCTTAACGGTCTCGTCCAGTGACCCGGTCATCAACAAAGCGGGTCGGGTCTCGGTGGCTGGGACCCACGTGGCCGCCCATACCGACTCGTCGTGGGAGTTCTCGACGGATTTCAGTCCTGCGAGCTTCATCGCAGTAACAAATTCAGAGAGAAGAGCAACCCTAGTCAGAGTCACTGTTATTTTTGAAGTGCGTTTGAAGTTTTGGAATCTGGATCCAAATGGGTTTTCTTAAACTTCTCTATAATGGGGAAAACCCGATGCGGACTCAGAAGGACTCTTATATAGCCCAAGCCCAATGGGCCTGGAAAAAAAATCCTTTGGTTAGTACCTGGCCCGAAAGGTGCTGGAATTGAAACCATTTTTTATTCCGACTTCCAAGCCCTATCTTATCTCAAATGATCAACATAAAAAGACATGCCATTGCCGATCGCATCTCCACGGGACACTCAAATGAAGTCGACTCGACCCTTAACGAGACCATCCCAACATTACAAATCAAGGAATCCCCATAGCTTAATAATCAAACTCATTTAGAACTTGATATCAGTGTTTAAGAAAAGCCTTTTTACCTATCAAATCAACATTTATTATACCAACGACAAATCCTTTTGCGTTAAATGTAAAATGACAAATTCCCCCAACTATACGTCATTAGGGCAGTGATGTATTGTCTGAGTTCCCCCCTACCTCATGGGGAATTAGCAACCAACCCCACCAAAGAAAAATTTATAAATACCACCAAAATTAATAAATTATATATAAAAAATTTAAAGAAAAACGAAAAAGAAAAAGAGATATGTTCATAGAGAAAAACATATCACACATTTAGAGCGGCACTACACCAATGTCATTTGATAATGCGTTTCCTTCTTATCTTCCAATGCTCCTATTTGGATGATTGGCTCATTGATTTTCCTCGCATCATTATATTTAATTTTTAGAGTACCTTTGTTCAAGCCCAAAGTTGATCATAATTCTATAAATTAGTTTGCTCAAAGGTAGAAAGGTGTAGAGGTGTAAAGAGAGGTGTAGAGAGGTGTGTATAGGTATAGAGGTAGAGGTACCTTTAATAGTAGATACAAAAAACAAACATGTACTAGTAAAAAAAAATTCCCACCACAAATACTAAGCATGTAAATTTTAAGAGAGATAAAAATAATATATATATATATATATATATATATATAAATAAAAATGAGTCAAAAAAACAAAGAAAAAGGAAGCACACAATAATAATAAGTTTTTTTCCTTTGTAAAAAAAGTATTATTATTATTATTATTATTACTAGTGTGTAACTCTGTACATATGCACGGGTACATTTAAAAACAATCACAATTACATATTATATATATGATTATATTTTTTATGGTTTATTATATTGGACTCCTCATTTTCTACATTAAATTAACTAATTTAGTACAAAAATTTAAAAATTTAGATTAGATGGGACATGTGACGCAAAATTAAACTCTAATTAAAATTCAATTTTTACCTAAATTAACTCACTTGGCACAAATTCTAAAATTTAGATTAGATGAGACACGTAGTATAAAATTAGACACTAATTGAATTCTAATTGAAAATTTAATTGGATTTTCTCTCTGCTTTATCTATTATTATTATTATATATAGATTATTATTATTATTATTATTATTATTATTATTATTATGAACTTAAATGCCATACTAAATAAATGCATTTATTTCATTCAAAATTTTAATTATAGATGCCACACGTCCAATATTATGGTAAACACATTAAGATGTATAAATAATATTTTAACATATGGCATTGATTCTCCAACATACCAATTAAATATAGGAAGTTGCCACGTGTCATTGTAGTATGCTTTGAAAACGAAAAAGTGTCATATCATCCCCCGTCCAAAGATTATTTATTTATTTTGTTCTAAAAAGAAGTAATTTGTTAAAATATGTGTAGTCTAATTATCTAATAGATATTATCTACTAAGATTTTAAAAAAACTTATTTTGGAACCATTATTAAATACATCACAATTAGAAAAGAAGCCTAGAAGTCATTTTATATCTATTTTTTTCACTTTCTCAACATATAAAATTGAAATTTTACACATATAGTAATAAAATGTATACTATATTCTCTTAACTTTTAGCTTTTGATGTTTTTTTTACACAAATGTGTATGTGTGTGTGTATATATATTTTCATTTTTTTCATTTCTTTTCTTTTGCTTTTATATCACATCATTATTTGTGGGTTTCAGTTAGCTCAACTGGTAAAGTCTCTAATGAATGAATAAGAGATCTGTGATTCAATCCCCCCTACACCAAAAGCCAATTGGTATCTTGGTCTGATAATAAAAGCTATGATCAGAAGCGGATGCCATAAGTTGAAACTCTTTAAAAAAAAAAATATTAGATCATTATAACAATATATCAACAGTTGGAAAAAAAAATATTACATTATTAGCATTACTCTAGATTCTGACCCTAAACCCATATGGTGTCATGGGATTTCCCTTTGAGTAAACAATTTTATAAATTTGATATAATTGCAAAAAGACCTTGTGAAAAGTTTTGTTTAATGCTCAAAAGCACGTGGTGTCATATACCATTCAAGGCATAATTAGTGTAACAAACTCAATATCATGTTGAACAAGGCAACGTTCATGGTCAACGCCTCAATTTCGGCCTGAAAAATGAGCCTCTTTACCAATTCTCTATAGTTTTTAACCGCTAACAATTTTTATTTTTTTAAAAAAATTCTTTGCAGCTATCTTCTCAATAGATTAACACCTAAAAGTCTGCCATGTGGATAGTTGTGGGACTTGTGGCATAAGTTGAGCATTTTTTGTAGTACTAGATTTTTTGGTCTATAAATAACTCATTTAAACTCTCTAAAAATAATAATAACCACGCTGAAATCTTATAATGGAAAAACCTTCTACAGCCCAAACACTATTCACTCTTACCTCTCCCACTTATCTAGTTAAGAATGATAGATATTAATTATTTTGTTAAAAGAGTTGTATTCAATATTTGCTTCAAGTTGTGTTTAGAACCTGATACAACATCTGTTCTAGACAGGATAGCCACTACTAGTTCTTCCTTACCATTTTTCCCTTGATTATAAAAAATAAAAATGGCTAAATGCAAGAGCTTAGAGCTTCACATAGCCATGTTCCCATGGTTTGCAACTGGCCACATGACTCCCTTTCTCCATCTCTCTAATGAGATTGCTAAGAGAGGCCACAAAATCACTTTCATGCTGCCCAAAAAAGCTCAAATTCAGCTACAACATTTAAATCTTCATCCAAATTTCATCACCTTTCATCCCCTCACAATCCCTCACGTTGATGGCCTCCCACTTGGTGCAGAGACCACCTCAGACATATCGATATCTTTGGTCCATTTACTTGCCATTGCCATGGATCGCACACGTGAACAAGTTGAAAATATTTTCCGAGCTAAAACTCCAGATATGGTATTCTATGACAATGCACATTGGATACCAGAAATCACCAAACAGCTTGGAATCAAATCAATTTGCTACAATGTTGTTTCTGCTGCATCACTTGCAATTGCTGTAGTTCCGACACGTAATGTTCCCAAGGATAGAGCCATTACAAAGGAGGAATTAAAGCAACTACCAGTAGGCTACCCTTCATCGACCATAGTCCTTCGCAGCCATGAAGTTGATTCTTTATCATTCATTTCTCTACCTTTTGGAGATGGGATAACATTTTACGATCGTGTCACAACCGCCATGAAAGAAAGTGATGTGATATCTATTAGAACATGCCAAGAAATGGAAGGGCAATTGTGTGACTATGTGGGGAATCAGTTCGGAAAGTCTGTGTTGTTAACAGGACCAGTGTTACCAGAGCCTGCTAAGAGTCCTTCGAAATGCATGTGGGCTACTTGGTTGGATGGGTTTGAGCCTGGATCAATGGTGTTTTGTGCATTTGGGTCTCAAATCATCCTTGAAAAGAAGCAATTTCAAGAACTACTATTAGGGTTTGAGTTAATAGGGTTGCCATTTCTGATAGCCCTGAAACCGCCAATGGAATGTGCAACAGTTGAAGAGGCATTGCCAAATGGGTTCAAGGAAAGGGTTAAAGAGAGAGGAAGAGTTTTTGGGGGTTGGGTGGAACAACCATTGATACTTAGTCACCCATCAGTTGGGTGCTTTGTGAGCCATTGTGGGTTTGGATCAATGTGGGAGTCTTTGATGAGTAACTGTCAAATAGTGCTTGTGCCACATCTAGGTGACCAAATCTTGAACACTAGGTTACTTGTAGAAGAGATGAAGGTTGCTGTGGAGGTGGAGAGGGAAGACAGTGGGTGGTTTTCAAGAAAGAGTTTGAGCAAGGCGATCAGGTCTGTGATGGATAAAGATAATGAGGTGGGTATTATGGTGAAGAAGAACCATGCAAAATGGAAAGAGATATTAGCTAGCCCAGACTTCATGAGTGGTTATATGGATAAATTTGTCCAAAACTTGCAAGATCTTGTACTAGTAAATAAAAAAGCATAATTCAAGAGTTTGGTTCCTGTACTAAAATGGTAAAGATCTTTGTTGTTGTTGAATAATTGTTCACTTTCACGAGGTCATAAATTTAGTAGATTTTGTCCCTTAGCTTCAGTCTCTCTCTTCCCTCCCCATGATTGTCCATTGCTTTAGGGAAGCCATTATGTGTGATGATGCTCTCGCTAGGATCGGAACAAATTAGCTTGTGGACTTAGTTCTTTTTCGTGCCCTACCTCTAGAGGGTGTAGATGTTTTTGATTAATGAATTAAGTTATATAAATAAATAAATAATCCTAACAAATATATCATCCGAGTTATAGTATGGATGACCACTTGAGTTATTATTTAATTCTAATATTTCTTTCTTGGATTTCAGAGAACTAAATAATCCCATTAGGAAGTAGGAACACCACTTGATCAATATCTTTGGTGTGGTTCCTCCCACCAAGATTTTTACCTAACCCAATGAGTTGCATGAACTAACCATTAAGACATTAGGGAGGAATCTGAAACCCTAAAAGAACAAAGTTCCTTCAAAAATATAAACCACAAGTTGTTCACTTTGAATTGCACCAACCTTACTGTTCAACAGCATTGACCACCTTTTGAGTATATATGAAAAAAAAAAAAAAAAAAAAACCATTGTACAAAGTAAGTCATCCTTAGGAACAAGAAATAAGTGTTGATATTGATAATGCAAACACACCACAAGAATTTCCAAATTTACCTCTTGCGTATGTGTGGAATCTAAGGTCATGTGTAGTAATAGTTTTTGTTTTCTATTTTCAAAAACTTGTTTTGGGAATTTAAAGAAAAAAAAATTTCATGTATTTTTGAAATAAAAAACATGTTTGGTTAGTTGAAATTAAAAAGATAGTTTTTTGAAGAAAAAAAATAGAAAATACTAAAATATGTTGCTATTAGGATTTGAACTCTAATGCTAACTCATTAAATAAGACAAATTTATTAAATTAAATGTGTGTTTTTATTGACTTTTGAAAATTAGAAACTGAAAACAGCATTTTGCATGTTTTCAGTTTTCTTCACAAATTGAGTTTTGAGAATGATTTTTTTTTTCCTGTCATTTTAAGTTGCCAAACAAGTTTTTTAGTCTTAAAAATAGAAAATTATTTTTGGAAACAGAAAATAAGGGAAAAAAGAGTTACCAAACATACCCTAATTGCTCAAAACTATATGATAGTGTCCTAAAATGACCCATCTCCATAAGTTCGTCCGTAGGAGTCGTCCAAAGAAGGAGTAAAGATAACCCCCCAGGAACCTCATCCGTGTTCAGGTCGTCTGACCATAAAGACTCTTGGACGGCCTACAAGAACTTCAGACGAGGTTCACTATGCGCAGTCCCTGGACGAGATTTATACACATTCCAAAACACCTGCGCAACCAATGACAGCCATAAAACCGCCTCCAATGACAGTTACGGAGCGTACGACCAAATAAGATAACTTCCATATCAATTATGGAAGTTATTTCCAAACCTTCCGACACCCTCTAATGTAAGAGAAGTTACCAAGTAAAAACAACCGCTTACAGCATGCACTATATAAGTAATGATCGCCAATGAAAAGGTAGGAAGATCATTTTCCAAATATTTTAAGTTTGCAAAGTTAAGAGAGACACTGACTTTACCATCGGAGGGTTTTTGGCCGGTCCACCACGATCACCCCTGATATTTTGTTCATCTCTTCACGTTTTTAATCAGACTATCTTTTCGCCAACGACATCCGAAGCATCCAACCTACTGATTTTGTTGTACATCATCAGTTGGCGCCGTCTGTGGGAAACGTAAGTTTGTACTCAATAATTACTTTCTGCCGACAAAAGGCTGTATGGTTCGGACAAGATCAAGGGCTACCAGCCTAGGCCACCAAGAAAGTAGGGATGCCTCCAGCAATCCTAACCGTGATCGACAGTCAGCGCCAGTCGCTCAGCAACCTGCCATCCAACACATACAATCCATGGCAGCCGCCATGGCAGAGTTAACCTATCAGAACCAGGAGTTGACTAGGGAAATTCACTTGCGGAGGCAGCGTCAAGAGAGGTTCGAGGAAGGACAAGCCCAGAGTCAAGAGATTAGGGAAAACGCCGACCCCGAAGGCTAATCGAGAGGTACCATTTCACGAAGGGTGCCGCACTTGGAGAGGGAAATGGACCAAATGCGTAAAGCCATGGATGAAATGAGGGAGAACATGAGGAGGACGAATCCCGTGGAAGACTTGGTTCACTGAACGAACTCCCCTTTTTCAACTTCCATCAACGGCCATCTCCTGCCCGCCAAGTTCAAGATGCCTTCCTTAGACTCATACGATGGGACGCGTGATCCATGCGATCACATTGCAACCTTCAAAACTACAATGCATCTCTAGGGAGTTCCAGACGAGATCATGTGTAGGGCTTTCCCAACCACACTTAAAAGACCGGCATGAGTATGGTTCAGCAAAATACCTCCAAATTCTGTAAGTTCGTTTGAAGAGTTGAGTATACTGTTTGTCAACAATTTTATTGGAGGACAAAGGCATAAGCCTTCCTCGTCCAGTTTGTTAACAATTGAGCAAGGGGAAAATGAGAGCTTGCGGTCCTTCGTTACTCGTTTCAACAGAGAAGCCCTCACTGTGGACGAGATGGATGACAAGCTGCTGCTGGCGGCCTTCCATAACGGGCTCAATTCTGACTTGTTCATCCATAAGCTCTATGAGCAAGAGCCTCAGACTATGGCTGAGCTCGTCCATTCGGCCCAAAATTTCATGAATGCAGAAGATGCGATCATAGCCAAGAAGAGGAAGAGAGCCGAAAGAAGGGACGGAGACAACCCCCGTCACCTGGAACAGGCCCCTCGTCCAAAGAAGGCCCGCACTGGGGAGAAAAGGAATCAAGATAATAGAAGGCCAGTTTCATCTTCAAGAAGAGGTCAGCACTACACGTCTTTGATATTCCACTTGACCAAGTGCTCATGCAGATCAAGGACGATCCGTCCCTGAAATGGCCTAAAAAAATGAAGGGAGACCCCAACAAACGCAATAGGAATAAATATTGCCGTTTTCACAGAGACCATGGGCATGACACGGACGAGTGTTTCGATTTGAAGCAGCAGATAGAAAACCTCATCAGGCAGGGAAAACTGAGAAACTTCCTTGGACGAGATCAGAAAGATGAAAAGTTGAAGGGCAAGATGGAAGAAACGCCACGACCATCGCTGGGAGAAATAAGGGTGATCATAGGAGGAAGATCATTTTCCAAATATTTTGAGTTTGCAAAGTTAAGAGAGACACTGACTTTACCATCGGAGGGTTTTGGCCGGTCACCCCTAATATTTTGTTCATCTCTTCACGTTTTTAATCAGACTATCTTTTCGCCAACAACATCCGAAGCATCCAGCCTACTGATTTTGTTGTACATCATCGGTTGGCGCCGTCTGTGGATGTTACTGCCTTCAAACTGTTCAAGGTAGGTCTTCCAATGATAGAATATACGATGACGAACAGTCCACCACGAGGAAATCTATTTCTTTGGTTATCTGCTATGGATGTGCCCCTACCACTACAGGCAGCATAACTATCCCCATTAGTTGTACCTTCATTCCTCCAAACCCTACCAAGGGTGAGTTCACTGGGTGGAGTAAGTCTCGTCCGAGGTTCATTTGCTAGAAGGCGGGGTAATACAGGATGTCCGCCGAACTGCCGTTGTCAACTAGCACCCTTCTGGTCGTATAATCTGCGATAAGCAGGATAATAACGATGGCGTCGTCATGGGGGTGGTAAAGTCTCGCAGCATCCTTGTCTGTGAAGGTAATAGATTGTTCCTCAGCTTCCCTTGTCCTGAATGGTCGTCCTGAGAGTTGAACGTTCTGCACTACATTTAGGTATGTCTTTCGCGACCTAGAAGTTTGTCCTGTCAAGCTTCCTCCTATGATCACGGGGTGGGGCAAGTGCAAGGAGATCAGCTAGCAGCAAGAGAATACTACCTAGCTATGCTAAACATGGACGAGGCAGCTCAGACGATGAACATAGAGGAAAGAAGAGTTGTTGCAGAGCCTACCGAAATACTGGAAAACATTCTTTTGGACGAAGGTGATCCCAAAAAGTTTACTAGAATAGGAACAAGCATGAAGAATGAAACGAAGCAAGACCTCGTCCATTTTTTACAGAAGAGTGTTGATGTGTTTGCATGGAGTCATGAAGACATGCCGAGAATTGATCCAAGTGTCATCACACATCGATTGAATGAATGTCCATCTTACAAGCCCATCCGTCAGAAGAAAAGAGTTTTTGCTCCAGAACGGGATAAGGCTATTAAAGAAGAAGTCCAGAAGTTGAAGATAGCACGATTTATCCAGGAAGTCTATTACCCAGAGTGGCTAGCCAATGTAGTGATGGTCAAGAAGGCAAACGGCAAGTGGAGAATGTGTGTGGACTTCACTAATTTGAACAAAGCCTGCCCCAAGGACAGCTACCCCTTGCCACGCATCGATCAGTTGGTTGATTCAACGGCTAGCCATCAGCTGTTAAGCTTCATGGACGCTTTCTCAGGGTATAACCAAATAAAGATGGACGAGGCAGACCAGGAAAAGACGTCCTTCATAACGAGCCAGGGGTTGTTTTGTTATAAGGTGATGCCCTTCGGTTTAAAGAACGCAGGGGCAACTTATTAAAGGCTGGTCAATTAGATGTTTCAGCTACAAATAGGACGAAATATGGAGGTTTATATAGACGACATGCTAGTGAAGAGTTTGGATGAGAAAAATCACTTGGACGATCTCCAAGAAACCTTTGACACTCTTAAGCGGTACAATATGAAGTTAAATCCTAGCAAGTGTGCTTTCGGCGTTTCTTCAGGAAAATTCCTTGGATTCATGATTTCATACAGGGGCATTGAAGCAAACCCTGATAAAATTCAGGCGATCATTGACATGAAACCCCCAGGAAATATCAAAGAAGTCTAATCACTCACTGGACGAGTTGCCGCACTCAACAGGTTTGTCTCTAAAGCAACTGACAAGTGTTTGCCGTTTTTCGAGGTTCTTAAAAAAGCCTTCGAGTGGACGGACGAATGTCAAAGGGCTTTCCAAGACCTGAAAAGCTACCTGACCACAGCCCCGCTGCTAAGCCCATTCGTACCTGGTGAAGAACTATACTTATACTTGGCGGTGTCCCCACATGCAGTAAGCTCGGCATTGATCAGAGAAGAAGGAAGGCTACAGAAGCCAGTCTACTATACAAGCCGAGCTCTGAGAGGTGCAGAAGGACGATATCCTATGATGGAAAAATTAGCCTTTGCTTTGATTACAGTCTCGAGGAAGTTGAGACACTATTTTCAAGCCCATGTTACTAACGTCTTGACAGACCATCCGCTGAAAAAGGAAATGAACAGGTTAGAAGCTGCAGGAAGACTAGTCCAATGGGCTATTGAACTTGGGGAATTTGATATCAAGTATTTGCCGAGGAGCGCGATAAAAGCATAGGTGTTGGCAGATTTTATTACGGAATTCACTCCCAACGATGAAGGTTTAAACGAGCTGGGTGGCGCTCGAAGATGGATCGTTCATGTAGATGGGTCCTCCACGTTACATGTAGGGGGGATAGGAGTTATTTTGAAATCCCCAGAAGAAGATAAGTTGGAGTATAAAGTTCGCCTGCAGTATGCAACAACCAACAATGAAGTGGAATATGAAGCCCTCCTGAAGGGGCTAGAGTTGGCAAAGTCTTTGGGAGCAGAGTCAATACTCGTCCATGGAGATTCCCAGCTAGTCATAGGCCAAGTGAATAGGACGTATTAAGTCAAAGAAGAATGCATGAAGAAATATCTCTATAAAGTGAGACGCCTTGTGAAGAAATTCAAAGAAGCCAGTTGCATTCAAATCCCAAGGGAAGAGAACGTGAAAGCAGATGTTTTGGCAAAAGAGGCCTCGACAGGTGGCGCTTTGAACAACTTTGACGAAATTCAATACATGCCAAGCATAGATCTACCAGAAATACAGCAAATAGAAGGTGAAGACAATTGGATGACACCGATATTGGCTTATCTAAAAGATGGAAGGTTACCGGAGGAGAAGGACGAGGCCAAGAAACTAAGAATCAGGTCGGCCAGGTACGTCCTCATAAATGATGTGTTGTACAAAAGGGGTTTCTCCCAACCGTATCTGAGGTGCTTAGCTCCGGACGAAGCAAACTATGTATTAAGGGAAGTTCACGAGGGAGCATGTGGAAACCACTCGAGGGCAAGAGCACTGGTACATAAAATCGTCCGTGCAGGATACTACTGGCCCACCATTCAAGCAGACGCCAAAACTTATGTCAAAGTATGTGACCAATGTCAGCGATTCAGCAATATCCCCAAACAACCCGCAGAGCACCTCACTCCTATGATGGCCCCTTGGCCCTTTGCACAATGGGGATTAGACATTTTGGGTCCTTTTCCATTCGGAACCAGACAGATGAAGTTTTTAGTGGTAGGTATTGACTACTTTACTTAGTGGATAGAAGCAGAACCACTAGCGAAGATTACACAGCAAAATGTTAAGAATTTCGTCTGGAAGAACATTTTATGCCGGTTTGGGGTATCCAGGGTGTCAGTATCAGACAATGGACAGCAATTTGACAACGTGCTATTTAGAGACTTCTACGAACACTTCGGTATTCAGAATCATTATTCCTTCCCCTCCCACCCACAAGCAAATGGCCAAGCAGAAGTAGCAAACCGATCCTTGTTGAAAATCATCAAGACTCGGCTTGACGAGGCAAAGGGTGTATGGCCAGATGAACTACCAGGTGTTCTTTAGGCTTACAGGACGACGGCGAGGACCCTTACAGGAGAAACTCTTTTCAAACTGGCTTACGGCAGCGAAGCAGTCATACCTGCGGAGGTGCACATGGTCAGCCATAGAGTGATGAAGTATCAGGACGGAGAAAATGGTGACCAGCTTCGTCTTAACCTCGATCTCCTAGACGAGGTACGGATGAATGCAGAGCAGAGAACGGCGAGGTATAAAAACTTGATGGCCAAACACTATGATGCCATGGTCAAACCCAGGCGCTTTAACATAGGGGACCTCGTCCTAAAGAAAGTTTCCTTGGCCACCAAAAACCCTGCTCATGGAAAGCTGGGACCAAATTGGAAAGGACCTTACAGGGTTATTAACTGTAAAAGGCAAGGATCCTACTATTTGGAAGCTCTAGACGGACGGAAGCTGGAACACCCTTAGAACGTTGAACATTTGAGAAGGTACTATCAATAAAAACCAGGGGCGAGCGTCAGACGTCATGGATTTCCGAAGTAGTTTTCTAGTATATGCTTACTACTAATGTTTTAAATGTGTACTATTTATGAACTAATTCGTGTTTCGACATTTGTAATTTACTAAAAGCACTAGCTCTTAAGCATGTGCCAAGTCTATGGACGAATATTTACAATGTGGATTCCTAGTATATATGTGCTGTATTTCTAGTATATCTGCGTATGTATGAAAATAAATTAAAGATGAACAAAGTCCTTGGACGCAAGGATGTATCGTCCAAAAGCTTTCCTTACATAAGGATAAAGCAAAAATGAGGCACATTCTTCCAAACCAAGAGACGAATTGATGCCTCAATGTGTTAACCCAACCATGGACGAGGGATAACCCGACCCAACCATGGACGAGGAAATACACAATCTAGTGGATATCAACTAAGAGCCAAAATTTGGACGAGTAAAAAAAAGTTTACTTTTAAACTGGAAACTCATCCATAGGCAAACTCTCGTCCAATAAATAAGTGAGAAAGTGTTGATATCAATGATGACAACACCATTCATGGACGAGCCATATTGAGTTAAAAAAAAAAAAAATTTAACGAGCCAAAACGTTATTGAAATGCAAAATAAGTTCGTCCATACAATGAGTAAGTGAAAAGTAGTGCAAACATTCATTCATCAATAAGAAAAGTGGACAACCTGCGTCCAAAAAACCCTTAGTTGAAATAAACAAGCAAATTGTTTAAAGCCTCGTCCTAAAACCGTGGACAACGAAATTGTACTTACATTACATCCAAAAGTCTGAAACAACAGACCAAATAAAAACAAAAATACAGAAAAAAGCTAAGTACAAGTCTTCATTGGGGAGGATCAACACTAGGGTCGTCTTGAGCTTGCTGAGTGGTGGCATCATCCTCGATGTTAACGTCCTCCGAGCTCATCTGAAGAAGGGAGCTTAAAGCAGCATCACCGAGGTTGAGTTTGATAGAACTGAAGTCAAGGTTGGGGAAGTTCTTCATGGCGTCCATTCTGAAATCCTCAAACCCAGCTGCATAGTTTGTGTCCAAGGAATCAGTGTATTCCTTGGACGCCTTGAACTCTGCAACCGTGTCTCCCTTGACCTTATCAAGAAGAGCATTCAACTCATCATTCTTCTTTTGAAGATAATCAAGACGAGTGTCATTCTCTATGACATCAGTCTTTAGCTCCTCTACGTGGTTTTGTAGCTCCTTCACTTCGTCCTTGGCCTTAGCCGCCACTTCAGCCCACCTCTTGCTCTCGTCTTTGACCTCCTGTATTCTCCTCTTCAGCAGGATCCTCGTCTTGTCCAGTTTTGTTGCTTGTCTGGACGCGGCAATGAACTTAGACATTGCCTACACAAATGTGATTTTTAGACAAGGCATAATTAAGTACTGGTAAGACGAGACCAAAAATAAGGATGAGATAACAATTTTGCTTACCTTGAAAAGGTCATGAACACCAGAGTGCTCAAAATCCTTCAAGGACATGTTGTAGCAGGCCGCCACGTCCTGATCAGTCACAACCCTCTTAAACCTCTCCCAGGCTAAGTCTTCATCTCCAAGAAGGTTCAGATGGACTTGACTAGAGGGCTGGGGTGAGACAGGCACTTGGGCTGTGGACGGCATGTGCATGGATAGAGGATCAAAGAGCTCATCGTCAACGTCATGGACGGGAGTCTGCTGGACAGGAGGCACAGAGCCAGACTGGACGACCCTAGTCTTGGACGGCCCATGCTTGACCCTTTTCTCTCTGCGTCGACTGGGGAGTTTCCCCAAATCAATCCCCTTAGACAAAGCTTTTCTTTTGTCACCAACTGATGGACGAGATTGGGATTGAACCCCCTGCCCAACTACCTCGTCCACCACCTCCTTGCCTTTGTTTTGATTCATTGTGGCCATTCCTATAATAAAAAAAAAATGGATGATGATGATAAGCAAAAATAAAAAATATATATATACA
Source organism: Lithocarpus polystachyus (assembly GCA_033629205.1). Taxonomy (NCBI): domain Eukaryota; kingdom Viridiplantae; phylum Streptophyta; class Magnoliopsida; order Fagales; family Fagaceae; genus Lithocarpus; species Lithocarpus polystachyus. The sequence continues at coordinate 65,093,104 of CM066163.1, forward strand.
GTCAGTTATTCACAAAATAAAGATAATAAGACACACTTACGTCTACGAACAATACGCTCATGAGCAATGGCTTCAGCAGATGGCTCAGGACCCAAACCCCAAGTTGCTAGACGTCTTAAGCTCACCAAAAAATGGAACGTCCAGTCAGTGTACAGACGAGCCTTTTGAACTCGTTCAATATAGAACTTGCTCAGGTGAGGTCGTCTAACGCCTGTAAACAAAAAAAGAAGAGAAGAAAAAAGAGCGTTAGACGAGAACAATCAAATCAAATATATATAAACATATTTCAGGACGGATAACCTCAAACATACCTTCAGGACGAAGGTTCCCTAACTCTCCAGCGTAGGGACCAAATGGATCCCTACCAACTTCACTTGGTTTCCCAGCCCAGGGGCCAGAGACGAAGAAAAACTCCGTCTTCCAGTTCCTGTCTAAGGTAACCAAGGACTTGATCAATCTATAATCTGCCCCTCTAGCTGTGAATTGATGGAAGCCAAGGGATTGATTGATCTCAGAGGGCTTATAGCAGTAGAGGAACTCGTTCACAATTAGAGGACGATCTCCCCCAAAGACCTCCCTTCATAAGACTTGCATGGAGACAATCAGTCTCCATGCATTGGATTAAATTGGCAGATGGCCAAACCTAACCTAATAAGCAACTCCCTAGCAAAGGCATTGAGAGGCAACCTCAAACCCCCCAAGAGGTAAGCCTCATAAATGCCAACTCCAAAATGGGGTTGGCAACACCATTCCCCACGGACGGGTAACCTAGGGTTTAAATTATCAGGGATTTGATACCAAGCCTTCAAAGACTCTAACCTTTTGTTATCTGTCCTAGACAGGATATCTAAAGCACAACTATAGACGATCTCCTCGTCGTCCTGAGCTGTGGATGAGGGAGCACTGGTGCCTGCCCCCGACCCAGACTCAACCCTCGTCCTAAACTCTTATTGGAGAACCTCCAGAGGAACCCCAGGGACCCCAGACGTGTACTCGTCTGAGGTTTTACCACCACTACTACTACTGTTGCTACCACTACTACTATCACTCGACCCACTAAAGTTACTGGGTTCATGAAACTCGTCTATGACTTTTTCAACATTGTTACTAGACGAGGAAAGGATAATTTCAGTCATGTTTTGGAAACTTGAAACCTAAGGACAAGAGTGAGGAAAATACCTGGATCTAAATGATGACTATGGACGCGGGAAACTTCTAGACAAGGCGTTAAGACGAGGAATGTCAGGGAAGAAAATTTTCAGAAATGAAGGGGGTAGCTCAGGAATTCCACTATTTATAGGTGAAGACTTTAGTACCTGAAACGACACAACCAACCATGAGCTGACACGTGGCACACTCCTCGAAAAATGAGTCTATGTGAATCTTCAATACTGAGACCGTGACACGTGGCGAGTTTAAACGTGGACATAAACATACGCGTCCAAAGAACAACACCATGCCACATTTTCCTAGATGACCCACGGACAAGGGGTAACTGATAGTGTCCTAAAATGACCCATCTCTATAAGCTCGTCTGTAGGAGTCGTCCAAAGAAGGAGTAAAGATAACCCCCCAGGAGCCTCGTTCATGTTCGGGTCGTCCGTCCATAAAGACTCTTGGACGGCCTACAAGGACTTCAGACGAGGTTCACTACGCGCAGTCCCTGGACGAGATTTATACACATTCCAGAACACCTGTGCAACCAATGACAGCCATAAAACCGCCTCCAATGACAGTTACGGAGTGTACGACCAAATAAGATAACTTCCATAGCAGTTATGGAAGTTATTTCCGAACCTTCCGACACCCTCTAATGTAGGAGAAGTTACCAAGTAAAAACAACCGCTTACAGCATGCACTATATAAGCAATGATCGCCAATGAAAAGGTAGGAAGATCATTTTCCAAATATTTTGAGTTTGCAAAGTTAAGAGAGACACTGACTTTACCATCGGAGGGTTTTTGGCCAGTCCACCCTGGTCACCCCTGATATTTTGTTCATCTCTTCAGGTTTTTAATCAGACTATCTTTTCGCCAACGACATCCAAAGCATCCAGCCTACTGATTTTGTTGTACATCATCACTATACATTAATGAGTTTATTTGTGATGAAATATAAGTCGTTGGATTTTATAGAGATCAAAATATAAGAAAACATTATTTCAAAACAAAGCTTTGTACACATATTAATACATAAATGATAGATATTTTCATTTCAAATAAATAACCAATTGTGTGACTAAGTTGCATTATAACATAGGTACCTTGCAACATAGTTGTAAATGGAACGTTAACACAACCCATGTCCTGTATAGAGACAAAACTCATATTTAGATAGGCATAAATGCACTTTTAGTCCCTACATTTTGGCTTTTTTTCATTTTAGTCCCTACATTTTAATTTTACCACTTTTAGTCCCTAAATCAATTAACGCGTTCTATTTTAGTCCTTTCCGTTAACCTACCAACGGAGATTACTTAGGTGGCAAACTGATGTTGACGTGGCCAATTAAAAAATAATAAAAAATTTTAATTAGCATTTAAAAAATGCCATGTCAGCTTCTAAAGAAAAAAAATTATTAATCAATTTTAACGAAATTAAAAAAAAAAAGAAAAAACAAAATTAAAAACAATAAAATACAACAATTCAGATCTAATTCATTTAGAACTAGAACACACAAGAACACAACCACAGATTTAAACATCAACAACATAAAGCACAAACCCAGAACCAAACACAAACTCAAATTTATACATTAGCACAAGATCACAAACACAAAGAACACAATAACAAACATAAAAAACTGCACAAATTTCAAAGTCACGAAACGAATCGTATTTATATATATACACAAGAGAAGAACAAATTGATGAGAACAAACCAGACGAGCGAACTCGATCTTGATAAGGTGGCCATGGAGATCGGCGACTTGTAAGGTATCCTTGGCGGCCTTAGCGACTTCGATCTTGAAGAAGATAAAAGCGTAGCTGCGAGAAGAGTAGGAGGTGACGCTATTGAGCGCACTGTACTGGGCAAAGAGATCCATGAGATCTGAGTCCACAACGTCGCTGGCTAGGTTATCGACCCAGAGATTGTTCGATGGCGTCTCCGATTCGTCGGAGTCGCCGCCAATTCTTCCTGGCCTAGTGTTCATCATCGTCGATTTGTTGTTCGGAGGCGGCATTTGCGGATCGATTGGGAATTAGGGTTTCACCAGAGAGAGAGAGAGAGTGTGAGTGTGATTAGGATTGGAGAGAGAGAGAGAGAGAGAGAGAGAGAGAGAGAGAGAGAGAGAGAGATTTGATTTTGGGGAATGGTCTAGAGAGAAAAAAGAGAAGTGGATGAGAGTGAAAAGAGGGGCGGATGAGATTTGATTAGGTTTGGTGGTTTCGGGTTGCTGCTGTGTTTATTTTAAATTTCTGGGTTTGTTTTTTTTCATGTGGATTTTATTATTTTTCTGGGTTTGTTTTTTTCATGTGGATTTTATTATTTTTCTGGGTTTATGGGTTTGATTTGTTGGAGGATTTGTTGGAGGAAAGGGATTTTGAATGAATTTTTGCATGTTTAATTTTCTGGGCAACCTTCTTGTTCTTTCCTGAAGAACATGAAGAACATGTTAATTTGTTCTTCCGAAAATAATGAAAAAAAAAATTTAATTACTCTTTTTAATTGGTTTATCTTTGTTATTTTGTTCTTTGTGTTTGTGATCTTGCGTTAAGGTTTAAATTTGAGTTTGTGTTTTTTGTGTTTGGATCTGGGTTTGTGCTTTATGTTGTTGATGTTTAAATTTGTGATTGTGTTCTTGTGTGTTCTTGCTCTAAATGAATTAGATCTAAATTGATATATTTTATTATTTTTAAATTTCTTTTTTCTTTTTTTAATTTCGTTAAAATTGATTAATAATTTTTTTTATATTTAGAAGCTGACATGGCATTTTTTAAATGCTAATTAAAATTTTTTATTATTTTTTAATTGGCCACGTTAGCATCAGTTTGCCACCTAAGCAATTTCCGTTGGTGGACTAACGGAAAGGACTAAAATAGAACGCGTTAATTGATTTAGGGACTAAAAATGGTAAAATTAAAATGTAGGGACTAAAATGAAAAAAAGCCAAAATGTAGGGAGTAAAAGTGCATTTACGCCATTTAGACATTATGTCAATGACCAAAATTATGATTATTCATTATAAATATTCTAATTTTGTAAATCAAAGGATGCTTAGGGTCCGTTTGGATACCGCTGAAACTGAAAACTGAAAACTGAAAAACACTGTAGCAGAATAATTTTTAAATGTGTAAATAGTGTAGTGGGACCCATTTTTAATGAAAAAGTTGCTGAAAAGTGGTATTTTGTGGGTCCGTGAACAGTAAAAAAAAAAAGAGGAAAAGTCAAAAGTTGCAGCTACTGTTCATGAACAGTAGCCGCAAAGTACACAAACAGTAACTTATTGTGGCTGAAATGTGCGCGTCAGTGGGGGAAAAAAAAAAAAAACGGTAGCTGAAGACGCAAACGTGAACGCCAGAATCCTATCCAAACGTACACTTAATACCTAAGAATGATTTGTCCATGACATGTAAGATTGACCATATGCATTATCATTTGTAAATCCTAAATGAGAGTAGGGTTTTGGGGGTTGGTATATTGCTAGATTGTATGAGCCACCGAATGACACATTTGAATTTTCTTTAGTCACTTGTTGTTTTGCTTTTCCTATAAAATTTAACATTAGAAAAAAAAAATTGTAAATAAAAAGGTTTATTAAAAATAAAAATATGGCATATATTTAGTAAAAAAAAAAAGAAAGGAAATTCTTACATGAAGATGAGGCATCCTTGGACGATTTTGTCTTGCGCTTCTCAAAGTGGCCTTTAAGTCTATTGTTTCCTAAACCTTTTGATCTTACACATGGGGGATTTAACACTAACATGTGATTTGATAAGCCAAGCATTTCATCGGTTGTATTATGCTCTACAACTTCATTTTCTTCCAAATTTGCATTTGAACCCAACTTTAACTTTGATGACTCTCTTTCAATTTTTTTCATCAAGTTCCAATAGTATCTTTTAAAAAATGCTTTTAAGGCTATTATCCCCTTTTCTTTTAGATATGATTGTATTAGCTATACGTAACATGCTATTACACCATACTATCTCAGCCTCTATAGCATTGACACTTGAATGATTGTCTCGTTCATAAGCCATCATCCCTTTCTTAACCTCCTTTGTCCAACATTTCAAAATGTATTGGCTTGGAATTTTAGTCAAACTTTTTAAATTAAAGACCCGCAATACATGACAACAAAGAATTCAGAATTCCCAATAACCCAAATTTCTTACAAGAACAGGAAATGTTGCTATTGAAATGATCAAAATGGACAATGCGTGCTCTCACTATCTTCTTCTTTCACCTCAAAGACATCAATTTTATCTTGGCAATCAACATACTTCCACTCTATTGCAAGACTATTAAGGTATTCATTTTCAAATAATATGAATATCTTACATGTGTAAACTTGAGCTGCATGGCCCAAAATATCACTCTTCTTAACTGCTCTTTGTGGGGCACCTTGCTTACATAAAAATATTCATTAAACTTTGAAGAACGCATACTTTTCAATACACTTTCATATTTAATTACAAAGTTAGTGTCGGCTTATTGTTTTATCTGCTATATTAGTCAAAACATGGTTTGTGCTTTCACTTCTCGAGGAAGCTTTAAATTCAACTATGAAGCTATCCGTAGTGAATGCAGTGCTCCATTTATGTCGAATTTTGTACATTATATTAAGCTAGTAATGATCTTCAAGATTAAACTTCTACATCATTTTATCCCATGTGTTTTGAAATTCCAATTCTAAATCACAATATTTTTGGCAGTTGTTCCACAATGATTGAAACTCTGAATTAGCATTTAACTCACCAAAGTAGGAAGGTGCATTTTTTTGAAATATGCCACAAACATAGTTGATGATGTGTGTTCAAAAACACTTCCTTAATAGCATTTGACATGGCTTGATCTTGGTCAGTAAAAATTGCTATTAAAGATCGATTTCCTATTGAATTTAAGAATGACTTGAACAACCATTTGAAAGAAGTAGTGGTTTCATCCAAAAGGAATGCACATCCAAATATCACATTTTGCTAAACCTACAAGTATAGCACAAATCAAATTACATCTATTGGTGCGGTAAGTAATGTCAATTACCATAATATCTCCAAAACAATCATAATCAACCCTTGATCTCCCATATCTCCCAAAAAAAAAAAAATTATCATGCGATTTTCTTGATTTACTTGAACCGTGTAAAAAACCATGAGATCTTCTATCAACCTTTTCTTAAAATGATTCAATAGGTTTTGAGTATCTCTAGCACTTATCGTTGACATCTTTTTTGTGTTCACATGATTTTTTTATGATTATAACAATCTTTTTCAGTAAAGCCCACATCTTCACTCCCTCCAACTTATTCTATTAAATACAAATAAGTAATCTTTGTACTTATACTAACATTCACCATGGAATCAATTAAACCTACCTTAGGTTTTGAAATATGATGACTAGATCTTAGCAAATGTCTCTTTGATAGTAGTACAAGTTTATAATTATGTTCTAGATTAAATGCAGTAACCTTCAACACATTATTTTCAACTGTGGAACAAATAAATGCTTTACAGCAAGTTCTGACCTCCTGTTTCTTCCAATTTTTCTTTTCACAAGGATCTTCCCTTTTTAAAACATAGAAATTCATGTTGCCTTATGTTCGTTGTCCCATTAAAATATCTAGGTTTTCCTTTCCGTATACTAAAACCTATCCATAATGCATAATTGTTGTATATATTGTATGCTTCATTTGCATTATATGCCACCTTATCCAACAAATTGTTATCACTATTTTCTAGTCATTCAACAAACAAACAATCCTTTTCAATTCTTTCAATATCACTGGAATTACAAATAACTACAATAATTTTTATGGACAATATAAATGTTAGAAATAAAGTATTAAGAAATTTACAATACAATAATATTATGTGTGCAATTTTGATTGGGTTGGATTAAAATTATACCTGGTGTAACTTTAAACAATGTTACACTACTCAATATTTTTTAATTGAATATGAATATTGACAAATCCACCGTTAGATTACATTATCCTCACATATTCTCCATTCTTGCAAAATTTCAAGGTGATTAAAGAGTAATAGTTACGTCATCAATCAAATGTTAAAATTCAAGTTTTTGCAGTTTAAAATAATGTATAAAAGATGAATTTATGGATCAAATAATAAATAACATCTGATTGATATGAAAATTGGCATGCATGTTAAAAAACATATCGAACATGTAATTTAACGGTTGGATTTTTAAAATATTAATTTAAAAATAAATTATTGGGTGATGTAATATTGCTTAGAGTTACACTAGGTGTAACTTGAACCCAACCCATTTTGACTAGTTCTTAAAGGCCTATGGTATGCTTTATAACAAAGCTTCCCCACATATCTAAGCACAAATAGAATTATAAATTAGACATACTTACCATTAAAAAGATGAAGATATTATTTATTCCTACCATATTATATATATATATATATAGAGAGAGAGAGAGAGAGAGAGAGAGAGAGAGAGAGAGAGAGAGAGAGAGAGAGAGAGAGGGGTTGTACGTAAATTTAGTATATATGGTCATAGTTACTCTATGAGCAGAGTAATTGCATATTTGTTACAAAATGATTAAATGTCATAATAACCATACAAAATAAATAAATAAATAAACAAATAACAACAACAACATCATGTATCACAACACATATTTTATTTGGGAGCAAACATATCACAACCTCAATACATTTTTATATATTTTATTTGGGAGCAAACATATCACAACAAAGCATTAAATTTCTCACCAAAAGAAAAGGCATTAAATTCATACCTCATTAAATTTTATGTATTTTATTTGGGAGCAAACATATCACAACAAATCATAATACATTCTTTCAAAAAGTGAAACAAAGTACAATAAGACAAAATAAATTATACCTCTATTATTTTGAAAATTGGTTTCTTCTGTGTTTATGTGAACATGATTTTGTCTTTTTACACGAGAGCTTTTTACTTGATAAATCACTAAGAATTACTCACAGATAGTTGAGGCTAATTGTTGCTGATCGAGTTAGAACATTTAAATGATGTCAGCAATTTTATCTAACCTGTTTTGTTCTCATTGGCTGGGATTACAAGGTTCAGCTTAGTGGCCTTGTAGTCTCAGACTAGGTAAGAATTTTCTAACAGGGATAGCCCAGTACAGACTCAAAAGGACTCCTATAGAGCCTAAGCCCAATGGGCCCGAAAAAAATCCTTTGGTTAGTACTCGACCCAAAAGGTGTTTGAATTGAAACCATGTTTATGTTCCAACTTCCAAGACCTATCTTATCTCAAATGATCAACCTAGAAGACATACAAATCACATCTCGACAGGGACACTCAAATGAAAGTAACTCAATTCGAGCCTCAAGGGGATCATCCCAACATACAAATCGAGGAATCCCCTTAGCTTCATAATCAAACTCCTTTAGAATTTGAAATAAGTGTTAGCAAAAAGTCTCTTTATCCAACAAATCAACATTTATTATTCAAATGGTCATACCAACAACAACTCCCTTTGCAGACAAAGTACCCACACTATACATCATTAGGGCAAGCACCCTGGAAATTTGTTCTCTAAGTTGACCTAACGGCAATGAGGTATTGTTTGAGTTCCCCACTTCATGGGGAATTGTTCACCAACCTCGGCAAAGAAAAATCTATAAATGCCACCATAATTACATAAAAAAAATTAAAAGAAGGAAAAATAAAAAGAGATATGTTCATAGAGAAAAACAAATCACACATTTAGAGTGGCACTACACCAATGTCGTTTGATAGTGTGTTTCCTTCTTACAAGTCTTCCAATGCTGCTATTTGAATGATTGGCTCGTTGATTTTTCTTGCATCATTAGATTTAATTTTCAGAGTGCCTTTGTTCAGGCCCCAAGGTTGATCATAATCATATAAATTAGTTTGCTCAAATCTTACAAATTGGATTTCAGAGAACTTAATAATTCCACTAGGAAGCAGAAGCACTACTCGATCGGTATCTTTGGTGTAGTTCCTCCCACTAAGATTTTTACCCACCTCAATGAGCTGCAAGAACTAACTACTAAGACATTAGGGAGGAATCCGAAACTTTAAAAGAACAAGGTTCCTTCAAAAATATAAACCGCAAAGTTGTTCACTCTTGACAAAATTACAAGTCGTTCACTTTGAGAAAATTATTGGGAATTGTTTTTATTAGTTTTATAAACTACATGTCTTCACTTTAAGAAAAATATTACAAGGCATTTAATTTAGCTAAAAGCCTGACACTTCAAAGTGGGACTAAACGTCTTGTCTTTAACTTCAAATTTCCCTCTTAGTCCACACCAAAATTTATGGTCTTAAAATGATTCTAAGTTATGCAGATGCTAGAAAATTTAATCCAAGGCTTTGTTTTAGCCATGACAATAGAAGAATATTTAATGGAACAATAAGTTAATATTCTTTTGTACATTGTAAGCATATACCTTCATAGATGCCTGTAAAGATAAACATGTTTCCCATTGCTATCAAGAACAGATATGAATTATGTGTTTCTCTATAGAGAATTCAATCCCCATTCAATTTCCAACATTGAAGACCCATTGTGATTATGTAACCTTGGATTTAACTTCAGAATGCACAATTATGTACACACTACAAACACTGAATTTCCAACAATTTCACCTCAGCCTCAAACAAGACAAACTTTAAACCCAATCAGAAGCATAAAGTCATTACTATAGCAAAGCTCTGCATAGATTTACCACTACAATAACATGAAATAGGTGAAGGCCTGAAAACAAAACTCGCATTCTTTTTCTTCAAGGGCTCTAATAGGTAACTAAAAAAACCACAATTAGAGCCCTATACACACCATACATTGCATAACCTTAACCTATACATACCCCGTTTATGCAATAAAAAAAATTAAAAAAAAAAAAAAACAGCCATCAAACACTGCAATTCAAACTCCAATCTTCTTCCATGGGGTTCCAAAAGGTGATCAAAAAACACAATCAGAACCCAAATTCTTACCGTACCAATCCATATACTTACTGTATGATTAATAATGAGAAACAATACTATCATATTTATGTGTGTAGTAAGTGTGTGACTCAATGACCACCCAAAGAGAAACTTTTGGGCCTGAGGCCATAACCACTTAATGGGGCTGCTAGCCCATCTTTTGCTTCTCTCTCAAGGAATTCACCTTCTCAAGCCTCCAACCATCATGGAGCCTAGCTATGAAGCTATCAGCCTTGATGTTCACATCAGGGCTGGGACAGAACACGGACCCACCGACACTAACACCAGCACCATCACCAGCAACAACACCATCTCCACCGTCCATCACGCTGACTGAAGATGAACCATCAACGTCCTCTAACTCTGGAGACCCACATCGAGAGCTGTGAGCGCATCTTATCTTAACAAAATCCCGACGCACTACAAACCTCATATCCGGCATCTTGATCGGCGGCGGAGGCGGTGGCATCGGAATCAATGGACTCTGTGCCCCACTGTTCACACCCACACCCACATTCACACTCTCACTCTTATCCCAGTTGGTCACTCTCGTCGGCAATGGTGGCTTGCCGATCGTGGCCGAGCTTGGCCGCCGGTGAAGTTCGGGTGGAACCCGGGTTTTCTTTCTCGATGAGGTTGAAGTTGATGGTGGTGGTGGTGGAGGAGGAGGTGGTGGCGCAGAGACTGAGACTGAGTGAACTTTCTTGCTTTTGATTAACCCTTTCTTAAAAAAACTGTGAAATACAGAGGGTGGTGGAGGAGGTGGTGGCGGCGGCGGCGATGGTAGTGGCCTTGTAGAATAAGCTCGATCAGCTTCAGACGGAAGCGACTCGTCGTAGGGATCCTTTCTTTTCTTCTTATTCCTCTTCCGCTGCTTGTATATTGAAGCCAAAACCATTTTTATTTCCTTCTTCACATTGCTCTTTTTACGCCCACTCTTCACGTACCTCTGCTCCTCCGAACGAACTCTCGCCGGAGATGGGGGCGGTGGAGGCGCTGGTGGTGGAGTCCGAGGTATGTTTTTCTCTTTCTCTTTCACGTCGTTTTGTTTGGCTTTCTCTTTACGACCCACCGTTTCGTACGTACGTTTTGGTTGAGGAGGAGGTAGTGGTGGAGGTGGCGGTGGCGCTGGTGACTTTGGTGGCGCCGGTGACTTTGATGGTGCCGGAGAAGAACGAATTTCAAAGGTATCAACTGGGATTTCCTTAACTTCAACGTCCTCTTCTTCTTGTTCTTGTCCAAAGCTTCTGGGTCTAACTGGGTTATGGTTATAGTTATAGTTAAAGTTGTTGATTTCAAAGTCATCAAAGAACCGGAACCGGTGATCATCGGCGTCCCTTTCCCATGTTGAGTCTTGCTGCCTCAGATCTGGGTACGAGCTACTGCTTCGCTTCAAACGTGTCACACCGGTTGCCGGTGGCGGTGACCAAATCCGAGAAGGGTCAGGATCATCATAGTCAGAGATCTTTCTTTCTGAGTATTGAAACCATTGTTGTTGTTGTTGCTGTTGTTGTTGTTGTGAGGTCGGTTCTTCTTCGTGCGTTGTTTTGTTTGTATCGTTCGTTGATGTGTTTAATGAAACATTACTGGTCGATCCGTCGTCGTTTTTTCTAGCAAAGATTCCACAGAGAATGGCAATCATAACAAGGACTATATTGAAGGAATCCCAGCTTTTTTTCACGCTATAAGTGGGTCTGAGGATATGGAAAGTGAAGGAAAGCAATGGTGGGATTGTGATGAAAAGGAAAACTAAAAAAAGGATCGGCAAGAGAATGATGAGTAGTGGTGATGAGAGAAGTGGTGAAGAAGATGATGAGCGACGGCGAGGCATGGAAGTGTTTGGTGGTGGAGGTGGTGGTGACCAAAATGGTGGTGGGTCTGCGTTTATTTGCATTGTGATAGAAGCTAAAGCTTTTGAAATTGTGTATGTGTATGTGTGTGTTTTGCTTGTGGTGGAAGTGTTTTTGGGTTTGAGAAAGCTTTGGCTTTAGAAGACAGACAGAGATATTGTGTTGTATAAACGGATAAAGTAGCAGTATTTAAATGACATAATGAGAGTCTAAATTTTAAATAAATGAGAATTAGGTTGGTCACCCACTTTAAAAGTATATTTGTTGCACTTTTATTTATATTGTGGTGATAGGCTTTCATCTCATTAGTCTTCGCTTGGGTACGTACCCTATTGGTTAGGTATTGATAGTTAAAGGAACGGTAGTCTTTGGCCAGTAATTTTCCTGCACTACAATAATTAGCCTTGTTTTTTAGCTGTAGAAGCTGGCATATTGAAAACATATGGTACAATTAGATCTCTTTTTAAATGTGAAAAATTTTTGGTCTTTCCCACAACAATCATAGGATTTTTTTTTAACACCAGTGTTTAGACTACTAGGGTACTTCATTAATCTCTCCATTTTTTTTTTTTGTTCCAATCATTAATCTTAAGTAGTGTTTAGATCTTTTGCCCCAAATACATTATTTATACGTAAGAATTCCTTGAATTTAACTTGAATGTATCAGTTAGAAGTCTCATAACTCTCATTTTCTCTTAATAGTTAATACTTTTATCGTCATTATTTTTTCATTTTTGTTTCATCATCACAATAGGATGCTTTTTGCCCTAAAGAGGAGATTGGGCAAGAACAAAAACAAGATATGTTTGATCCCACCTCGTCCCATTATCATCCCTAGTTAGAGGACTTAAATCCAAGATTTGATAGATTTCAAGAGGTCTAAAATCTATTTGATAAACCTATTGAAAACTTTGGACATAATTTTTTTCTTGATGTTCCATTCAATCATAGAGAAACTAACACGTACAAAAGATGTCTTTATCCTTGCCAAAGATATGCAACCTATGTGTGCTAGCTAGGGTCTTGCACTATTGCTAGCCTTTTATCATACACTTCATTTAGGCATCCTTTTGCCATTAACATATTTTCAACATGTTCCATTATTGTGTCATGTATTTGGACTGTGACAGAGTGAGTGTGTTAGAAAGGCGAGAGTGGCAAGAAGCTATCATTAATGATAAAACCAAGAAGCAAAATAACATTTAAAATGCATACTCGAGCGTCAATTGTATAATGTTGCCAATAATGTGTGATGTATTGTCAAAATAAATAATGTAAGGATATATAAGAGCTATTACTAACAAACAATATTACAAAAACACTGACAAAAAACTGTACCCATTGCGTGATCTTCTAAATACGTCATTTTTGTCTAAAATTCTACGTTGTTGTCACGAAAACCTTGATTGCGTACACATCCACTCTTTCTTTTCATTTGGGGTCGTAGATATTTTCAAAGATGTTGTCGATGTTGCTTGTAGAAATTAGCAGAAACCAAGTACCTAATTTAGCAGAAACTGTTGTGTTGTGTTGTGTTGTGTGATGCTCTAAGCTACGGACACGTGTAGTTTATATGACAACAAGTACAGTACTCGAACTGAGACATTTTTTCCTGCTTAGAATTATTGGAGCGTGGCTGTAATGATTTGAAATTATAAGCTCTGCTTTACAACAGAACACAAAAAAACATGTCTTTACTATTTACAATAGTCGTGGCCCGTAGTCGCGTTGAGTCAAAAGATGCCTTTTGCTTTTACTATTTACGTTAGTCTATTGTTCCTTTTGAGCAATTTAGAAATTCTAATTTTACTTTAAAAATTAAAATCATTTTACGCAAATAATAAGTATAAGTATAGTTTTTTTTTTTTTTGGAGAACAAGTATAGCTGGTGTCATATTAATAAAGTTATGCAATTGGTGATATATTGTAAGTTCTAGTTAACTCAATTAGTAAAATTTTTTCTCCTAAAAAATATTGGTAAAATCTTTGATACTTGAATAAGAGATTTGAAATTCAATGCCTGCCTACACCAAAGATCGATTTGTGTCTTAATAAAAAAATTGGTAAATTTTTATGTTGTCAAATAAAAAATGTAACTACACAAAATATCAATTGGCGTCTTAACCTGATAATAAAATAATTATCGTAAAGTAGATGTCACAATTAGATTAAAAACCTATCATATCTATAAAAATTTGTTATAAGATTTATGTAATAAAATTTGTAGTATATGTAACACCATTCATATTATAATTTCTCCTATCACTACTTTTTATAAGGACAAAATGCAAAAAGACATGCGATACCAGTTTTGTATTATTGCTAATTATAAAATAACTCTATGTTTGTGCACGTATTATTCTAAAAATAATTATTTTTATAAGTAAATTAGTCACATGCACATCATGTGATAATTATCTTTTAGTTACATTTAACAAAATTATGATGAAGGTTCAATTTGGAAAATTCATAAACCAATCTCAGTGGTCAATAATGCAAAATTGACAAAACATAATATTACTTTGCAACTAACCCAAACCCGAAGGTTCTTTTTGCATCTTGGCCAAATAATAACATTACTCCAATCATCATTTATTGGAGGATTTCAGTTTGCTCAACTAGTAAAGTCTTTAATGGTTGAATAAGAAATCTGTGGTTTAATCTCCACCTACACCAAAAACCAATTGGTATCTTGGCCTGATAATAAAGTACTATCATTAGGAGTATTATCATCAGGAGTATTATCATCAGGAGTAGACGTCATAGTTTGAAACTCTCTAAAAATGTTAGGATATATGTGGAACATGTTTAGAACATATGTCATTTAGAATTGGCTAATTCTTTGACAAAAAGCACTTTACTGTAATTAGGTAGATCTAGGATGCGTTTAATACTGCAAGAAACAAGAGTTCAAGTTCAAGTATTGAAACCAATGCAAATCTGTTCAAAAAACAAGTAAAAAAACATTGTATTTTAAAGCTCGATAGATAACTTGACAGATTGTATCTATCGAGATTTAAAATAAGATTTTAGCTCGATGCTCGACAGCTACTCGACAGATACCCTATTTATCGAGGATTATGAAAATACAGATTTCCAGATCTATTTTTCATGCATATCCAAGTTATGTGTTTAGGTTTTCTTTTATCACAACCCTAAACATATATAAAGATTATTTTAAGGGCCGTCTCAGTTGATGAAACTTGATGCAAAGGTTTTATTCAAGCATATTTTGATCGGAAACAATTTGCCCCAATTCATCTTTCTCTTGAAGAAGCTGCTGCGTTTGTACGCCGTAGGCTTTTGTGACCAAGGAGTTTATTGATCTTCATCGTGTGAATGAATTAAAGAATTTTACAGCTAACATCTTTCTCAAGTTGGTGTGTTAGTCACGTACTTGGAGCCGTGCATTAAAAGAAGGGAATGTCACTACATTACAAGTCCAATTGGATATTAGGGTAAGGGTTTAACTATAGGTTGGTATAAGGTATTGTAATTCCTTTACTTGTAACCGCTTGTTTTGATAATAGCGGATTATCAGGAGTGGCGACCTTAAATTCACCCGGTGGGATTTTGCCTCAGTGGTTTTCCCCATTTGTAAACAAATCATCCGTGTCAAATTTAATTTTCGTTGCATTTAGTTATTTGGTGATTTGTTTATGCTACCACACGTATTGCATGTAATTGAATTTAATTAATTCACTTGGCTTAATTAATTGGTTACTTTACCAAAAATGGGTCAATAAATTCTTAGCCTATAGAAAAATAAAAAATCATTTATTGACTTGGCATTCAAATTAAAAAACGAGTTGCCTTAATCAAGTTATAAAACTTTATTATCCTTGCCACTCTTTTGAGGGATGGGTCAACATAGTATATGACTCTTATTTTTGACATGCAAAAAATATATGATAAAATATAGTAAGAAGTGTGATAATATTGTGTTTATATTTATTCATAATAGAACAAGTAAACAAAAAAACTAAAAATTAAACATTGAATAGTATATAAATTCTTAAGTTTACATGGTCCAAAACTCCATTGAATCAAAACCTTCATGTCTTGATCTTGTGAAAAAAGAATCTAAGTGTTGAGCATAAAAGAACTTTTCCCCTCAAAAACACTAGTTAATCTATGTGACCCATGGGTTGACCCGACCCAACTCGCTATTTTAATTGGTCAAGTTCAAGCTGATTATCTTGTCAGATTCAACAAAAACTAAATAAATAAAAACCCTTTGAATTGTTTTTGCATGACTCCTTGTTATAAATATGATCAATTACCCACACAAAATAATTGTAATACTTAGGTGCCATTTATGTGAATCTTTAAACCGTCATTTAACAAAAAGGTTATGATATTAATTAAATTGCATTTAATATTTTATTAATGAACATTTTAACATAATCTTAAAAAAATGACAAAGTATTAATATATACTAGCTTCATTACACGCACTCTGCACGTGTGATAGGGCTTTTTTTTTTTTTTTTTTTTAGTTTAATATTGTAGGGGCAATGGGCCTTGAATCCTGTGGGAGCAATGGGTCTTGAACCTCTTATCCATTTACATAGCGCATCCCTAAACCCAAGCCGGGGACTAGGTCAAGTCCGAGGATGCTTCAGCTCGGCCTAGACGAGCCATGCTAGAGGTCGGAGAAGCCGAGAGTGAGCCTGATGATCCCGGGAACTTTGCCTAGGACAAACACGTCCTCGGGTAATTAAATTCTGGTAAAACTTGGAACTCTACCGATCAGAAAGGTACTCCAGAATACTACGTTGAACTGGGTGAATGTTGTGGAAGCACATACCAAGAAAAGATTCCAAAATATCAAGGAAGAAGGCTGCCAACCCCGCATTGAATGCTGCACAACTAACCCTCTGGCCGCATTAATGTGGAGAAGACATCTGAATAGTGACTTCCAGGTTTACAGCTCCTACGTAGAGGATTCTAGAGAAACTAGAAGGAACAGATGGCAAGGACAGGTGTCAACAGACAAATCATCATATCTGTACGTGGAGGGCCAAGAGAAAAAGGCGGGAAGTAATATAAAAGGGGGAAGAAAACCTAAGAGAAACGGGAGAAAAAATCGGCAACCATCACTGAACAATACTCATACAAAACAACAATCCTCAGAGACAAGCCAAGGACGATCCTTTAAGAAAAATCCTTGTATTTCCTTCCAGTCTGTAATCTTAGCCCATCTAATTTACAGCTGCTGAAGAGACAAGAAGGGGAAGCACAGAGTGGAAGCACAGTAATAATATTATGGAAGCAATATAAAGTAAATGTCAGTAATAATATTATTACTGTGCTTCCACTCTGTGCTTCCCCTTCTTGTCTCTTCAGCAGCTGTGCTCCCTTTTGGTATCAGAGCCATCCGTTCTTTTCTGGCCGGTGATAGTGTTGTTGTGCCTTTGTTGCTTGTCCGTGTCTGCCCGAAGCTTTGGTACTCCTTTGTTGTGTTCCCTTCTTACCGTCGTTGGCGCCACCCTAGACGTAAAGTGAATCCCCAGAACCGAACAGTAAGGCCCGTTTGAGCTAGGAGAGCGTGTAGGGCATGAGAGGTATAGGGTTGTTTAGGGTATGTGTTACGAAATGCAACGGTGTTAAGAAAAACATGATAATTGAGTGTTAAATCTAGGATAGTATGGATAAGTTGTGGAGATCCAACTCCTCTGTCAGCTCCAGGACGACTGGTTGTCCTCCTGATATTGTAAATGAAGAAGATCACACTGTTGAAGAAAATGAGATCCCAGATTTTAAAAACTGGAATATTCCAAAGATTTCCACTAAGTCCATCTATAAGCTTAGTTGGGCTGAAAATACTGCTTTTTCTGAATATAGAGTTAGAACTGTTGAACAAACATTTTCTATCTCTAGAACACATGAAAAATGTTGCTTGTTTTCCAGAAAAAATGTTAATGAATTTCTTGCTAAAAAACTCAGTTATTTGCATATTGGTCTTGTTCAAGTTGCTGTTAAACCACTCACAAGAAAAGGTATTAATGCTTCTATTCTGATGTGCTTAAGAGATGCTAGATTTAAAAGATTTAATGATAGCATTCTTGGTATGATCACTGCTTCTTTGTATGATGGTCCTGTTTATTTTGACTGTTATCCTGATATCACACTTGCTTTGGATGATGTTAATATTGTTAAAGCCCTGACATTAAATGTTTTGACATCTGGTTATGACATGGAAGAAGGTAGCAAGCCTTTTGCTCTTATTTACCGCATTTATTACAGACTTTTAGGTTCTCAATTGAATCCTCGTTCTGTTCATATAAGAGATCCTGCTGGTAAAACCATGTTAATTCAATGTTCAACTTCTGATGCTAAGATTCAAATCCCAAAAATGATTCAATGGGTAGATATCAATCTTCCCAAAGAATGGTTGTTGGAACGTGAATCTCCTCCTGCTAAACCTGTTTTTGATGAACTAAATCTTGCTAATATTCAACAATACCTTGATGGAACTGTTAAAATAAGTTTTCATGATGACAGACCCTTGAGGATCAACGAAGGAAGGCATTCCTTTGCTGGATCTGATAGTGTTTCAAGAAGTGCTTCAAGAAGAGATCTTGATCTCAATGAATATTTGAAAAAGAATTTTGAAAAACCTGATTTGAAGTTAAAAGGAGTTTCAAGTGGTAACTCCCAAGTTAGCACTGCTTTTTATTCCACTAAACCAGAAGCTTCCTCTCCATATAGCAGAACTGCTAATGAAGAAGAAGAAGAAGACACCAGATCTGTGTCTCCATCTGGTTTTGATTTTCAAACTGTTGATAACCCTGTTTTCCAAAATCAATTAAGAGTTTTGAAAGCTTTGAACGAAAGCTTTGAAATTGATATGGTTTCCTTGTTTAATGAATTTATTTCTGCTAAAAACAGAGATAAGAGAAAATATTACCAAAGTACTTTTGCTCAGTCTGAAAAGGATCGTGTCAAAAGAAAATGGAAAGAAAAAATGAACCAGTTGAAAAAACATATTTTGTTCTTTGATTTCCTTGAAAATTATTATGTTTCAAAAGATGAAGTTTCCCAAAAACATTTGAATGTGATAAAGAAATCAAGTTTTGTTAAGGAAGATAAAACTGTTGTTAGGTCTAGCCATCCGCCTCTTGAGACAGTTCTCGTAAACTGTAAAGGGACTGATGTGAGGGCCTCTCCATTCAAAATTGCTGATGCTAATACTCCTGTTTCTAGTATTATTGAACAAAACAATTTCACTAATGAATCTTTGCATGTTATTGGTCAACAGCTTGACCGCATTGAAGAGAAAATTGCTGAAAAATCTGTTGTTTCAAAACCTGAGAAACCTTTGATTGATTTGCCCAGTCAAAGAGAATTGAATTTCAAAAATTCCCAGGCAAAAACTCTTGAAATTATTGACAAAATGCTTTCTGATTTAAAGGTTAAAACTGAAGGTGCTTCCACAAGTGCTGCTCAAACTATTTCAAGAAATGAAAAAGAAAATGTTTTTGAAGAAAACACAGATTCTGATTCATTGTCTTCTGTTTCAGCTAAAAAGATTTTTGATGATGATTTACCAGAAATTAAAAGATTTGTTGGAAAACCCATTCCTGTGTCTTTTACAAAAAACTGGTATTCAAAACCTACTCCTCCTGATATGCAATTTGAAGAAAGATCTTTTCAAACTCAGTTTTCTGTTTCTGCTGATAAACTTTATGAATGGAATATTGATGGTTTGTCTGAACAAGAAATAATTAATAAAATGGCTCACATGTCCATAGGTTGGAACTGCTTACTTGAATAATCATAATTATAGTCACTCTGAAATTGTTGAACTGCTTGTTACTGGTTTTTCTGGTGCTCTTCGTGGATGGTGGGATTCATATCTCACAGAAGAATCCAGAGATTCTATTAAATCTGCTGTTAAAAAGAATGATGAAGGTTTCCCTATTTTTGATGAAAATCAAAATCGTGGTATTCCTGATGGTGTTAATACTTTGATCTATACTATTCTCAAACATTTTGTTGGTACTCCATCCAATGTTTCATCTCGTATTTCTGATTATCTAAACAATTTGAGATGTCCTACTATGTCTGATTACAGATGGTATGAAGGTGTTTTCCTTTCCAGAGTCATGCTCCGGAAAGATTGTTACAAGCCTTATTGGAAAGAAAAGTTTATTGACGGTCTGCCTCCTATCTTTGCTCATAAGGTAAAACAAGACTTAATTGGTAAAAATGATTCCATTGATTATGATAGTTTAACTTATGATGATATTTTAAGCACTATTAAAAGACTTGGTATTAACATGTGTAATGATGAAAAATTGTTAAAATACCAATTAAAGAATAAGAGAAAAGCTAAATATGAAATGGGTAATTTCTGTAAACAATATGGTTTGCCCCCTATTGCTCCCTCCAGGCAAAAAGGGAAAAAACATGATAAAAGTCACAAAAATTATAACCATAAAAAATATAAAAGATACAGAACAAACTCTGTTAAACCTAATGATTTTTATGCTAAAAAGAAAAATGTTTCTAAAAAATTTGACAAACAGAATCCTGGTAAAGGTAAATGTTTCAACTGTGGAAAACCTGGTCATTTCAGTAAAGACTGTAAGCAAAAACCTGGTAAGCTGAAAAATAAGTTCAACATGTTAAACATTGATGATAATGATCAAGAAGAACTATTCCGAATCCTTGAATCAAACGTCTCGTCTGATTCTTTGGAAGACGATTTTTCTTCTTCGTCTGATTCTTGTTACCAATCTGATGATGGTTCCTCTGGTTCACCTAATGTTAAACTTGGTTGTAGAGATTCATGTTGCAATGTTATTAAAACTGTTAATGTTCTCACCAAAAGTGAAGAAAATGAAAGCTTGTTAATCCAATTGATAAGTCAGATTCAAAATCCTGAATTGCAAAAAGAATATCTTGATAAGTTTAAGAAAAATTTGACAAGAAATGAAAATGATAAAAAATTGAAACCAACAATAAGCTTTGAAGAAACCTTGGAAAGATTCAACAAAGCAAAATCAAAAGTGATAACTGTTAATGAACTCCAACGTGAGATCAACATTGTTAAACAAGAAATAATTGAATTAAAAAATGAATTTAAAAACATTAAAAGTGATAACAATGATCTTAAACAAGAATTGCTTCTGTTAAGAATTGATAAAAATCTGGATAAGCATCAATCCGATAATGAACAAAATGAGCTCAAAGATGGAGATGAATCCAGTCAACAGGCTCTTCTTTCTGGTAAAGGTATTGCTGATGTTCTTACTGATTCCCAGCTTAATCTTGTTAATAAATTGCTTCCTCCAAAATGGTTTACAAAAGTTAAAATTGTTGTTTCTCACGATTATCATTTCAATGTTATTGCTATGATTGATTCTGGTGCGGATATGAACTGTATCCAAGAAGGATTAATTCCTTCAAAATATTTTGAAAAGTCAACTGAAAGATTGGTTTCTGCTAATGGTTCTCAAATGAAGATCAAATATGAATTGAATAATGCTCATGTTTGCCATGATAATGTTTGTTTCAAGATTCCTTCTGTTCTTGTTAAAAACATGACTGATAAAGTGATACTTGGTCTCCCTTTTATTAATGCTTTGTATCCCTTTCTTGTTGAACATGATGGAATTACTACTAATCCTTTTGGACAGAAAGTAAAGTTCAAGTTTGCTTCAAAATATGAAATTGATACTGATAATGCTTTAACTTTGATTCATAAAACTAATCATCTCAACTTCCTTGAGCAAGAAGTTAGATGCAAGACAATTGTTGAACAACTCTCTGGTAAGCTGATGCATTCACTGTATTCTGACAATTTTCAGAATACTCTGATTACTGACAATTACTCTTTCTTGCCTTTCAAAGAAATGCTAATAAATTTTACTAAAACTTTCACAAATGTTCTTGTCATAATTTGTTCAATTGATGTTACCATCTATTCTAATGATCTCGATCTTTCTTGGCAGGAAAAAGCCTGTGTTAATATAAAAACCACTAATAAGTGGGTTAAAGATACTTATACCACTAATCAGTGGAATCTCATGACTTCTTCGGCAGAGAGGAAGGACAAGGGGAAAGCACCAGCACAGGGCTATCCTCAAGACAAAAGGCTCCCAGCGGGACAACCTTTTGTAATGCATGAAGGCATATCTTCTAGGGTAAAACCTAGCAGATCAACATCCCTTTAGGAATTTGTCCCGGCAGAGGTGACATATTCCAGTGGTGATATGATTATTGCTTTACAAGAAGTTTTGTCTAGAACTTTGCAGTTTCACAACGGAGTTTATAGTGAACTACCAAACTCTGTTAAATTTATTCTTGATAACCTTCAAGCTGCTTTTGTTCAAAAACACAAAAACCTCTTCAAGAAAACCCTCCAGGCACTTGAAATCCATCTTGTTAACCTTACTGCTCAAAATGAAGTTTATGCTGACCATTATGCCAATCTTGTTTCAGAAAATGAGGCCCTCAAAAGCCACCTTCTTGATTACCCAAATGTTACACATGAACCCTACACTAGTCAACTCTTTGGCAAAGAGGAAATCCATTCAATGGATAAAACGACTATGATGGGCACTGATTATGCTAGATTAAGTCTTAAGACTCAATCTTTATTAAGAAGTGTTGTTGCCAACTTGCCAACTGAAATACAATATAGTATTTTGGAAAGCAAGGCTATGTTTGGGTCTTTTGACCTATGGTACAAATATTTCAAGAAACTTGTTACAGCTACTATTCCTGATCTTGATGAATTAGATGATGGTGATAATGTCTTTATCCAGCTAGACTGGGAAGAGCACTTTGGGAGCAGTCTCAGAGTGTATGAGAAGAAGCATCCGTTTTCAGGTCTCTTGATCAATTATGAAGATGGAGAGGATGAGGATGACAGGGACCCAGATTGGTTGTCCCAGATGTTTGAATATGGCTTTATCAGATTCATTAAGCTAACGAGCCATAACCAGATTAGCCAGTTGCCGCAGATTATTCAAAATGCTGTTTCACAGATCAATAGTCCTAATGTTTCTATCAGATGCTGGAGCACCCTGCCAAAATGGGAAAAAGATAATTGGATGAATGTTCAGCCTTCTAGGCACCTTGTTCTTATTAATGGGTACACTCATCAAGGGCAATGGTTTGAAGGAGATTCCCGCCTATCCTTCAGAGATCCTTACGCTCTTACTGAATGTTGGAGAAATTATTTCAATAATCAAATCCTGGAAGTCACTCATGACCTATGGAAAGATTACCATTTCATAGGAAGCACAGACAGGATTTCTGTTTTTGGTCGACGACCCTATGACACTGCTATCCGTAATTTAAGGAGAATTGGACATACAGATCCCAGGGAATTTCTTACAAGTGAAAACCCAAGGTATGAACCAATTTTATATTGCGGACTTTGCAACCAGTATGCTACCTACCATGAGCATGGTTGCGATAATGATTCCCCATGGGATCCTTATGATGGTTATCCCTCAGATGCACCTGATACCGACTAATGATTCTTGGTTACTATCTGATACCGACTAATGACTCTTGATTGTTGTTTAAGCCCCTGTTCTCTGGTTAATGATTCTTGATTACTATCATTATTGTTCAAGCCCCTGTTTTCTTTTAAGAAGCTGCCAATGGTTCAGATAATGAAAGGCAACTATAGTTTGTTTGAATCCTTGAAAGATTGGTTCTGGTTCCCCTGTTTGTCTGGCCTGCACAAATGGCCAAAATGCTGTGATACTCTTCCGACAAATGCACTGCATGTTTCACTGTTTCCCACATGATATTCTCTTGATTATTGAGCCACCTGTTTTCCACATGATTCCCTTATTTGTTTGGTCTTCACAACGGCCAAAATGTTAAAGCTGATTTGATTCTCTTGTTTGTCTGGCCCGCACAACGGCCAAAAATGCTACATGTTTCCCACGCTTGATGTTACTTTCTACAAAGTTGAGATTCCTCATAATTTCTCTGCAAAGTTGAGATTCCTTATGATTTTATCCACATAAACTGATAAATTTGGTCAGCTCATGCTCCTACGAATTCTGCTGCAACAAATGAGAAAAATGTGAAATTACTGTTCATGGTACTATTCACGTACTGTTCACTGTTCACTGTTCACTGTTACTGTTCACTGTTCACTATTCATGGTTACTGTTCATTCCAAAAATTTTTGCCTATTTAAGGGGGGCTGTCCCTTATGTTGGAAATAGAACCCTTTAGAGTGAGCTTCAGAGAGAATTCCTCACCTTAGGACTCCTTTCTCCTCTCTAGGATTCCCACTATTTCCCTACTACTACTTTGTTTACAAAGCTTGTAACTAGAACTAGTCCCCAAGCCTTGTACTGTTAAACTGTTGTTGTAAACCAGTGACTACTACTGCTGTAAGTGTTGTAATATTTTCAGTAATAACTACTTTCAGCTTGTATTTATTATATTTCAACTGTTTATTACTTTGATTGGCTGGTTCTACCGCCTCCTAACTGCTTTACTACATTGCTATATTATATTGCTTGGCTGGTTCTACCGCCTTATAATTATTTTGCTATATTTGATATACTACTTGGCTGGTTCTACCGCCTTATTATTGCTCTCAATTATCTTGTTTATCTTAACTGCTACCGCCATCTTGGACGGTTCTACTTTGCTTTCACATATTGCTTTATTTTGCTGACATTTACTTTATATTGCTTCCATAATATTATTACTGTGCTTCCACTCTGTGCTTCCCCTTCTTGTCTCTTCAGCAGCTGTGCTCCCCCCTCCCTTTTGGTATCAGAGCCATCCGTTCTTTTCTGGCTGGTGATAGTGTTGTTGTGTCTTTGTCGCTTGTTCGTGTCTGCCCGCAGTAAAGCAAAATAATCTTGATATCAAATATAATCTGGTGATATTTTAAGCACTATTAAAAGACTTGGTATTAAATGTTGATTGAGGATAGCCCCAGGGCTATCTCACTTGGGCCCCCAAGTGAGATGGACTCAGGCCCAAGACAAAACCAGAATCCTTGCAATAAATTTGTAGAGAGTGGGTCAGAGAAACTGAGCTTAGAGTGGGATTAACAATGATCCAAATAAGGTAAGAGCGAATCAACAAAAATAGAAGGCTACTATTATATTATAAAGCTATCCTCGGGGATCCGAGGAGGAATGTATTACAGTTGTTTTGAATGTCTATAATTTGGTCTCTCTCTTTCTCTTTCAATTGCCTCCCTTTTTCTTCGCCTCCTGCTCTCTTTATAAACCAGTTCCTCTCACGTGCCAGTTAGGTCATTTTTCTTGATATTTGTCCCATCAGCCTTCCCTTAAAATCTTTACATGACAGCTGTAAAGGTTGGGAGTCATTGTTCCAGACATCCCTTCCTCATTAATACGGCCATAGGGTTAGCTGCAGGATAATAAATGCGATGGCAGCAGCTTTTTACATAATATCTCATTGTTTCCACTTGTCTTATTTGCTTACATATACCAGGAGAATCCCTTGAAATATCAGGATAAATGCTGGAGTGTTCATTTTGGCTGTCCCTCTGATCATCCGAAGAGGTAATACTCCTCGGACCACTCTTCTCCGCCATCGTACTGGTTATACCTTAACGAGGAGTTAAGCTATGCACCTTCCTCGTAATTTACTGTCCTCGGGTAGACGTGTCTCCTCGAACAAGCCCACGGTCCAGCATCTCGAATTGGGCCTTTGACCCCTACAATATATATAGGAACTTGGGGTAGGTTTCTTTTTTTTTTTCTTTTTTTTTATGAAACATAGGGGTAGTTTTGGTTGTGTACATGGGATAGTGGGAAGTTATATAAAACATGGTTTAGTTTTATAAACATGGGTAGGTTTTTTTTTTAATTTACGATTTTAACCTCATTTTTATGTTTTATGAATAAAGATAAGTTAATTAAATTATGGGTATTTTTGAAAAAAAAAAAACAATAACTAACTTTCTGAATCCTCTTACAATGTACTAACCTCATCACATGCACTTCGTGTGTGTAATAAGGGTCTTTTTTTTAGATAGTTTTTTTTTTAATAGGAACTTGGGGTAGTTTTTTTTTTTTAGAACATGGGGTAGTTTTTTTTTTATAGGAACATGGGGTAGTTTTGGTTGTGTAGATGGGATAGTGGAAACTTTTATAGAACATGGGGTAGTTTTATAAAAACGGGTAGGTTTTTTGTTTTTAATTGTTGTCAATTTACAGTTTTAACGTCATTTTTATATTTTAGGAATAAAGATAAGTAAATTAGATTAGGGATATTATTGGAAGTCAAAAAGACAATAACTAACTTTCTAAATCCTCTTAATATATAAATATATATTTATATTAAGTTTATTTAACCTTATAGATGATTTCTATCTCCTACCCAAAAAAATAATTAAGAAAACTTTGTTATTCTTTAAATGCATAAAACAAAATGTTATTCTTTAACACATATGTCTGTTGTTAGCAATACCCAATATTTATAGGAAATTCAACCACCGTTATCCCTTTCTCTTTGATCTTTCAACTACCGTTATCCTATTAATTAATTGTCGCAATCCTTGCCACAGTAGGAAAAAAACGTAGATGAGAGTGAAACTGCCATAAATGACTAAACCAAGAATTGATGTTGAAAGTTGCAGAAAAGCAACAATTTAATGCATCCTTATATGAATGAGAGCCCTCTGCACAATGTTATTTATTTTTTATTTTTTTTAGATGGGTAATTATTGAGAGAACCATAAATACATATTTCTTTCTCTCATATAATAACTGTAAGTTCCATTAATTAAACTTATAGTGGAATTCACAATTAATGTGAGAGGGAGAGTAACATTTATGATATTCCCGTAGTATTCAATAATTTTCTTTTTTAAACAGCTACAATATTCTGCTAAATTTGCTGCTCGAATCTTGTACTCTCTTAAATTTTCGATCAAGTACTTTGTACAAGACTCTAAGAGCATTCACATCTTGTATTTTTAGACTATTTTATTTTACCATCCTAAAAAGCTATTTTATCAATTATCCCATACTATTTTATTATATACCCAACATCCTAACTTTTATTTTTCTATTCTACTCATTAAAATAATATATTTACACATTAAAATATATAACAAAAATATAATCTCCTCTCAGAAAAACCCAGAAACTCATCATCAATCCATGCCGATTGCCACCACCACCACCAAACCCAGAAACCATAGCAAGAACAACCTCATGAAAATGACCACCTTGCCACCACCATGCCACCAGCCAGCAACCACCACCACGACCAAACTCACCACCAACAACAACCACAAGAAACAACCACCAAGAGAAAAAGAAACACAAAAAAATTGCCAAAAACCACCACCACTAATCGAGGAAATTGCCAAAAACTTGCCAAGAAACACCAAAAATTGCCAGAAACACGCTAAGATAAATAAACCACTTCAAACCCATGATTGAGGAAATCACTTCAAACCCACCACGCCGACTCACCGATCTCCACAAGCCACCAATCAGCAACCCCAAGCCACCGATCAAAAACCCAGCCGCCAATTTGAAACCCACGCTATCACTGCCGTGAGAAACGCCATCACTGATCAGCAAACGCCATCACCGCCACGCCTTCATCGGACCTTGCTTCAGCCAACAGCGAGTCAGAGAGTGAGAGAGGGTAGATAAGAAAACAAAAAGAGAGAGTTGAGAAAGAAAGACGACATCTCAGTCCTAGAGAAAGAGAAGACAAAGGAGAGAGACTAAAAGTGATTAAAAAATGTATACAATAGTGCTACAGTGCCATTCTACATGTAGAATGGCACTGTAGCAACATTGTAAATTTTTTTACTATTGTTCCCATTTGGCAGTTCGGATACTGAGCTCCTTTGGACCTAAAATGTCAAATTTTTCTTACATTTGGCATTTGCCAGCCTAGTGCAGATACTCTAATGTATATATATTCTTGGAATCGCAAGCAATTATGTTAGACAACCTTTTACAGAATTACTAGCCATTCTTTCCTAAATTGTCGGTTTTGAATTGTACAAGGGAACTTTAACAAGCACATAAAACACACTACTTTCGAATGGTGGCTTTTTCACTCTTATGTCATGCATGCCAACTAAACCAACCTTTTGTTGTGGAATAAAAATTTGGACAAAAGGGCTCATGCGTGTCAATATGTAGTCATTTAAAATCATGGCAATAGCACCAAACATTTATATTTAAAAAAAAAAAAAAAAGATTCAATTTGAAGCGTAGTGCTTCTATTATTTCATTTCTTGTCATGTACTTATTCCAAATTCAAAATCAATGGATACCCGTGGTTCCCAAGTTTACTTTCCAAATAATATATTTTTTCCTTTCCACTGCAATAGTAGTATTGTAGAGTGTAGTGATCAATTTATATATATGACTTTTAGGTTTGGACTCTTGGGGGGGCTTCGTGCAAGTTACGCGCATTGTAAACGCTTGGGGAATAAGAGTGGTTTAGGGTATGATTGAAAGGTGAAGTAGGGACAAACATTGGGACAATATTGTTTCGTTGAGGAAACATATTGAGTAAAGACTAAAGAGACAGGTTGGGAAAGGACAGCCATTGGCCTTCAAGTGACCTCTAATCCTCTCCAACAGGCAACAGCTAGCGTCCCGTGGACAGCCTGTTCTTCCTCTTTTTTACTCTCACGTGATAATGGAAGTTTCCATTGCAATCACACTCCATGTCCTTGACCTTTTCTAATATGTCTACTTAGAAAATAAGAGATTTGAACCCTAAAGTCATTTGATGTTTTTAGTTAGAAAATACCATAAAATTTCAATTGAACTATATATATTGTGAGGGGTTGGTTTGTTCGCAAGGTTCACGGAGCTTCGGCCTGTAAAGTAACAGTAAGGAGAAGGTTAAGCCTGACCCAAAAAACTATAATACAGGCTAGATAAACGTGATAGGGAAGAAAACCCTAGGCCCAATTAAGGACTACAGATTCTTGCACAATGACTGCTTTTATGGCGGTCTAATGACTAGCCGATGAAGTAATGACCGAAGCATTTTGATGACATATATAGAATATCCAAGGATGAGCCACTGCATGATGGAAATTTGTCCAACGAACCAAAGGAGATAGCACCTGAATTCAGCAACAGGTACCTTTGCATTAAATGGATGTTCCAACCTAACAAAGCTGTATATATTACTTAGGCTGTGTTTGGTTCAATGTAAATCGAATTCCGAGTGTAAAATGAATGCAGGGGAAAATGAATTCCCATAAGAAAATTAAAATCTGGACGTTTGGTTCTACAATAGAAAATAGTCCGGAAAACGATTTCCAGTGTTTGATAACATTCTGAAAATGCTATTTTCCTACAAATTTTTCACATTTTCTCAATTATTTTCTCAACTTCCAAACAAATTTTATATCAAAAAATCCACCACCCACACACCAGCACGCACAAAAAATCCACACTATCCACACAAAACCCACCACCACCACACTTCACAAAAACTACCAAAACACCACCACCCACACCACCACAACGGCACAACAACAACAACAACAACAACAACAACAACAACAACAAAACAGAGATCAAAGAAAATGAAAATTAGACACAAATATAAGTAGGAGGCATGGTTCGGGTCAGAGAGAAAAAGTGAGATGAGAGAGAGTGCTGTGAGTGAGAGTGGAAGAGAGGGTGTGCTTCTTAAGTGAAGGCACTAGATCGGTGACATGCAGTGTCCGATCCGGCCTTGGTTGGTTGGAGGGAAAGAGAGAGAAAGCAGATCGGCGAGTGGCGGACGACGAGATCGAGAGGAGACAATTTGACCCAGAGGACGGTGGCGACGATATTGAGTTGAGATGATCTGACCCAGAGGAGGACGGGCTTCAGGCGGCGGCGAAAATCTGACCAAGTTCAATCTCTCGCTCTCTATCTTTCTCGCTTTCTCTCTCTCTTCGGGTGTGTTAGCTTTCTCCCGTCCTTCTGCTTTGGCTTGGCGTGAGTGAGCTCAGAGAGTGATTAGTAATTTTTTGAGGAGAGTGGAAATGATTTGAAGGTAAAATAAGTGTGTAAAATGATTTACGGTGTGCGTTGGGTATTTTACGGTCAAACTGAAATATATTTTCAGTTTGACCATAATTTCCTGTGTTACCAAACACCAGCAACAGTGTAAAACAATTTCAGGAATTCAATTACACCCGAATCAAACGCAGCCTTAATGACTAGTTTGAATAGTGTTACACATCTAATAATCCACCCATTTTCCTAAAAATTGAAGGAGATTTTTGATGGGACAAGTATCTATTGATTTTCACCACTGGAATTCATAACTAAAGTAAGGGGCAGCTAGTATAAATAGAACCCCTTCCTAATTGAGGGGGGGATGGAGAGTAAAAGAGAAAAGAGCTGCCTAAAAGAGATATTGTGTTCATTTATTTGTTGATGCTCATTTTGGGAAGCCCAGTAGAAAGAAGAAACCCAACAACATGGGCAGAAATGAGTTAGTAATTGGATAGAAAAGCCATTAAGCCTAAGCAATAGGAATAATGGATCATAAGACCATAAAATAAACAAATGGGCCTTGAGGAAGCAAACGGGCCTAGAGGAGCCCAGAAAGAGAGAAATAACAAACCCATGTGTTAGGACATATGTAATTCACTTGTTAGGAACATTTACATATGTCACTACTTTATGTTATTGGCTAATCCTTTAACAAAACGCACTTTTCTTGTATTTGGGTAGATCTAAGATGTGTTTAATACTTCAAGAAACCGTGTTTCAAGATCAAGTGTTAAAACCATGCAAGTCTGTCTAAGATTCAAGTCTGAAAAGTGCCTGTCATTAAAGCACGACAGCTAACCATCTATCGAG
This sequence comes from Lithocarpus polystachyus, assembly GCA_033629205.1. Classification (NCBI taxonomy): domain Eukaryota; kingdom Viridiplantae; phylum Streptophyta; class Magnoliopsida; order Fagales; family Fagaceae; genus Lithocarpus; species Lithocarpus polystachyus. The sequence continues at coordinate 65,123,913 of CM066163.1, forward strand.
CTTGAAGAGCTGTTCCAGCCCCGTGGCTCGACAACTATCTTGACAGATAGGCATCTGTCGAGGTTTATGAAAAATAGCATTTCAAATCTGTTTTGACTCCAATCCGTGATTGTATGTTTGGGTTTTCTTTTCTCACAACCCTAAACATATATAAGGATTATTTTAAGGGTCGTATCAGGTTGCACAGCCAAGAGAAAAATTGCACAAGAGCCTGATTCCTCAAGTGTGACTAGAAACCCAGTTTGCCCTAGTTCTTGAAGAAGCTACTGTGTTTGTACACCATAGGGTTTTGTGACCAAGCAACTTCATGATCTTCATGTGTTGAAGAACAGAAGAACTTTGCAGCTAACATCTCTCTCTAGTTGGTGATTGAAGTCGCGTACTGGGATCCGCGCAATTGGTTAGTCACGTACTTAGAGCCGTGCATTGAAAAGAAGAGATTGTTACTACAGAAGAAGTCCAATTAGGTATTGGGGTAAAGGTTCAATTGTAGGTTGGTATAAGGTACTGGGATTCCTTTACTTGTAACCGCTTGTTGTGATAATAGTGGATTCTTGGGAGTGGTGACCTTAAAATCACCTGGTAGGGTTTTTGCCGTGTTGGTTTTCTCCATTCGTAAACAAATCACAATGTCATTTATTTTCTACTGCATACTTAGTTTAATTGGTGATTTGTTTGTGCTACCACGCGTTTGCATGTTAATCTGATTAATTAATTCACTTGGCAAATTAATCAATTAATTCATCAAAAGGGGTCAATATATTTTGGTTTATCAAGTGGTATTAAAGTAGGCACACTCTGATTAGGTTTACTCTTTATGTGTGATCCATTGACTCCTATTTGTCATGGATAGAGGATAATCTCTTATCATACCTCCTTTATTTGATGGCACTAATTATGCATACTAGAAAGTACACATGAGAGCTTTCTTACAGTCTTTAGATGAAAAGGTCTGGCAAGCTGTAGAAATTGGCTGGACTAAGCCAAAAGAAGCGTCGGCCGATTGGGATGATACTAAGATCAAGGCGGCAAACTTCAATAGCAGAGCATTGAATGCCTTATTCAGTGCAGTCACCAATGAAGAGTTCAAGAATATATCCTCTACTGAAACTGCCAAGGAAGCATGGACCATCCTCCAGACAACCTATGTGGGAACCAAGGCTGTCAAGGATTCAAAACTGCAGAGGCTCACTACAAGCTTTAAAGAAATCAAAATTGAGGAGGATGAGTCGTTTGATGAGTTCTATGCCAAGCTTAAGGACATAGTGAATTCAGCTTTTAATCTTGGGGAGACCATTCTTGAACCTAGGATTGTGAAAAAGGTGCTCAAATCTCTGCCCGAGAGATTCTATGCTAAGATCACTGCCATTGAGGAATCAAAGGATATTAACAAAATACCTTTGACAGAGTTGGTTGACAATTTACAGACCTATGAGTTGGGTTTGACTAGGATCAGAAAGTCGAGCAAGAGCAAGAGCAAGAGCATGGCACTGAAGACCAAGAGCAGTGATACTGATGAGGCTTCAGACGATAAGGACTCTAAGATGAAGTCCTACATTACCCAACAGTTTAAGAAGTTCATGAAAAATGCTAATGCAAAGAGTTTCGATAAGGACCATAAACAGTCAAGTTCTTCTCAGTCTAAGAGCCAAGACAAAGGGAAGAAGGATTCAAAGGATGGCGGTCAGTACACTGTTCCTGTAGGACCAAAGTGTTTTGGGTGTCAAGGATTCAGTCATATGAAACAAGAGTGCCCCACTTATCTCAAGACCATCGGGAAGAGTAGGGCATTTGCTGCTACACTAAGCAACACCGAGCTTGAAGGTGATTCCGACAATAAGGATGATGAAATCTTAAATGCCTTCACTGCCACAGTCAATCCCATTGAGGGGATTGTTGAAGATGTGGATGAAGAAGAAGAATTGGTGGAGTCCAAGTTTGAGAAGATGGATGAACAAGATGACATCCACACAGCCTATGCAAAGTTATACAAAGTGTCTGAAAAGATTGAGAAGTTGTATAGGCTAGCCACCAAAAAGCTTAGTGATGTGGAGCTTGAACTTGAAGAACTCTCGACAAAATTTGATGAAGCAAATCAGACTATTGGAACACTTTGGTTCGAAAGCAATTTCTTGGTTCGAAAGCAATTTCTTGGTTGAGAAGACCAAGAAACTTGAAGCGAACCTGTTTCAAGTCAGAGCTCAATTGGAGAGGATTTCAAATGCAAAACTTGAAGAAATGCTCAGTATTCAGAAATCTATTTCTGATCGAACCGGTTTAGGGTATGATTTCTCTTCTCCTAGTATTGCTTCTACTAGTACTACTGTTTTTGTTCCTCCTGCTAATAATGTTGAAACTGAGAACATTAACATTAAAAATGAATTGGCTAGTGAGAACATAGACAATGGTAAGTCCATCTTAGGAGCACCCCCTAAACTTCTAAAAATGAGACTAACAACTTTAGGGCTAAGAAGGCTAACTCTCAAAAGCCGAAACAGAAGAAGCAGCATTTCTGTCATCACTGTGATGCAACCGGTCACACTCGACCAAATTACTATAAGTGGTTGGCCACTCAATAGAGCAACGACATGATAGCATCGGGAACCTAAAATCAGTTTCCACCCTCTTTTACTCCCCTTGGAGATCTTCTCAAACCCTCATGTTTCTTTCAAACTTGAATGGTTTTAATTCTTCCCCTCATCTCCGGTTCAAGGTTTCACTCAAAGGAAAGGTTCTTCCAAGGCGTGGAAGGAAAAACAAACCAAGTGATTCTATCACTTTTTCTCTCTCTCTCTCTCTCTCCCCTTCTTGTTTTTGTGCATTACGTATATGTTTTGCTTTCAAGTTTTTGAGTCAGTCTAGTTTTATGCATTGTTTTATTTTGTTTAACAAGTTTTTGTTTAGTTATTTTTTAGTTTTGCTTTGTTTTGTTTCATATAAAAATAATAAAAAAATTTTGAAAAATCATAAAAATACAAAAATAGTGTGTGTTTTTGTACATTAATACTTGTGTACCTTGGATGGCCATTGAAACAAAATTTTCTAAACTTTGTATCATTTGTAGCTTAGATGAATATCTCTATGCACAACTAAGCAAGTGAGCTTTGTGGCTCATGTTTTTGATGAGTAAGATTAAGTTATCTCTTGTACTTAATACTCATATCACTCTTTTTGTTGGGTAGGGCTAGAAAATCCTAAGAGAAAGGCATAAATAACCATCTCATCACTGTTGCCCGCCAATCATGAAATGACAGCTGTATGCTTCGGCATAGCAAAAGTGCAATGTCAAAAGCTTAACATAATTGGGTATTTCTTTTCTCTCTCTTATGGTTTGCTTAAAAAGAAAATTATGCAAAGAAAAATCAAAAGCAAAAATATTAAAAATGCATTTAAATATGATTGCAAGCGTGTATTCTAGGAGATGTGGAAGTTATAGGATGTACCTCAAAAGTGATAGTCCCCATCAAGTAGTTATGATTGTGTGTGAGTTAAAGTGATTTTCTCATATCTAAAATCGTCGTAACATGTATACACTTATGTAATCTTGCGAAGTTTTTCACACACAACACGCAATATTCTTTGCTACTGTTGATACATGTGCAGGTATAATGTGATTTGGCCATCAAAAGTTTTACATGTGTTAATGTATGCTCACTAAACTATCTTGACTTATTTTTGAAATATAAAATTGGTTAGACTTGTTTAGTGTGTGTGTGTGTGTGTGTGTGTGTGGGATCAATGTGCTTAAAATTGTTGTTGAGAGATGATTTTGGGAGTTCAAAATGTTGTTTGGATCCTTGGTTGAGTTGCATGCTTGATTGCATTCATATTTGTGTTTTTCTCTTCTTGAAAAACTGTTTTTTAGCAATCTTGACAGCTCCTCGACAGCTCCTCTGGCTATTTGTCGAGATCTTAAGTTGTTTTTTATCGCAATTTCGACACCTCTTGACAGCTTGGTGGATTGATCGAGATTCTTTCTGGATCCTCGATAGCTTTTCGACAGCTATGTGGATCGATCGAGATTCTTTATAGATCCTCTATAGCTCCTTGACAGCTGGTGGATTGTTCGAGATTCTAAATCATTCTGATGCACTGTTCCTCAATAGCTTTTCAACAGCTGCATCTGTCAACGCCTATTGTTCTCGACACTTTCCTCGACACCTGGCTCAACACCTCTTGACACCTCTATCTGTCGAAAATTACTGAACGACTATATATAGGCTCTTCGCAATCTGGAATCATTTCTTTCGACCTGTCCAAGCTCTCTCTCATCCCAAAACCTCTCTCACTCACATTCAACCTTTTCCTCAAGGTTTCTTCAATATTATTCAAGTTTTTCTTCACTTGGTAAGCTTTTAATACCTCATTTTCATGCATTTCATGTTTTGAAACTTAAGTTTTGAGGTTTATGAAAATTTTTGGGGTTTTTCCAAATTGATGAGCTATTGTTGACATTTTGGGATGGGTTTTTGCTTAAATGAGTTTAAAATCTCATACATTGCATCACATAAGTATTATAACAGTATTATCATGCATTTAGATGTGTGCAAATTGATTGTGTGCTATTAGGATTGGATTGGGCTGAGCCCATGATGCTTTTATGTTGCATGTCACATGTTCATGAATTCCCATGCATACATTATTACTCTTCAATATATTTTGATATATTTGAATTGGTTTTGGGACTTTTCTGATTGTCTATTTCTCTCTCTCTCTCTCTCTCTCTCTCTCTCTCTCTCTCTCTCTCTCTCTCTTACGTTTACGTTAGTGATTCAATGGCACCAAAACGTAAGTTTGCTCCGTCCCAGAACCCTCTTCTTTCCAGGGCATCCACTTCCTCCTATCCCACTCCTTCTACTGTTCAGCTCCGTGATGAGCAAGCCCGAAAGGACTTTTCAGAGAACTTTTCTCGACGAGGTGTTCATTCGAAACGCCAAGTCATTTTGGCGGACTTTGCCGACACTGACCTACCCGATGTTATTCACAGTCAAGGTTGGGAGTCACTGTGTGACGTCTCGGTCACATGTCCATCGGTGCTGATTTAGGAGTTTTACTGCAACATACATGGTTTTGATTATTCAGTACCTCTCTTTCATACTCGTGTTCGAGGTACGCACATAGTGGTCACACCAGAGTTGGTATCTGATGTACTCCGTGTCCCGAGGGTAGAGCATCCTGACTACCCCAGTTGTAAGCGTCTGAGGACTGTGTCCAAAGATAAGATGATCTTTGCTTTCTATGAGCGCCCTTCTAATTGGGGTAAGCGTCAGTTTACACCATGTAGGCCTTTTGCTAAAAGTCCTAAATTCTTGAACATGGTGATGACTTTTATCTTGCACCCACTCTCTCACTACAACTCTATCACAAAGCCTCGTACTCGATTTTTGTTGTCTCTGCTTGAGCATCTCACTATAGATTTTCCTTTACATTTTATTCTTTCTATCATAGATGTCTATAGGGATACAGCTACCCGTGATAACTCATTTTCCCTTTAGCTATCACGCAGATTTTGAGCCATTTTTCTTTTCCTTTTCCCTCTTCTGACTACTTCACCGTCATGTGTGTCATTGATGCTGCTACCGTTAGACGTAGCGAGGCGCAGTTTCGATCGAGGCGGTCCAGTGTGGCAACTCCTCCTGCTCATTCAGCTCCATCCACCTCCGCTCCTTCTACTTCAGCAAGAGGTGTGACTCTTAACGCGATCATGGCACAGCTTCAGCGTATGGATGCTCGCCTTAATGCACTCACTGATGAGCTGTGTCAGGTGAACACTCGTGTCGACCGTATTGCTAGATGGCAGGCTCGCCTTGGTGGCTTCGTTGAGTCTTCCTCTCTTTCTCCAGAGGCATTTGAGGACGGTGACTCTTACGACGATGAGGATGATGATGATGGAAATGCTAGCTCTTCCTGTTCAGATGGGATGTCTACTTGACACTCTTACCCTTTGTCACTCGTGACAAAAAGGGGGAGTAGTTTTGGTATATAAAAGTAGTCATACTTAGGGGGAGAGTTAGTATAGGAACATTTTTGTTAGGGAGAAAGTGCACATTGAGGGATGTAGTGAGGATTTGATGTATCTTTTCTTTTCTTTCTATTTTTTAGATACATTGTTCATGTACCTTAGGTTTTGTGACCATTATTGACATACATTATACTTATTCTCTTTATATGATGATGTATGTTTTCTTTCACCTATCCTTACATGTGTTGTTTCTTTTCTCTCTTTATGCACATGCTTCTTATTACTTGTACGCAATCTATTATTTCTGTTTCACACAAAGATGCCTTGATAAGTTTTGTTTAAAGTGTTTCAGAAATACAGGTTGTTAAAGTCTACTTACCATAAACTCTCTTGTTGCAAAGTTTTTCAAGAGTTTGTGTTAGGATAAATTTTATTGTATTCAACAAGTGAGTATGAGTTGAGTGATTTATGACTTCTCTCATATGTTCATTTGTTTGTTGTGGTTTTGTCACAGATTGCCAAAGGGGGAGATTGTTAGAACATATGTGATTCACTTGTTAGGAACATATGTCACTACTTTATGTAATTGGCTAATCCTTTGACAAAACGTATTTTACTTGTATTTGGGTAGATCTAGGATATGTTTAATACTTCAAGAAACCGTGTTTCAAGATCAAGTGTTAAAGCCATGCAAATCTATCTAAGATTCAAGTCTGAAAAGTGCCTGTCATTAAAGCTCGACAGCTAGCCAACTATCGAGATAGAAGAGTTGTACCAGCCTCGTGGCTCCACAACTATCTCGACAGATAGGCATCTGTCAAAATTTATGAAAAACAGAATTTCAGATCTGTTTTGACTCCAATCCGTGATTGTATGTTTAGACTTTCTTTTCTCACAACCCTAAACATATATAAGGATTATTTTAGGGCTGTATCAGGTTGCACAACCAAGAGAAAAAATGCACAAGAGCATAATTCCTTAAGTGTAACCAGAAACCCAGTTTGCCCTAGTTCATAAAGAAACTACTGTGTTTATACACCATAGGGTTTTGTGACTAAGCAACTTCATGATCTTCATGTGTTAAAGAATAAAAGAACTTTGCAGGCAATATCTCTCTCTAGTTGGTGATTAAAGTCGCATACTGGGATCCGCGCAATTGGTTAGTCACGTACTTGGAGCCGTGCATTGAAAAGAAGAAATTGTTACTATAGAACAAGTCCAATTGGGTATTGGGGTAAGGATTCAACTGTAGGTTGGTATAAGGTATTGAGATTCCTTTACTTATAACCGCTTGTCATGATAATAGTGGATTCTCAAGAGTGGTGACCTTAAAATCACCCAGTGGGGTTTTTGCCATGTTGGTTTTCCCTATTTGTAAACAAATCACCGTGTCATTTATTTTCTGCTGCATACTTAGTTTAATTGGTGATTTGTTTGTGCTACCGCACGTTTGCATGTTAATCTAATAATTAGTTCACTTGGCAAATTAATCAATTAATTTATCACAAGGGGTCAATACATTTTTGGCCTATCACCATGGGCAGTATGTGATTTAGAAAAGTGAGAATGGGCTGCAGCAGGCTCGAAGTAATTCAAGTAAAGAAAGTAAGGGGTTGATGGAAAGCCCATAAGCCTCAAGGATGAAGGATAAAGTAATTGAGCTAGGGAAGCCCAAAGCAGTTAGTAAAAGCCCATGAGAAAACAGAGTTGGAAAGAGCTGAGGATGCCCAAGGACATAAATGGGCCGAGGATGCCCAAAAGGAAATGAATGGGACACAGGCCCAGTATGCTTGTTTCAAATAACATCACGGCAAGAATAACAGAGTAGTATGGCAGAAAATGCAAAGACTGTAGAAAAGAGCAAAAGAGTGGGCTGAAGGAGGAAAAGCCCACAATCAAACAAAGTCCAGCCTTAAGGGAGCAAGCCATAAAAGAAGGGAAAATCAGAAAACAACTTACACTATAAAAAGTCAAGGATGGGCAGCAGAATGAGCAGACGAGCCTCTAGACCACGGTAAGCGCATGAGCAGCAGGCAAGTTTTGGACATACTCAGGGGTGAAGCACGCGCAAGGCCCAGAAATCACCAGCCTGTACCCAGCCCATACGAGAAGTGGTGAGGTCATGGGTCAGAGGTGAGAGGGCATGGTCTGGCGGTAGGGAGAGGGGAAAACCTATTATGGGGTTCCTGCTTAGGCTCTTTTGGGGGAAATGTCCTGCTAGGATGACATACCACCCAAAAGAAATAAGGATTAGTTGGAATCACTAGGTGCATGCCATAAGGGATAGGAAGAGAGAGAGCACCCACACCACAGCAAGAAAGAGTGCCACGACAAACAAACAAACAAAATAGTTCTTCTTTATCTGATGCCACAGCCAGCACAGGTAAGTGGTCGTGGATGGGCGACTGACAAACCTGTAGGTGGTCGGCAAGAATACCTAGACCAGACAAAGATAGCTAAAGGCTAAAATAGTAAAATCCAGTCATGGCAGGCATTATATAAGGGACCTTTGCCATGCATAGGAAAAAAGGGACGAACATAGTAATAGTAACCTCAAGGAGAAAATTGCAATAAAATAAGCAAACACTAAGAAAAGAAGAAAGGAAAGGAAAAAGAATTTGAAGTAACGAAAGAAAATAGAGAGAGCATAGAACGGCAAGGATGCACCAATAGGTTGATCCCCTTTCTCCCTCAAAAGCCTATGTCTTTGTCAAGAACAAAAAGATTCTTCTAGGCACAAGTCATTTAGGCCCACTCCCTTAAAGCAATTAGTTTCCTCCTGGGAGATTATTCGCATTGAGGAAATGATTCCCTTTTTGACTTCGGCCCTGTGACTTGACTTGGCACGGCAGACTGACATCTCCCTCTTTTATTTAACAAGTTTAATACTATTTCTTGCCCAATTATTTCCGCTACTTTACAAACAGGGAATTTCTTGCCGCTACCCTTTATTCATTTTCAGTCTTAGCGGCAAATGCGTTTCTTTTGGTTATCTTTATGATTATATTTATTTGCCGTAACTTTCCTATGACAGCTTCGCCTGCCATGGGCATGTGACCAAAGTCCTGGCAAACTAGGAATAGTTTGTGCACAAGCCGGACCAAGGTGGGTTATAATTGGATTGGTCCTGACTCCCTAATCCAGAACACGTGGGCCTAGTACAGCAGGAGGCAACCTAGCCTAACATTACAAAAAGGCCCACCATCTTTAAATTGGCGACTCCACTAAGGAGTTGGGAAGCAGATAGGGGCGAAATCCCTCACAAATAAATGCCCCCAAAATCCAGGATAATGCGAAATATGAGCGCTATGCCCTCGCAGGTAGAATCTAGGCCAACGACGCCTCACCAACAGTAGCCTAACCAAACGGAGGGCGTTAACAGAATGGGGGCTGAACCCCAACCATAGCCAAGAATCCCCACTGACAATGCCAATGTCTTCATTGAAGTCTTGCAGTCCCTACGGCACTCACAGCAGCAGATGATGGAAGAAATTTGTTAGCTGAAACCAAACAAGACGAAGGACAAAGGGAGCCAGCATGACCTAGAGAATGCGGCAGACAAAGAGGAGACACTAGCAGGAGGTGTCCCGCAACATATGGGACAAGATTTTATCATTGTAGCCGAAGTAGCAGCCCTAGTGGAGCAAGAGAGGGCTAGAGCACCTAAGGAGAGATTCTATGCACAAAGACCTCCTTACCCACTAAAGGTACTCAGCAAACCATACCCTGAGAGATACAAACCACGGGCCTTTACCCAGTACGATGGCAGGATGGGAAGTGTCGTCGAGCACGTGAGCAAGTTTATTGACATTTTTGGCCCTTATGCAACAGTCGAGGACCTATATCTTTGGGAGTTTTCCAAATCGCTGTGTGACCGAGCATACACTTGGTATATCGGCCTAAAGCCAGGATCCATCCCAACTTGGGATGACATGGTGGATGTATTTTGCACTAAGTACTTCCACTGAAAAGAAACAATAACGCTTGCAACCTTGCAAGCAACCAAGCAAAGAAACGGTGAGGATTTAATGGAATATATTAAAAGGTTCAGGGACATAGCACTCGATTGCTATGATCATTGTGAAGAAAAGACATTGGTGGAAATGTGCATGACAAATATGATCAGGGAGTACAGAGCAGTCTCGGAAAATTTAGAGATTTCCTAGTTTGTACAACTGTTGAAAAAGGCTAGGAAGACTGCCTAGTCAGTGAAGCCAAGCTCTAATAAAGAAACACCCCACTGGCTATGGCAGTATCCACTGGTGAACGAAGAAGAAAAACTGATGGAAAGGAATATGATACTCCCCTACCAATACCATATACCACAAAGGAGTTTAATGTGCTCCTAGACAAGTGGATAGTAGACAGAGTCTTTAAACTAATTAAGTTTCTAGAGAGCCCATAGAAGAAGAACGGAGGGACTCGCACTTCTGCCGTTTGCACAACTACGTGCAACATCCTACCACAGAATGTTGGGCACTCCACAGACTAGTGCACCGCAGGATCAGAGAAGAGACTTTAGAACTATCTAAGCAGGAAGTTCAAAGAAACCCACTCCCAAACCACAAGGGGAAGGGTGTAGTAGCGGTAGTAATTTGTGTAGACCTAGGGGAGGATGAAGAGGAGAGCCCAGCCTTGCCAGCCGCAGCAATTACCACCTTACAAAAGAGCTCCAAATTCAAAAATTTATTTGACCAATTGGGGCTTATGGCGAAAGAACGAAAGATAGCCACAAAGGCCCTGGTGGGCATTGCCTCAGGGGTAGGAATAGAATGTTTATCAGCGAATACAATTAGGTCAGAATGGCGCCAAAGGATGCGGAGAAAACTGCCTTCAAAACACCTATAAGCAACTTTTACTACACAATGATGCCGTTTGGGTTGAAAAATGCAAGAGCAACTTAGCAACGGACGATGAGGGTTATATTTCACGACATGATGCATCAGGAACTAGAGGACTATGTGGATGACATAGTGGTAAAATCAAAGAAGCGAGAAGAACACATCCAAGTATTAAAAAAGGTATTTGAGAGGTGTAGAACCTTCAATCTAAAGATGAACCCCCTCAAGTGTGCGCTTGGAGTGTCCTCAGGGAAATTCTTGGGTTTCCTGGTTCATAGCAGAGGAATAAACATGGACTCAGCCAAAACTACTGCTATAGCAACTATGAAACCTCTGGCCACAGTAAAGGAGTTGAAGAGTTTCTTAGGGAAGGTCTCATATATCCGAAGATTCATCCCCGGATTGGCATCAATTACTTTCGCTTTTGGCAAATTACTCAAGAAGGGGCAGAGCTTTGAGTGGGGAGAAGCACAACAGATGGCCTTCAAGAGGCTACAGCAGACTATAATGAATCTACCTATTGTGCAAGCCCTAATCTGCAAGAGGCCATTGTTGCTTTACTTAGCCACCAACCAGCATGCCATAGGTGCATTGATCGCCCAAAAGGATAGAGATGGCATTGAGCGACCAGTTTACTACATCAGTCGTGCTTTAAAAGATATAGAAACTCGCTACCTAATGGCAGAAAGGGCATGTCTGGCTATTGTGTATGCCTCACAAAGGCTACGCCATTACTTCTTGGCTTACGAAGTATGGCTGATGACTAAGTCTCACGCAATCAAAGACTTGCTACGGCAACCGATCCTCTCTGGTAGAATATCCTAGTGGTTATTACAATTGTTACAGTACGACTTAAATGCGGGAATGCCCAAAGCAGCAAAGAGTCAGGCTATAGCAGATTTGTTGGCACAGTTTCCAGGGGAAGAAGAATTCTCGCTGGACGATGAAGTCCCAGGAGAAGTAGCCATGGCAAAAGAAATTAGAGAGTAATGGGTAATAAAATTTGATGGGTCCTCTACCACTCAGTCGGGAGGAGTAGGAGTAGTTCTGTATCATAAAGAAGACAAGGTCGTAGCATTATCATTCAAATTAGAGTTCCCTTGTTCCAATAACACGGCGGAGTATGAAGCCTACCTAACCATGCTAGCCACGACCCTCGAAATAGGAATCAAGCAGTTAAGAGTAATGGGCGATTCAAATCTAGTGGTCTGCCAGACCAAAGGGAGCTTCTCCTTAAAGGAACCCAGCCTAGCCCCGTACAGAGCAATGGCCCAAAAGATGGAGGAAAATTTTTTAACCTTTGAAATAAAGCATGCCCCGAGGAACGAGAACCGGTTTGCGAATGCACTGGCCGCGCTAGGCTCATAAGTAATTTTCGAAGGGGATAACACTAGGATAGAAGTTAGCAAGAGGAAAGAGGCTATTATTGAAGTGTTGAAGGAAAGGTTCCAGGAGGAACAATGCGAAGGAGATTGGCGGATTCCCATAAGAGAGGCCCTGATGAAGGAAGAAGACGCTACAAAACTAAAAATGCTAAAAGTCTATGCCCTAGTAAGAGGAGAATTGTACCACAGGATGCTAGGTGGTATCTTGTCTAGATGCGTAGGGCAAGAAGAGGCCCGGAGAAAACTAAAGGAAGTGCATGACAAGACTTGCGGATCCTGCGAAGAAATCAACCTTTGTAACACCCCAACCCTAAATCAAGGATTTAGATGCACAACCTGATTTAGAAATAAACAACAATAATATAATGGAACAGAGCGTAATTTGTTAACCACAAATAAACTTTTATCCAACATTAACTCTCCTATGAAATTCATAAAAACACAAAATCCTTCACAATAAAGTCTCCAAATACAATCTCGAAATAGTTCCACAAATGTCAAACTCATTGTCCTTAAGAAAAATATACTAAAATAATTCACCAACTAACAAAGCTCCAAAAGAAATCGTCAATCTAAGGCTCCATTGATCTACCATCAAAAGACACTCCATTGCTCAAATCTGAAAGGGTGGAAAAAGGGGGGGTGAGCTAGAGGCTCAATAAGAGACTACAAAACATGAGGATGTCTTTCAAAACAAAATATTAGTATCATTGACAAAAATATAGTCTACACGAAACATTTACAAATAGTTTTAACTGTAATATAATATATTCTATAGAACTGTTAAAAAATAAAACATTTCACTATAACGCTGTAATCATTAATTAAAATAATAATCACTTTAATATGCCAATATGCACCAAATAGGTATGAACAATTTATTGTAAAAATAAATAAACAATTTTCCACTTACAAAGATCTGTAACAATAAAATAGTAGTTCGATATGGATAATATCAGTCAAACACAAACAAAAGCTGCTAAACATTCGGTGGGTGATTCCCATGGGAACAATAACACTAACCTTATAGAGGCAACACTAGCTCCAAAGAGCAACAGTAACACTGCACCACACCACACTAACACTACTTCGGCCGAAGACCAACACTTAACCCTGTGTTGGCAAAGGTTGCAGACTGTCTAGTTGACCATTTGAAACATTCTTGACATATACAGTTTCATAATAATATACAATGAATAATAAAATTCAAGTATGTGCAAAGCACTAACAATGGTATAAGTTTTTGGAACTTCACTTTTGCAATTATATATATATATATATAGATAAATATATTTTTACCACGTGTATATATATATATATATATATATATATATATTTATTCATAAATATATATACGTCCTGAGAGATGTCATGTGCTGAAGTCTACTTACCTCTAGTTGCTAAACCAAGCTTCACTTCAAACGCTCGGAACGATGTCAACTAGAACCTAAATAAGAATTAAATAACTCAATAAGGGCAGGTTTTGAATAACCACAAAGTCCTCCTATAAAATTTTTCTTAGCCACAGTGAAGACTTCGCAATGTAAAATTTAACATATCTTTCTAATATACCCCCACCTATTCTAGATTTAAATATATGTAAAGTATTCCCTAACTAACATCTAATATACCTATGTATAAATAACTACACGTAGACCATCTGATGAATACCACCCAAAGACAACCATAACCGCTTAAACTATATTGCATGAGATGCTACTCCACGAATATCAATGAGGTGCAAATTCAAGATTGACTAGTGCATGCATAAAATAATGCTTCCATGAGAACTTTATTCCTATGCAACGGTTAATATACGGCATGACTATTATTATAATTCTATGATACTTCCATGATCTCTATCCCATGACCTCTATTCCAAGATTTCTATTCCTACGCACTATAATTATAATTCTAAAAATTTGAACCAGCAAGAAGACAAAAGTTTCCCTTTAAATTCAAAGTGTCCAACGAAAATACTAAGGTTTGCCTAGATTGATGCTTACCTCAAAATCAAAGTAATGTTTGCTGGCTGCTATAGTGTCCAACGAATCAGATAGGCTTGCGCACAAGGATGTTACCTCAATTCAACGATTTTGCTGGCTGCTCCCCTGAAGCGCACGGCCACCAACTCTTTTAGTTTGAGAAACCCTAAACTCTACTCTTAAGCTTATACGCTAATCACTAATTTAATTTTTTTTTTTTTCTGCCTTTCACGTAGGAAGCCCTAACTTACTAGCACATTAAAACTGTTTCACTTGGGCCGAAAATTTAGAACCCACTAAAATCTAAAATAAGCTTCTAAGACTTTCATTCCCACTAAAACTCATATTAAGGTTGTTTAAATAGGCTAAAACCCTAAAGAATTCCAATAACAATTAAACTCCTAGTCCAAATAGGTTTTAGTCTCTTATCCTTTTCCTTAACTGATAAGGAGACTAAAGGTTAAATTTGAATAACCCACAAAATAACAATTCACGTTACCCATTATTATTATTATTATTATTATTATTATTATTATTATTATTATTATTATTATTATTATTATTATTATTATTATTATTATTATTATTGTAGAAATCATAATATAAAATAATATTTCCTCCAAAATAAATTAAGCAATTCATCAAATCCACTTTAGAAGCAGTTAAATTAAATTTAAGTGAGACGGGTGTTACAACCTTTACCGCAGACTTCAAAGGGCAAGCTTCTATTGGCCAAGCATGGGTAAAGATGCAGACCAATTCCAAACCCAGTGTGAAACCTGCCAACTTACAGCAGACAGAGAGGAAAGTTATGCTGTGTTCGTCAGCGAAGACTGGAGATGTCCATTCATCAGTACTTAACGATAGGTATCCTGTCACAAAGGCACAGTAAAAGATATAAGCTTAAGAGGTTGGCAACACATTATTTTTTGCATAATACAGTCCTCTTCAAAAAAGGGTATGATGGAGACCCCCCTAAGGTGTCTAGGTCCAGAGGAAGTGAAAAAGATGATAAAAGAAGTGCACTCAGGAGAGTGCAGGGAACACCAGGGGAAGAAAAAGCTGTACAGATGCTTGCTACAAATCAAGGTTTTTAGACCCGGACCGTTCATTGAACCGTAAAAGGGAGAGATTCAAGGTTTTTGAGGTCGAACCGAGGTCGAACTGGGGTCGAATAGTGATGACGTCATAATTAATTTAATAATTAATTAAAACCAAATATAGATATTAAATTTATAAAACTGCAAAATTGATTAATATATCTATATATGTGAGGAAAATTTAATGATTTTCAAACATATATTTAATAAAATTGTGTTAAGTTGTTTTTATAAATAAAAAAAAAAATTGCTAAGGGGTTGGACCGCACGGTTCTTGCGACCGTTTCTTGCGGTTCAACCCCGGTTTTAGGTGTTCACAGAATTAACTAAAAATCTGATTTTTTTAAGTTTAAAAAACCGGTTTTCATCCCGGTTCTCGGTTTTCACGGGTTACTACTGGCTCACCATGAAGAAAGATACGACAGAATTTGTAAAAAAATGCCACAGTTGCCAAGTACAGGCCAACTTAATTCATACTCACCCGCAGAACATACACAGCATGGTCACCCCATGGCCCTTCCACACTTGGGGGCTTAATTAGGTGGGACCAGTTAACCCCCCATTGTGTGGGTACATATGGATCCTAGTGGCTACAAAATACTTCACCAAATAGGCAGGGGCAGTGCCACTTCGTAAAGCCACGGGAGGAGCGATAGCAAATTTCATCAAAGAAAACGTAATTCTGAGATTTGGGGAACCCCACAGAATCATCAGTAACAATGGCACACCTTTTGTCAACAGTGAAGTAAGGAAGATGCTGGAGTTCTACCAAGTCAAGCACCGTTGTTCATCGCTCTATTACCCTTAAGGAAATGGGTAAGCAGAGGCGACAAACAAGACCCTCATAAAAATAATCAGCAAAATGAGGCAAGAGTATACAGGAGGATGGGCTATGCATCTGCCAGATGCTCTCTGGGCCTATAGAAATTCGCCAAAGACCGCCACAGGGTTCTCACCTTTTTCCTTAGTTTATGGGACAGAGGTGATGAGCCCAGCAGAAGTAATGACCCCATCCTTGAGAATTATGCAGATGTGGGAGAAGGAAAAGGAAAAGGAGGTCTTTGCGACAAAAGGTGTGCCATTGTCACAGGATCATCAGTGACAATGGCACACCCTTTGTCAACAGTGAAGTAATGAAGATGCTAGAGTTCTACCAAGTCAAGCACCGTCATTCATCGCTCTATTACCCTCAAGGAAATAGGTAAGCAGAAGTGATAAACAAGACCCTTATAAAATGAGCCAAGAGTACATAGGAGGATGGGCTATGCATCTGCCAGACGCTCTCTGGGCCTATAGAAATTCGCCAAAGACCGCCACAGGGTTTTCACCTTTTTCCTTAGTTTACGAGACAGAGGTGATGAGCCCAGCAGAAGTAATGACCCCATCCTTGAGAGTTATGCAGATGTAGAAGAAGGAAAAAGAAAATGAGGTCTTTGCGGCAGAGAGGTGTGAAGACCTAGAAGAGCTTGATGAAAGAAAGGAAGAGGCCCAAGAGCGCAGTCGCAAATATAGACAAAGGATGACTAAGGCCTATGGCAGAATGACTAAAGAGAGAGTGTTCGCGGAAAGGCAGCTCGTGTTGAAGGTAGTAGACTACGTCAGGAGAGGCATGGCGAGACCATCCAAGTTTGCACCGAAATGGGAGGGACCCCTTGTGATAAGAGAGGCACATTCAAATGGGTATTACCGTCTGACCCAGATGGATGGCAACGACCTGATGGATCCCATCAACGAGAAGTGGCTAAAGCGTTATCATGCTTGAAGTTATCCCTTTTATTTAATGAGTTCTATGTTTCCTTTTTTTTCTTCCTTCAAGTGACTATGTCACAAAGCAAGATTGTAACGTACTTTCATGAAGTATGCAATGGAAAGTTACGAAGTATTATAAAAGTATTCTATGTCATAGCAATAGCAAAAGCAATAGCAAAGTGTAGCATCTTATAGTTACAAACCCAAACCATCGCAAAATTGCCAAATAAGTGCTATAGGAAACATAATAGACGGGTAATAAGAGAGAAAAAAAGAAAAAGAAAAAGAGGAACTACATCATCATCAATGAAGCCCAGGAATAAGGGGCTGATCTCTAAAACAGTTGGATCCACGAATGTTGGAAAGAATGCGCTCACGACGACCTTCCAAGTCTGCCACCTCCTTCCTCAGAGCCTCAATGCGTGTATCAATAGCATCAACAACAGGCAGAACTCGCCTCATAAAGAGGGCTTGGGCAATCTCACGAAGATGGTCCAAAATGAACTCCACAGCAAAGCCCACGCTCATAAGCTCCTGACCGCAACCGTCCATTGCAAGATCCTCTCAGAAGAAACAGTGTCAACAAAGTTATGCTCAATATCATTCATCACGCTCCCCAGCATCTTCAAAAAGTGCTCTTTGGCAGAACGGCCAAGGCGGAATCCTTGTATAGAATGGTAGGCATGCACCAATAGGTTGATCCCCTTTCTTCCTCAAAAGCCCATGCTCTCTGTCAAGAACAAAAAGATTCTTCTGGGCACAAGTCATTTAGGCCCGCTCCCTCAAAGCAATTAGTTTCCTCCTCGGAGATTATTCACATTGAGGAAATGGTTCCCTTCTTGACTTCGGCCCTGTGACTTGACTTGGTACGGCTGACTGACATCTCCCTCTTTGATTCAATAAGTTCAATACTATTTCTTGCCCATTTATTTCCGCTACTTTATGAACAGGGCATTCCTTGCTGCTGCCCTTTATTCATTTTCAGTTTTAGCGGCAAACGCATTTCTTTTGGTTATCTTTATTATTATATCTGTCTGCCGTAACTTTCCTATAACAGCTTCGCCTGCTATAGACATGTGACCAATTTCTTGGCAAACTGGGCATAGTTTGTACACAAGCCAGACCAAGGTGGGTTATAATTGAACCGGTCCTGACTCCCTAATTTAGAACACTTTGGCCCAGTACAGCAGGTGCCAACCCAGCCCAACATTACAAAAAGGTCCACCACATTATTCTTAGTGATATATGAAGAGGATGTTTTTTTAAAAACAATTATCTCCAAACTGACGGGTGGAAGTACCTCAGCTGACGACTCGCCTAAGAATGCCCCATTCGGCAACTATTCGCCTTATGAGAGACCCATCAAGCATCACCTAATTAAACCGACAGTTGGCTCGCACACGGAGATTGCCCGTGAAGGGCCACACATGCCAATGGTAGAACATGTTGAGCCCCACGAAAATATTCACATACCAACAGATGGAATGAACACATCGACAGATGAATAACCATACCGATGAATGAATAACCATACTGACGGTTTAGCACGATGGGTCCCACCAATCTTTGCTTGTTCTCTACTCACAAATCTCTACATGGAAATAACTTATGTATCACGCCTAAAGACCTCACTTTACGTTCATATCTTCTTTATATAAGAAGGAAAGCCCTAAGATCTTAGAGCCTTAACTCTAAGATCTTCCCTGAAAGACAAGATCATTCACTCAAGGGATCTTGATTGGGCCTTACATCACTATAAAAGAACCAAGCTTCCTTATACCTAAGATACACAGAAAATCCCTAGCTCTCACACTATTGAGTTTTTGGTGATTTTTCTTGCACTAACTTACCCTTCAGAGGATCTTTGGCCGGTACTCCATCGGTACAATTTATTGGTTCTTGGTTTTTTTTGTTTACTAGGTACCCCTTTGGAGCGTTCGCAGACAATCAGCTCACTGACGATTTTTGTGCATCATCAATACATAACATCCAATTCAATCTACATACTGTGTTTATAAACTCATTACTCTGTCTTATAAGTTTTTGGTGATTAAACCTAACTCTGTTTAACTCTTCCATTGTAGACTTTGAACCCACATATGCATATAACAAATCCATCTCAATATCTTTGACCCCCACATATATATAAGAAATGATATTCGTGTCTCATATATGACATTTATCTTACATATGATTTTTATAATATAAGTTATAAAGTTCTATATAGATAGTAGAAGGTTATAACTTACACCTATTGTATCAATTTATTTGTTGAATAGACATATTGATTTTTTTTTTAAAGCCATAATTATGTGTGTATATATATATATATATATATATATATATATAAAGCTGTGTTTTAGCTTTTGACTATACTATTTCACACTCTGTCCATGAGATGCCCTAAAAATCTCATGAATTTGATAGTATAGTAGATGGAATTCAAGACATTCATGTATATGATACGTTTTTCAAATTTATTGAACCCACCATCTGAGTGCCCCCAAAAAGACCAACTATACTTCATGTTTGAGTTGGAACATAATTGAAACTTCATATATATACATATATATATATATATATATAAAAGAAGTAGTGTTCTAATTTTATTTTGATAATAATGTTTACGTTTTATTGGACATAGTAATTAGGTGTTAAAATTTAATTAAAAACCCAATATATTACAACACTTAAGATACTCACAGCGAAATAAAAAAAATAAAAAAAACCTAAGATATTCTATCCAAATTTTGCCATCAAAAACTACCATTACCTCAGCTAAACTAATACCATGCCTTAAGGACAAGAATAAAATTACATCAAATTATTAGAAAATGGTTTTCGAAGGTTTTACTTTTCTACCAGCTATCAGGGGGGGAAAATATATATATATATATATATATATATATAGTGTCACATATTTAATATCTTATAAACAATGGTGTCGCATATTAATACGGACGTAAAAAGCATCCGAATTTCACAAAGTGCAGAGAAATGGTGTGAAAGCTGTTGCATTTTGGTTTTGGTTGAATCCAGATCTAGGAAAACTGGAAAAGGACCGAAAGGTACCCATTTTTGTGATGTGATTGTTATTACTTTTTTTCGGTAAACTACTTATTTAATATTTACTTTCCCTATTCTCAAAAATTAAATAATACTATTTACTTTCCCTCGTGTCTGTCAATTGTCAATAATCACGAAAAACGTTTTCGTTTTATATTTTATGGCAAAGAAATGTGAAACGACGTCGTTCCTTTTGTTACCTACACGACGTCGTACACTGACTAGCAAGTTCTAGAAAGTCCTACAGCCAAAAGGCACGGCAAAACCCCTAAATTTGATTTAGGCCTTAAACCCTAAAAAAATTCTCTTCGTTCAGTTTCAGAGCTCTCTCAGAGTTGAGGGCACAAACTGATCAAGCAAAAGAGAGATGGTGTGGTTTCAGTGCGAGGATTGTGGAGAGAATCTGAAGAAGCCCAAGTTACCAAATCACTTCAGGATTTGCTCCGCCACCAAGGTCTCCAAAACCCCTCATTAATAATTTACTTCAGAGAATTTCGTTACTTTTGTTCTTGGGCATTTGTGGGTTATTTGATTATGCTTGAATTGAAAAAAAAAAAAAAAAAAATCAAATCAAATTTTTTGATTTGGGGTTTGTTAATGTTGCAGCTTTCGTGCATAGATTGCGGACAAACATTTGGGCAGCAAAGCGTTCAAAGTCATACTCAGTGTATTACTGAGGCGGTGAGTCTCTCTCTCATTTCTATGTTTTTTTTTTTCTTCTTCCTTAGTCATCAAATTCAGGTCTGTGCTTGGTTTTCTTAAATTTGATATGACTTATTTGATGGGTTTATGTCATTGTAATTGAATCAAATGCTGTAATTTTTAGAAATGACTTAGCTCAGTAGCTGCTTATTTTGCATATGCTGCATTAGACTACACCCTGTGTGTGAATATCCGGTTTCTCTAGACGGTCTGCAAAAAGTCTTGAGAGTTTTTTTTTTTTTTTTGGTGTGTGTGTGTGTGTGTGTGTGTGGTGGCAATCATGTTTAGTTTGTTCACAACTATTGGTCATGCAAATTAAGTGCTTTAATCTCTGATGTTATTATCTTTGAGCTGAAGATTTCGGAAATCTGATGTATGTTGGGCTAAATTTCTCTCTCACTATTGGGCAAAAATGTGTTTCTGTTTTATTAACTGATGTTATCCACTTCATTTGTCGACTTGGGTATAAGCTAAGAATAATACTGTATCGGGACTGAGGATCTCATTTGTTTGTTTTTGGTTTCAGGAAAAATATGGTCCAAAAGGCCAAGTGAAAGTTTCAAATGGTTCGAGCGCCAAGCCCAGCAAGGATTCAAAGCATCAAGTTGATTTTGATATAAATGTTGGGTTATCTGAACGCCCACCATGGTTTTGTAGGTATGTTTTATATCTTTTTGAACTTCGTATCCTAATCTGTGAGAATGTTTAATCATCAAATCAATTAGGCAGTGTAACAGTTTGTTTGGAGAGGGGAGTAGAGGGAATGGGAGGGGAATGGTTTAATGAACTTTGTTTGGATGTTTTTTAAGATGGGGGAGGGAGGGGATTAAAAAAAATTAAAATGTCAATTTTGCCCCTAAGATGTCAATTAAGGGTGTCCGCAGGCCGGTCTTGGTCGGGTTTGTGCTCAACCCGAACTTGACCTGATCAGTTTGGGTGGGGGGGAGTGGAACCCTCCATAGACCCATAAGGAATGGCGGTTTTGATGGCTTGAGTCTCAACGGGTGGCGGTCGGATTTCGGTCAGAGCCATTAAAACAGTGGGGAGAGGAGAGCTCCACCAGATCTGGTCAGAGAACTTGAGATCTCTGCCAGATTTGGTCGAAGATCTCAAGAACTCGTCCAGGTCTAGTAGAGATCTTGAGATCTCTTACCAGATATGGACTTAGAACTCACTGAAAAAGGAAGAGAAGGATATCGGATGGGTCGGATTTCATTTTCTCAAGGGGGGAAATCCAACTCTCGATCTGTTTCAATCAGGGTTTTGACCATGGAGAACTGCCACCAACTGCTACTTTCCATCAAAATCATCCGAACCCAGCAAATCGGTCCGGGTCGATCGGTTCATTGGGTCTCTAGGTTATTTGGACATCCCTACATTGTCAATTTATATTTATTTCTTTAAAATTAATCAAATAAGGTGAAAATTGTCAATCTATATGAAATTTCCCTCCCCTCTCCTCTTCCTTTTTTTTTTTTTTTTTTTTTTTTTTTTTTTTTTTTTTTTTTTCTAGGTAATAACAAACTTTATTGATAATAAAAGTACAATGAATTTACGATAGTAAACTAACGCAGGACAACCAGAACAAAACTAAACAACAGAAAATAAAATGATATGACCTAGGAGTCAGCACCTAGGCCTTGCTTGGAGTCAGCACCAAGCGGAGAAACCACTAGAAGTTAGCACCTGGAGTTAGTACCAGACCAAAGAAAGACCAAACGGCCATTGTTTTCATTCATCAAAATATCAACTAACTCCTTGAGGAGTACAATAGGTTGCTTATAAAAAATTGCTAAACCCTAGTTCTAATTGGCTAGGAAACCCTAATTGCCTTATTACAAAAATACCCTTATTTCTAAATTAAAATACTAATAGCCTAATAAACTAATAAGACCTAAAACATAAAAATACAATTGGCTTGCAAATATAAATAATACTAATTAATAATCTTCTTGCGTCTCCCACATCATTCTCCTCTGGTGGGTGAAAACTCGACCTCGAGTTCTAAAGCGTTGAAGGATTAGGATGCTGACAAGTAACACTTGCTTCAAGTCCGGAATCACCTTAGGGAGCATCGAGAAAAGAAAAACCTTGAATTCCACCATGTCAAACTCTTCTGGAATAACAAAATCAATGTGTGGAATCAACATAATCTTATCTTGAACCATTGGAAGTAGTATGTTATCCACTTTCTCCACTTTAGCAAACTGTTTGTCTTTATGCACCATGGAAGGCTGATCAAAAGCAGATTCATTAGTTTCCAATATCACATCTTGTGCACCCTCTAACATAATACTCTCTTTAGACACCATCTCGTCACCTTGCTGCTCTTCAATAGATTCATTTCCATGCACGCATGTTAAAGCAACACTTGTCGAGGCACGTGAGTCTGTGTCAACATTAGGCTTTGGTGGTGTTGGAGGATTCTCCACGACCAAGATATCATCATCAATGTTGTCTTCTATTGGAGCAGCAATAAGTTCATTGTGATCAAGTATCCTTGGTTTCCCAATTGAATTGGTTTGAGTCTTCTTTTGTTTCATTTGAGCAATCCTGTCTTGAACATCTTTCATGAGCTTTTCAGATAATTCTTTTAATTCCTTGGTAGATAATTCCTTGATAGAGTGCTCAAAAGTGCATCGAGGACATGAAATGGGATGAGGATGAGGATTCATCGTATTTGCTTCAACTTGAAAAATACCACACTGAGATTGGGGTAGATACTTAGCTCGATAGTATGGTGACAAATACTCATCACAAAGCTTTTCTTTCATATCTTCCCACACACTAATGGCAGGTTCATAATTCATATAGCGGAAATATTCAAGTTTCTCCCAAAACCTTTATGCTTTACCTCTTAACTTCAACTTGGCATACCTAACCTTTTTGTTATCTGCAAAATTTGCTTGCTCAAAGAATTGCTCCATCCCATTTATCCAGTTGACAAAATCTTGTGGATAAGTTTCACAACTATCAAAATAAGGTACTTCTAATATTACCATGATTCTCTAAAATAGTGCTTCAACAAATAGTTTGTAGTTGGAACAAGAACCTGGGTTGCTGTGATGTTCTCTGGACAGATATTTGCTGGGACTGGGTTGGTTGACAGGTTTGGATTTCGTGGGCTGGGTCTTGTAACTTTTTTTTTTTTTTTTGAAGAAAACTGGTGTTGTAAAATGTGGGCTTTGGGCTTGTTAACAAATGGGTTGGGTAAGGATTTGTTTATGTTACTGGTGGTGGTGGCAAAATGGCTTGTGTGAGAGTGTACAATGAGTTTGTTGTTTTGGCTGGGTCAGGTAGTTTAATGGGTTTCAATATGAGTTCTTTATTTCAGATGGGCCGGGTCAAGTTGTTCTTAGTGGGAAAACACTGTGGGGTTGCAAATAAAAACTGATCGGGAAGAGTTTGAACAGAAAATAAGGTGCTGGGTTTTTGTAAATTAAATAAAAGGCTAGATTTTGTTACCTTTGAGATGAAATCGCTAGTGTATGGAGGGATTGCAGAGGCATGGTGCTGGGCAATTGAGGGTCATGGTGGTGGGGCTCACTGTGGTGCAATCTGACAGACGAGGGATGGCAACGTTGGCTTTCCAATGGGTGGTGGTGTGTGAGGAAACTTCTTGAAAGATCTGACCAGATTTGGCTGTGGGGTTTGTTGGGTAACCTTCTGGTGGCAGAAAAAATATGGTGAATGGAGTTTTTTTTTTTTGGTGATATTTTCTGGTTCTGGATTGACTGCGATGAGGCTTTGAACAGATCGGTGTTGGCTCTGATACCAAAATTGACACAGGACAACCAGAACAAAACTAAACAATAGAAAATAAAGGGATATGACCTAGGAGTCAGCACCTAGGCCTTGCTTGGAGTCAGCACCAAGCGGAGAAACCACTAGGAGTCAGCATCTAAAGTAGACCTGGAGTCAGCACCAGACCAAAGAAAGACCAAACGGCCATTGTTTTCATTCATCAAAATATCAACTAACTCCTTAAGGAGTACAATAGGTTGTTTATAAAAGATTGCTAAACCCTAGTTCTAATTGGCTAGGAAACCCTAATTGCCTTATTACAAAAATACCCTTACTTCTAAATTAAAATACTAATAGTACAATAAACTAATAAGACTTAAAACATAAAAATACAATTGACTTGCAAACATAAATAATACTAAATGATAATCTGCTTGCGTCTCCCACATCATAAACTCCCTGCACTAAAAAGAATACAAACTAATCAAAAAGAAAGACAAATGGAATTAAGAAATTCAAACAAAGAGTGGCAATGCGTAAACCCCCAAATACGAGATAACTTTATAATAAGGTTTAGATGGCAAGTTGTTAATTATAGATAAAACAATGATTTTTTTTTTTTTTTTTTGAGAAATAATTACAACATGCTGCTAACTCCGCAGATCGAACCCTTTTCCACCTAGACCCTCAAGCACTTCCTAAATTTTTAAAGCATCCAAATAAGGTGAAAGGGTTACCATTCCCCTCCACTTTAATTTACTCTCCTTTCCTTCCCCTCCTTACCCTCTACTCCCCTCTCCCTCCAAACATCCAAACATAGTGTAAAGGTGGCCTTTGACATGGAGATCCCCCCCCCCCTCCCTTTAAAAAAAAAAAGGCCATATTCAAAGTATATGTATAACTTTAGACTCCATTTGTAATTCTCTCTGCACAAAACTAATTACAATGATGATTAATTGACATTTTCTCTATAGTAAGTATGTGGAAGAATGGGAATTTTATTTGTAGAACCCAACAGATGACTTGTGGTTACTTCATGATTGGATCTGCGTTGTTGCTCATTGTGATTTCAGCCTCTGCAATACCAGCACTACTAGTAAGCAGACCCTGCTTCTCCATGCTGAAGGAAAGAAGCACAAGGCAAAAGCCCGAGCTTTCCATGCCGCAAAACAACCACCTAAGCAGGCAGAAGAATCTGCTCCAGAGACAAAGCTTCCAACTGAAGATACTCAAAAAGATGAATTGCTTGACAATAAATGCGCAAAGGAACCAAATTCGCAAGATCCACCTAAATCTGATACTGAGCATAACAAGTCAGAAGCAGATAAAGGAACTTCACCATTGAAGAAGAAGAGAAAACTTGATGCATCTGCAAAAGATGATTCAAGAAAAAAGGCCAAGGATGATACTTCTGGTGACTTAGGTGATGGGGAAGTTATTCACAGCAAAAAAGCAGAAGCAGATGAAATAAAGAGTCAGTTGAAGAATGATACATTGGCAGAACCTACCTCAACTAGAGAAGATACGAAACAGAAAATAAAGTGGAAGAAGCTGATCGCATCAGCCTTGAAATCTGTATGAATCTTGAATAATGTCTCTCTTTTTATGTTCATTTACATATTTTCTTTTGGTGTGTATATATTTCTCTGCTTAGCTACATGTTTTCAGATTGTATAGGTGATATAAAATTGACAACAGGAAAAAGAGACCCACTTCCTATTCCCCAGTATGGGGATTAAGATAAAAGGCATACTTCAGAGTCCTTTCTGAAACTGCTTATTTTGATATTGCATTTGTGCTCTTTATCAAGTACACACTTATGTTTCCTATTTGTGTTTTACTGAGAGGCAGACTCCTGATGGAGTACTGAAGATGAGGAAATTAAGAAAACTTGTTCTCAAGGCTCTCCATGAATCTGGCACAACCGAAGATGAAACCAAACTCAGTGATACGCTTGAGCACAAGGTCAGCCCACCTTAGGATTGTGCTTTTTGTCTATTTATTATATGATTTATGATACGAGTTGAACCTGGAACTGGCCTTTGATTATTTCATGATTTTCTTGTTTAATGCCAGATCAATTCAAGCTCTAGATTCACAGTAGAGAACAAGTATGTCCGGCTGGTGGCTAAAGATTGAAGCACATTTTGGAGAGAGCCTAAGGAAGTCCTTGAATCTCTTTGTGTAATCTTTCGAGTCCAGTCTTTGCAGGCATTTGCTTGTCTCATTTAATTAAGAGAAGCTTAGCTGCTGCTCCTTTTGAACGTGGCTTCTATACCTGTGTCTTGTTGTAGTTTCTCTCATTTCTTCTGCTAGAAAAGTTTTCAGAAGAAATATTTTGATCTCCATTTTTGTCAAGGAATTGAACTTTGTAATTTTATATTATCTTATAGAGGACAGTCATTTTTTTATTAAACTACCTGAGCAAGAGAAGAGTTGTGGTTTTGTTTCAACTAAAATTTTCTCTTTATTTTCCAAACAGAAAAAAGAAACGACCCCTTTCTATCCTGCTCTGACATCTGAGTGACATTATGCAAGTATTTTGGAAACGTCAAATTCTTGGCTGTTAACTGGCCTCTAATCATATTATTGTGAATTTGTATTTATGGATCTATTGTATTTTCAGCCTCAGGTATCCATTTTGAAGACTACTAAAAAAGGTGATGGCAATTTTGGTACTAGCTTCACAACCGCCATATGAGAACACAATCTGATACTATTAGTTAAGAGGGCCCATAATCACCATTTGTGAAATAAGATTTTCATTTCTTAACATCCAGAAATGGCTTAATTTATAAGTTATCCAAACGGTACATGAATCTATATCTATACCTGCAGACACAAACTATTTAATTCAGCAAACATGGCTTCTGCATCTGACTGGTACGTGGTCCCAATGGGCATCCATATTGGACAAAGCCATTTCCCTGTCGGTGAGCCAACCCATTGTTCTGGATCGTTGGATTGCTTTATTTTTAAGGCGTGTGGATGATTTTATGGTTGGCCATGGATAATGTCTCTGGAAGGTATGGTGTAACTATCCTTATAATGGCTTTCTCCTGTGTGTACCATTGGGACCCTCACACATGAACGGGAAATGAATGACATCCCAATTGACCCATTGGGTTCCTTGCCCATGTTCCGAGCTTCAAATGAACTATCAAATATATATTTATGAAAACTTGTGTCAAGTTTACATGTAAACAAATTCTCTTCTATGTGTCCATATAATTCAAAACATTTTGAAACAAGTAGTATTGGATTTTATCATCTGATCTCAATTTTTCTTGGGGGACAGTCTTGGGACTATCTTTTTTCCCCTTTCTCTTCTGCCGTGTTATCTACATGTCCTTGCAATTCCACTTCAGTTGTTGGTGCACGCAAAGTTGTTTAGTAGCATTTTGAGACTGGAGCCACCGGGACTAAAAGAAAAGAATAGCTGCAACGATGAACAATACTACAGTAAAAGCTAGTGCCTGCAATGACGGGAGAAAAAAAAACCCTACTTTAAGATAGAGAGACTTTACACCACACAGAACAAAGAAACGGGAGGAACACAATGAATTTTAACAACTCAATTTAAAAGCAGTTGGATGCTTGACTTTTAATATAAGAAATAACATCATAAGGTTGTGAGAGAG
Organism: Lithocarpus polystachyus; assembly: GCA_033629205.1. Lineage (NCBI taxonomy): Eukaryota > Viridiplantae > Streptophyta > Magnoliopsida > Fagales > Fagaceae > Lithocarpus > Lithocarpus polystachyus. The sequence goes on from CM066163.1 coordinate 65,152,088, forward strand.
AGAGAGAGAGAGAGAGAGAGAGAGAGAGAGAGTAATTACAGCAATTGCTGAGGCTGCTAGTCCTGCTCGCTCCCTAGGATCCCTGCGGTAGTAATTTCCAAAATAGAGAATCGTCGCATAGTACCAAAGAAGTGGGAACACAAACCCTAAAAGAAATCTGCAACATAAAATAAAGCCATTAGACAGCTACATATGCACTATGCAGTTGAAGAAGGGAGAAGGAACTCGATGATATACTTACGAAAACCATCCAATCCCACAGCCAAAGCAAGGAAGGGGCTTGTCATAAGTCCCAAGTTGGGAGTGTTCCAAATCTTTAACGAGAGTATATTTGCCCTTTTCACGGCCCACAGCATCTGTTATTTGCCCTACCATCACCACAAAAACACTTTAACAAAAAAAAAAATGCTTGCTAAGAAGATTTTGTTATATCAACAATCAAGAGATCTCATATTTGTCAGATCAAGCAGAAATTTAGATGAAAATGACAAAAGCAACAAGATTTGAAAAAATTAATGCAAATGAAAAATATGAACTTCCATGTCCTCATAAATTACATTGGGCACATTTGGTACACTGAATGGAGATTATGATAAGAATGGTAGTCTTTATTTTTGGCAATAAAATATGTTATAATATAAAAACTATTACCAACATTCATATGTTTTGTTGTAAAATTAGAATAAAATTAATTGTTATTATACCTATATTATAATTGTTATTTGCATATGAAAATTTTGTATTTTTAGAAATATATTAATTTTAAAAGTTATTACACCTACTAAGGAATACTATTACAACCCTTTTAAAGAGGAATACATATTCCTCAATCTAAGGAATAACTATTCCCTGTAATGAAGATGCAATCAAATAACCAAATAGTTATTTCACATGAATAACTCATTCTATTACCGTTACAACATACCAAACATGCCCTAAGAGAAGCGATGAAAGTAGATTCTACTTGGAAACAAATCCAACGAATATCTAAGTCCTTGAGATTGATGGCCCTAGTGTGCTATCGCTAGATTTAGACAAGTTAAGAACAATACCAATCCAGCAGGGGAGCCAACACCAAACAGGGAGAGATTAAAAGCATAATGGAACATGAACAAATTACCCAAAAGAAAAAGGCACAACAACTGGAACATGAACAAATTAACGGGGAGGTATTTTAACATGTACCACAAGAATGTATTTAATCTCCTAATTGAGTATGCTTTTAGTCCAAGTAGGATTAATACCTTTAAGTAGAGAAACATATCGAGCAGATGATCTCAAAAGATCAAGATGCTTATCAGAGATTGATCTCACCAACTCAAGGCCAGTTCTAGTAGCATCTGCAACAAGAAGAAGTGCCAATTTATTCCTAGAAAGTAAAACTGTCATTGTAATTATTAATTGTTCTGTTAACCATGTTTTACATGCATCAGTATTCTTTTTAAAGGTCGCAGAAGACTCAAGTGGAAAGGCTACAAACATGGCAACTTTCCAAGTAGAAAGTGCCAGCCTCTGGACATGTTTTGTGGGCATCATTCGAACCCTCATCAACCCTGGCTTGCATGAGCAAAACCAACATTTCTAAAGGGGTAAAAACAATGAAGAGGAACAAGAAACAAGAAGGGATAATATATTACAACTATTTCCAATGCAATGAACATTTGTCTGGCTATTGACATGCAACTATTAGCACAAAAATAAGAAAACACAAATGGTTAAGAAAATTTGAGTACTTTTATCCATTGCGCAAGCTCAAATGTATTCCACAAGTTGGAGCCCTCAGTTGTGTTGCGACCCTAACAAGATACCTGCTTTGCAAGTTTAAAGGAGCATGTCAGATTTAATACTATCACAAAACTTTGTGATTTTGCAATCACTCTTCCTCCACTGTGTTTCAGAGAGAATAGAGGAAAATAATTGAAAAGAGGGAATCTTGAATTCATTATATCATTGAGAACTTCATTTGTCTTTTTCTTAGGTATTTTATGTAAAATTGTGCCTCATTTCCGTAACACATGTACATTAACAAAAAACACACTAGAGTTAATAAAGGGTGTGTGAAGTCCATAAAAGGGTTTTCCCCAATTTTATGCACAACAATAACAAAAACTTAGTCCCAAGAATCTTCAACAAACTAATCAGGATCAGCTTGCACTGAGGCACAAGAAGGAATGCACATGCTGATGGCATAAACTCTTCCTTTACACTTTGTTTGGGAATTCATAAAGGAATGGAATGGAATGGAACAAGCAAATCATAAAGGAATAGCAAAACTGTGAATCATTCCCATGAGATGTGTTTTTATAAGGAGTGGAGGGTGAATACCTAACAAAGAGCTGTGCCTTTTATCTTTATCTTCTTTTCCTTTTTCTGTGGGTGTTAAAAAAGTCAAGTTTATTTACTTATAGCTTCTCACGATTGCAGCATATTACAGAGACACAACACAAACATCACCATGCTCCAATCAACACAAGGAAAAAGTTTGACAAATATCTAGAACAACAACCCAATTTGCAGACTAGAATGATAGTTTCCAAATCCCATTAAGTCTTTAAAAAAATCATTTAACTTGATTTGTAGGCAATAAAGTGTAACCCTCAAGCAGAGGGAGCTAAAACAAAGTGATCCCTGATGCCTATCTCATTATCATCTAGAGTAGACTATCAATAGGACATATTTTGTTGTCTTCTATTATTTCCTTGGCACTTCTTTCAACCTTAATGGCCTGTTTGGAAGTTTAGAGAGGGAGGAAAGTAGAGAGGAGTAGAGGGAAGGAGAGTAGTAAGGAGAAGAGTAGAGGGGAATGGTTCCCCTCTACATTGTTTGGATGTTTTTAAAATTAGTAAGGAAAAGGGGGTAATTAGCCATTTAAAAAGAGTAATTTTGTTAATTTAGAAAAGGTAAATTAGGAAATTCATTTGGCTAATAATTTATCTACTCTACTCTCCTTTCAAATCTCTCCAATTTGGAGGAATTAAAAATGAGGGGTTAAAGGTAGTTGAAACCTTTCCAAACTCCTCCTCTTTCTTAAAATACTTCCAAACAAGGTAATTGAATTACTCTCTCTCCCTCTAGTCTGCTCCCCCTCCTTTTTTTTACTCCCAAACAGACCATAAGAGCTTAGATTGCCGCATATAGAGGCAGTGCACACAAATGAATCTGTAAACCCTAGTCTATATTGTAACCAATTAAAGAGATCAAAAGTTTGAACCAGGTGCATGTAAATCTATCTTAGTCCTTAGAGCCTGATAAATTTAACCACGCCCAATTTACATTGTAATAACCTTCCATACCAAAACCCATCCAGAGCAATGAAATTCCAATAAGTAGTAGCTATAAATATACCACACACAACTAGAACAAGTCTCCTTTCAGTTCATAAACCACCCAATATTATTCATAAACAACGAAAACAAACTAAACTGTACATAAATTGCTTACACCCATCAATCACTGAGCCAAAAGTTCTCCAAAACACACAAAAAAGAACAGCAATTCATAACTTAATTTACACTAGCACATATACCCAGAACATAAAAAACAAATTCCCATCAAAACAATCAAGAAAATAAAGAAAAGGCAAGAAAATAAAACAAAGTGCAGCACAAAAGAAAGAAACTTGCCTTTGAAGAACAAGAACTGAGAAATGAAACTTTTTTTTGAGTTTCTGCTTCTTCCTGCAGATCGGAAATAGAGAAAGGACTAAAAATATGGGACCTTTGCAATTGGGTATAGTTTTATGTGATAAATAAAGATCCCCTTCAGCTTTAAACAACTGAAAGCTAAGTAAAATTGACTCCCTGTTTCTCTCTATCTTGTCTCTGCCACGGAAGAAAAAGTCCAGCCTTTCAAGTTTACCCAACCAACTGTTCTTACCTTTCTCTCAAAACACAAGAAAACTATTCTTTAAAAAACACACAAACACCGGAAAAAAAAAAAAAAACACTACTTTTGAAGGATTAAAAACGTAACAGCACTTGCACAAGTAGAGTTAAAAACTATATAAAAATAACTTTACAGGAGGAGAGATAAAGTTTTTTTTTTTTTTAGTTTTATTGTTACTGTGCATGTTTATTTATAAATGTGCAAGATAGTTTAGAAAAAAAAATTATTCTCTACTTAGCTTTGTGTGTGGTTGTTATAGTTGTGTGCAATGAATATATTATTTTATTATAATAAATATTTTATTTTATTGTAATGTTTATATTATTTTATTATGTTAAACGTTAAAATAAATCATTTACTGTAACATGCGTATAGATAAAATAAATAAAATAATATTTTATGATACCAAATAATTAAATTTTTAAGTCTACTGTCGTAAATGCTCTAAAGTGCGGAGCTGAGAAGTTTGATTGTGTAAAAGCTCCAAAAGACAGGTATACGCTTAGTTTGACTTTTATTTTTCCTATAGTCTGGATTTTTATTGGTGGGTGCCTCCACTGAGTAAGAAATTATTTTCTTTTGTGCTCTTTAATTTCTCTTTCTTTTTTTATTATCATTATTTTTTTTTTTAATTTGGGATATTCCTCCTGTTGTTTGTACTTGGTATATGGAAGAATTATTGCCGGCAATGATTGGATTGAAAGTTTGGGCGGTATCCCATGTAATCATATTTTGACCTTTTATCAAAATTATTAAAATATGAGTCTTATTAAAATGTGTTTTTAGGAGATTTATTAATAAATTATTTTAATAAAATTTTGATACTATTTTTATAATAAATATAAATAATTGTAAAAAAAAATTGGTTATTTTTTTCTTTATTTATAAAAAGTTTTTAAAATATTTCCGAAACTAATAACGTTAGGATATTCGTTAACTTTTTTATGAAAAATCTTTTTTGGAAATTTTTTTTGGTAGGTTGCTTTTGGGATTTAGTTAATTGAGGCTATTAATCCCATATTTGTAATAGTATTTTTATTCCCAAATGGTTGAAAACCTGTAGGAGAATAATGTACTTAGGATTTAGGATAATATTTTTATTTTAGTTTTTTTTTTTTTGGGGGGGGGGGGGGTAAAATGGAAACTTCATTCAACAAAGCTTGTTAGAGTACAATTCACAAAGGTTTGACAAATACACATCCAAAAGTTTAAGAGGAGAAAATTTATTTATTAATTTTTATTTTTTTGAGAAACAAGAGGAGGAAAATTAAAATGAACGAAATCAGTATGCTGATGACTTCCCATTCTACTTAGAGCATCAATGCATGCATTCACCTTTTTGGTAGCAATGGCTCACTTTCACTTGGAGAAATTGGGAAATCGACTGCCTACAATCAACTACAAAAGAAGTGTTAGTCATGTTTGTGGTAATAGAATTTGTCATTACATGGGCATCAATCTCAATCTCAATCGCAACAAGACCAAGGTCGCTACACATGATAAGATCGTCTCTAAAGGCCTAAGGTTCAGCTAAGAAGCTTGTGGTAGACCCAATGCTTCGAGAAAAGCCCATAACGTGGTAGGTTTTTTTTTTTTTTTTTTTTTTTTTTTAGCAAAAGATTGTCATGTTATTTTATTAAGGAAAAAGTTAACAATTGTCCTAACGACATTAATTTGGGGCATTTTTAGAAATTTTTATGAAAAAAAAAATTGACTTTTTGGATAGTTTTTTATATTTCTCTTGAAAGTGGTATTAAAATTTTCTTAAAATGATTCATTAACAAATGTCCTAAGGACACCTGCTAGTAGGACTAGAGGTGTTCACGGTGCAGTGCGATTTTGGGCCATTTTTAGCACCATATTTTGCGGTGCGGTTTAACTAAAACTATAATTACACCGCACTTTGTTTTTGCGGTTACATGTGCGGTGCGATGCAGTATGATGCAGTTTAGAGTTTAGCCAAAACCATAACCGCAGCGCACCTTATTTTTGCAGTCGCATGTGCGATACTATGTATAAAATGCGGTTTGAAGTCGGTATATTTTTTTAATTTTGGACTTTTCTTACTCAATCCAAAACTAATTTTTCCCTTTTTTTGGGCCAAGTTTTAAATTATTGAGTTAGTTTTTCTTTATTTTGGGTTGGCTTTTCTAGTCAACGCTTGCTAGAGTTATTAAACTTTTTTTTTTTTTTGAAAACTAGGGTTTTAAAACTATTAATAATATATTTAATATTAAAAATAAATAAATATATTAATATATAGAGATGATGTGGTGTGGTGCGGTTTTCTTATTATAAAACTGCAAACTGCACTACACCATGCGGTGCGGTGCGATGCACTATTACTTGTGTGCGGTGCGGTTATGCTATTTTGCAGGCAGTTTTGGTGTGGTTTTTTTTAATTTGTGCAGTTTATGCGGTTTGGTGAACACCCCTAAGTAGGACCCTTTTATTAACTTATTTTCACTTGTTTATTTTGCTTTAAAATAAATTATATCTTTAAAAAAAAAGAAGTTTTAAAAGTTGCATTTAAATTTGGATAAGTGAAATAAACCAAGAAATATGCTAATCCAAACAGGCAATACAAAAGGGATTTTGAAAACAAAGATTAAACATATATAAAAAATAAAATTCAATAGCTTCGGTAGTTACTTATTTCACAAATTTTACAAAAAATTAATGGAGAAAAAAATAATCTTTTTATGAAATGATGACATGAATTAGTGAATTTTACTCTTTTTTTTAATAATAAAAAATGAATTTTACTGTTAATTTGATTACAATGCCCTTATTTTCATCATTCTCTTAATCAAATTGAAACTTCCATAAAATACATGGATACAAACAAACCATTGGATAAATACATCGGATTAGAGGATTCAAAAGTTTAATTATAATCATCAACTAAAATAGATGCATAAACCACGTAAAATATAAAATTATCTATACCAATAAATCAGACAAAAACTGTCGAATCTTAAAAATCCATTGCAAATAACGTTAATCCGCCATGTGCACCCACACTGACCTTTCATAAAGGGTTAAAAAAGAAAAGATGTACAGCAACAACAACTGGTTTTAATTTCAAAATTTTAAAATCGCCATGAATTCTCAACAAACTAGTTAAAGACAATCATATATTTTTCTTCACCTTTATTTTTTGATTTGAGATAGAAATTTTTTCGAACATAATCTAATTGTATATGTTTAAAAAAAAATTCCTCTTAGAGACTTAAACCTCGGTTATTACTTCTTCATACCATAAAAACTTATATTTGTAGAGTAACCGTCGCATAAAAAATGTACCGGAGTAAAAAGCAAGTTACAATGTGTCATAAATAACTAAATAAGTAGGGTATTCATCGGTTTACCCATCATTTTGTGTACTAATAAATGCATGCATTTCTCCCACTCGATAAGGTCATCCCTCATGATAGGTACCTAGATTTTGAGGCCAATATTGCATGTTTCATATTTTCTTTCTTTAACAATCTCATTATTATTTTTTAAAATTTTTTGTGGACTCTAGCCTAAACATAGTACTAGCAATTGCACTAATTATCATATAGTTGTGATTGCCTTAAGTCATGATTCAACATGTACATGATGTCTATCCCTTTTGATTTCAACAGAAAAAGAAAAAGCATGTACGCATGATTTGATTACTTCAAAACATTGGAGAAAGTTTTATACCCAACCGAACCAATGATTTGGTGGTTGCCTGCTTGCTTGACTGGCTTGACTCTAAATCTAATCAAGCCGTGATATAAGGATAACAGTCTATAAGCATATATGACTTTATAAAAAGGTCTTCGGTTGTTATAAATAGTAATTGATCTTTTCTTTCTCAACGAGATGGTGACACATTCACAAAATGGGAGGTTGCGACGATGATTGCTTAAGTGTTAGTGTCATCAGTTGAATACCAAGGTGCCAACGCAAGGACAAGGTGTTTCCATTAATCAAATCAATGAACCACTTGACTTCCTTATTACTTTTATCATCTTGAAGCAAAGTGAACCAACCAGCCATACCCTTTGCTTAGCTTGGAAGAAAATATTAGGATACCCCCTCCCCCTTTAAAAACAATATTTTTTCACATACTTGTATATGGTGGGTAAAAAGTTTGATATTCCAATTCTTTGGATCCAAGCTTACACAATTAAAACATTCCACTTTCTAGGCTTCTAAAGTTCTAATCAACCTGAAGTCTGATCAAAGGCACTTCAAATACTAAGTTAATTGAAAGGATTTCAAAGCTGAGTGAAAATGTTAAGAATAATTGTTTTGGTGAACATCTCTCTCTTGTTTGAGTTGTGAGGGTCTATAATATAGTTTTTTTTTTCTTAGGGTGAGTTGGTGATCAGCTCCCCATGATTCTGATAATAAACCATTCACTCAAGCTTGAAAAAGGGAAAAGTCTAGAAGAAAAGCTACAGAGAAAAGTCTAGAAGAAAAGCTAAAAGGAAAAGATTTTTTTTATAAAATGTGTGACTCATTACATTGTGGAGCACTGATCTATTTATATACTAATCAAGTAAAGAAAGGCTAAGCGTAGAATCAGGGAATCTGTTATAACAGATTAACTAACAATTACACATACTAAAAACAGAGGATTAAAACCAACTAATTATTAAAACGATGCGTTTAAACTTTAGACATTAAAGGCTGCTCCAAAACGCTGCGTATGGAACTTGAAGTTTAAATGATACGGTGCGTTTCATCTTCATCAGTATCTTCTTCTTCAAACTGCCTTACATCCCCCCTCAAACTCAGGGGAGAAGACCACAGGAGTTTGGAACACAACAGATGAAAACGTGGTGAAGAAAAACCCTTAGTCAAGAGGTCTGCCAACTGATCCTGAGAAGCAACAAATTTAACTTGAAGATCATGTCAAAGAACACATTTCCTGACAAAATGATAGTCAACCTCAATGTGTTTGTTGCGAGCATGGAACACAGGATTTGAGGCAATGGCAAAAGCAGACACGTTATCACACCAAAGAATAGGAGTAGCACGAAGAAAAACCCCCAAGTCCTTAAGAAGCATTCTGATCCAACAAAGCTCAGCAGCAGCAGAAGCTAAAGCTCTATATTCAGCCTCTATTGAAGAATGAGACACTGTAGGCTGCTTCTTAGCAGACCATGTAATAGGGGAATGACCAAGAAACACCACAATACCAGAGATGAATTTCCTGTCCAAAGGGTCACTGGCCCAATCTGCATCACTATAGGCAGACAGAACAAGAGGACCTAGTGTAAAAGACAAGCCTTGATGAACAGTCCCTTAAAGATACCTCAAAATCCTCTTAGCAGCTTGAAGATGATTAGAAGTGGGATTAGCCATAAACTGATAAGTCTATTGAACAGCAAATGACAAATTCGGCCTTGTAAAAGTAAGATATTGCAAGGCACCAACCAAGCTTCTATACAAGGTAGGATTAGGCAGCAAGGGACTATCATTAGGCACAACATGAGCATTAGGAGAGGAGGGAGTCTTGCAAGGTTTGCATTCTGACATGGAGAACTTGTGAAGAAGATCCAAAGCATATTTGGATTGATGGACAAACAAACCATCAGAAGTGTAATCAATTTGAAAACCCAAGAAGTAATGTAATCTGCCCAAATCTTTAAGATCAAACTCTTAGCTCAAGGAGCGAATCAGAGAGGAAATAAAAGAGGGCTGATTACTAGTAACAATGATATCATTTACATATAGTAGAAGGAAAACTAGATGAGAATCATGATTGTTAATAAACAAATTACCATCAGCACCTGAAGCCACAAACCCAACATGAAGTAACTGAGTACTAAACCTCTCAAACCAGGCCCAAGGAGCCTGTTTCAATCCATTTTAGCCTTATGCAACAGACAAACATGATTCGGAAAATAGGGATCCACATAACCTTGAGGTTGAGCTATATACACCTCTTCTTTAAGCAAACCATGAAGGAATGCATTACTTACATCCAATATGTTTAAGATCCCAACCATAGGTAACTGCCAAAGCAAGAAGCAATCTCATAGTAGTTGGTTTCACAACAAGGCTAAAGGTCTCCTCATAATCCAAACCATACTGTTGGAGGTAACCCTGTGCAACTAATGTAACTTTATACCTTGCAATAGTCCCATCACTGTGCCTTTTCAGCTTAAAAACCCATTTACAAGTAACTATGTTCTTGTTAGTAGGTGGAGGAACAATGGACCAAGTATTTTGTCTTAGGAGAGACTGAAACTCTGAGTCCATAGCAATAACCCACTGAGGGTATTTAATAACAGCAAGGTAAGAGGGAGGTTCTTGGTAAGTGTAGTCAGAACCAACCTTCAAAACCTTAGGCTTATGAATACCAAGTTTTGATCTTGTAACCATAGGGTAATGATTAACAATGGGTAAAGAATGATGAGAAACAGAAGCATCAGGAGCAGATATAGCAGATGAAGAAGATAAAATATGATCAAAAATAGGAACACTAGGAGGAGAAGGAGCAAAAGATGAACTAGGCAGACATGAAATAGTATCAAAAGAGGAAAAATCTGAGGTAAAAGGAATGAACTCATCAACTGACTTTTGTGGAGAGGAAGGAGATGCAAAAGTAGAATCAGTGGGTGGAGATTTAGAAAGAAACCAAGCAAAATCAATACTAGAGTTAGAAAAAGGAATATGTGGATTAGTGAGGCCAGACTTTTGAGCAAAAGGAAAAAGGTTTTCATTAAACAAAGCATAGCAGGTGGTATACACAATATTAGTAGTGGGGTCCAAACACAAATATCCTTTTAAGAGTGGAGGATAGCCAAGAAACACACACTCTACTGACCTAGGTTGAAGCTTATGCTTATTATAGGGTCTAAGATAGGGATAACAAGCATAACCAAAAGTCTTAAGGGCTAAAAGTGAAGGAGAAACAGAATTTATCTTTTCCCAAGGAGAAATAAAGCCCAAAACAGAAAAGGGTAGTCTATTTATGAGAAAAGAAGCTGTGGAAAAGGCATAGGACCAGTAGTTAAGAGGTAAATAAGATTGATACAACAAGGTTAGACCAGTCTCTACAAGGTGCCTATGTTTTCTTTTAGAGATACCATTCTGTGAAGGAGTATGGGGGCAAGAGGTTTGATGAAGTATACCATGTTCAGAATAGAAATCTTGAAATTGAGAATTAATGTATTCACCACCATTATCAGATCTTAGAACTTTAATTTTTGTGGAGTATTGATTCTCAACAAGATTTTTAAAGTGCATGAACACTATAAACACCTCACTCTTTTGTTTAAGAAGAAAGAACCAAGTAAAACGTGTAAAATCATTAATGAACACAACATAATAATTATAACCAAATAAGGAAGAGATAGGTGCTGGACCCCAAACATCAAAATGCACAATTTGAAGCATAGAAGTTGATTGTATTTCATGTTTCTTCAAAGGAAGCTTGTGCATCTTAGCACTTATACAGAATTTACAAGATGAACAACAAACATCAACATTATTAAAAGTAAACTCTGGATTTACAGAATGAATAGCAGGATGAAGAAGCTTTGCACTTGGATAACCAAGTCTTTGGTGCCAAAGCAGAATTTGAGTAGAACAACCAGTTGATAGACTAGAAATTTGGGATGATTTGGAAACCTGAGAAGCAGTGTAAGCAGTAGGATTGAGAGAGGAGAGTGATGGAATAGGGTAGACACCATCTTTACTCAATCCTTTGTAAAGGATCTTCCCCGAAGGTAAATCCTGAATAGAGAATCTATAAGCATCAAAATAACAACAAGCATTGTTTTGCAAGCAAGGTTTATGAATAGAGAGTAAATTTGAAGCAAGATCAGGAACTCTAAGTATACCATCAAGCTTAAAATTATGAGAGGAAGTACATAACTCACCACTACCAATGTGAGTAACAGGGAGCTCTTGACCATTCCCTACAATGACAATCACTGAACCAGAGGTAGGTTGCTGTTGAAGTGAAAGATTGGCTAAATCTGGTGTCACATGATCAGAACAACCAGTGTCTGTGAGCTAACCATTTGTCCCATGAATCTGAGTTGAATTAGCCACCATTGCTGCCAGTTTTGATGACGCATGTCTTCCCTGGAAAGAAAAATCCATCCTATGGTAGCAATCAAGAGCTGTATGGCCACTCTTTCCATAAATCTGGCACTGTGGTCTTTGATTCTGACTTGATTGTCCTTGAAATTCTCCATTCTGACTTGATTGCCCCGAAAATCCTGGAGGTCTAACTTGGCTAGATTGACCAAACTGAGAGACATTCCCACCAGCGAAACCATTACTGCCATTGAAACCTCTACCACTATTGAAACCACTACCACTATTGAAATTGAAACCTCTACTACCACAACCTCTTTGATTATTATTTCTGCCTCTTCCTCTACCAAACCTTTGAGATTGAAAATTTGCAGCCATTGACATAGTACTGGCATCAATAAAACCAGATCTCTTCTTGATTGCTCTCTCTTCTGCATTAAGGAGAGTATTAAGCTCTTCTACTGAGAGAACATCACTCCTAGTCCTTATAGTAGAACTAAAAGAGGCATATTCTGATTGTAGACCATCAAGTGCCACATGAAGAAGCTCTTCATCATCAAGTATGACTGACATAACAACTAATTTGTCTCGGATCTGCTTAATTCTCTGAAAATACTCATCAATTGAATTTGTGCCTTTCTTTATAGAGTTCAATTCATTCCTAAGACTCATTACACTAGACCTAGACACTGAAGAAAAACACTTTTCCAAGACTTTCCACACTTCTCTACCTGATTTCTGTCCAATAGTGATAGCAAGAACAGAAGGAGAGAGTGTTGAGTTAAGAAATGTGAACAATGCTCGCTCACGATTTTTCCAACTCAGAAAAGCTGGATTGATATCAATAGTAACATTCCCAGAGGAATCTTTCAAAAACTGATCTGGTGCCACAGTATTCTCATCAATTGCATCAATCATTGAGTAGGTTTCTAGGATTACCTCAATTTGGTGTTTCCAGACGATATAGTTGGAGTAATCTAGCTTGACCGTCACCATTGAAGACATATTTGATAGTAGAAGCAGTGAGGGATTGATCTGTGTGAGTGGATTGGTCATCGTGGCTATGGTTGAGGTAGAAGATGAAGCTGAGCTAGTGGAAGCCATGGAAGCACAGCTCTGATACCATGAAAAAGGGAAACGTCTAGAAGAAAAGCTACAGAGAAAAGTCTAGAAGAAAAGCTAAAAGGAAAAGATTTTTTTTATAAAATGTGTGACTTATTACATTGTGGAGCACTGATCTGTTTATATATTAATCAAGTAAAGAAAGGCTAAGTGTAGAATCAGGGAATCTATTATAACAGATTAACTAACAATTACACATACTAGAAACAGAGGATTAAAACAAACTAATTATTAAAACGGTGCGTTTAAACTTTAGACATTAAAGGCTACTCCAAAACACTGCGTATGGAACTTGAAGTTTAAATGATACGATGCGTTTCATCTTCATCAGTATCTTCTTCTTCAAACTACCTTACAAAACTAGCTAAGGGGACAAGTTGATAGGGTTTTCACCCCAAAAATGTGTAGTAGGGGCACTACCACTTTGCACTTAATGCAAAAGAAGTGGCGAGAGAGCAAAGTATTAAATGATGATTTGAGGGGGGGACTTTTCTCCGATGTATTCATCCAACCCTATAGGAGTTCATTTATCAAGTTGTGGCATAGGGGCTTTTTTGTTGGAGGATAGGTGTGCTCCCTTGGGTAGACAATCATTCGCCTTTGTTCGAACACTTTCGTCAATGAGTGATATCTTTATTATTTTTAATATATGATTGAGTTGAAACAAAAAGGAATGAAAGAGTTTTGGGTCGGTTTGGTAGTAGATTTCAAGTATTGTTATTCAAAATAATGTGAAAACTGTAATTTAAAAAGTATTATGAAAACACATATCTAAAGTGCTCATAATGAAAAAAAAAAAATACATATATATATATATGGTAACATATTTCTAATAATATATTTTTAAAAGTGATAAAATATAATCGGCGTTTAGTATGATTTTTTTTTAAACAAGTATTTATCTGACATGTACAGTAATTTACTATTATTTTATTTGATGAGAGAGAAATTCTCTCCCGTTATTCTTTCTCTTCTTTTTGGTTCTCTTCTAGTCTTATATGCTTCATCCATCTCCTTTTCTCCCTATCTCCCATCTCTTCTGCCAAACTCTTTTCCAGAATCAAATGCCCGTCAAGATTGAAAAAAAAAAGGCCCAAATAAATTCTTTTTAGAAGATAAGGTCAAACTTTCACTACAAAAAACGGGTGCTTTGGGCCCCTTTTTTTGGGCCGCGTTTGCAAAAACGCGGCCCAAAACGGACTAAAGCCGCGTTTTTAAAAACGCGGCTTAAGTCTGTTCAATGGGCCGCGTTTTTTCAAGCGCGGCCCAAAAAGGAGCCTCAGGCCGCGTTTTCCCAAACGCGGCCCCAAAAAAGGAGCCTCAGGCCGCGTTTTTAGACGCGGCCTCAAGCTTCTTCTGGAGCCTTTTATATTTTTTTTGACCCTAGCCCTCATCACCCTCCAGATTGAGCTCCATCTCCCACACACCTCACCTCACCCTCTTCACCCACACACCTCACCCTCACTCTAGAGCTCCGATCCGACGTCACGCGTTCATCTCCATCTCCGATCTCCGATCCGAGATCGAGGCTCGGAGATAGAGCTCCAAGCGTCGATCTCCGATCCGATCGGAGATGGAGGCTTGGAGCTCCATGCCTCGATCTCCGATCCGATCGGAGATCGACGCTTGGAGCTCCATCTCCGATTTCCGATCTCGAGGCTAGGGTTTTGCCAGATCTCCGATTTCCGATCTTGTGGCGGCTTGGTGTTTGTGTTCAAATTTTAGAATTATTTGTGGCGGCTTGGTGTTTGTGTTTGCAGGGTTTGTGTTCTTGGCATGAATAGACCTTGTTTAATTTAAATTGCATTTATATTTGTGTTTACACCATGTTTAATTTTTTGCTGGGTTGTGTTCAAATATTTGTGGTGTTTATGTTCAAATTTTTTGCTGGGTTTGTGTTCAAATTTTTTGCTGGGTTTGTGTTCAATTTAAATTTGCTGGGTTTGTGATTAATTTTTTGCTGGGTTTATATTTGCTGGGTTTGTGATTAATTTAAATTACATTTATATTTATTGCTTTTTTAGAATTAATTGTTTTTGAATATTTTCTGAATTATTTTTTTTTAATAGATCCTGGCCTTAGACCGCGTTTTAAACGCGGCCATAGAACTTGGTTTTAGACCGCGTTTCTAAAAATGCGGCCATAGACTCTGGAGGCCTATAGTCGCGGGGTTTAGACCACATTTAAAAACACGACCTAAAAAACCGTAGCTATAACCCTATTGGGCCTATAGCCGCGTTTTTCGGACTTTAGGCCGCATTTTAAAAACGCGGCCTAAAGTCCTTTTTTTTTTGTAGTGTTTGTTACTTAAGGCTGCTTATAGTTATAGGATCAGTGAGCCAAAAGATCAAGGGAATGATAGCAGGATAAATCATGAACTTAAATTATTAAACAATAATCATAAAATCTACGTTCATCTGGAACGTTATACACTCCTACACAGGGAAAAAAAAAAGTTAGATAAGTGTGGAAGAAAGATAGAAAGAGAAGATAAAGATAAGTGAGAAAGAAAGAAAGAAAAAGAGAGAGAGAGAGAGCGTGTGAAAGAAAAAGAGAGCTGTCAATCAGTGGGTCACATGCTTATAAAAATATTTACAACAATGTATTCAGTATTGTTACTCAAAAAATATAAGTTGGTGGAGGAGTTTTTTAAATTCATGGGTTAAACACCACTTAAATGATATCTTCTACCAAAAGTATTGTTTTTTTTTTTCTTTTTTTGGTTCATAATTTTCTGTGTTTAAATACTAAAAACTGTTATTTGAAATACCACACAAAACTTTGTTTCAGGTCAAACCAATCCTACCAGAGAGAGATGTAATTAGAACTAAGGCCCAGAAGCTATAACAGGCCCAAATAGACACAACCTTTCCCGCCTCACCAAAAAGCCCACAACATCCTCGCTGACACAACATCCTACGCACATGTAGGACTAAAGTGTCCGAGTCTCTGGAAACGCCACGTTCCAAACCCAAACTGTAATAGCAGAGACAAAGTTCGCACCTTTTTCTTTCTTTCTTTCTTCTTCTTCATCGTCAAAGTTGTTTACTTTTCTCTGTGTGCTTGCTTGAGTTTCAGGGCAATGGGAGATGAAGTGCGTTCAAACGGTAATGTCAGTCAAAGTAGTGGAAACAGCGATGATCAGAGTCATGCTACTGTAATAGACATATATTCTCTGAGTAACTACTATTTTGGATCCAAAGAAGTCATACCCTTTAAGGATGAGACCTTGGCTGATCGTGTTCAGAGGATGAAATCCAAGTATACCCACCCATACACTCTCACTCACTATGTGTACCCAATTGGGTTTGCTTTGTTTTGGATTAGTTTATTGGTTATTTATTTATTTTTTTGTTTAATTTGTCTAGCTATGCTGCTCATGGGTTAAGGACTTGTGTGCAAGCTGTTATTCTGGTTAGTCATTTAGTCTTTATCTAATTATCATGATGATATTATATTATTTATTATTATTATTTTTTTGGTTTGCAAATTGCAAGTTTTCTGTTAAATTTTATCATAAAGTGTTTGTGTGTTAATTCCTAATTTCTTTGTTTTTATGTTTGTGAATGAGTGTAAATTGCTGTAATATGAGGAAGCCAATTTTGCTTGTTATGGGATTAGAGGTTAATAAATTAGTATGTGTTTATTCATCAGTGACCCCAGCTCTTTTTAGAGTGCTTGCTAATTATGATATTAGTGCTGGTTACAGTGCTTGTTAAGCATGATATTGGTTCTGCTTGAAATTGTTGTTTATTATGTGAAGTAAAATGGCCGAGAATATATGAATCGTGAAACATCCACATCATCTACTGATATGGCATTCTTAAAGTGCGACTACAAGCAACTCTTCATAAAATTTTGTGTTATTTATAACTGCTTATCATTGAGTGCGCAAACTACTGATTATTGATTAGGGTTGATTGGACTGAAATTGCAAAATCTGCTTGAATATAATAAAAATTGCAGTAGATAACTTTGTATCAATCATTGAAAGTGTTTATGGATGTTGCTAAATTTGACATTGAAGACACAGAATTATCAGTTGGTGCTGTGGACAAAAGAAATTTTTTCATTCGTATTAGTTGGAAGCAAATTGTAAAAGCAATGTGAGTGAATCATTTGAATTACAATTTCATTCCAATGTATAAGCAAGCAGATATGGATCAAAGGAAGAGACTAACTGTCTATATGAGTTGTTTTATTCGCTATAAAAGAGCCAAGGCAGAAGAGTTTTTAAATCTTGTTTGGGATGGCAGCTATATATTGAGGTTGGGCTGGTGGCCTAATTTCACTTTATCTATGCTTTTTTACATATTGAGGCTCTTTTTAAACATGCACAGGCTGATTTTTTTAATAAAAACATGTTTGTTGGGAGAAGGCCCACATTGAGGCCTCAATAAGATGCAATACTATATGGATTTGATTTAAGAATTTAATGTTATGTATGATAGAACTCTAAATTATAAAGACCATATTATATATTAATCTTCAGGGAAATTTTTATTCATGATTTATCTTTTATTATTCAGCTTTTTGTTCTTTTGAGGAGGGGGTCAGGGATATGGAAAATTGATATCTTTTTTGTGGATTCTCTTTTCTTCATTAATAGTTTTAAGTATCCTTGAGGTTTCTCCTAAAATAGTATGATTTGTGTAACATTTAGAGAGATATTCTGGCATATTAGACTATACTGAAAAGATGCATCTTTTCAGGTTGAGTTGTTCAAACATCCACATTTGTTGCTGTTGCAAGTAAGGAATTCCATCTTTAAGCTTCCTGGCGGCCGCTTGAGACTGGGTGAATCAGGTAGATGGACAGATCATCATACATCAAATAGGAAAGGTGAATCATGTTCAGTCATGGGTTATTTTTCTAAGGGTTTGCTGAACTGGGAACCTTTTGAATGGAATGTACAGATATTGATGGATTGAGACGTAAGCTGTCAAGAAAGCTTTCTGCCGATGAAAGTGGTGATGGGATTGGATGGGAGGTATCAGAAAGGTCCTTTAAGTTTATCGCTTTCATATCAGTATTCTCATTGCAATATGTTAATATGAATATTGTATTTGATAGGTGGGAGAATGCCTTGGGATGTGGTGGAAGCCTGACTTTGAAACATTAGTGTATCCATACTTGCCACCTAATGTAAAATGTCCTAAGGTAGTTGGTCTGCTTTAAACCACTCTGGGTTTTGATGTCTTTGGAAATTTACTTCTTATGATTTTATTGTTTGTAGGAGTGCACGAAACTCTTTCTTGTGAGGTTGCCAGATAGTCGGAAGTTTATCGTACCGAAAAACCTTAAATTGCTCGCAGTTCCTCTATGCCAGATTCATGAAAATCACAAGGTATTGAACTCCATATTCCTTCTAAAGATTGATAATTTCTCATGGAGATTTAATTAAACATTGTGATTCACATTATATTTAAGAAAATTCCAGCTTGTTATTTGTTGCATTCAATTCCTTTTTTAATTTCTTAGCACTTTTTTGACACAGGAACATTTTCAAATTTCAATAATTGACCTTCTTTCAGTATATTTTTGATGACCTTGCATCACCAACTTGTATTAAGATTCCATCTAAAATGAGATAGAATAATATGATCTTCTTGGATATCCAACTTCCTGTATAGAATTTAGTGGAAATAAGTTTATCAGCTGAGTTTGAAGCATTTTATTGTTGCATTGCAGACTTATGGACCAATCATATCAGGCGTACCACAGCTGTTATCTAAATTTTCATTCAACATCATTGAATCTTGAAGTTAATCCATTCATCATAACAGAGTGATCTATTTGGTAAGTGTATGCAGCCAGAATGGATGTGTGTGACAGTTTTTTTTTTTTTTTTTTTTTTTTTTTTTTTTTTTTTTTTTTTCTAATTCTTTTTACTGTGGCATTAATTTTATGCAATATGGACAGATACTTGTATATATTTTAGTTTTCTATGGGTAATCTGAGGTGATTAAATTGTAATGTTGAACACAGAAATATAAATGTTATTTTAATTTTTGGGTGTGAAATTTTTTTCTTTGAATACATAAATCCTTAAATTAATGAGAGTGATTAAATCTTATAGCTTTAGTACTTCTGATAAATTATATCCACAAAAAAGGTACTTATGAGAAATCTATTTTAATTATAGCAACATGGTAAAACGTTGCTGAAAACATACTCTTTACTGGCAAAGGATGTTATTGGCAATAGATTGCTTATTCAATTGGAAGCATGTTTACAATGCTTAGATAAGGAAGCATTGAGTGGTGAGAGACTAGGTAACAGTAGATGGCTTTGAACTCCACTCCATGTGTATGAGTTGTGTGCACATTTGGTGCACAATTTTGTTTATCTGACTTTGCTACCATGATTGATACCTATATTCAAGCATTTCTAGTCTTGCTTGTACTGTACCAATGACTGGACTGAAAATAGATGTTTCTACGGTTTCCGTAAAGGCCAGGAGCAGAAAAGCCGTGTCTCATGGTTGCGGTGTGATACTCAATCGCAGGCACTTAAATGATAAAGTTCTTGTTGTATATGCATTTCTTGGTTTGTGGCTTCATTTAGGGAGAGAATGAGGAAAACTGTTTCCAGATATTGACTTCTTTTCTTGCAACCAAACGTGGTTTTTTTCTTTGTTTCAACAAAACATGGGTTTCTTCTGCCTCTCTGTGTGCATATCCATGTTAGCTATTTTCCCTTCTGTGAACTTCTTTCCCCTCGCTTTCTCCCAAGAGTGTGTAGTGAATATTTTGGAGGATGTTTTGTGGGTCACATCGTTCAAAGTAGGTGCTAATAATGGTGATTTGGATTGAGAGGGAAGTAATAGATGGATGTAATAGTGGAGGTAAATGCGTAAGTGGTGATGATAGTGGTGATGACAATTCTCTTTTCACATGAATGGTGGGTCTCACTAATTTAATCTATGATAAGACTCACCATTTATATGAAAGGAAGAAGTACGCATTTATGGTACTCCGAGAATACCTAATAATTTTCCGATGACAATGGCGACATTGCTGACATGTATGCGTGGATTATGGTGCCATAGCTTTGATGGTATTGCACAATTTTTGGAAGTTGTGGTGGGATGATAGGCTGATGCTGGTGGTTGTGGCTATCCTTATGTTTTTTTTTTTTTTTTTTTTTTTTTAAGGCTATCCTTATGTTGGCAGCATTCTGTTTTGAAAGTATGATTCTCAGTCTCGTTTCTCTTTCTTTTCTGTCTTCTTTCTGATGGCAAATAAGTTCTACACTACCCTCCCTAACTTGCCCATCAAAGTTTTTTTTTCCTTGTTAAGTTCTTCTTATTAGATAGTATAATTGTGATACTATTCTTTACCTTTGATATGGTGGGCTCCCAGTGTGTCGGTCTCTTGCTCCGTCGAATTGCAACTTGCTGATTTAGAAAGGTCAAGGTCAAGGAAGCACAGGGTGACCACATCATTCAAAAAGTAAAATATAGTACTGTTGGAATATTTTTACAAAAATCATAATTTTGATTAATGGTCATTCCAGTGAAATGATCTCCCTCAAAAAAAAAAAATGAAATTTAAAATTCAATCAATATAATAATGTCTTTAATAATGGCATTGGTTTGCTTTTACCGTTTTAAAAGCTTTTTAATTTGCTCCAACGCATAGGTTAAAATTGTTTTTGACCACAAACTTATATGCCATAGAGCTGAAACTTTTCAAATCAGGATTTTGTATCCGCTGCATTATTATGTTCAAAAAGGCTAGTATCTTAATTATTTTTATGTGCAATTCAATAGCCACACGTTACTATGCATTTTAAGGATAATCATGACAGTTTCCTTCTCAAAAAAAAAGAAAAAAAAAAAAGATAATCATAACAGCAATAAAGTAAATGTTTTTAAAACCCAAAGTAGCGTGATAATAGCTTGTTTGGATGTTTTTTTAAGGGTGGAGAGGGTAGAGGGGGGGAGGGATTTGGAAGGATTTTAACTACTTCTGACCCCTCATTTTTAATTCTCCCAATTGGAGAGATTTGAAAGGAGAGTAGAGCATAGAAATATTTGACCAAATAAATTACCAAATTTACCCTTACCATATTAACAAAATTACAAATTATGAAAATGTTAATTATTTCCCTCTTTCTTACTTAATTTTAAAAACATCTAAACAAAGTAGAGGATAACCATTCCTCTCTACTTTCCTTTCTCTCTAAACTTCCAAACGTGGCATTATTGTATGTTTCTTCAACCTATGTAATATGTAGCCTATGTCCGGCTAGAAAGAGAGATATAGAGAAGAGAAAATTTTTCCATATATATATATATATATATATTTTCATGTAATAGAAAACTATTCATATATTTACTTTGTTAGTTTTCTCATTTTTTTTATGAAAATAATGTCCTTGTATATACTATATTTTTGGGTAAAAGAAAAGTACTATTGAAAGTTTCATATCCTACAAGCAGTATAGACTTGTAACAATAATCAGCGAAGATGGTTGAGTTGTTTTATTCCGGGGACGGCACGCACAATGTTTAGTTTATTACACCGGAAACCTCGTAAACGCGTGTATCGTCTTAAGAGAGTGACTTGGTCTACGCCCCAACCCTGTCATCTAACTATATATATAAATTGATGGTAATTTGCTTTTCTTATCATGAGATTAATTTGAAGCATCATCAAGGTAATATCTCCATTGTCTTCTAATTTTTATGGTAAATTCTAATTTATGTGAATTTTAATCATTTATATGATACACTGAATTTATATGATATGTTGAATATAATGAAATTCAATTTATTTATCGATTATTGTTCTTAGGAACAACAAACAACAAGTACTACCATACATGCACCCAAATTTGACTGTATTTTTGCATTGTGTCCTGTCCACTGACATGGAGAGCCAAGCTTTGCCCTTACCACCGTACCAGACTCTTATTTTTCATCATTTTGTCTTTGGTGCCGACATGCATAGACCCATGGGGACTTCAGAGTTTATTTAGGCAACCAGAAACGATGGCTCCCAAATTGCTAAGGAAATGTTAATGATGCCGCTAAGGATGATTTATTGTAGGATGTATCTATTAAAAAATTAGTATAAATTGATGAAATGGCTAAAAATAGTACTGAAGTGACAAGTGAAACTCAAAAAATTGACTTTATTAGCTCTATATCTTATAAAATTAGTAAAAAAAATCTAAAAAAAAGTTGAGTTTATTGATATAAAATTGTTTCTAACGGGCACTTGTGGGGTAGTGGGGCTATATTAACTTGGTTGTACATACTACATATTCGCTGGATTGGTTTGTATCATAGTACTATGCTATTTGCTATGCATGTAATAGGTGTATTTATTCTTTATTGGGGTCATAGTTCTGACTTAGCTGACACTTCCTATAAATGTACATAAAGAGTGGATTGTCAATTCAAAACTCACTTGGTTTATGTTGATCAAT
Source organism: Lithocarpus polystachyus (assembly GCA_033629205.1). Lineage (NCBI taxonomy): Eukaryota > Viridiplantae > Streptophyta > Magnoliopsida > Fagales > Fagaceae > Lithocarpus > Lithocarpus polystachyus. The sequence continues at coordinate 65,174,567 of CM066163.1, forward strand.
TCAATTAACGAGGGATGGATTTGGATGCATCATCCACCATCCACCAGTGACAAAGTTGATCTTCACGCTCTCTAGATGCCCGAGAGTTATAGATTAATACAAATCATCTGTACTACTTTTTGTGTTTCACTTTATGTTCCATTAATCATAATTTGTTATATATTTAATTGTGTTCTGTTAAATATTAGCATTGATACACCATGTTAAATATGCTAGTATAGATGCGGAAGCGAAAATATAAAGTATAGAACACAAAAATACATGAGGGTTACGTGGTTCAGCCTAATAGCTTACATCCATGGAGGAAACCCTAAAGGGCTACATCAATAATATATTATAGTGTAGTACAAATCCTGTATTACAATAAATAATAACATGTGTATATATAGTAGACTAAACCCTAGACTAATAGACTTCTAGTACAAGTAGAAGACTTGGCTTGCACACAAAGTAGAATTAGGCTTGGGTCTATACTATTGGGCTAATATATCTCTAGCATGTTCTACTTTAAGCTTTGACTATTTTATAAGAAAAATTAAACAAATACATGACAAGTTGTAATTGGTAAAATATAAAATAGAACATAAAAAGTGAGACGAAGAATTTACAACTGTTTACCGTAAGTGTCACTTCTACATGGGTCCCCGTTTTTCTCTTTTTGTGCAGTATAAATTGATCAACTTCAGCTGCTATTCTGTCACATGAACATGGTGGAACCAATCATATAATCCCCATGTCTTTCAGAAATACTCCTGCTTGTTCAATATGCTAAATGATTACTATCGTTAAAACTTTTTACCATTCAAATTGCCAATTATGTTTATAATTATATAGCTCCTGCAATGAAAAGTTTTCAAAATGGTTTATTTTGCATGAGTAGAAAACTAATAAAAAGTAAAAACTATGACAGGGCAGGAGTGGAAAATTCAAAAGCACAGTTTTGGCTTTGGATAAGCATCTAGTGTCAGCATCAAAGAGTCGTGATACGCAAACAGATGTAATGTTAGAGTGTTGTGCACCGCACTATAATGCTTGTTCCTATGATTTTCCTTTTTCTTTCTTTCTTCAAGCAAACCGAAAAGTTTGATTCAATGACATAAATTTATGTTTAGGACCGAAGAGGTTCATGAATCAGTTAGTCAAAAACACGTGCAAATGTCTAATCATTTTCATTGGCACCATTTTCCCATAAAACAAAACTCTAGTGTGAACGAAGACCTCTCACGATCTAGGAAGTTGCTAACTGACTTTGGTGGTGAAGTCCGGGGGTCCAGCCGCTAACTATTATTTTTCTTCAAATACAAATGACAAGCAAAATTAGTCATTTGTATATAGTGTTAGACTACGTTTGTTGTTATAGTTGAGGGAAGGAAAGACAAAGGAAAAGAGGAAGGTAAGGAAAAGGAAAAGGGAAAAGAAAAGTTTTTCTTTTGGGGTGTTAGGATAATTAGGAAGGAAAGGAAGTGAGAAATAATCAATATTTTTGTTTTTTATTTTTTATGAACTTCAATATTTATCAATATTTTTGTTCCGTTTAAAAATAGAAGGGAAAGAAAAATGTGTGTTTTTACATTTGTGCCCCTTAAAAAATTAAATAGTAAAATACTTTTAACTTATGAGGAGCATTTTAGTAATTTCATAATATAAATCTCTTCATTTCCCTCTCTTTTGACCCAATTTGGGCTGGCAGTAAAATGTTGGGCCCCACAAAAAAATTTCACTCCAAATTAATTCATTTTCTCTTCCCTCGTCCAACCAATCTAAGGAAACTAATGTTGTATCTGCTTTACTATAAAATGTTTTATAAAAAACATTCTGCAATTTATCGTGTTTGTTTCGTTGTAAAATCTTATTAAACTTGAAAGTGTTTTTCCGTTGGTTGAAAAATCTTTTACCAATGTTATAAAACTTTTTACTTTTGAAAACTTAGTAAAACATTTTACAAAAATACACAATGGTTCTTTCACTTATTTGGTGGTTGAGTCACCAGATTTAGTGGTCTGGTGATTGCAGTCAATAGTCTAATAGCCAGTGTTGGCAATTCGATTGCCGGACCTGCAATTGGCTAAATTGTTAATTTTGGTGGTTTGTATTTGAAAATTTTTATATTTTACATTTGAAAACATTTTATAGTAAAACAAACAAAGTTTAAATATCGTCCTTCAAATCCTACATGTATTATGGCTCATCTACGGCCAATTATAATAAATGCAAGGTGATAAAGCCTTCCCCCTTGCAACCATAGGGAAGGTTCCTCTTAAGCATCATGAAGGGATAACATGATGTCAGATTTACCCCAAAACAATATGGGTTATTACATACCTACTGCAACTGAAAGAACTCTAATATAAACTCCAAAGAGAAATATATACATTCCATCATCTCAACACCTTGTCATTTTCTTTGACCTACTTTGTTAACTTCTTTACTAACCTCCTGACCGATTGGCCTTTGGCCTAGTGAGCAAGATTTTCTTATTGTAGATTTCTAACTAGTGAGACCTTGAACATCTAATGTTTATGTTCATTGGAATCCTTATTACGATTCTATTAAGCATTCCACTCACCTACAAATATAAAAGAAAATGCAACAACGATGTTCTATAATTAATAAATTTTAAAAACACAATCTTGCCTTTAAAAACTATACACGAAAAGATGTTCACTCTAATATTAAAAAAAGAGCAAGAGTTTCTTATTGTAGATTTCTAACTAGTGAGACCTTGAACATCTAATGTTTATGTTCATTGGAATCCTTATTACGATTCTATTAAGCATTCCACTCACCTACAAATATAAAAGATAATGCAACAACGATGTTCTATAATTAATAAATTTTAAAAACACAATCTTGCCTTTAAAAACTATACATGTTCACTCTAATATTAAAAAAATGGTATATTACAAATTACACTCCTAAAGTTTGTGAGTGTTTGAATTTTACACTCTAAAGTTTCAGAATTTGAATTTTGTCTCTTGAAGTTTGGAGTGTTTGAATTTTATACTCCAATATTTTAGAATTTGGATTTTTATCTCCTAAATTTTATGGGTGTTTGGATTTTATTTCTTAAAGTTTGAGGGTATTTAAATTTTACACTTTAAAATTTCAAAATTTGAGAATGTAAACATAAATTATCCTCAAAAAAAAAAAAAATTGTAATTCTTTTAAGAGTGCGCCATTCTCTTTGAGTGAAAATAAGCTAATCCAGACTACAAATTTGACAATTGTAATTTCATAGGTAAAATATAAAGATGAGGAAAATCACCTAGAAATTTCACAAACCTACCAACCATCCACTGGTGACAAACTGGATTGTTCCACTTCCACTATTAATTGCGGTATTTTCTGATAGCTGGAGATACAATGCTCGCCTTTTGCCAACCCAAAAGCAAAGAAGAGAGAGAGAGAGAGAGAGAAAACAAGACTGCATGGTACATTGGTAGTTTGGTACTAAATTCTCGGCCTCTGGTTTATTTCTGTCTAAAATTCTATATGCAAAAAATGAGTCTGTACCCTGTAGTCGAATTTTTAATTACCACAGGCACATATTGCACTTCTCACGATTGTCACTTCTTCATGGGTCCCTTTCTTTTGCCCTTTTGAGCAAATTAAATAAGATCCATTGGTATTTTCTTTGAATGAACATAGACAATTGAACATGGTGGAAAAAACTTGTGTGTTTTTAAAGTGGGTACTTGATACTATTCATATAGCACGAGCAAAGAAAAGTTGACTAAAGTATCATTTTATTCCTTAATATTTTGAGTTTGTTTTTATTCTAATCATTTATGTTTTATTCTAGATTCATATTAGTCATGACATTAATTTCCGTTAATAATTTGATGACACCTAACATTATAAGGGTAATTGTATCTTATTGGACATTACTTATCTAGTACTTAAAGGTCAAATTATTATTAGAAAAGACTTATATGGACAGTGTGTCTAAATGGACAACACTTACCTAACACTTAATGACTAATTACAAGCAAAAATAAAAACTTATATGAGTGACATGTTTCAATGGACAACATTTATCTAACAATTTACAGTCATATTACTAATAGAAATGTGTTAGGTTCTAAGGTTTTAAGATCTAAATGTATTAGAACTTCAATGTGTAATGTTGGCAAACTATGATCAAAACTTAGAGTCTAGAATTAGGTTGCTCAATGTGTGTTTATGTGTAAAGTTGGAATCAAGAATACTGCAAGATTTATTACGTAAATCTGCAAGACTCAATCGATCGAAAATTAGACTCGATTAATCGAAGCTCGTGCAGATTATTTTTTTGCAAATTTTTCCAACTCAGCCCAAACCCATATGACGTGTAGAGTTTTATGTTTTGCCATAGGTATAAAAGAAAAAACTCTAGCCACGTTTTTTAGTTGTTGTTTTTGCTGTGTGTATGAATCTCTTGTGAGATCTAAAGATGTTTGCCTTCGTACATACTTATTAGGGTTATCAAGATCGAGATTGATGTCGAGAGATTAGTGATCGTTTCAGTTGCTGCATAAAGAGCATAAAGAAAAAACAAGTGGGAGTACTTGTGGTTGCTGTGAATCCAAAAAAGAAGTAGTCTGTGAACTCGGAACTATCACGTAGTCATGGTAGTAAGTTTTCAACTCGAGGTAGTAATAGGATGTTAGTGGTCTAAGTCGCTATTGTAAAACTTCAATTCTTTCATAGTGGATTTGTTTTTACTTTGAGGATATCTACATTAAATCCTCTCCAGATTTTTTACCAGTTTGGTTTTCCTGGGTTATCCTATCATTATGTTATTTATTTTTCTGTTGCTTTACATGATATGATTTACTTGTGTTAACCTAGATCTGAATAATTTATCTAAGTTAATCACTTGGCTAAATAACTAGGTTAATTTGTGTGTGTTTAAGAAGTCTAAAAACCGTACAAAATGGTTGACATATCCAATATGAAAATGAAATCAAATATGAAGGGTCAAAATTCTTTAAATATAAATGAGCCAAAATTAAAATAACTCTGTTGAGTCTAGAGTCTCAGACATTAGGTAGGCAAATCATGAGCAAACGAGTCTTGTATGTAGTTTTAGAAGCATTTTGTTCACTATCAAGACATCTACCCAAAATCTACAATTCATTGTGCAAGTTTCAACATTTTGACAACTTTCAATAGCTGTTCAATCGATTGAACGGACAATGTGCAGCTTTTCAATAGATCGAGCTTAAGTTGGATTGGTTGAACTATGAAAGATCGAATTCTTGTCACAAGGGCTTAGTTCTTTTCAGCCTATGGTATAAAAGAAAACCCTAGTGGACATGCCAAAGAATTTTGGAGACTTTTTGAGAGAACATCTTAAGGTTGTTGTGCCACCCGCTCTCAAAATCCGCTACTGGTGATCTAAGCTTGAAGCATATTTAGATTCGAAGTGTTTAAAGTTGCTGTATTCCCAGAACATCAGTAATAGACCAAAATCTTCAACTGGGTACTTAAAGTTGACTGAGATTCATGTGCAATATCTCCATAATTGAAGAAGTTCGTGGTCTTGGAGTTACTTTGGACAACTACAATAAGTTTTACTATGAATAGGGTTATTTGATATTATCAAATTTCTATCCAGTTAGTGGATTTAGTTTTGTCTTGGGGTTTTTAAGCCTAACCCTTCTAGTGGCATTCAAGTCTAAATCTTCTATCCCACTTTTTTTACTCCACTTTATATCCACCAATAATAATTTGCCACGTGTTTACCTAATTAATCAAATACTAATATTAATTAATAAACAGTAGTATTAATAAGTCAATAATCATAGTATTTAATTAATTAGGTGAATAAATGATAAGTTGTTATTGGTAAAGTACAGAATAGAGTAGAAAAAGTAAGACAGAAGATTTAAACTCGTGGTTTTCTACCATTATTTTTCCATTAGTTTCCCATGGGTCACTATAGTGTCATGTTCTCTATATCCACTATTTTTATTTGCAGGGGTCGACCACATGGCTCCTTGGGGGGCCATGACCCCCCAATATTTTTTCATTTTCCTCTAGAGTAGCTTGAAAGTTGACATGGGCGGATGGGCCCTTCCTAAAATAAATATCTGCCCCGCAACACCCCACCCCCCAAAAAATTTATTCCCAAACTTCTTTCGTTCTTTTAGTCCAATAGACATCTTTTCAGCCAAAAAAAAGTTCCAATAGACATCTATTATTGTACTGAAATAATACAAAAATAGGCCCAAAACAATATGCAAGGTAGTGGGGTGTCGCAAATTTATTTGGTTTAGTTGTATGTTTATACTTTTGTTTAATTTGTTTATTTAATTTTTTATCCTAAAGGGTCATTATTTAATTAATGGTGTATTTATATTTCATGTAAGAATGAATTTTATATGATAATTTATTATATCTTTCTCCCAAGTCAGTTTATGATTTTTTTTTTTAATTTTGGATTTGAAATTAGGTTCTAAATAATGAGTAAATGACAAACAATTGCTGCATTCTTTAAAAAAAAAATATTAATCATTCGGTACTTAGGACACTTGTAGAAACAACTGTTAATACTTCAATGGCCGATGAGCATCCCTCCAAATGTTCAAGAATTCAATTTGAAGAGATAGACTGTGATCTAGGATCACATGAACAAATATATAAATTTTTTATCAATAAACAAGATGAAATCCGACGTACTTATTTCATAGTCAGTCAATATCAACCTCTAAAGATATAGAGTATCCATGCAAAGAACTGGATAATCATTGTCATAGTTTTCAAGCTTTGTGGTTTAAATCAAATTCAAATTGGTCATAATATTCACCTTCAAATCATGCAATCTATTGTCTACCTTGCAATCTATCGTATTTAGTATATTGCTATTACAAATCGGTCCACCCAAGTAATAATTCCTAGCTACGCCCTGGATTACACAATATTAGTGATTGATTGCATTAACCAAGGACCATTCACAACATGATTAAGAAACTACTTGTACTTAGAACTTGATTAACAAGGGTTTAAAATCCAACCAACTTACACTTTAAGAACTAAAAGTATAATTTAGCAAATAAATTTCTTACTGTCAATGTATGTCTAAAAATTACCATGAAGAAGTTCGTGGTCTTGGAGTTACGTTGGGCAACTATAGTAAGTTTTACTATGAATAAGGTTATTTGGTGTTATAAAATTTCTATTCAATTAATTAGTGGATTTAGTTTTGCCTTTTAGGTCAAACCCTTCTAGTGATTTTTTACCGTTACTTTTTCATTAGTTTCCCCTGAGTTACCATAGTGTTGTGTTCATTATATTTATTACTTTTATTTGTTACACAATATTGGTGATTGATTGCATTAACCAAGGACCATTAATGACATGATTAAGAAACTACTTGTACTTAGAACTTCATTAACAGGGGTCTGTCCAACTCAAACTTTAACAACTAAAAGTATAGTTTAGCAAATAAATTTCTTATGGTCAATGTCTGTCTAAAAATTAAGAGAACCATGAAATGACAAGTGTGGAAAAAAGAAAAGCACAGTTTGGAATTTGGATAAGCATCGCATCAATTACCATAATTGATCATTGATGCAATGTATCTAACGTTGTTTAACACAAACTAATAGATGTTTAGCGAAAAAAAACAAACTAATACATGTTGAGTGCATCTCGGAATAATGTTCGTCACCTTCCTTTGTTTCCTTTCTCGTGGTCCGCTCCATACGTTTGATTCAATGACGTAAATTTATGTATTGAGCGGAAGGGATTTTATGTTATGAAATTCAAATAGATTTAAATACTAGTCAAACTCAAAAACACGTGCCCCATTTTTATATGGGAAGTTGCTAAATTTTCTAACCAAACAATCTAGATTATCCTAGTGTGAACGAAGCCCTGTCACGATCTGGGAAATTTCTGAGTGACCTTGATGGTCAAGTCCGAGGCTCAAGCCTATTACTATTACATCAAAGCATACAAAATTAATATGTTCACACAAAAATCCCCGATAATATAATATAAAATCCCCGATAATATTTTTGTGTAAAATATTATAGGAATTAAAAAAAGTGTAAAGCTGCTTTTTGCTTCACCTTTCTAGAATAAAAACACTCCTCCCCGATAATAATAATAATAATAATAATAATAATAATAATAATAATAATAATAATAATAAATAAAAAACTTTCAACACCAAACCCACGCTTAAAAATCATACACCAGATAATATGTTCACATTACTATTTAAAATCAATTTTAAACACAAGAACATTATTTTTAATAATAAAATACATTTTCAACACACACAATCCCAATTCCCAACCATACACCAGATAATATGTTCACTTTAATATTTTAAAATAATGTATCCATAAAATCATTCAAAACCCTCCACTATTATCATATTTAATATATGGTGGAGAAGGTTTATGACATGGCAGTTGGAGAAGCTTGGATTAATGGATTTTACCAGCTTGGCCACAACATCTTAAAGGCTTAAGACTTGCCAATTTCATTAAGGTCAAATCCCCACACACAAAAAAAAAATAAATAAATGAAAGGTTTATGCATATCCTTATTAGTTCCAAATTTTGTGTTTGTGAATCCCTCCTAAGGGATAACTTCTGAAATAAAGGAAGATGGCCTTTGAATCTCAAGAATCTTTGAATAATTCAGTCTCCAACTGCGATATAAATAACTATATCACTAAACCACGAGTAATTCATAGGTATTTTCCATAACCTTAAATGATTCGAACACATTCTTAGCTTTTGAGATATTCTATTGCCCTTAAGTTTGTTACTAACTTAAGCATAAGAGAATTCTCTCGCCTTAACTCCAACAAGTTGTTATTATTATTATTATTATTATTATTATTATTATTATTATTATTATTGTGCAGGTGTTCACATATTGAATTTAGCTCTTGATCAAATTGCATCCTCAATTTCAATTTTCATGATTTTGAAAGTCACACATATCCATTCTATTATACAATTATAAAGGGAAAATAATTTGGTGATATCCTCTTTTAACCTAACAAAATAATAATATTAAATAAAATGATAAAATATATACTATAGAACATTATGAAATAAAATTATCTAAATAAAAAACATATAAAAATAAAATAAGAGTCACCTTCTACAATTAAATTAAATTACCCATATAACTACTAATACAGTGAAGAAAAACGGATTTATTATTTAAAAAAGAATATGTGAAATATATGATTGGTCCTTAATATTGGGTTAGGTTTTATTTTAGTCCTTGAAATTTGAAAACTTTTTTTTTTTTTGTACTAAAATTTTTGCAAATGTATGTATTTTTGGTTAGCGTAAATAGGCAAACATTCTCTCCAAAACATACTGTTGTAAACTTCTTCTTTTTTCAGGGATTAAGATAGTACTTGATTGAGCTGTGCATTTGTGTCAAAACCTCATTCCATCTCTCTTGTGTATGTATTTGTTTTTCAAAAAGAGAGAAGAAAAAATTGTACTTGATCCAAATTTTAGAATTGATAATATAGTTTTGCCTAAAAGGAAAGGCAAGAAGCCAACATTTGCTTATTTAGGCAAGGAATTGTCTCTATTTCATGATTTAGATTAATATTACAAATTTTAAAGATGAATATAATGCTACATCATTTAAAATTTTTAAATGATGTAACATCATGTATTTTGTTGAAAACAAACAATTACCAAACTTTAGCCCCAAAATTTTGAGTGTCAACTACTTACTTAGATACATAAAATAAATGAATTCCTTTTATGGTTTAGGTTAATTATTATGAGTCTTGTTCTAAAAAAATTATAAATTTAGAAAGTCTATCTAAAGAATGAATAGAATCTAAAAACTCATGTTATTATAGTTTTAAATGATGTGATCACTATTAAATGCAAGGAATAAGATGTGAATAATGGAATACATGACTTTCTCAATTCATATTTTTTTTTTCCTAAAACATATGATCTGTTAATGAATGCTTGATTGCATAAAAAAAAAAAAAATCGAACAGATTCCACCGCATTAAAAGTTGGTATTACAATAAATAATATAAAAAAATAAAAAAATAAAAACTCAAACTTAATCAATGTTTATTGGACAGACTCTTAAGATTTTTGGTCCAAGTCTTTGAAATTTCACGTGAAGTAGTAGGAATTCCATTTTGCATATATGGGTAATCTAACATGCAAATGCAATGTGTCGTGAGTGGATTAGAGGACAAGTAAAGGAAGAAAAGGAAGACAGAAAGACTTTGAAAAATAAAATAAAAAGTGGAAGTAGAAAAAAAAAAAAAAAAGGAGGCGCGGGTAAAGGTAAACAAAACAACACTATATACAATACACAATAGTGAGAAGAAAAGTAAACGGAAGCAAAGTCAGTGTTTGTTTATTTTCTTTGCTTTGCTTTGCTTTTCTTGCTGGTTTCATAGGTGTTAATGGTGTTGGTGGTGACTTTTGACTGCCAGCCAATACTTTTTATATAAACTTCGTACTACCTTAACTCCCAAAACTATATTTTTATTTTTATTTTTATTTTTATTCTCTCACATTTATAAGACTCATCTCACAAACCCTCACTCTTCTTCTTCTGCTCTGTTCTGCTCTGCACCACTAAAGTTGGAAGTAGAAGAAAGCAAAAGCAGAGATAGAAATGAAGAAGGGAAGCTTAATCCCTAACCTCAAGCTCTCTCTCCCTCCTCCTGATGAGATTTCCTTCTCCAAGTTCCTGTAACTCTCTCTCTCTCTCTCTCTTCCACTTTGTAAAGTTTTTTTTTTATTTTTTTTTTATTTTTTTGAGTAATTGGGGTTGTGGAAAATTGGTAGGACTCAAAGCGGAACGTTTATGGTTGGCGATCTACTGGTGAATAGAGATGGGGTTCGAATTGTTACTCAAAGCGAAGTTGAAGCTGTAAGATTCATATATATTTCAAATTTTCAATTTGGGTTTCCGGAAGTACTTAATTTGAAGAAATTTTTATAAACTTTCAATTGAGAACAACTGGGTCATCTCGTTTAGATCGGTATTTTAAATTATTTATAGTTTGTTCTCTGAATTTTAGCTTCTCTATGTTCAAATCAGCAAAAAAAAATTTTGAATCTTGAAGTTTGCAGTGTTAGGAGCATTGAGGGGTTTTGGTTTATTGGATCCCAAATAGTTAAAATTACAAGCTTTAATCGAATTTTCATTCTTTTTTGTTTAATTTAAATTGGGAAGCCAAGTTAAGTGATTATAAAAATGCTGAAAACTTTAGCACTGGCTTCGCAAAGCTTGTTGTGCCCCTCTCCGGTGAGAAGTTGTTAGTTGAATATTCAAAACCTTCAGAAAGCACTAATAACCGTGTTGAATCCATGGTTATATTAGTTTGTGATAGCTTGAAGCTTTATAATGAAAGGCTGATTGTTTTTGGCTCATTCTGAGCTGTGGAAAGTTACAAAATTTTCATATAAAACTGAACCTTACATTGTCTTGTCTTCAAAGGGGACCAGGTGAGCTATAGCTTGCCTAGTTGCCTCAAAGAATTGGTATGCTTTGGTTTTTGTGATTACCCCACCTGGTTAGAAAGAAATTGACCATGGCTTGCTTCGGAATATACTTAGTAATCTGACTATTGGGCTAAAGAAAAATGAGATCCACCCAACGAATGTCATTTACTCATTTATTGAAAATTTATCTGCATTTCTAATTTGTCAAATGATGGTTTTAAAATATGTTATGCCCTGAATAATTTCCTCCATGATAGGTTTTATCATCTTGACTATGTTCTGACTTCTCTATGTTTTTATCAAGAATACCTTGTAATTTGTTTTATGCATATGCCTATGTGTTCAGCCACCCCCTATCAAGCCATCGGACGACCAGTTGAGTTTAGCAGATCTAGACACAATTAAAGTCATCGGAAAAGGAAATGGAGGAATTGTGCAATTGGTGCAACACAAATGGACTGGCCAGTTTTTTGCATTGAAGGTAGTGCAAAATTTAACACTATTTTACATTAATCATGCATTTTCTTACTTAATCTTTATTAAAATTTTTAGTCATATATCTTCTAATGTGCTTTAACAAAGTCAGTGTCCTTATCGTTTTCCTGTAGTTCTATTTTCATGCAGTATCAATACAACTGTCATAGTTTTACATGTCTCATCTTCACAAAATAACATTTTGAGCATTATTGCAGCTATGGCACTGGGCATCAATAACTTAAAAACCTTGTTTAGTTGGGAGTAGAGGATAGATCAAAGAGTTCTTGAAGCTATATCTATTTCAGTCATAAACTGACACTGGTCTTTACATCATTCATCCTCTCTTTTTTGGAGTCAAAATATCATCCTTCACTTCTTATTACATTTTGACATTTAAAACCACATTTTCAAGATGAGTGAGTTTGAGAGCTTCTATATGTTTCTACCACCTGATGTAATCCATTTGGATTGCTTTTTAAAAGATATCAGTGCAAGATTATTTTATCAGAATTTAAGGGAACAATTTGATAGTTCTTAAAGTCCTTAAAAAGCTATTTAGTTTTCCCTCTAAATTTTAACAGGTTAAGTTTCAAATCGTGCTATTAAGTCAGGCAAAAAAAATGGTGCCACTAATAAATCCTGTCAATTGATGTCTCAAATGATACTCTTTTCTTTTTGTTGCTATCTGGCTTTGTGAGTCAACATTCCTGTCAACCAGCATTCGAGGCTACTTCCATGCAGAATTGTTTATCTCTAAGCTTTCAGATATTCAATCCAACTAGCATTTGTTCACATTTTACTATTTACATATCTCTCCTTGCTTTAACATTAGTTCTTATGAATTCTCCCATATCCAGGTAATTCAAATGAATATTGAGGAGTCTTATCGCAAGCTAATTGCTCAGGAATTGAAAATAAATCAGTCAGCACAATGTCCGTATGTTGTTGTCTGTTACCATTCTTTCTATAATAATGGTGTCATTTCAATCATATTAGAGTACATGGATGGTGGATCTCTATTAGATTTTCTGAAAAAGGTCAAAACAATTCCAGAGCCATATCTTGCTGCCATCTGTAAGCAGGTGGGAAATTTGAATATCATATACTTATATGAAATTTTAATTATAGCAAATATTAATTCAAGCATGTTATTTTCCTGTTCTTCCTTTATATTCATTGATGCAGGTGCTGAAGGGTTTGCTGTATCTTCATCATGAAAAACACATTATCCACAGGGATTTAAAACCTTCTAATTTGTTGATAAATCATAGAGGGGAGGTCAAGATTACTGACTTTGGTGTGAGTGCAATAATGGAAAGCACTTCTGGCCAGGCTAATACTTTTCTTGGCACATACAACTATATGTCTGTGAGTAATTTAATAAATCTTATAAATGTCGTACTTATCTCGTTTGTCACTGTTTTCTTTTTGGTAGCTGCTAATAAGTGTCTATTTGGCTATATATGACATTTACCAGTTGTTTATGTGCAATGTGTTTTATAGCCAGAGAGAATTGTTGGAGGCAAATATAACTCCAAAAGTGACATTTGGAGCTTGGGATTAGTATTGCTTGAGTGTGCAACAGGCCAGTTCCCATATTCACCATCAGAGCAGAGTGAAGGATGGGCTAACTTTTATGAGCTCATGGAAGCTATTGTCGAGAAACCGCCACCTTCTGCACCTTCTGATCACTTTTCTCAAGAATTCAGCTCATTTATTTCTGCATGGTAAAGATTAAATTTTGCTTGTTTAAGTATTTAAGTTATGAAGAGTCAAATAGACTTTATTATTCTTCATTATAGGCTCAAGATCCATTGGGTGTGTGTGTAACCTACCAATAGTTGGCTAACATATTTGACATCTGGTTGTTTTATTTTTATCCTGTGTGTTCGCAACTTCTGATCTCATGAGGTTATATCCTTATCCTGGGGATCTTTTGTTTATTTTAGTGTACAGAAAGAACCAAAAGATAGACCGTCAGCACATGAACTTATGGTATGGATAATCCCTGCAATTCTATTCCAGCTTTATAGTTAATTTTGAACAAATAAAGTAGGATGTTTGTTTAGTCTAAATCTGATGCTATTTTACTGTTTTGAAACACAGACCCACCCTTTCATTGCCATGTATGAAGACTTGGACATTGATCTCTCATCTTACTTCACGAGTGCGGGATCTCCACTTGCAACCCTATAAAACTTGTATGGTATGTCCAAGTCTTGATTTTCAATGCTGAACTTGAAAGCATAAATCTCTTGCTATTCTGTAATAAGTTTACATTTAACCTTTGGTAGAGTTCCCACTTGCAAACATACTATCATATGAAACTGAGATTTGAAAGAACAGCTTGCCAGAAGTTTTGAAGACATGGTGAATGATTTTTAGTATTCAGCGCAACTGAAATAAAGTGGTTTCTTGAGCTTATGCCGGCAAGCACTAAGGTAGATCTTTAAAGATTGGCGGTCAGGTTGTCCCAATCCAGAAGAGTCGGAATCTGAAGAGAAAATGTATCATAAGGTTGGGTTTTATGTTGTCAAGGAAAGGCGGTGTATGTGCAATGATACAAGGAATAGGACTTATTGTTAGACCTATAGAAATAATAATTGTATGAAATTGTCCTTGAGGAACCTGCCAAGATTTGTTTAGTCGCCTGCCTAGAGTTGCAAATGCATCAGACTTGGTGTTTGAATATTGCAAGTTTAACATGTTCTAGTAACTTTTTTTCATGAATGTGCGTTTGCAAACATATATATATATATATATATATATATATATATATAGCCTCTTCCCTAAACTTTTGGTTTGGTGGTGGGCTAGGAAGCACATACTTATTTAGGGTGTCGTGTCCGACACTAGATACATTTGAGACACTTCTGCATGTATGTCTCATACATGTCATTTAATTAATAAAAAAATAAAATAAAGGACATGGTCAGGACATGAGAACAAGAAGAATTGAATACATTTTACAAACCAAAAGGAGCATCCATGCTCTAAATAGTAATAGTGTATTTGAAAATTGATAAATATATTTATTCTTTGTTCTTATTCTAATTTCTAAACATTTTTTAACAGTTATGAATTTGCTTTATTATCCATTATTACTCTTAATTTGATATACGGTACTACATGAAAAATAAATGCTTAATAATATATAGAAAATATAAATATATTTAATAATTATTTAATAGATGTGTTCTGCAATGTCCATGTCCTATTTTTCAAAAATTATCGTCCGTTACCCATGTCTGTGTCCATGCTTCTTACGTGATGCTTTTTTTATTTTTTAGGGTGTTGGGGGGATCATTATTTGTTGTACTCTCTTTGAGCTTTTCGCACAAACCTTAGTGCAAGCAGAATTTCGATAATCTTAACTTGGTTTGGGTTTCGGGAAGATTGTGGTGGAATTTGATTCCTGGACAATTTTCCTACTTGCTGCAAGAGGAAACTAAAACATAGGGCAATTAAATTACAAATTAAGTCCCTGCCTGGACAACAATGTGGCTGTACGAGTATATATTCATATCAAGATGACAACAAAAACTGCAAATACTCGCTATTAACTTATTACCTAAACCAGCTCAGGAAGGAGATGCATGACAAATCTAATTAAAATGTACTCTGTAGTCTGTATTGCAACTTTCAGTATACAAAACTCTACCGTATCACAATCAGCCCATGTAAAAATTGAAGGGGCTGGACCATATTACTGATCTATTATCTCATCTCAAATATTCCAGTAGATGGGTGAACTTCCTATTAGAGTTTTCTCTTAATCTTCCTTTGAGCTTTTAAGTCTACCACTATGACAGTGATGTTGTCTTTACTTCCCTTTTGGAGTGCAAGCCTTGAGAGGTACTCTGCTGCAGCTTGAGCTGCAGGATCAACGCCATCAGTCCTTTCTGCGGGTAGGGTATTACCATGCTTTTTGTGCCACACAAGAATCCGCTTTCTTGCAATATCACAAACCTCCTCGTTTGTCATGACATCCCATAAACCATCACTGGCCAAAACCAGGCATTCGTCTTCCTTCGACCGGGGAACAAACATCACTTCTGGATCCGGAATGACCCATGGTTTCATGTAATTATCACCTGAGGACGATAGAGCGAATCAGAAGTCAGATTGATCACCTTCATCAGCATGGAATTAGGGCATTTCAATCAAAATGGTATAGCATGTTCTCTATATAAATTAGGAGGATCTCTAGAGGTTTTCTGATTGGGAAGTTCATTAATTAACTTTAACCAAATGTTCTTGTGCATGAATAATAGTTTCAGTGTTAGTGGCAACTAAAATATAGGAAGCTATCAGCTCAGAAATGCTGGAATAGCCTACATGAAAAGGAACTCTCGTTAAACTGAGCAATGTTATGGCATCTGATATTGACACTAAGTATGTGTATGTGGCCATGCATGTGTATACAATGTGATCCCTATATGGTTGTCTTTGGTGTGACGAGATCATTGTTCGCTTTCTGCAGCTAGTTCATATACTTTTCTTGCCAGTCATTCACTCTTACATGTTTATTTCTAGTTTTGAACTCATAAAAATAATCAGACAACTAAGATATTTATAGTTGATTTCTTTGATCTAATAGTATAGAGAATGTGACATGACACTAAATATATATTTAGATTTATAATATTTAACTTGAACAATAAAATGGATCAATTTCAAACGAGATGATCATTTTCCTGAGATCAAGGATCAAAGATGCATACCAATGGACCTGGACATTGCAAGAACACCAAAAACACGGGACCCTTTCCATTCTATGACCTTGCCTCCTGCAGCTTCTATCCTTGCAAGTTCATCATCTCTATTTGGCTGAAAACAGCATAAAGGTAACTAAAAAGATTAATATCTCAGGGAGGGACTCTCTGTGACCAAGTGCAAAACTACAAAAACATGCCTTACTTTGTGATCTACTGACAATGGAATAACCACTTTTCCACGAGACAAAACTGCTCTTGAATCCCCACAATTTGCAACTATTAGGTGGGTTGAACACAAAATGGCAACCACAGCAGTAGAACCAACAGTTTCAGGGGCAATAGGTATTTGATTAGTCTCAGAGTTGCTTCCACTGTTGCCATGGTGAACTCCCCCAATCTCTTCATCAACTTTGATAAAACAATTGAGGAAGGCTTTCTTCCACAGCTCCTGGCAACTAATCCCAGTACATCCATAGGACAAGCTCGCTTTGGAAATTTCTATCTCCTCAGTCAAAGCCAAATGTAGACGTTCGTGGCAATAATTTGCAACCTATAAAAATAAAGCCCCTCCAATGAAATCAATAAACTTGAACACGTATAATCTAATGAGAAATTAGAAGAAAAGTGGCATAACCATACCTGACAGCCGCCATGACCATCATAGACACCAAAGAAATGGGCAGTAAAAGGACTTGAATGGTGATTCATGCCATTAGGAACATGTTCATCCAAAAGCATTCTAGCAGGAATATGCAAGAATCGGGGTACAACCGCAACATTATCTTCCATCTGTGGCCTCATTCCACACATGGATGTGAAACCCCAAAGGGGATGAGAATCCAGTTCAAATATATTTTTGCTACTTGTTCTACATATCTTCTTTTCCTGCAGCACCCCAGGCTCAGAAGGAGCAGTAAATAATTTTGGATCAGATCCATTACATCCACTGCCTTCCTTACTCTCAAGATTCAACACCATTGCAAAAGGATCTTGTGCATGCTCCAACTCAACATTTGATTCTTTCAATTTGGACTTGTCAGCAATCTCAAAATTCATCACAGTTGTACTTACCTCAGAACTATTCCCATCTAATGACATGAGCACATCTTCCTGGCTTCTCCAATCAATCTTATCACCTCCATTTTTAGTAACGAAATTTGACACAGTGGTTCCTCCTGCTTCCCTGTTCTCTACTTCTGCAGATTGTGATACCATACTAATTCTACTTTGTGGAGTATTACTACCACAACCTTCTTTTCCACCTGAAATTGACTCATAAGATGGATTTGGCTTTGTTGTAGGTTTTGACAACAAGGCTGTGTTTGCAAGAAACTTGAGCCCATTGATTTCCTTCTGGGTTGTTATCAATGAATCATTACAGATCATATTATCTAGCCTAAATGGAAAGGAAATGGGTGGAGACATCTCCTTCATGATTCACTTTTGCCTTGTAACAATAAAACTTCAGACTTTCCTAACCCTCTAGAATTACATAAACTACAATTCTTCAACTACTTCACTTTTATTCTCATGTAGGTTGGATTCAGTGAAACATATGATGGTTTCAGTGTGTATGAATTGACTTTGATTGGAAATATCCCTATACTCAACAAAAAAGAAAATAAAAGAATTTACTATAATCTGAGATAAAAATAACCCAGATGCTTGAGCAAAGTGAAGGAGCTAAGGATGAAGGAAATAAAAATTGTTAGACAAAAGGATTTGAACTTCCATTTTGTGAGAATCAAAGAATATACTGAAACTACGTGCTAGAAATAGATACCTGTAGACCCTATTAAACCTTTCCAGTTCTGGACGCTTCTCTATTTAACCCCATCAACCAGAAGGAGACAAAAGACTAAAAATATGATACAAAATCGTTTCTTTCTACCGCTTCAACCAACCCTTTGATCCATAGACAAAAAAAAAAAAAAAAAAAAAAAAAAAAAAAAAAAAGTGAACCTAATCAGACAGTGAAGCCTAGAAAAAAACTTTCCCAGCATCTAACAAACCCAAGAAAAAGAAAAGAAAAAAACAATCAAAACAAGATAGTGAAGCCTAGAAAAAACACAGGTCCAAATAAGTTACCTGAATTTGAGGCAACCCATTTTAGTTACTTTCATGTTTCAACTAAAACACCTTCTATTAATCTTAGTGCAACAAAAAAACAAAAAACAAGTCACCACCTACTTTGTCATTCACATCTTTAGAGATCTCTCATTCTAGAGTTTCTCAAAACAGTATCAACTCAACTATCAAGTATCAAGAATATACTAGTATTTGCTGAAACATTATCAATGTATACTTTCCAAAAACGATGAAAACACAGACCAAAGCAAGAATGGATGTGTGAGTTGCTTTGCTTACTGTTTCAAAATACTGATATTAAAGCATGGAAAAGAAGTGGACAAAGACAAGAGAGGAACCTTCTCATAAAACATACAAATTACGATTACTTTTTTTTTTCTTTTTTTTAGTAAAAGATATTATTATTTTTTTAAATCATACAAATCACGAATTCACAATTACGTTAGACTATTATTAAAAAAAATAAATAAATAATAATAATAATAATAATAAAAATAATGCACGTGTCCAACAGGCAGAGTCATATCTTTGTTAGAAAAATAAAGTAGTTAACCTGCTTTGTTGGCACAATTGGACTTTTTAAAAGAAAGAAAAAAAATCTTTGAGCAAATAATTTAAGTAATTAGTTCCCCAATTATATTTAATCATATTATTTATTGATTAATGTAACACAATTGTATGGATATAATATTGTCTTACATGGTTACTATTTTTTAAGATTATATGGTTGAATTTAATTGAAGAATTTAAAATATTACATATTAATTATTTATTGTCAAAAATCTAACAAGCACATACAATAAAAGATTTGACTTTATTTTTCTTTGAGGGTCCTTCCATCATAATGTCAAAAAATAAAAATAAAAAATCAGCTAAACAGGTAAATTCCATGACAATCACAGTTATTCTTATTTTATATATATTTAGATCAATTATAGTAGTACATCTTACATGATTAAAATTTAATACTTATTTTTCAGGTTTATTACATGAATCAAGAATAATCTGATGCATTAATTCTCATGGAAGATTCAACCACCTACGTGTGTGTCATGAGGTTGTGACATCTGTGTAGAATTAATCATAAAATATATCAAATATTATATATGAAAGACTATAGTATACATGGGGGAGACCTTACAAGATAGTTTGATTTTTTTTTTTTTTTTAATGAAAGATGTTTCATTTTTTAAAACTCTCTCAAAAAAATGTAATGCAGAAAATATCTAAGACAGGTAGAGATTCGAAAGTCACTGTCAGCATGTTTTGAAATTCAGGGAGTCGGTGACCAAAGTGACGTGATAAAGTAAGAGTGAGAGTTTTAAGGGAGATGAACAAGTGCATCATCCGTTTTTGATGTTGTTGTAACACTTGTGTTGTGTATCATTTAGGTACATGCATGCACTGACAAATTAACTTCCCAAGTAAAGAGAAAACTATCTTTTGTGATTCTTTTCCTCACAAATTTGCATGCCAAAAAGCCGGCACCATTCCCCAACCTTAATCCTCTAGTTTCTCGCCACATGTTCAACCGACCTTTTTGCATGGTTTTCTTAACCCAGACATTATCCAACAGATCGAGGTCTTAAAAAGTCTAGCTCACAACAAAATTTTACATTATTTTTAGGTGTAAATACAATTTTGATCTTTACATTTTGGGTCATTTTTCGATTTAGTTCCTAAACTGATTTTGCTCCTAAGTCAGTCTCTGATTTTTTAAAATCGTTTTTAAAATGGTCTCTACCGTCAACCCAGTTACGGAAAAGGCTGAGGTGGTAAACGAAAGTGCCAGATGTCAAAGCCAACTAATAAAATATTGCTGAAAATGCGAGCGTGTACCACTCAACCCCACTCAACCCTCACATGACCGAGCCACGTCACGTTCCTGCCTCTTTTCTTCCACGTGACCGAGCTTATCAACTACCTTCAGCCACCCCATAAAGAGATACAGTCGAAGAGCCCTAAATCACTCACATCCACCATAACTTTGCTGCAACTACTGAAGAGATGGAAGCAAGCTCATCATTGTCAGCAAATTTGAGAAGGAGAGCACCACGCATGTGCTATTGTCCCAGCCCTGCTAAACCGGTTCTAGTGGTGTCCTGGACAGAGAACAATCCAGGCAGAAGGTTCTATGGGTGTCCCAATTACTGGGTAAGGTGTTAGTGGTTTAAAATTTTTCTTCATTAGTTCGTTTTTATAGTGGGCTGTGTTGATTTGGTTAGAAATTTTGGTTAGAAATTTGGGTTTGGAATTTAGGTTTGAAATTTGGGTTTGATTTTCAGGTTGGCCGGAAATGCAAGTTTTTTCAGTGGGTTGATGATGAGATTTGTGCGCGTGGGAAGGTGCTTATCCCAGAACAGAGGCAAACCATTCTTAGACTCGAGGCTGAGGTTTCAACTTGCAAAAAGAGGGAGAAGTGTTTGACATTGTCTCTGATTTTGGCATTGGTGATGTGTGGGATATGCCTTTGTGTGATTTTAGCTTTAATGGATTAGCTGGGTGGGTTGTGGTGTATTGCTGGGTGGATTAGCTGGTGTAGAGAAATTGAGTGCCTTGTAAGAAGGTTTGGCATGCCTCTTTGTCAAATATTTTGTGGAGAATTGTATCCCAATGACCTTGAAATTTCAACTGGAATGAAATGAAGTTCTTATAGGTTGAACTTAAACTGTATATATTGTTTTACCTAAATTGCTCATTGCTTACTGGTTTGTAATGAATGACTGAACTTTTGTTGGTAACTATGTGAAATGTTTTGATTGTTCTGCAGTTACCAATTCTGCCATGTACATGAATCTGTTGGACACACATATCATAGCTAAAAGTATACAAACCATAAACTGAAAATAATGGAACTCATTCCATACTATAATACTCATAATTGCAGCACAATACAGAAACAACAACATTACTGCCAAATAATACTATAATACTCATTCAGTTTAATACTATAATACTCATTCCATGCTATAATACTCATAATACTCATACCATTGCCTGCCAACACTCATACTCCAATATAGATATCAACCATGAAATCCAAGTTAGTTAATTAAGCTATTGTTCAGGCAACAAAAATAAAGGTGATTGCACCACATATCACCATAGTTAGCTGCCACTGTTCAGCTATACAAAAATGGACATAAGTCAACCATAATTTAGCCCTCATTACAACCAACAAAAAGGGCCAATGCACATAACTGACAAATGTTCAAACTGACTATAAAAAGGCAAAAGTTCAAAAAAAAAAAAAAATCCAAATAGTGAAGTGTTGGGGGGTGCACTGCTCCTAGGTCATTCCCTTCCTCCTCTTGGATGTTGAAGTGTTAGGGGGTGCACTGCTCCTAGGTGGATAGGTGGTTGTTGCACTGCTGTTGGCTGGATTGTTAGGGGGTGCACTGCTTCTAGCTAGATAGGTGGTTGTTGCACTGTTGTTGGTTGGCCTGTTGGTAAATGGTACCCTTGGTTGATTTGAATCATTGATGGCCACTCCACTTGCTCTACCACCATGACCACTGTTACTTGTCTACACATACATATACACTCAAGTTAACTTCAAAAGGTAGAGAACAAGTACAAACAATTGTGATTCATGAATAAACTGGTATTATAACTGTTTTGGCCTAGAACTCCTTCTGTTTGGACCACTAGCTGCAGCTGTAGGCAGTGAAGAATTGCCTCCAACCTCACCTTTGCAACTTCTTTTGTTGTGGCCTATCTTCCCACATGATTTGCATCTCTTTGCAATACCCAAACCCTTGCTATGCCCCTTGCTTGGTTCATTGGGTTCCCTTGCTCTCTTCTTCTTAGGCCTGCCAGGTGGCCTTCTCTTTATTGGAGGCTGCACAGGTGGCAGTCCAGTTGGAGTCCACATATTCTGACCATTGATTGGATCAATCACTGGCTCATAGCATGCCTTGTATGTGCTAACTCTGTAGCAGTCATCAGTGTACTTCTCAGCTGCCTCTCTGTTGAAGAAAATGAATGAAATTGCATGGCAGCATGGAATGCCAGAGATGTCCCATTTCCTACAACTACAGGTCCTCTTAGATAGGTCCACAATAAAGCTAACCAGCCCATTCTTAACCTCAAACCTTGTGTCAGAAGCCCAACAAGCCAACCATCTACTGCTATCCATCTTTTCCCTATGCAATCTTTTACATACTTTAAGGCACAACTCAGACTCCACCTTCAAAATACTTAGCCTATTTTGTTGGGACCTGTTCATCAAATACAGTCTAATGTCCTCAAGCTGCACACATAAACAACCTACATATTAGTCCATGGTATACAGTATATAACTCAAACATGAATACATGAACTGCATAAACTACATGACATTTTCATACCATACTGATAATGGGCTTCCCTCTAAATTTTATTATCCTGCTGCTGAAGATTTCACACATATTGTTGAGGACAGTATCAGTTAGACCATCACTTCTGAAGATGTGTCTAGCCCACACTATTGTGGTATGCCCTTTCAACCAAAAATATGCACCCTCATCAACATCCTTCATCTCATTCAGTAACCTCTCAAACTCCTGTGCATAAGTAGCCTTTGCTGCTCTCCAGAACAAATCCCTGATCAAAAGACCAGGATGTTGCTTCCTCAAGTTGTTGTATAAATGTCTACAACAAATTCTATGTTCATAATGAGGCCAGTTATCTATAAATTCTTGCACTAACCCCTGCCAAGGTAAACAGCAAGCAGTTAGCAATATAAACATTTGTTATTTTATTTGGGAATAGACAATATAAACATAAAATATTATAATACCTTTTGCTGGTTTGTTATGAAAGCCCACCTCTTGCTATCACCAATGTTAGCTAGCAACAAGTTGATAAACCAAGTCCATGAGTCCTTGGTTTCAACTTCCACCACTGCAACAGCCAGAGGAAAGTACTCTTCATTAGGATCCCTGGCTACTGCAACCATCAGCTGCCCCCCCACCTTGTGTTTGAGATGGCAAGCATCCAATCCAATTAATGGTCTACAGCCTGCCAAGAATCCGTCCTTACACCCAGCCCAACATATATACAACCTCTCAAAGTAGGGCTCTCCAGTATGTAAGTCCATCTCAGCTGCCAAGTCTCCCTCATTAAAAGTGTGAGTCTTCATCAAAACTGTACTACCAGGACTAGATCTCTTCAGTTCTGCACAATAATCCCAAAGTTGATTGTATTGCTCTGTGAAAGTCCCATCTACAAACTCTTGAGCCCTTTCTTTAGCCCTGCTAGCCTTCCCAGCACTGATATGCACCACATACTTCTCATGAACAGCATCTTGAATATCCTTCAGTCTTATGTCAGGTTGTCTCCTCACCTTTTTCATCAATTTCTTTTCAAGCAACTTGGCAGTACACCTTGGATTTTTGTAGCTCCTTGTACATGTGTGCTCCAAGTTCAAGGTCTTAAGTTGGTAAGTCATCTCCCTGGACATCTTTGCTAGGTAAGTTGTAAACTTACATGGAGGTTTGCACTTGGCTCTAACCCTTAGCTTATCATTCTTCACAAACCTCACCCCCCATCCACCACAGACTACATACTCAGTGATAGCATCCTTGAACTGTTTAGGAGAAATAAACAACATATTCTTCTCAAACCTAAGGTGTTCAGGACTAGAGACTGGCTTAAACACTGGAAACTTGTTCCTCCTAGTGACATTGTCCACTTGTCCATGATCACCTCCACCATGACCCTCACTGCCACTATCATCAACCCCCCCATCATCTGATGACTCAGTGAGACTTAACAGCTCCTCACTAGTGTAATCTGAGTTCATTACACCAGCCCCCATTTGATCTGGCACTGGTGCCTCGACCTCATTTTTCCAACTATCATCACTATCTGCTCCAACAAACCTCTGGTTGGGGTTCATTTCTTTGGTCCTTTCCATATCACTATCATCATTACTATCAGAGGTGATAGCCCCATCCTCTTCTGGTTCATCAACAACTGGTTCTTTACCAGGTCTCCTGCATCCTATTATTTCAACATCAGAATCAGTTTGGACACCATCTCCATTGGTGGGAGCAGGATTTTCACCACTATCCCTATCACCCCTATCATCCCTGCCAAAATCATCATCCATGTCACCTTCATAGAAATACTGATGACCATCAAAATCATCATCACCACTAGAGGACCCATCCTTATCAAAATCATCATAGTAGCCCCTACCATTGTAATAAGCATCATAAGCAGGTTTCCCCTCATAATCACTAACATCCACAAAGTCAACCTGCTCATCATGCTCATTTCCTACAACAACCTCCAATGTTACTCCATTACCCCCATTAATGAGGATAGGATCATATACTGGATGTTCTACATATACATGAATCTGCCCATGACCCCTCACCAATTCAGTCATGAGCATTGCATCTTTATCATCCTTGATCAAGTGGAACACCCTACTCTCCTCATTATCCCCAGGCTTTATGTACCATAGCCTGCTCACAGCAGTGTACCCAAAATCCCTACAAATGGCCTCAATCTCTACCTTAGACCACTCATCAGGATCACAATTCTCTACTACCCCCACTTCACCCCCCACATACTCCTCAAGATTTTTAGTGAACTGCCCCCCATGATGCACATGCATAGTAAATAAATTGTCCATTCTGCATGCATGGAAAAAAAGTACTGTTTATTTTATTACAATAAAGACAAAACTAAACCAAACAGTCAAACATGCACTGACTATATACATTCTAAACAATAAGCTCCTACATGGAACACAAAACAATAAGCTCCAGTACTAGTTATTCTCCAAAAATATATATAGTTTACTGATAACAGAGAACACAAGCGGACCACATTGATCCCTAAAGGCCAAACAATAACAAACACCAACCAAACAGACAAATTAAAGCATAATCACTCACCAAAAGTGTGGTCCCTAATCGATGAGAGAGACAAAATTGCACACATAGACAGAACGCGTTAAAAGTAAGAGAGAGACAGAGAGACAGATTTACATACATAGATAGAACGTGTTAAAAGTAAGAGAGAGAGACATATAAAAAGAGATGGAGAGACAGATATACACACAGAGAAACAGATATACACACATATGAGAATCTCAGATGTTAGAATCGATGTGGTAAATCGAGCTTCAAATTGCGACGTTCTCCTCCTCCTCCAAATCACATCATTGTTCTAAGTCGCACTGTTTTGTCAGGAAAATCGTTTCACAGAAATGGGATTGAGTTTTCTCAGGGGACTGGGCTTGAGTTTTCTCAGGGAGCACGAGCTAATTTGGGGATTTTAGGTGAAATTTAGGGATTTAGGACTGGAGTGACTAAAGTGGCTGAAGGAAGGTAGTTGAAACGTTGATAAGCTCGGTCACGTGATCGTCACGTGGGGGAAAATAGGCGTGAACGTGACGTGGCTCGGTCATGTGAGGGTTGAGTGGGGTTGAGTGGTACACGCTGGCATTTTCAACAATATTTTATTAGTTGGCTTTGACACCTGGCACTTCCGTTTGCCACCTCAGCCTTTTCCGTAACTGGGTTGACGGTAGGGACCATTTTAAAAAACTAGGGACTGACCTAGGAGCAAAATTAGTTTAGGGACCAAATCGAGAAATGACCCAAAATGTAGGGACCAAAAGTGTATTTACACCTTATTTTTAATGATAGAAAAAGTTGATGTTATTGATTTAAAAAATATTTTTAAAAATTATTATAAAAAAAAAAGAAAAATAATAATTAATTTTTTGAACATTTTATATATTTTAAGAAAGTGATGTTAAAATTTTTCTAAAATAATTTAGTAACAATTACTCTAAGAGTATCTGTTAATATGACATTTTATAATATCTTTGTTTTTGAGTTATAAGCATTCATATTCGAGTTTGTAAAATAAAAATTTTGAAAAAAAAAATTTTATTTTAAGTTTTTAACACCCTAAAGTGCTTATTTACCTATCTTAACACGCATTATTATATAACTCATGCTACATTCTATTTCTTATTTTTCACATCAATACTATTAATTTAATTACTCTCTCTCTCTCTTTCACAACAACCACCAAATCCAATATCACTAGAAACCACAAAACCCAAAAAGCCCACCATTACCAGCGACAAACCACCATATTGGAACAAAACCTAGCAAACTTACTATCGTAGCAACTAGCATACCCACAACCACCGTGACCCAAACCTAAATCGAAACAAATCGCAACTAACGTGACATAGCCACATACCCATCCGCAACCACTGCGACCCAAATCGGAACAAACCACATGCCCTAACCACAATCATGACCCAAACCCAATGATCTCCAACACAAACACAGATCTCCACCACAACCCATAACCTCGTCCACAAATGCCAATCTCCATGCAGATCCGAGAGAGAAAAAGATTCCAAGATTAATTAAGAGAGAGAGAGAGAGAGAGAGACAGACAGACAGACAGACAAACAAACAGAGAGAGAGTAAAAACCAAATTATTTTAAAAAGAAAAAAAAAAAAAAGTAGGACTTGCTACAATGAACTCTTACTAGTAAAAGTAAAGTTGTAAAAATTAGTACGAAATAAAATACAAAAAGATGGAATAGGAACCTACAATGAAATATAATTGCACTTCAACTCTACAAGGGTAATAAGAAGTGAAGAACAATAAGGCATTATGGGATGTGAGCATCTTAACTATGGATTTGACTTTTATCTCAATAAAGATCTTACTGAGGTGGAGGTTATGAATTAAACTAAGTCCATCCCAAAGTCCCAAAAGTTTCGTCACCCTAGAGTCTGGGAAGCTTATTGTGAGAGACCGAGCTTTCGACCTATTTTGAATTGATTGGTTTAGGCCAAACCCATGTGAATGGGTGAGTTCATGTTGGTGCCTCTCAAAATGGAGATTCGATTGATTACATTTCTCACCTAGATTAAAAGTTTTACAATGAAGTCGTCCTTTATTTAATTATTGAAAAAAATAAGAAAATTACAATTGAAAAATTCATCATTTTATTGATTTGAGAATGAATGTACATTGATCTTAAGAAATTACATAGTTTTGGTCCTAGATACAATCTAATATAAAGTACACGACTTTGTTTCCTAGTTACAATTTAGAGATTGAAAATTACATGGAGTATTTGATCTACTAATCCTTGATTTAAGCTTAAAGGCTATATTACAAGATGGGTAGGTGTTGATTGAATCCTATCCTGAAGCTGTTGCTCTCTTTGTATCTAGTGACTCTTTGTAGTCTTTTTACCAATGAAATGTTCCTCCTCTTGTTCATTGTTCTAGGCCCAGCTTGGTCTTAAAGTCCAGGTCCGAACCAGTATTTTATGACATAGTCGAGGCTCAAAACTGGTCCAAACCTGGCCCGGACCATGATTGGGTCAAAATAAATACCACTTAAAAAAAATGGGAATAGTATGCAAATTGCGAAGGACTAAGTTGCAAAAGAAATTGGAAAAGTGAGCGAGGAGAAACAAAACAAAAACAAACAAACAAAAGTTTGAGAGTATTCTTTAGGTTGTTTAAAGCACCTTGAGAACAAGTAGGGGTGTCAATTCGGGTTAGCGTGTCGGGTTCGTGTCGTGTCGAGGTAGGGGTATTCGACTAAATGGCTCAACCCTAACCCGACCCATTTAATAATCGTGTCAGGATCCTTCAACCCTAACCCGACCTGTTAATAAGGCGGGTTGACCTGACCCAACCCATTTGACACGGTTAATAAATGAGTCGTGTTGGATTGACACGAATGTAACATAACCCATTTCAACCTACATAATATTAAATATAACATCCATCTAGAAATAATTTTTTTTACATCCCAAAAAGTAGTGCATACACTTCATGTCTTCAACCCACATTCAAAATAATATAGTTCAACAAAAATATAACATTCATCTAAAAATAATTTCTTTATACTCCAAAAAAAGTGTAACACTTTAACCCAAATTCAAAATAACATAGTTTAACAAAAATAAAATAACATAGTTCAACAAAAATATAATATCCTTGGAACTTGCCAAATGCTAAATATCAATATTAAAAAAATTTGAGCAAATAGTATTCTAATCCTGACTATGACCACGATTATCATCCATAAATTCTTTGTTGATGTCCAAATTCATAACATCTTCCACAAGCTCATCCAATTTCATTTGTGCAAGTTTTATGCCAAAAAAATAAAAATAAATAAGTATTAGTAGTGTTACAAAATATGATCATGCCTCAACAGTTTTATAAGAACTAAATAATAATAATAATGTAAAAGTAATAATAACTAATGAAACAAATAAGAATCTATGGATGTTATGTTATGCGAGTTAAACGGGTTGTGTTAAGTGGGTCATTTCAGGTTTGACACAAATAAATCGGCGTATCAAACGTGTCTATTGCGGGTTACGCAGGTTGACCCGCTTATGACCTGTTTCTTATCGTGTCACTTTCGGGTCGACCCGTTTATGACCCAAACCCATTAAGGCCCAACCCTAACCCGAAAAAACCCGTATCGGGTTCGTGTCGTGTTCGCGGGTTGGGTCGAACATTGACACCCCTAAGAACAAGGGCTGGTGTTGCTTACACGAACCCTCACATTAATTTGACTTATTTATAGCTTGACATATATATATATATATATATATATATATGTATTTTTTGATAGGTATAGCTTCAAATGTAGTTTAAAGAAAAATTGAATACTTGCGTCTTTGTTGGTGTCACCACAGAGATATTTTTTATTCAATTTCTACTTCATTCTATTTCTTCATTTATTTTGCTAGGTATATAGGAAGGACAAGAGAGGTGATATTTGAACCCAAGACACGAAGGACACGTCATAGAGTGCATCAGTGCAATACCACTGCTAGAGTTTTACTCTTTTTTTTTTTTTTGGGAAGTGGACTTTTACTAATGTTAAATGCTTTAAAGCCAATTTATTTCCAAAAACAAATACTATTTCTTAGCCTACATTACTAAATTTCTTTTCACATTTTTATTACATTATTTCTCTTACTCATTTTGAACACAAAGTACGCTAAAGAAATTGGTTCTAGCTGCCAAAATATCCAAGCACGACACATGTTCGTGCAGCAGAAAAACCCGATGACACTCGTTCACAAAAATATTTTCACAATCAGGCAATTGGCTCACTTCATCCTGTTTGTTGATATAGTGATAGTGATTTTGTTTTGGTTTGGTTTTTGTTTTCGCCAGTTATAGGGGGAGAGAACTGGCGGGGTTAATGCAAAATCACTGCAAGAGATGCTAGAGCCTAGAACCACTGACCACCCCTCGAACCCCAAGCACCCTAATCTGTGCAAGTGAAAGCTTTTATAGTATACACCATACTTTATCATTATAACTATATCCCATTGCTTGAAAAATCGCAATCACAATCGCAATCGCAATCAACTACAAGCAGGATGAGCACATGTATCCGCGGAGGTAATCTATTCCTATCACCACACCAAAACAACAAAATTACTACCTTTACCATCTTCACATAAATTCAGCACTCTTGAATTTGTTTGATCACCTGGGCATTACATGGTAAAACTCAATCTATAAAACATATTTAATAAATTACTAAAATTTATTGAAGGCAGCAGATTTATATTTCCTTAGCCAACAAGCCGAGACATACATAGGGTCCTTGTACAAACGAGACACAGACCTAAGGCATACCAACAAAAATAAAGCATTTGATCTGATTGCTTAAAAGCCAACTTATTTTGGTAAGGGGCAGATATACAGCACTGCATTATAAACTTCAAAAATTACCTACCAGCATAAATGGAAAATGAGAGCAGAGTAAAATGCTTCAATATCCTGTGTCATGCAGTGGTTTTGAGATCTCAACTGCATTAACAACATAAAACTGTAATTATGAAATGACTAAGAAAATTTATGTTTTCAATTGGCAAGGCTTAAGAGTCAACCTATATAAGGCCTGTAAATGAACTGTGCTAAGCTCAGCTCGATTTGAACCTTTTTTTTTTTTTTTTTACATTCATTTATTTAGTAAACAGCCAAACTTGAGCCTAGGTTTAGGCTCGACGACTTGACTATTAAATGAGCTAAGCTCAAATATAATAATGTGTTCATGAGACTGGATTTAAACATATAGAATATTATCTCCTCAAATAAAAAAGAATATTATATATTTATATGTATAAATCGCATTAATATAAACTCAATATTGGATTGTGTAAGTTTGTACACAAGTTCATAAGATACTAAAATATTATTTGTAATTTGTTTATAATATAAATAGTCCATTTCGTAGTAAAAATAATATATAATTTTTAACAAAATGTTTTTTTTTTTAATACAATACATGGTTGGTGAATCTAATTTTCATAAGTTTTTAAACGAAAATAATATTATCTTATTTCTGCAAATAATTTAATTTCAACTATAATTTAGTTATTAATTATTAGCATAGATTTGTGAAAAGGTAAAAAATTTTAGTCGTCGTGTTTACTATATCTTTACTATATATTGGAAAATAATAAGTTAATCAAGTAGCTCATAAACAAGTCCAAACTTGTTCAACAATAAAAAGGAATGAAACTTTAATGTGCAATATAGCTTAGTGATGAGCTCAAACTCAACTTGTGTTCCAAAAAAAAAAAATTCTATCTTGAACTTTTAATTTTTTAAATACTTGGCTTGGCTCAGCTCACCTCATTTATAGCACTAAAGGCTAGCCTCGTGAGCATCAATGCCATGTGCCAAGGCATCCTCGTGTAAAATTAAATCATAGAATGAATCTTTTAAGGAAAAACAGATAAAATCATTAAAACAAATGAAAAACTTGATTCTGTCAACCAAAGGCCAGGGCTTAAGTTAAAAGACATACCTCAGCCATACACAACTGCGTGCAAATTAATCAGGAGTTAGGAAAAGGACACCCTGGCAAATCATTCCAGGTTAAAAATAAATCCTGCCAAGAAAATCCAAGGTAGATGACTAATTCCTGACAATGCTCCCTGCAATCATCATGAGGTTTAGTTCAAAAATAAAATCCCTAAAGTCATCATCATTTAAAATGGCATATGGGACTTCCTGCCACTGAGCATGCCCACCTACCCTTAAGAAATAATATCACAAAATTATAGCTTATTAACAGTCCATATATACAGTGTATGACTTTCAAAGAATAACAACAGAACAAATATTGGTAAGAAAGATCTTACCATCTGCTAGCCTGAGAGATTACAAAAAATCAGAAACCTGAAAATACAGCAAAAGTATGAAGTAAAAGAGCAAAAACCAATTTTTTTGATGAAAACTTGGACCTTGATTATATTCAGATCACTACTTAATGAATTCTACTTTCTCAAAAAAATATCCTTGAAGCACAAAACCTAGAATGAGATTAATGCATTACCACAGCACCGACAGTAACAGACAATAGGGTCAAATTGTCCATAAGGAATCATAAACAGAAAGGCATGGAAAGAAGGAAATACCTCAAATTTGAGTAAGCCAGCCAGCAGATAATAGAACAAAAAGCTGATTTTATTAGAAATATAAAATGTATGTACAAGAGGCGTTGTTCTCTCCTTTGTGACAGCTACAGCCAGATACAGTGTTTGCTAAGATATAATTTCTAGGACATACTAACTTGTACCTTGAACAAAAATTTACAGTCGAAGTCACCAACTTAATACAGGAGCAAAATCCAAAACATCCGAAAGGTTCACTCGAAAATCAACTTGTGCAGGAGTCTACAAAAGAATTTATATAACCTAATTGTGAACCGGACAGCCGAATGACCATCCCTGTAACGGGTCATTTCTTGACAAGAGCAACTTTGTTTTGTTTGTCAATGGTATAATGAACAAGACTATACAAAGAAAGCAACTTCAAACTATCATATTTAAATCTGAAAGGTCATCCATTGGAATTTCAAGGCCCATGAAGTCATCATCTTGCAAACCATCTTCATCAATGTTCAGCCATGAACCCAGATCCTGCTCCTGATCATCTAGATCATCAGGCACGCCTAATACATCCATTCCCGGTAACTGTAGATTGGATAGATCAAGAGACTCAGAGTCATCCAATACATCCAAGCCAATCTCATCTTTTGCCTTGACATTGCCACTCTTAGTAAGTTCATTTGACTTTGATACTGAAGGCAATGCTGGTTTAGGTTGCTCTGACATCTTGCCAACAAGACCATTTACAGACGCAGATAGCTGAGTTGTTTTCTTAGGCTTTGTTTTAGATTTCCTTTCCAGCTTAACATTGGATAAAGCTGGCCGACCAATTTTAGTATTCCCATTTCTAGATATGATCTCTCTGCTGTGTCCCTTTCCATCTCTGTCCCTCTCACTTCTCTTTCCTTTGGCACTACTTGATAGAGAACTACCAATGCCTGATGGGGAACTTGAAGTACCTATAGTACCACCGACATCATCGAGCAATAATTCCCTCTTCTTCACCCTATTTGAACATGTATCTTCTCTACTAATAGTTTGTTCGGATAAGTGATTCACAGGTGGAAGCACATCCAAGGAGTTAATATCATGGTTGTCCGCATTTTGACTAAATTGTGAAGGGCTTTTCTGTGAACTCAAGGAACCTGCAAAAGAAACAAAAGATAACAGTCCACAACTGAATCACATCACACTAACACAACAAAAAAGACGGAATAAATCCAAAGGCTGCAAATCCCCACAAAGAACTTTTCCCAAGGGATCATACTGGATGTAAAAAATAAATGTTCAAAAAAATATGGAACATTAAGCAGATCACAATTATTTTTCCCATAAGGCAACAGAGAAAATAACAGAAAACCTACCTTCCATAGAACGGATGGAGGCATATGGTTTGGTTGATTCACCCTCTGTGGTAGAATCAGCTGGACGTGCACCATTAAGGTTGGAAGACCTAGAAAGAAACATATCCTTAAATAAGGGCTCGCTGAAGCAACTCTTTCCTGTATCTTCAAATTGATGACATCGTTCTAATGTCCGTTTAACAAATGCCAATGCCATCGCAGCATGCTTGGCCACTTTGTTACTGGAACTCTTCCCACCAGTGCCATGAGGACCCCAACATGTCTATAAAACAACAACTGTATTAAATTCCAATCCACCACATATGCAAATAAACTTTCGGAAATAGAACTCCAGCAGCATTTCACCATGTGATAGCCTCAGATATGATAATCAGATGAGGCAAAAATAATTTACCAAGACAATCTAGATGCCCTCAATCAGAATTATGTTAAATTGAAAAAAGAAAGAGAAGAAAGAACACATGAAAGCAATCAGTAAAGAAATTGCAGGAAAAACATATAACGAAAATCAAGATGAATATACAAATGAAATACACACACACCGAAATCAATGCAGACAGGGAGCATGCTTAGATAGAGTCATCCACCATGGTCAGAATTTTTGGATCAAAAGCTGTTGGTGCAAACTTAGAGACACTCTCCATTGATATAACAACTTTGCAACTAAACAGCAATTCCTATAATTTGCAAGATTTTAGATTTTTTTATTTACCCCACAGACACAATATCTAAAGAGAATCAAAAGAAGAAATCCTCCATAGAAGCATGTGTTTACAGACCTTAACTGCCAAATTTTTTTCACAAGTTGGTCGACGTATACAATTTTCTCATAAATTTGTTACAACTTACAAGTACCACTCCTTAATTGAGTCTAAGCAAAGTCTAACTATAACAAGACTGCCAGCAATACACCATGATCCAGTAGGCCTTGTAACTAGGACTTTTAGGGTCCATTTGGTTGGAGGAGTGGAAAAGTGGGAGTATAGAAGAGATTTAGTTTTCTCTCATTTGTGTTTGATTGAGAAGATGGAAAAGTGGAGAGATGGAAAACTTATTTGTTTGGTTGAGAAGAAAAATAAGATGGAAAATAAAGTTGGTAGAAATTTACAAATATGTCCCCCATTAAATAAAACAAAAAAGTAACAAGAAAAGTAGTAGCACAAGCCAAAGCAAGATGAGCACCAAAAAATTTAATAAAAAAAAATTACTGATAAGTACAAGAAAAGCCAAAAAAAAAAAAAAGTAGAAAAAAAAAAAGAAAAAAAAAAAAGCAAATGGCAAGAACATGCCCAGAAGAAGAAGAAAAAAAAAAAAAAAAAGGCAAGAACGCAGCCCCAAAAAAAAAATTTTGGCAAGAACAACGCCCATGTGCACTGTGCACATGGGCATTTTGATCAGCCCAAATTGAGCTTTTCTCCCCTTCCTAGTTTTCTCCCCATTTTGGGGATAACTTTTTGACGGGCCCAGGGAGAAAACACCTGGGCCCCACCACTTATTTTCCCTCCCCCCTCCCAACCAAACAACCACTTAAAATGCTATCTCTCCACTTTTCTCTTCTAAATTTTTCATCCTCCCTAAAATCCTCTAAACAAACACACCATTAAGGATGGGGCAATGTGGCCATAGGTCTTAGCTCCATATCTTATCAAGAATAACAAAGAAAAAAAAAAATTCAGTTGCTTAACACTTGTATACTGGCCCAAGATTCCTCATTAATAGATTTAAATCCACTTAAGAGCAACAATAGAGACAGGTAACAACTTGGACAAAAACCATAAGGTCTGACCCATTTCAGTGGACCTAGTTTTCAATAATAGTTGTCTATAATGACAATCAAAGTTGAAGCAAATCTTAAAAGAAGTCATTCAGGAAAGCCATCACAAATCAGAATATTAATAGCAAGGTTTCAACTTTAAGGGTTCCTTGAGACCTAGAATATACTGCATTTTTCACTTTCTCCATCCTTTTTTTTATTATTTAATTGATGCGCCCCCCCCCCCCTCTCTCTCTCTCTCTCTCTCTCTCTCTCTCTCTCTTAACAGTAGAGATTTTCATTTGAAGAGAGCAAGGAGGTTTTTTTTTTTTTTTTTTTGGGGGGGGGGGGGGGGGGGGGGGGTGTGGTGTTGAGGGGAGGTAGTCAACAATATTGTCCCTCTATGGAAACTGATAAGATCATCCTTAGTCGATAATTTTAGGAAACCCTTCCAGTTGTTGTTGTTATGTACTTAACAAACATGGACCTGAAGAATTGAGAAGCTCAAACCATTACTATCTCCTATTTTCCTCTTCTTTGTTCTGTATGGTCCAGCATTACACCTACTCTGCTTCCTGGCCCTCACTGGAGTAGTTACAAGAAGCTTTAGGGGCTGCTAATATCAATTTTGATACAGTTTTATTTTATTTTATTTTTTTGTCCATCTTTTTTCCTTTTTCACTATGTCATTTTAGCTCTTGGTTATGCCCCACCAAAGTCATATCAATATTTTCAAACAAGGAACATGGGAGCTAATTCCAAATTAAAGACAAAAGAGGGGGATACAGAATACCGAACATTAAGAAGATTACCATATACTTCTCATAGGCCATTCTCACAAGTCTGTCAAGGGCACGTTGTTCAAACTCCCTACACAAGAATAGAATGTTTTGTTTACACCATGATGAACAAAAGCTTAGGTTAAACATAGCATGGAAGATTTTCAGAAAATAAAGCATTAAATCTTACTTTTCTTGAAGATCTTTCATGGCTGAGGAAGACTTCAACAGTCTATCTAGCAAGTCTTTCTTCTTGGAAAACTATCGCATCAACAAACACATTCATATGATGAGAATCTTATAAAAAGAATCTAGCTCATTGTAAGATGGAAAGTTCAACTATAAATAATGTCGTGATACATGCGAAATGAATATTCCTTTTCCATTTCCAACTCCATTTTGTTTCCCATTATAAATACATTTATTTGAAATTTTTTTCAACTAAAATAGGCATGGACATATATCCACTACATAGACTATTCCATACCAACCATGAGCGGACAGGAGGTTGTAAATGAACACAATAAAGAAGAGAGAGTAATAAAGGCTTTTGCAAAAGTTCAAATAAGGAGAGTGATCCACTATCACCACTTTTATTTGTTCTAGTGATGGAGGAGTTGAGTAAGATACTCTCAAAAGCTGTAGAAGGGCATGGACATATATCCACTACATAGACTATTCCATACTAACCATGAGCAGACAGGAAGTTGTAAATGAACACAAATAAGAAGAGAGAGCATAAAGGCTTTTGCAAAGGTTCAAATAAGGAGAGTGATCCACTATCACCACTTTTATTTGTTCTAGTGATGGAGGTGTTGAGTAAGATACTCTCAAAAGCTGTAGAAGGGCGGTTTATTCAGGGGGAGGAAGGGAAAGTGAGCCTCTGATGATTTCACATCTCTTGCTTGCAGATGAGACGGCGATTTGGTGTGGGAGTGATCTAGAAGAGATTGGCTATTTGTAGTTCTGTAGTGTTTTAAAACTCTCCTTGGGTTAAAAAGTAATTTAAGCAAATCCGAAATTGTTCCCACTGGAGAAGTTCCAACAATATCAGAGCTTGGCTGAGATTCTTGGTTGTAAGATATTGACTCTACCTATGAAATAATTGGGACTACCATTGGGGACTGCTTATAAGTTCAAAGCAATATGGGACCCAATTCTGGAGAAGATGGAAAGGAAGTTGGATGGTAGGAAGAAGCTTTATTTTCCAACTTCATTTTGCTTAAGAGTAAACTCTCCAACAACTTACCCACTTATTTCCTTAGGAGATGAGGTTAAGTTTTCCTAAGTGAATTGGACGACAATCTATAAGCCAATTCAATACAGTGGACTGGGGGACGGAAGCCTAGTATGATTTAACAGTGCTTTGCTGGGGAAAAAGTTGTGGTGGGTATCCTATGGGCTATGGATATTGATACATTATGGAAAACCATGGTGGATACAAGATTTTTCAATATATTGGGAGGGTGGACTTCAGGGGTCTTAAAGGTCTCTTTTGGAAACATATTCAACATGGGTGGGGGAAATTCACTGCTTTTATCAGGGTTGAGGTCAGTAATGGCTACCGCATTCAGTTTTGGCCAGACTTATGGTGTGGGGATGTCATTCTTAAGGAGGCCTTTCCTGCACGATTTCGCATAACTCAGAATAAAGAGGCTTCCGTAACAGACCATACGAATTGGACTAATGGTGTTTTGCATTGGGATGTTTTGTTTATCTGGGTTGTTCATGATTAGAAGTTGGGGATTCTACAATCATTTTTGGCTCTTCTCAAGTCCGCCAAGGTTACTAGGGATAGGGAAGGCCGGATGTGCTGGATCCCGTTAGGAGTGGTATTTTTGCAGTCAGGTCATATTATCAGGCTATTACTCCTGGTAGTTCACAAAACATTTCGTGGAAAAGTATTTGGAAGGTCAAGGTTCCTACTAAAAGTAATTTTTTTCACTTGGACAGCAGCTAGGGGGAAAATTCTATGGATAATCTTCAGAGGCCTCATATTTGTACTGTCAAGTGATATTGCATGCGCAAGAACAGGGGGGAGACTACAGACCATTTCCTTCTTCATTGTGCTTGCGCACAATTTACTCTCTTTGGTTTTGTATGTTTGGTATACATTGGGCTTTGCTCAGGAGGGTAGTGGATTTTCAGGCTTGCCAGAAAGGGAGTTTTGGTCAACTTTGTTTTGTGGATATATGGGATGGCCATTCCCTTAAGTGCTATGTGGACTATTTAGCAGGAAAGAAACCAGCCTCCCTTTGAAGGGGTAAAACATTCATTTTTGGAGCTAAAATAGTTTTTCTTACCGCCTATGTATGGTGATGGCTGCATTCAGTGGTCACTCAATTTCCCCCTTGGGGGAACTTCCAATCTATGTGATTTCCAATAAATATTGTGGTATCCCTAGTACACTACCTGTGTACAAGGGGAGCCTGACTGTTTCGAATACTTGATAAAATTTACCTAAAAAAAATAAAAAAAGGTATCAAATACCTGTCCTTGGGACTTCTCTTCTAATCTACTGATTTCATCACTGATTCCTTCATCCTCCATCTGTGCCATGTCAGGCTGAATAACAAAGAACATGCAATCAACATACTACAGTTAAAACACCTCAATAACAAAGGTAAAAGAGCATGATACAAAGCATTCCAGCATAACTAGAATAAAATAAAACCCCATAGCCCCTACACCATCACCCCCCCACCCCCCCCCCCCCCCCAAACAACACAAAAAATCAGAAAAAGAGCAGAAGCTTCAAGGGGACATATCAGAACAAGAGTAGAAGCTTAAGGGGACAGCTTTTTCATAATGATATAGAAATCAAACATTTGATAAAAATAAGTAGCCAATTATGTAACTTTCAATATAATTTCTGAGATCATATTTAACAAAAAAAAAAATACCCACCATCTAATGGAACAAAAGAGAATGTAAAATTAGTACTAGAGTGCTGGTAGAAGTGAACTTACCACAGGTTCTGGAAAAATACCAATACTTTGAATCTCCAGGAGAAGTTTTTCATTTATATGCATATTATCATACTGATATTCTGAACAGCCCATGCTAGGCATCAATGTTTGATCTGAATGTAAACCATTTGGAGAATGACCAAAGTTTGAGTTCATCCCTGAATTCAGGAAGCCCACCATATCACTTTCGGGCTCATCGTGCTCCATCTTACCAGTTATCCTATAGCCATTAAAAGCAGTAGGCCCAGCAAACTGAAAGTTAATTAATGACTGGTGGTTCAAACAATTTGATTCCAAATCTCCATCCATCTCATATGCACTAAATTTTAGGTCTTCAATTCCATTACTACAATCCTCCTCAGAAATGAGAGCTGCTATGAGTCTCTGACATAAAGGAATCACACTATGATCCCCTGTACCTGGTACTAACTGTTCTGCAAGAAGTTCGATGCTTCTTGCTTCAGTAGCAGGCTCCATCTCTCTCTCATGTTCAATAAACCCAAATCCATTAGGAACAGTACTGCAGCCATTAACATTAGAATGAACTGGGGTTGATGTAGGAACCAAGTAATCAAGCTTTCCCTGACAAATTAAACGAAAAAAATAAAAATAAAAAAATAAATATTATAATTGCTCTTAAATATGAAAGGATTTTAACAAAGAAAACTATGACACTCCAAACTATATATAGATAGACAGATAAAGACCATACCTTAATTTGCACTATTCAGAAACCACAAAAATTTTATAACATTATACTCCAAACTACGTGAAAAAACTTTTTAAAAAATTGCAAGTGACCAAGAAATATGATACTGGCTAAAAAAAAGAGTACTTAAACATGTAGCTAGTAAGCTTCAAATTCATTATAAAAAGGATAAACAAAGTGTGTTTCAATTCTCAATATTAGGTTCAAGGCTCTAAGAGTTGATACTCACGGACTTAATAATACAACCTTAGAGCATCCGTAGTAGATGTGCTAAATGTGCCAAATGCCAAATATTTGGCACATTTGGCACACCAAACACTAAAAAACCCCATTTATCAGATGTGCTAAATGTGTCAAATTTTAGCAACATGCTACAGTACTCTTACAATTTTGGCACGAAATGGACAAACTATGGCATTTGATTTATTATTTTTTTTATTCATCTCTCTCTCTCTCTCTCTCTCTCTCTCTCTTACTTTTCTCTGACTCCTCCTCTGCACTTCTCTCTAAATCTCTCTGCACTTCTCTCTCAATCTCTGAAACTCTCTTCTCTTTCAAGCACTACTCTCTCAGTCTCTAAAACTTTCTTCTCTTTCAAATCTTCCTCGTGATCTTAGGTGGGATCTCTGATTCTCTCTTCTCTCTGTTCTCTGTGTTCTAATGGTGGTGGATCGGTGAGGTTGAGGGTTGCTATTTCTGAGGTGGATGGGTTGGCTGTTGTGGATTTGCCGTGGATTTTCTCACTGTGGGTTTGCCGTGGGTTTGCGGTCTGTGGTGTTGATGGTCGGAGTTTGAGGTCTAAGGGTGGTGTTCCTACAGCAACAATGATTGGATGGTGGGCATGGGATGTGTGGGTTGTGGGTTTCGGTGGGTCATGGGATGTGTGGGTTTGGGTTTGGGTTTGGGTTTTGGTGGGTCGTGGTGGGCGAGGATTCCGGTTTGTGTGGTGGTGGTGGTGGTGGTGGTGGTGGTGGTGGAAATGGGCTACAGCTGTGATGAAGGGAGAGACAAATGGGTTGCCATAAAAAGGTAGGGGTTTGGTGTGGTGGTGGTGGTGGGCTGGTTTGATGTGATTTTTGGTGGCTGTTGATGGTTGCGGTTGTGGTGGTAATGGATTGTTTGGGTTGTTATGATGTGCTACAGATAGATGTGGTGGCTGTTGATGGTTTTGGACCTTTTGGTTGCCGTGGGTTTTATGTTGCTGTGGGGGTGATGGCCGGTTTAGTTGATCTGGGTGGTTGTTGCTGTTGTTGATAAAATGGGGAGAAGATAATATATTATTTTAATGTGTAGTAAATATTATTTTAATATATAGAATTGAATGATAAAACATCTGATAAATGGGATGTTGTAAAATGATGTGGTAAAATAATAAAGTAGGTTTTTGGTGTGGCAAAATGGCATTTTTTTTGCAACATCTGCTACGGATGCTCTTAGTGCCGTGACACAACTTCATATAATAAAACAAATAAATAAAAGAATAAATAGTAAAATATTAAAAAAATAATAATAATAAATAAAGATGGGAAGGGAGAAGATAAAAGGACAAAAACAGTAAAATACAAGATAGAATAACATGAAGAACTCCAAATTGGCAAAAACAAAATCACTTATATGCATATAACCATTTTTCTTAATGTCATTTGAATATCCTATGATTAATAAAGACTGCATCCACAAATCTGAATAGAGCAAGTAAATCTGCCAAAGCAACTACAATGTAAAGAATTTACTTCTTTTTGTCTTATTTTAGGGTAAATATCAGGTTGCTTGTTAATTAATTAAAACAACAAATGGATTTCTGATCCAATAAATCATAGAAACGAACACTAAAACCTGATAAGTTTCCACCAAGTCAAAGAGAAAACTTGTTATATGAAATGCAATTATGCTGCCAACTTTACCTATACCACTTTTTTTTTAACACAGTGAAAACAAAGTCTGCAAGATATGATTATATATCTGATATAAAATTTAGCAATAGAAAGGGTGGGCCATTACTTGTTGCTTTAAGAAAGAAATGTCAGCATCAGATATAAATCCAAAAAGTGACTCCATCTGCTTCCAAAAGGGGCTGGAAAAGGCACGAGCTGCAGCAACAATCAAATCAATTAACCCAACAACTACAAGTATTTTGGCAACAAAACGAATGCAAAAATTTTCAGTGAGAACAATACCAGGATTAATGACAGCAGTTGCCGCAGCCAATAGCTCCTCATGCCCATCATCTGACCCAACTAAATAAAATAAAACCAAAAGTGATTAAAAGGAAAAAAATAAATAACCACAGAAACTTAAGGGTTTAGGTTTATAAATGTTCTCTTAAACAATTGTAGTTCAACTACCGAGAAAATCTGCTGCATTGATCGCTGTATGCTTTTGACGAGCATATGGCTTACGGTCAGAAAGTTTCCTAGTTGGTGGACGACCTGCCTTGCTGAATGAAAGATTTCATAAAACTATTAGACATCAATCCAAGTGGCCCAATATTGTTAGACAACAAATTTGGGAGACATTTATTAGACAACCAGAAAAAAAGATAGTCGATGAAAATGTCTAACCTTTCAGTCTTATCAAGACCAAGCCTGGCACTCCTAAGCTGTTTTGCTGTTCCGACATTACCAAGCTTCTCAACTGTCATTGGCATGAGAGATCTCGTGGAAGTAAAACCACGCCCAGTTCTCCCTTGTCTTCGAACACTATCTCCAATTTCTTCCCCAGTAATTGGCTTGTTCTTTCTTGATGGCAGGACCAAAGCGGACACCTTTTGTACAGTCTGCCCAACCTTCTCATCTATCTCATCAGACTTTTTGCACTTATCCCTGGATTTAGTTTCCACAGCCCCTGACTCCTCACTTTCAGATAAGGTGGCTGAAGACAAGGTTTCACCTTTTAATTTCACTTGTTGAGGAGAACTGCCAGGCATGCGTCTGGCAAATCCCAACCCAATGTCATTACCAACAACATCAGATCCAGTATCCAGAGCAGGAGTTTCATCATTACTTGAAACAATAGGAACAAGATTTTTTCTTCTTGCAGTACGGGAGATCTTCTGTGGCCTCTGGCCACCCCAATGGGCAACAGGTGGGGATGAAGACTGTGTTGAGGCCATTCGTTTGCGATTATTGGATCCAACAGCAGCAGGGGGCTTGTTTGTGCAATTAGATAGTTCCCAGTCATTAGGAACATTCGCTCTCTGGACAACAGGGGACAACTTTGGTGCAACACCAGAACCTGATCTTGGAGCCCGAACAGATGCATTCATTTTCGTGCTTGAAGTAGGACTAGCTGAATTAAAATCATCACGAACATTTGTCCTGAGCATTGCAGAATGCAAAGAAAATGAAAATTATTATTAAGAAAAACAAAAAAACAAAAGAGTCAAAGAAAAGGGGGCTTTCACTATCAAACTAAAGGCTCCTCCAACTGAAAATAATGGAACACAAGCCTCCAAAGAAGAAAATAATTTTCATAAGAAACAATTGCAATTATAATATGGTCAAGAAGACAAAGTGACCAAAACTCAAGAAAATAAGGATGC
Organism: Lithocarpus polystachyus; assembly: GCA_033629205.1. Classification (NCBI taxonomy): domain Eukaryota; kingdom Viridiplantae; phylum Streptophyta; class Magnoliopsida; order Fagales; family Fagaceae; genus Lithocarpus; species Lithocarpus polystachyus. The sequence goes on from CM066163.1 coordinate 65,217,838, forward strand.
TATACATACTTATTAATAGCTCTAATGTTCACCCTTTCCTTATCTGAACCAATAGGACGATCTCTCCTATCATTGATCAGGGAACTATTGTCGGCATCGGTCCTAGGGACAGATGAACGCATGCCAAAGCCAGTCTGTTGAGAGTTACCATCTGATTTTCCAACTCCAACAACTCCATTAGGGACTCCTGGCCTATATAAAGACACATTTCAATATTACCTCTCAAATAAAGAATTATTAATGATAAAACTTACCAAAAAAAAAGAGTTATAAATGATAATTATTAAAATTAATTAAAGTTTGTTTCATAAAATGACAGTCAATTCCTCCCCCAAAAAAAAGACTTAAATGTTCAAAGAAATGTCACTTGAAACAGATGCCCTAACATGTTTCCCCTACACTTAATTCTTTGTGTTAGGGTAGCCTTTTCCCCTCTATACTACAAGGCTAAATCCTCAAGAAAAGTACTCTTCAATTCTTCACAATTCAATTTATGGGGTTGATTCTAATTAAAACTTGCAGAAAGTTAACCAATCAGCATTGCTAGGCCAAAAAAGAAAATACACAATATCTAAACAGAGATTTGTATCCTTAACATCAAGTGCTTTCACCTTTTAAGCAGTATGTGAATATGATATAATAGACAAAGTGTAAGTTTCTGGATATTTTGAAATATAAAAATGAATATTGTAAGTTCAAATTGCAAATATATTTTCCTGTACTTCATTAAACTTTGAGTCCTATAAACCAAATATGCATCCATAAAGCAATAGTTGCGTGCCTCATGCAATGAGGTGAAACCAAAGGTGTACTAACCATTAATATCACACATTGAGGTGTTTTCCTTGACTTTTTACCTTGAGTGTAGCCTATATAAGGATAATACAGCATTGAATGATGACACAGAAAAAATAATAAATGAATTTGAATATAAAAGAATGAAACCCAAAAAAAAATATTTACCATTTATGCGTGTCTTTACTTGCCCTCTTGCCTAGTTAATTCATTACTACTTTAAAAAGATGCTAATTTGTACTTCCTTACTAATCTCAATGTTAGCAGTAAACCTATCTGTTAAACCATAAAAATTAAGAATAACATCCAACTAAACCTACATGGTGTAAAAACCTCAGATGCATAAAGCAGAAACTTTACCCCTTTTAAAAGTTTAGATCTCCTAAGAAGAATAAGAGTATATACTATTTAAAGGGGAACATGCAAAAAGGAGAAAAAAAAAAAAAAAAAAAAAAAAAAAGATAATAGAAGAGAGAAACAATGCAATTACAGTATAAGGAACATCATCTTTATCAACAATCATATCTACCCCCACAATGTTTTTTAAGTGGAGGCTTCAACATATGGACACAAGTTTATCAGCCATGAACAGCATTCTTTAGTTTTTATGCTATTCAGTAAAGGCTCTTAATGATTACAGAGGACACCTGTATCCTACAAAGTGCTAATTGTTATCAAGTTTCTCTAAGGGGAAAAACAAATAAATAAATACAAACTACAACAAAATGGCAACTAAAAGAACCTGCACTGCCAAGTGGGTACTTTTAATGGATGCTATTATTAGAAAAGTCACTATGAGATGTATGAATACTAGTAAGAAGTCAAACCTGAAACCATGGGTTTCATTACTCAACCTCGACCGGGCATCAGCTACAGGTCTTTGCTGTATTCCCTGTTTAGGTTCCCGGTAGCCATCAATTGGTTTAGTTGACGTTGTACCTGGAGAAACATCTGGCTTAATACCAGAACGCTTCTTCTTCATTTTTGCCTTTTCCCAACCATCAACACCAATATTTAATGATCGATCCTCAGCCTGAACTGCACCACTATTTGCAAGCCTTAGCATTTCTCTGTCCCTATCTATAGCCCCAGATGGCCTGACAATGGCATTACTCTGCACATCCATCTAGATTTATCAGAGTCTATGTCAGACACCTCTTAGAGGAATAATAACTCAGGCAATGGGCATGTCACACAAAAATTTAGGTAAACCAAATAAAAACATATAGAGCAAGAAAATCCAGCATGCCACCAAATGCATAATATAATATAAGAACAATAACCTGAACAGGTGCACAAACACATATACATATAATGAAAGAAACTACAAAGTAAATAAGTTACCTGCTAGAACTGAAATGAATAAAAACATACAAACAACAATAAATACCATATCGTCTCAGACAATCTAGAGAAGAAAAAAAAAGTTCAAACTAAGTAATAACTGTAAAGGGAAAATTTAACTGAAAGAGAGCTTTCACATTATATGGCAGTAATGTATATACATAAACACAGTTGTCAAAATATGAATCATATTATGAATCTTTTTTTTTTTTTTTTTCATGTATCATATCGTGTATCGTAAGATACACAAACACCTAAAAAAAGTATATATATATATATAAAAGGTATATTCATTATAAATTTCTAATATATTCAACTAATGACTAATTTAATCATTAATTATGTAATAATATTGAGCAAAGCTAACTAAACAAATCAAATTAAAATGCGTTTATAACATCCATGTTCTAATTGATTTGTAATATATAACATATGAGCCAAAATAATAATTTTTTTCTCATCATATTCATCATCTTTCCCAATCAACTCCATCTAATTCAATGTTATCATCATGTTCATCATTTTGCAAAATTATTTCTTCATTGACATTTTCTTCCTTGTCGTCAACATTTACTATTTTTTTCATTTTCTTTTGTTCTAATTATTATTTTTATATCAAGGCATGCTAGCTTCTTAACAGACAACTCAAAATGAAAATCTAAGAGAAACTTAGAACTTTAAAATAGAAGAACAATCTGTGAAACCCCAAATCCGAGACCAATCAAAAAGGGTAAGAGCAAACAAATCCTTCAAATGACCCAAGGAGCTCTCCCTATCTTCAAAAGTAAGACCACTCCACTCCTTCAAAACTTATAACAAACATAAGATATAACAAAAATAAAAACTAATTATATTTTCATTTAATACCTTATTCATGGAACAGAAATGCAAATATGAAAGTGAAGTGTCAAGTGAGTAGTCCAAATTTTTATTACGCTCAATCAAATAGCCCAATAATTTTATGTTAAAAACAAGTCTAATAACTTGTTGACTTGAATTAAAGCATAAATTTTAACAAAAAAAAAACTCAATTTAAGCCCACATAGCTATGTATTGTGCGATTTTACAATATGACACAATTCATACAATGTATCATACAATTCATGAGCATGTTCGATACATATCAACGATACAGTACTTTTTCACTCAATACGATACGTATCAAGTATTGTAAGATACTAAAATTATGCATAAACATAAAAAATCATGTTATCAACAAGAACTGTAATGTCATATGGTGATCGTCAAAAGACAGCAACAAACAGAAATCAAAACATAATAAGGAAAAACTTAAGTACAGTTCTGTAAGTGTGGTACATTAGATTCTCCAATTTAATTCAAACACATGATTGCATTGACCGATAAAATAAAAATAGTGTTATCTTTTCAAAGGACAATTAAATTCAACTCATCTATGTGTTTGAATTTAATTGGGAAACCTAATGCACTATACCTAACGTATTGTGTCTAAGTTTTACCCAAAAATAATCCAAAAACCAATATGATAATTATAATAGTTGTTGCAAGTTAATTAAATGAGACATTCATCCAAAGTAACATACCCTCACATCCAGCAAAGAAGTTCGAGTGCGCTTGTTTGGGACAGCATTTTTAGTCCTTTCTTCAGGTTTTTGCTGCTCAAGTTCAAAACCACTGGCAATGGCATGACTCTGAATTCCAATCTTACCTACATTTGTCCCCAAGACTGACCGATCATTTGATAACACACTAGACCGGTCATTAGAGAAACCATCTGATCGGGATCTCTTCTTTGATGGAATGCTTGGGAAAAATTTGTTAAATACAGATAAGGCTTCATTGAAAATTTTCATACGTTCCCTGTTAAATATTACAATGTTATAACTAGTTACAACTCCAATCTAAAATGCAAAGTAAATAAAAACTACCTCGCCTTGACAGAGCATTCACGAAGACCAGTCCTTGCTCGTTTGATTTCGTCTGCTAATGGGGATGGTAGCAGCTTGCCTTTCGAATAAGCAGATGGAGAATCATCCGGTGAAATGCCAAGTGCAACACTAACATGTCGTTTAAACTCCACTTGGCGCATAGACTTATAATCTGCAACCACTGTCTTCGGATCAAAACGCATGCATTGGAAGAAGTTCAGCACATCTCCTTGTGTCACTGTGGAACTGCTTCTAGACATGTTTGGAAGAGAAGACAGAATTGGATTCTCCATGCTCTCACGAAAGCTGCTCGATCTGTCCAATATGTGGGATCCACGCTGCCCACCGGTGTATAATTGTCTATCCGGGCTACTAGAAGGCAAATCAAATTTGCTAGATGTTGCCATTGCATTAATTTCCACACATCCACTGTGTCACAAACCCAGAAAACACAGTGGTGCATGACAAATTTGAGATAATATTGCACATAAAGGCTGAATTTATGCTACTAACAATGACTGGCTGATCCAGACAGTTCTCCTGCAATGGAGAAACCAAATATGCAAATTACATAACATATTTAGGGGCTTCACATCTTATGTTCCTTAATGCTTGTAACACATATATAACTTGAAATTACAAGTATATTGAAGGTCCAGACGAACCACAAATAGTTCATGACAAAACATGTTTGAGCATGCACATGTGCGCATCTCTTTGTGGATACACACAATAAAATAAACCAATATGCATAAACTATAGAACTCTAAAATCTATAATATTCACCCATTTTCACACTTTTGAGATCCAAAACAGAAGGTACTACAACATCCTCCATAGAGAAAAGATTTTTTTGTAAAGATGAACAACTTTGTCAATAAAGTGGATGGATGAAGCCCCCACAAAATGAAACTGCTATTTATTAATTTGTTTCAGTTGGTGTTACCTCTAGCTTCTACAAATTCATTTCTTTTATATTTTCTTGTAGGACAAAACTTAGATACAGTACCTTAGATGTTGTTCCTTAAGTTCCCCTCTTAAGATTTAGCCATGTGGCCACTTAACTAAAAAACACACTTCCATCCCATGAGAAAAAATCTACATGGCAGAATCTTAAAAAGGGAACCTAAGGAACAGCACCTAAGTACTGTACCTAAGTCTTACTCTTTCTTGTACTGCCACTTGTTCATCTCAACACACTCTATGCTTTTTGATAAGTAAGATTTAGTCCCAAGAAGAGGAGAAAGGGGAGATTCAAACAAATGACCTCCGCTTCATGAGGCATGGTCCCCAGTCAATTATGCTATCACTTGGGGTTACACTCTTTGCTATAAACTTTTTTCTTAAAGCATGTCATTTCCTTGGTCATAGAAATTTAATTGCATCTCTCCATTGTTCTGACTAACTAGTATCCATGAAATGCAAAGCCTCATAATCTAAGTATCTCCCAAAATTATCAATTAGGATCAGAATGTTTATGCTCCAGTGATTTCATAGTCTTTGCAAGCTTGTTTGAAGATTTTGCCAATCAAAGTAAGCCAACATATCTTTAGGAGAAAAAAAAAATTAACAAGCTACTGGTCAAAAACCAAGTATCAATATCCTAATATTTTCCTTATCCTCGGTGAGGAACAAGAAAAAAGTGACATGAAATTACAATCTTTCTTGAAAACTTAAGCAACTAGCCCCTGCTAAAATTACACACAGAGAAGCGTTCAATCATTAATGCAATGAGTTGTCATAATTATAAACTTTAATTAAGACTAATATAATCCTTTTTTATAAGTAATATAATACATAATCAAGTTCAGACACAAGGACTTACATGCTGCATTAACAACAAAGTGAATCAACAACCTGGACTCCAACCTTGAACTGTTTTATAATAAATAACATTGCCAATTTACAACCCATGACCCCTCCTCCGGAGTAAGGACTACATAGAGAGAGCAAGAATAACAAACAATTGTGCATTTGATTAATATCAGTCACAAAAAATCCAACTTTGCTTATACTCAGGAATAAGGATCCCCTCCATTTACTTGTGAAATTAATGGATTCCATTTTACGATGAAGACTTAGCTGTCACAATACTAAAGGTGTAAATAATGCAACATCATTTAAGATCAGTTATTATCCTTTAGTTAGTCGATTGAGATTTTAGATGACGTGACATCATATAAACTTTTAGATTTGTCAAAATTACACTTTATCCTAAAATGGGCAGAAAAGCAAAATGGCTTTCTTAAATAGAGTAGTTAGTAAACTAAGTTTATATAAAAAAATAAAAATAATAAAATTTTAAAAGGGACATATATGATATTGCCCGCACCCAAACAATGGCTGAAATTTTACTTGCACATGAAATAAACCTACATGGTAAAACTGTCACGACTGACATAGCTGGTCATACTCTTTTAATTTAAAGTATAAATTATTGGATTAAGATCCTCTCCATCATATGGATCTACTTCACGGTTTCAAATTAAATATTACAAATCTAAACGTGTATCTAGACCAACTCATTTAAACGTCATCGATTTTTAAATGACGTAACAGCATGCACACTGTTAGACACAATTAGAAAGAAACAAATTATATATAAATATGTGTGTGTGTGTGTGTGTGTGTGTGTGTGTGAACAAAAAATGGAGTCTCTATTTCACTTGGAATGAAGACAATCCGTGTCCAAAATTACCACCATTGAAACATTAATTTCAAAAGCAACTTTCCAAAATCACTTGAATAACTTTCTGTAAATACCAGCCAGTAGGGGTAACAATTTTTTCAAATTACATTCCTCTGTATAAATTTTTTTTTTTTTTTTAAAAAACCCACTCTTTTATGTTGTCTGGTATTTCTCTGAAGTTCACTTTCTCAGTTAAATTATTCACCATTAAATTTTCCACCAATGACACAACATAAATTTTCCTCTATTATATCATTCTAATTAAATTAAATTTAAATAATAATAAATAAATAAAAACACACACACACACACACACACACAAATTAAATATACTGACACATAAATTTGGCTACTATAAGCTTAAAATTACTGTTTCTTCTTAATTATTCGATTTTTGTCTCAATCTCAGTTCATCAAACATAACCTAAGAGAAAAATCGCAAACAAAAAAGGAAACCCTAGAAGTTGAATCACAAGCAAAAACCCAGAAAAGGAAACCAAAATCCATCTTCAATTACCCAAAAATAAAAAATAAATAAATAAAAACTTAGAGCAAACCACAAAAAATAAAACCCTAGAAATTAAATCAGCATAGATTTTTAAAAAAAATTTAAAAATTGAAAAATAAAAATAAAAAGAAAATTGTATACCTTTTGAATTGTGGTATCAGTGTAGGTGCTCGCTACGATTGAGAGATTTAGGGAACATTTAAGAGTTAATTTAGGTTTTGAATTTGGTATTTTTGAGGTTTGTTTTATGAGTTGGAGCTCGAAATCGAAGGTTCGTACAAACAAGCCATGGAGGACGAAGCACCCTGTATTTTGATCGGCAATGAATTTGGGCTGTGTCGGAATTGCCGTTTTTGCCCATGTTTTGTTTTCTTTCGGATTTTTTAGCTGCTCTTTAAGTAGGGGTATTTTGGGAATAACACTAAAAGTGTTGAGCCGGCTTAAATGAAATCCAGCTTCTAGTTTATACTACCAAATCATATGTATTTCTTTTTTTCTTTTTCTTTTTTTGTATTTTTTAAGGTCATATGTAGTAAGAGAAATGATTGTGTGTTATTATTCCATTTGATTAAAAAAAACAAAAAAGAGTGAAATGATTGTGTGATTTGTAACAATATAAGCAATTATTGATGTTAATTAAACTCCTTAAAAAAAAATTCACATTAGTTAAGGATTAAGGATGTATTCAACTATTCATTACGTAGAAATTTAGTATTTGCAATTTTTGATAAATTCTTGAGATTTAGAATTTTAACTTCTTGATTTTAGTTCAGAAATATCTCTTCTAACATATTTTGTTTTCTTGATAATTATATTGTAATGAGGTATGTGTACATTATATTGTAGTGATAATTATTTGGAAAATTTGTTTAGCAATGGCTAAAAGCATTGGTTTTCATTTAAAAAGTAGAGTTCAATTTCCTTCTAAAAAAGAAGAAGTACAGTTCAATTTTTGATATTGCGATTACTAAATGAGTATATATAAATATATGAATTTATTTTAAACAAATGATATACATCTAAACATACCCTCTTACAAATTTATAATTTTTATGACTTAAAATTATCAACTATAAAAATTTTAAAAATAAAAACCTTAAATTGTCATGGAGTAAAAGAATCAAAAGTGGTGGTTTGATTATGAGTAATAGTGATAGAGGTCACGTGGTTTTGTGCAATAGACAACAAAAACTGGTTTTGATGGTAGTCATGAACTTTTTTGATTTCCAAATAAGTCTATATACAAGGCAATACTCGTGGAAATAGGAGTTAAAATGTTTGTGCCTTCGCATGATGATAAAAAATAAGAATAACGGTACAACAATGCCAATGATAAACAGTTGGTTGACTTTTAAGCACATGGTCCTTACTTGTAAAATCGTAACAACTAACATGCAAAGTAGCGCATTAAATGAACAGTATTTTTAGGATTATGTCACTTGCTACATTAGTTGTCACGTCTTGTTAAGGTGATCAATTATAAGCTGTGAATAATCTTTTTTACATAAACTAATCACTTTTTCTTCACCAACAACACTAGACATCATGTTTCTCTGGTAAAAAAAAAAAACACTGAACATCTTAGTTGTGACAAAAATTATATCCCTAACTCCTCTTGACAAAAAAAAAAGGTTAATAATAATAATAATAATAACTCATAATTAGTGGCGAAGTCAAGATTTGACTTCAGAGAGCAAAATTTATAATTGATATACGTGTCCCCATACATTTGTAGACATATATAGAAACAAGTACATAACGCACAAACACAACGCATACACATCTATATAATTCTTAAGAACAATCATAATAATAAAATGATGCTTATGCCAATACAAAGCAGTATTTTATGTTAGAAAACCCATTAAAAATAGCATATTTATTGTATTTTATTTATTTGTTAGGATTGCTATATATTAATAAAAATCATGTTGTAATTATTTAATATTCAAAATTCCAATTATAATTCTCATGCAATAACTTTTATTAATTAGGTAAAAATCTCAAGTACAGCTTATGTCAGTTTTGTTACTTATAAAATGATTAAATTATTACAATTTAAAACCAAATAATAACTGTGGGAGGCTAAGAGTACTAGAGTTATTAGGCCTGGTATGAGGAGTATGAAGGGAAGTGATAACCAGCTTGATCCAAGTAGGCCCAAATGACCCAGAAATAGGGCTTTTGTGCCAAAGAGTTGGATAGCTCAAGGAAGACTCTTGAATAAGGACCGCACGAGAAAAGTGAGATGAAGACCATATGAGGCCGAAATATGGGAGTCGAGGGAGGGAATAGTGACTAGCATGGATAAGGAGGAAGGGAGCTTCCCAAAGAAACATTCATCACCTCCACATTGAATACATTACACCAACCATACTAGCCACACTAATGGCCGAATGACACCTGAATAGTGCTAGCACAGCCTATAATCTACTTAGCATGGCCTCATAAGGGAGGATGGGATAAGTATCCTAAAGGTGGATCTCCAGTGAACAAAGGTCGAATCCTCAATTCTAGAAAGAAAATACTTACCATTGTAATCCATCAAGTGTAAAAGGCTTCTCGACCATTCCGAGGAAAGATAAATTTAACTTCTTACCCTTAATCAACATGGTTAAACCTAATCTTTCTGCATTTACTATCTTTTTTTGACAAGTCTATCATTTAGGAGTCCAAGTGTTGGTCCGTAAACCCATATTTACAAATTAATTGTAGTGGCCTTAATCCAAGCCAAATCATTAATTAGGCCTCGAATTTCTACCCCATACAGTAACCATTTATGCATGCAATTCCACTTATAATTCTCATGTAATGACTTTTATTAATTAGTTAAACTTCAAGTAAAGTTTATGTTGGTTTTGTTACTCATAAAATGATTAAATTATTATATTTTAAAATCAAATAGTAACAATTATGCATGTACTTTATGTTAACAAATAGGGGTGTCTAGACTCAACCATGGCCCAGAAAACCGACCAACCCACCTAACGTCGACCAAATTACAGCTTGAACCAAAACTCCAGTCGGTCAACGACGGGTTTTCGATTCCAAGAACCAACGTCGGTGGGTTGAGTGGTGTGGATTTGCTTCTCCAAAACCCGAGCAACCCGAACCCAATCGGAGCTTTATAAAAAATCCAGCCAAATCCGACAAAATCAAGCTAGATCCGACAAGATCTCGACCCGACCTAGCAAGATCTCGACTAGGGTTGTGGGATTTAGCCAAATCTAGCCAAATCCCAGCAATTTTTAGCGAAAAAAAAAATGCAAATTCTAGCGACATTTTTGCAAATTCCAGCGACCGACTGAATCGACCAATGCTTATCCTTACCTAAAACTAACTCAATCGATTGATGCTGGTGGTCAGTTTTAGGTTCCTCTGCCCTCCACTTGACGCCGGCGGGTCGAGTCCAAGTTGGGTCCAAAACCGGCCCAACCCAACCTGTGGACAAGCCTATTAGCAAATAATGTGCATGAACTTTAGAGTTTAATATGAAATTGATATAAAATTTTGGATTTTGTATATTATTGTTTCCAAATTTTATTACTTACTCATTTTCTTATGCAAACAAATTCATAACATAAAAAAAAAAAAAAAAAAAGAGTTCAACACTTTTGCAAGGTAATATTTTTTTCTCTTCAATTAAAAGTTAAAACGTTTATTTCTTATGTTCTACTCTTATTTTGTGTGTGTGTGAGCGCGTGTGTATTTGTATTGATACAAAAATGTATGTATATGTATTAATCACTCTGGAGCATAAATTGAAAATAACATGATCTTAGATTTCTTTCTCCAACAATGCAAAACATTAACAAAAATTCAACTTGAACCACATAAAGTTCAAAGTATATGATTGTCATATGTATACTATAAAAAATGGGGGTTTGGGTGGAGCCAGGGGGTAATGCGCCCCCCCCCCCCCCCTTCGATTGTCTAGGCTTCGCTCTTGCCATAAGATAATAACAACAACAATATCCGTGTCTTGATGATACTTACAATTAATTAATCTTTATCTTTTTCTAATTACATAAGCATTTAATAGTTGATTAATTTTAGTATGATTCAAGAATAAATACGATATATGTAAAGAACAAGAATCAATTGTAGTACAAGAGTTTGAAGTCTTTTATTGCCTTTGATTTTCTCTTTTTTTGGGATATTTTCCTAGATACTTTTAGACATTCAAAAATAAAAGTTTTGTAGTGTATGAGCTTGCTTATTGAAAGGATTTTGGTTAAGTGTTTTTGTTTATTTTGAACTTTGAACACGTTAGGATTTAATTAGGTTAGGAGCCTTATAACTCAATTGATACCTCCTACTCTTTCTAAAAGAGATATCCATGATTCAACTCTCCCTCTTTCATTGTGTGTGTGTGTATATATAAACTCAATAAAAAAAAATTTGTTTTAAGCCTGAAATCCAATTGGCTCACACTAGTTCGGCCTCCAATCTAGGGTAGAGGTACCAAGAATGGGGGAATTCACAAGGTACAAATATGTATATAAAAAAATTCATTATTTCATGAAACTTTTCTAGATCAATACACTAACAAAGATTTTCATTTAAAAAAAAAAAAACCAAAGATGTCGTTTGTATAGCTCATTAATTATGGCAATAAGGCAACATCTCATATTAGGCATTGTTCTTGCAATATAATCAATGAAGATCATATAATCAGTGACGGAACCACTAAGGGGCAGGGGAGGGCCATTGCCCCCCCCCCCCCCAATTAAAAAAAAAATTTTAATAGTATATAGGTCACCAATATTTTAATTCAATAATTTATAACCAAAAAAATCTCATAGAAAAAAAATTCCCTCACAGAGGTTACAACAATTTATATGACTTTTTTAATTGATTTATAAACTATAGAAAAGTGAATTACAATATTTATATATTTTTCAAAAGATAAAATGCCAAAATTCTTTTAGAAGCCAATATTGATGACGTAATATTGCCAACTCTTAATATTGATATCCCAATTTTTTTTTTTAAATTCTCAAACAAAGGTTTGAAAGACTTCATTAGTGTGATTTTCAGTTGCATCCAAAAGTATGGGATTATCATATTGGTGAGTTGGTCAACATGATAAAATCAACATATTAATTCCAATTAACCAAAATTTGGAAATTTGAAGTCCTCTTCTTCCTTTTTTTTTTTTCTTCTTCGAAAAACGTTAGAATATTATGTTGTAACTTTCAACTTTTTTGGTTCATGTTATATCCTTCTTGACTTAATTATTTAGGTATTAAATTGCAATTTTTTGTCTACCATGATTTTTTTTTTTTTAATAAACCATGTCACATGAAATTTTTTTGGTTTATGCTTTGGCCCCCCCTAGGTTCAAATCCTGGTTACGTCCCTGCATATAATTCCTTTCTAATTCCAAATTTTTATCTTTACCTGTAAGGGGTATTCACCAAACCGCAAAAACCGCACTAAAACTGCTCGCAAAATGGTATAACTGCACCGCAAGTAATAGTGCATAGCACCGCATGGTACAATGCAGTATAGTTTTATAATAAGAAAACTGCACAAACCACACCGCATCACACCACATCCTCTCTATATATTAACATATTTGTTTTTTAATATTAAATATATTATTAATAGTTTAATAACCCTTGTTTTCAAAAAAAAAAAAGGTTTAATAACCATAGCAAGTATTGATAAGAAAAGTCAGCTCAAAATAAAGAAAAACTAGTTTAATAGTTTAGAACTTGACTTAAACTAAAGGGAAAAAAAAAATTCAGTTTTGGGCTAGACTAGAAAAACCCAAAATTTGAAAAATATACTGTCTTAAATCCACATCTTATACATCATACCACACTTGTAACTGCTAAAATAAGGTGTGGTGCGGTTATAATTTTTAATTAAACTTTAAATTGTACCACACTGCACCGCACATATGACCACAAAAATTAAGTGCCGTATGGTTATGATTTTGGCTAACCCATACTGCAAAGTGCAATGCTAAAAATAGCCAAAAATCACACCGCACCACGAACACCCTTTGCCTGTAAGGATGTGAATGGATCAAGTTGAGAGGTTATTTCAACCCAATGGTGGGTTAAAAATAATCAAACCCAAGTCAACCCAACCCACATGGATGAGGTTAGACATGGGTTGTACAATTTTTTTAATTACTATTATTATTAAATTGAATATTAGAATAATACTACAACAAAACTATTTTAAATTTTAATAGTGATTCAAAGTTCAAGCTAACACGTGAGATAAGATGGAGATTGAAATAAAAAGAAATTAGGGTTTGGGTTTTATTTAGGAAGAGAGCCTAAAAAGTAAATAACAAAATTGTATAATATATTTTTTAAAATTTAAATATATATTAAATATAAGTGGGTTAAATCAGGTTAGGCAGATTTGTAAATCTTATGACCCGAACCCAACTCAACCAATTGCAAAAAATATTTCACAACCCAACCCAGCCTACCAACCCCTAAAAACAAACCCAACCCGGTGGATTGGTTCAGATCGGGTCTATTTTGGTAAGTAGGCGGGTTGGCTGCACACCCCTACTTAGCTGCCCTAGGGTTGCCTAGGTTCAAAAAAGTGAAAGATATGAAAAAGCTATTTATTTGAAAACAAATTTCAATGAGAAACAGTAGATCACCCCTACATATTACTAATTTTTTAGGGTATGCCAAATATTGCTTTCAGATAAAAGACCTTTTGTCCATTTCAAGAGTTAAAGACATTATTATTCAATTTTTGGAAGTAACAACTTGATTTCATATCTGCTCACCACAGCCCTAGGCTGTCCTTTATACAATACCAGTTTTCAACTTCAGAATGTTTATCTTCAAGACACCCATAAAGCATTTTACAGGCTCCTAGACTACAAGAAGTAGAACAAAACTTAAAAAGAAAAGAAAAAAAGCGCCAGCAACTGCCGCAAGAGATGGCATAGTCCGCCAACCTGGGTAGTCTGGACCTGAACATGATTTCAAGATTCCTACTTGATACAAAAACTTTCCAATTATAACTACTACTAATGCTACCAACCAACCCATCAAAGGGTATTCTTCAAGTTCCTCAACATTACTGTACACTTAGAAGTCCTGCAACATTGTGCCAGTTAACTCATTGATAATGCAGAATAGAGGAAAACCTGACTGAAAAATAAGCAGATATACCCACATCTTCATAAGAGGGCCTGTCCATCTATTCCACAAGAATCAAGATGTTTTTTCTTTTACATGGTAAGGGTCGGTTACTCTTCACTGTGACATGGAATCCCCAGATGCTGCAAGCAGCTTTGCATCCAAGTCGTCAGCAGCAGAGTAGTCCACGGCAGAATCACCTAGCAAGGAACGTTATCCATTAGAAAATTACTACTAGATATGATATACAGAAAGCACACTCAACAATGCTAGCACTGGACTAGGATCTATTACTGAGGAAAGAGTCAGTTGATGTCCGCTTTGGTGATGTGCTCCTCTTCAAATCTGCAATCATGAAATTAATTGAAAATCTTCTTGTTGGCCATGACAGAGAAGGCTAAATACACAAGCAGGTCTACCAAAATTACAGAGTTTGGATTGTTTACAAAGTGAAGTGCAGGTTGCAATATCATTTATCTTTGACACTTGCTATTGTTGATATTATCAGAAAAGGATTTCATTTGAAAAACCAGGGACAGATCTTAACCAAGATGGGGATGTCAAGTACTAAATTGAAGAAAAATTGATAATCCAAGCATGCACCGTTCTAAGCCAATATACAAGCATCTTTAACCTCGTCAGTTAAAATTTAAGTTATAACAACACAGTGAATTAATGTCCTTGTTTCAAACGTTACAAGTTTGGCAAGCCCCACAAAAGCCACCTTTGTGTGCTTATTTTGGCAGGTCCCACACCCAAAATAAAATAAAAAATTCCCCCTCCTTTTATACCGTACTTTCAGCAAATAACAATTAGTAAAACACATCCAAATACACTTTTTTTTCTTTAAGAAACATCCAAACGCACACTAAATGTATAAGACTGCTAAATGTTGAGTCATATTAGATAAGCTTATAATTTAGTAGCTTCTGTCTCATGGGCAGTGCACAAGCATCACATAAACAGAAAATGATTTAAAATTAGTTAATCATACTTGAAAAAAAAATGTGACCACCAAGTTAAAAAGGTAGCAATGCAGTATCATGATATAATTTTGCTAATAGCTTTGTTTTATCAAGAAGGGAAAAAGAAAAGAAAGAGAAATTTATATTCAACTAGAACGAATTTACCATACCAAAAGTATTATGCAACCCTTTGACAGCATCAAAGTTCTTGTATGTATAGCCAACAAAATTAAGATCTTTAGGAGTCAAATGCATCTGCCAACAAAGTCATAGCACAATAATAAGATGCCTAATGATAAGTACACAAAAGCATTAAATCAGAACATATTCAAGTAAGGATGACTCTTATATGTTATGCATATACTGGCCAAAAAAGGTTCCTACGCAGATAGGCAACGTTAGTGACAAAGTTATGATGTAGCCTGAGAAAGAGATGGACTGGAGCTTAAGGGCTGAATATATGTCCACCAAATAAGAACAGATGGTTTACAACTTTAGACAAAAAATTCCATGCCCCCATGCTGCACACTAATTGTATATGTCTTATTCTTCTCTCTCTCACTCCCCCCCCCTCCACCCCCACTCTCTTTCTCTTGAAGAAGAATGGGTTCTTTTCACCAATATATCTACATAAGGTAACATTTGAGCCAATATTTGAATAAGGCAATTTCACAAATTGGGGACCACACCAAACTAATTTTATGGAATCAATTTTAGGTTCTATTAGCACTGTTTCAAATTTTTTGTCATAGGTAATAGCATGGCTATGCTTTGTTCCATTTACGTGGATGGGCTATTACCATATAAAACACTGTCACACACAATGAGGCCATCTGATTTCATAAGATAGTGCATCCTTACCTTACATGTTCATGATGTTTGGACAACACAGTTGGAATGACTAGAGAACCTTGTTGGTTTATTTCCACGCTTTCCTTTTCATTAACTTCCTGGTACTCTTTTATTTATCTATTTATTCAAACTCACCCTCACCCCCATGCCTAAAAAGTCTAATGACTGTCCGTCATTGGCTGAAGCACATTTTATCTCTTGTTTTGGTTTTTTATTTAAATCAAGAAATACTTAACAAGCACATGTATAAGTTATTTTACATTTGCCAATAGGATTTTATCGTCCTGTTGTGCAGAAGATTGCATACCTTCCTCATAGGTCCGGATCCAGCTCTTGATGGTGTAGGATTTTTCACCTATGCCACAATTCAAATTTTTGTCATGGCTATGGTACAAAAGGCATCATACTGAACATAAGCAAAGATTTAGAAAGATCCATTTAAATAGAAGAAAGATTGCAATCAAATATCATAAACATGGTGACATTTTTTTTTAATAGAAAAGCATGCAAACAAAAAGGATTGATAAACTACCCCTCTTGTTCCAAAAGCTTAAGTGAATAAAAAAAGTGAATCACTTAAACATTATTCTTGCACTCCCTCTCACATTTGGGCACACACTTCCCCTCTATAAGTGGCACCTAACACATGGAATTTTTAACCTTTTAAATGGGAAGTAGAGCAAAGGCATGGTTCAAACTCAAGACTGCCCGCTTTGATATTATAAACTACTGTCCAAAAACTTAATCTAAAAAGAAATGGTGAATTTAATAACTTAAAAATTACTCTTAGAAGGATGATAACAAGCTATTTTTTATTATGTAAAGCTTAACTATAGCGTTCAAATACCAAATCCATTAGGTACCCAACCAGCAGGCACCCTGGTCCTAGATTTTAAACATACTAGTAAGTTACCAGTGCGATATACGGATAATGTGTAATGTTTTATGTATAAGATGGTTTTGGAGAATGTTGTATATGTGCTATAGCATAGTTGTTATAGAACTTTATTAAAAATGAGTTCATCATGAAAAGAAACAATTATAAATTGCACACACATATCCATTGTAATTATTTAATTGAAGTAACAAGAAATTGAAAAGAAAAACTTTGGAGGAATGTTATAGAATGTATCTTTCTCTTTCTCCTTAATTCTAAAACAAAATACACATACCAAACACCAACTTTCATTAACATCATTTACAAAACCCACAAATCTACAGCGTCCGACCTTAACATCAAAATCGTAATTGCCATTGTCACTCAATATAAAATGCAACTCTCCTTCCTTGGTTGTAGCCAACTTATACAGGTTAGGATTAGATGAAACAACAATGTTAGAGCTAGGTAGGTGTTGTTGAAACATTTAAGGTAAATAACATCGTTTTTGGTCTGTGTGTATTTGACATGGGATGACTTGAACGGCAATGGGTAGGTATATATAAGAGCATGTTTCGTAAGAGTATTTAAATATAATTTTTTTTTTTTGCAATCCATAAAATGGTGGGTCTCACACTTGAATTTATTGTTTGGCTAATATTTTATAAATACAGTTTTCAAAAACTTGTATCCTATTTTCCTAATTTAGAACATAATTTTGAAAACAGCTAAGGGGGTATTTTCAGGATACAGAAAATGTTTTTAATGACATAGTTGAAAATAAATTGAAAACAATGAACTCCACATATTTGTCCAAACTCTTTTATTTCTTAAATTAAGGGGCTTATCTTTATCATAAAAAGAATTCTCACACTTCAAATTTGAAACTTATCATTAAAAAAAAAAAATGATGAACTCTATTCCATTATCATTATCCACAAAAAAAAAAAAGAAAAAAAAAAAGAAGGTAATCTACAAATTTTGCACGTTACTTTTTGTAAATATATTTTTTTAAATAAATCTTAAAAATAGAAATGGTCTCCCAAACAATTATTTTTTGTTTTTAGTATTTTGAAAATTGTTCTTAAAAGTGGGAGCCAAACATGTAAAATATAAATATTATTATCTGAAAACTAGTTTCAAGTTCAATTTAAAAAAAAAATGTTTTTATACTGTTTTGAAAACAAAAACGAAAATTCTCTTACCAATCAAGCCCTAAAGGGCAGAAGTGCAAGAGGTGAATATGGTGAATTAAAATGCAAAGAGTTTTGTGTGTATATATGAGGGACGAAAAGTCTTGAAATATTGAACCAAATGACACAAAGAATATTTATTTTTTATTTAGAAAAATCTTGAAACATTGAACCAAATAAAACAAAAAGTCAATATTTAATCTGTTCTTATCTCTGATGTGGCACTTAAGAATATTTCAATTCTTTTTTCATAGAATGCGCCACTTGGTAGAACTTCATGCTCTTCCGCATGAGGTCTCTGCTTTTATATAAATATATATATATATATATAGGTTTAAAAATTTATATGAAAAAAATTAAATATTCTCATTTAGAAAGAAAGAAAGAAAGCTTCATTACCTCAGTCTTCAGAACCTCTAAAACCTTATCTTAATAAAATTTTAAAAAATAATAACAAGAAAATCAATCTACTCAAAAGTAGAATGTCAACTCCTTGTGTGACTATGGAGACAGCAAAAAGAATGGTGATTTCCTTTTTATGATCAATAATGGAAAAGGCCTTATCTCATTTAACACATAACTACAAGAAACTATTGCATTCAACAATTCAAATGAAAGTCAAACACAACTACACAACCAACCAATGGTCTCTTGCCAATGATGAAGGATGAATTTGTGACACATTACCTCATCGAATTTCATAAAATTTTGTGTATCAAGTTCCCCATTGACCTCTGGCTTAAATGCTGCCTCCATTTCATAGAGTTTGTCCCAAACCACATCTTTGAACCAGGGATGAGCCTGGTAATGGTACCATTGAATTTTTTTTTTTTTTTACAAGTTAGAACAATATTAGAATGACAAGTTTTAAATATGAGAGAGAGAGAGAGAGAGAGAGAGAGAGAGAGAGAGCATACTTTAATTTGGTCTGCCCCTCCAGTACCAAGCCTATGTTCAACATCACAAAGCAACCTACAGATCAGATCCTTTGCTTCAGGTGTCAATCTTGCCTCATCTGGAAATTTTAAATGATGTTTCCAATGCACAATCTAACATACATTAAGCAATATGTCAAGGAACTCATCACATATAACTTAACTTTAAACAATTAACAACAGAAATAGGAATATGTTACAAACTTTACAATAATTAATAGAGAATGACTTAATAAGGACTAGGGGAAAGACAAAATGACCACAAAAAGGAAACGTGGGAAAATATCTAATCAATGGTTTTCTTAAGTAACTCTATGATTCACATCTACTAAAACTCCACTATGTTGCGTTGCTAATAATGCAATTTCTTTGAAGTTTAAATTTAGTTAAATCCTCATGCCCATTTTGTCTTGTCTTGAGTTTGAAGGGGTCATGTTCCTTTCCCTTCCCCATATGATTGTACCCTACATATTAATGAACCAGGCAAGATGTTTATTCAGCTCTAACAAAAGAAAGATTGATAAAAAGCAACAAAAGCACATTCTCTTGAAACATCAATTATAGCACAGTACATTATTATAGAAAGTTAAATCTTCACTAGGCTTCATGTAGATTCCAAAGTCCGATTTTGATGCTAAGGTTGAGAAACTAAAAATCTTTGGTGTCACACCAGAGTTCTTCAAATCCAACCCACCAAAGGGATTTAAAAAGTAGAAAAACCACCTCTCATTGTGTAGCCCATAGCCAATGGCCTTCCAAGGGACGGAAAAGAAAAAATAGCTATTTATTTATAATAAATTATAACTAATTATAT
Source organism: Lithocarpus polystachyus (assembly GCA_033629205.1). NCBI lineage: Eukaryota > Viridiplantae > Streptophyta > Magnoliopsida > Fagales > Fagaceae > Lithocarpus > Lithocarpus polystachyus. The sequence goes on from CM066163.1 coordinate 65,237,841, forward strand.
CCAAGAAAAACTATATAAATCCATCTCAAGGTGATAATAAGCACTTTAATATTATTAATAGAATTGATGAATGATTAAATTCACGATTTTCTATTAGCTTAAGCTTTTGCAATAATACTAGATGCTAGAACACAAGTGTTCTACAGTTATTAGATTTTATTTTTTCCTTCGAAGAGGAGAGGAGATTAGGGTAGGGAGAGGACTTATGGTCAATGGCTAGCCCAGCCTTAGGACTGAAAAGTACAAAAGGGGGCATTAAATTAATAAATAAATAAAACATGTCAGAATAAAGCAAGAGGAAAAAATAAGTAAGGCATATCAAATAGGATAACCTACAAGCTAATTAGACATCATATGTTTCAGCTGAAAAGTTAAAATCAAAACAAGTGCTTTTGGAAAATAAACCTTTCTGCAAGCTGTTACTGGATCATCTGAATAAAAAGGGGGATAGCCGACCAGCATCTCATACATGATTGCACCAAGCGACCACCTGCAACCAGGCAACTAGATAAGAATTCAGGGAAGGCCTAAACAAGGAACAACACTAGTTTACTCGTCAAAAAAAAAAAAAAAAAGGTATTACTTTAATCTCCATCTATAAGTGTGTGACTATTCCTCTATACTTCACAATAATTTGTCCCTAATAATGATATAGAAGAGCCATCTTCAATCTCCAAAGCAAAAGCAACCATAAACGATCTTTTCACTAAAAAAAATGTGATTGCATTATCCAATTCTTTTTAAAAAGTGCAGGAAACATTTTAGAACTCAACAAAATTTAAGGTATAAACTGAAGGTATGGAGCCCAAGAACCCAAACTAATTCAGCAATACTCTCAATCCCACCTTATGTTCTTCTAGAGCTTTTGCATACATCAAACAAGATGGTTTCAAATGCCTAATTTCCACAAATCAGATTCATTTTGGCATATTTTAAAAAACTCTTTTGAAAACATGACTTTGTTTTTGGACATTTTAAACTTTAAGGTTATGTTTGATTTGGATAAAATTGGGAGGCTAGAATGGGAGGAAAGAAAACTAAGGAGAGATTGCCTTTTTCATCTGCTTAATTGGGTTGAAAATAGGGAAGAAAGGGAGGACTTGGCCAGGTTTTTTCCACATGGGCCCACCAATACAAATTTGACCAAATACGTGGAGAAAAGATGATGGAAAATGGGGAAAGAAATTTAAATGATGCTTTTACCCATATCCAAATTACCGTTGCCAAACACTTGTCTCACCAAAAACCCTGTTTTTTTCCCTCCTAAGATCTATTGCTAATAATGTAGCAGAAAACTTAGTCATGTTGCTGATCCTTCTTCTCAGACTCAAGAAATCACTGTATAGTCTCATTTGAGGCAGAGCAAAACCGGAAGCCCAATCCGAATTGGAAACACCTGAAAAACGGGTTGCACTCTAATCTAAACCTGGATCCATTAGGCAGAGATGGGGCCATAGAATGGTGAGCCGACTTCGTGCCCCCACATTAAGCCAAAATCAACCTTTTGAAAGAAATGATGCCATGGCCATATTGTCTTTCTGTTTCAGAGAGTTTTTTTTTTTTTGGTTGGTTTCTTTATTTAATTTGTTGATAATATGAATAATATGAGGTTGGGAGAGGTGCTGTGATTGAGAAGTTGCCATTGATTGTTTACTTGTTTTTGGTTTTATCCAACATATGAGAGTTTTCTTGTATGGGAGATGTGCCAGGTTCTTGGGTAATTTTTTTTTAGTTACAATAAGTAAGTTTTAATTATTGTTGAAGATCATATAAATTACATAAAATTCTTTCCAATATTGACAATTGAGATAGATATTGAAATAACAAATGAGAAGAGATAATTGGCAAAGGCAATGTAAGATCATGTTTTAAGTGCGGATTATTATTTGTAAACAAATGATAATTACAAGCAAGATAAAAAATGGTTAGCAGGGTAAAGATTGTGGCTTCCTTTTTATTTTAGAAACAAAATGGATGGGTAAAGAATGAATCTTAAACTAATTTAGCTATTCATATTATTTTAATGGAAAAGATTTGTTCTTAATTCTTATATACTAATTGAAAAACTACACTTATGTAATAAGAGCATAGTAGTAAATTCATACAAACTACCTTTTCTATCTTCTTATTTTTCTACAATATTCATTTTCTATCTACCAACAAGCATGAAGGAAAAGAACTCTTTTCTTTCCTCCCATGTTGTGATCCTCTCTATACTCTCCATCCTCCCAACCAAACAGGGCCTATTTATACACTGTTTTATAATAGGTGCATCCTAAGAAAAATAGCCCAATTCCAATTAAATCTGTTTTGCTTCTTACAACATACCTATACTGACAAATCATAATGTTTATCCTACCATTTTTCAACTACTATTGCAACTCAAAAACACAGCATTGTGAAGTGAAACAGAATAACTATTGCATTCACTTAATAACATGAGAACAAAATTTTAACACCCAGAAAATGGACAGACACCAACACGTTGCATGAAATTCAAGAAAGTAAGTCATTTATTATAAATAAACTGACCAGTCACACTCCACACCATATCCTTTCTTTAGCAATACTTCCGGAGCAATATAATCTGGAGTGCCAACTGTTGAATAAGCCTGTAATTAAAACAAAAAACATATATATAAGAAAGCATGAATGTAAGGACCTTTAAGAACATTTTTCCTCAGTAATCAACAGATACAATTAGATCTTCAATGGGTTATGAACTAATCCAATGGCCAAGACGATAAATAGTGTTCTGGGTGGTAAAGCATTGGAAATAACCAGTATGACCAAGTTTTTGTGGGTAGATTCGAAGCCTCCCAAGGTCACTATGTTCCATGCCCCACTAAAACCATATTGTTTGTCTTATATAAAAAGCACTTCATTGGGCCACAGTTGCTCATGCATATGCAATTGTTATTCTTCTTCTGATATTAAATATTGTATCTAGAAATTGTTAAAATTGAAATTGCAGGCATTTTTGTCTCTGCATAATTGAGTACAGAATATGGTGAAATACCACATCGGTAAGACACTAAAAAATGGATATTTCCCTACCAATGTCCTCCTGTTGATCTGCCAATGCTGAAGTTGTTCGAGGGGGCTTTTCCACCGTCTCCCAGATTTAGTATCTGAAAAGCACCCATCAATATCCATTGTATCATTCAAGTTCTCATCATCCAGGACTTCATTTTCATTTATAGAAGATAAATTGGAGCAGTCAAGAGGCTTGCAGAGGCCAAAATCAGAGAGCTTCATGTGACCATATTTATCCAACAAGAGGTTGTCAGGTTTTATATCTCTGTAACAATCATGGTTGCAAATGCAAAGAGTAAGTGACAGATATACCAAATTAGACTCTCCATTGGCTTATCTTTTATTGCTTAAAAGAAAAACTCTTCATTTCCTTACAATTTGGTAAAATGTCACCAAAATATACCGACCTGTGAACATAGTTATGTTTATGAATAGACTCTATGGCCAGAACACTTTGAGCAATGTAAAATCTAGCAACAATTTCAGTCAAAGTTTCTTCTCTCATGAGCAAAGTCATCATGTCACCACCAGGAAGATATTCCATAATTAGATACAAGAATTCAGCATCTTGAAAGGAATAGTAGAGTTTCACAATGAAGTGACTGGCAACTTCTGCAAGCAAATTTCTTTCAGCTCTAACATGTTCAACCTACATTGTGAATAGACAATCAGTGAGCAGGAACAAATTATGCCAGTAATATGTGAAGATAATTTGAAGTAATTAGGGAAACATTGAAAAACTACTCTTTGATTATTTACAAAAAAACAAGAAAACCATATTTGTTGCATAAGGAAGCAGCTTAAATGTTGAATTATTGAGTATTAATGATACTGATTCTTGAAATCAAATGTTATCACTTCTCAATATGACAAAATCATACACCCTCTTTACAGCAGAAAAGCAGTACCTAAAAGATCAGATGGCACCTTAAATTTTCATGAATTCTACTATATCTTCTAAATTTGAGAGAACAAGCTAATTATTGACATTGAAAAAGAGAGTTATATCTCATACTAACCACTAGTTCTAATGTATGTAGTAAATTACAATCCTTTTTTCTCTCCTAGAAAGCATGTATGTAAAGAGCAAGTGAAACAGAGAAAAACAGACCCTTTGCCAGGGCTGTTTTTTTGCAAACTCCGCATTTTACAGAGAAAGGACCATTTGGACAGTTCAACTATCTCTAAGATCACCAAGAGAATTTTAGAAAGGCCATTATTTAGAGCTTTATAGAACTCAAAATTCTATTCCAAGGCACTCAAGAAAGTTACACGAGTAGATGAAATACAGAACAAACGTTTAATCTAGTAAATTTAAAAGTAGGAAGGAAAAGATACAGTTAAAGTTTGGAGAATAACAAGAAGGTCTTATATATATTTAGTGGAAGAATGGTATAAAGAGTATTACATTGAAGTTTAATAGCACCTTCTAAAAGAATTCAAAACTTCTTCTTTTTTCAATAAAACTTTATTACCTATATTAAATTAAACTTTTAATAATACCAGATCTCACCTGTCCCCTGCTAAGCATTTCTGACTTCTTTAACTTCTTCATGGCATAGATGTTGCCTGATTTCTTCTCTCGACACAGTCTAACCTGTAAAATAGTCATGTATAAGCATCAAACATTGAACAGAAGCTAGAAAAATGTACAAAACCTCCCCAGGACAAATAATCAAATAACCAGCATAATAGCATATTCAAACCAAAAACAAGGCGGTTGAAATGTACTCAGAAAAAATAAGATAACAGGAAAACATTGTACTAAATACCTGAAGAAAAATTTGGATATCCTATCAAGAACTACAGTAAACAGTTTGTCATTTAGTCACCACAATTTTTTCTTGTTTCACCGGTCAAATTTTAACTTAAAATAGAGAGAAAATAATTTGTCAATTCTTACTACCTAAGTGAGTGGAGCTTTTTTCTCAAGTTTAAATAAGAAGTCCTGATCTTTTTCATGGGAGTCTTTTTCTTTTTGGGATAAAAAATCCCATAAAATGATACTGAAATCCTGCAAGCTCAATGGAATCCATTGTTGGTTATATGTTTCTTTTGTAAGTAAAAATTTATTGGAAAGAAAAGCGCAAAAAGGGTGCAGCAACCCTAGAACATGGGATGTATACAAAAGAAAATACAATGTACAATAAAGGTTAACAAAAGTTCATGGTATCCAAGAATTCTAGGAAATCCACAATTGAAAATGAATAAGAGGTCGAAGTCCATTCATAAGGTCTTCAAAAATAAGAACTTCAACTTCATTGAGTGTAACTCTTTTCTCACAAAGCAACGAGCATTTTTTTCTCTCTAAAGACACCACATTAAGCACAAAGGAGCTTTCCAGTTATATAATTGGAATTCCACTTCCAGGAAACATTTATATCCTCACCAAGGATAGGAATTTACTCCTTTTTCCACTATATGTTGGGACTACTTCAGCCCAAGTTCAATGAATTACCCATCTTGATTAAAAGTTTGGTTCCTTAACCTCTTCTTTCACCCAAGCTCTTCTAGCAAATTAAACACCACAGCCTTCACCTTGATCTATAGTGCTGTCACACACACCACCACCACCTCCATAAGCCAGTACTACCTATTGTGAGCACCACCACCACCACCACACCCTTCCAAATCATCCACCAACATCATGCGTCAACTGACAAGTGCCAAGATGTGTCTACTCCTGGATCACCATAGCTTCGAATGATTGGACATCCCACCTTCACTTATGCCATAATTGCCACTTTTATTAATGCTATCACTACTGCCTCAACTATATTACCACAAAGATTAGCACCAACACATCACTATCATCAAAAACATCTTTGACAATACCTTCATCACCACCAGTACTCCAACCTCAACTGTCACCACCACAAGACTCCCACCATGGCTGCCTCCACCTCCAACTTCGTTTCCCTTCAGATTTTCCTTCACTAGTGGTGTATAAAGATCTCCACTCCTGTAAATTATTACCTTAAAATGTACTTTGATTTCTTGTGTGGGATTGATTAATGAACAATTAATATTATTTATAAAATAATTTTAATATATATAAAATGTACAATTTAAGTAATTTTAGACACCATCTGAGTTTAACACAATAATTCCCAGATATGAACCAAGCTTAACACTGAGAATTAATATTTTAGCAATGCCTTTATATAAATATATATATATATATAATTAATAATTTGGTACTGCTACAATGTTAAAGAAAATAATAACAAAAATCTTCACAACGAAGCTTGTATGTAGTTTATAAAATATCCACATCTCTAACCTCTCCAAAGGCCCCTCTCCCAATGATGGTCAGAAGGTCAAAGTCATCCACACATATCTTGTGCCGTTTAAGTCGCATGTACTCAGTCTCTTTACGCTCCAATTCCTTCAGTATATTGACTTGCTCCTCTTCTGAAACATCCGAAGATGCTAACTTCCTTTCCAGCATTGAGCGCCTGTAAATAATAATATCAAGATAGGAAACATACTAAGATCAAACAATAAACTGTAATGGCTTGTTTGGAAGTTTTGAGAGGGAGGAGAGTAGAAGGGAGTAGAGGGAAGGAGAGTAGTGAGGAGGAGAGTAGAGGAAAATGATTCCCCTCTACATTGTTTGGATGTTTTTAAAATTAGGGAGGAGGAATGGGGTAATTAGCCCTTTAGAAAGGGTAATTTTGTTAATTTAGAAATGGTAAATTAGAGAATTCATTTGGCCAATAACTTATCTATTCTACTCTCCCTCCAAATCTCTCCAATTTGGAGGAATTAAAAATGAGGGGTTAGAGGGAGTTGAAACCCCTCCAAACCCCTCCAAATCCCTCCCCCTCCTTCCTTAAAAAACTCCCAAACAAGGTAATTGAATTACTCTCCCTCCCTCTACTCTACTCTCCCTCTTTTTTTTAACTCCCAAACATGCTATAAAGTTCATCATCTAATGAATACTAGTTTTGCTTAGAAAACAAGGACCAAAAAATTTAAGCAAAGACAAAGAAATCACAAGGTTTGCAATGCAATGCCAGTCTGTGTACATGTGCATATGTACACATGCACATTTATGAAGCAAGAACACAAGAATAGCCAACAAATAAATTGCCTAGCAAGCATGAGAGAGTTTGGAAATGAGGCATGAGGGTTATACGTGATGGCAAGAAGATAACAATGGTAAACAATTATAGAATAGATACTTGAATTCCCCAAAGCCCTCGCCTATAAGTTTTTGGAACCTATGACAAATGTGCCTTGTTCTTTGAGATACAAGTCATGAAGCTTGCATCTTATGCTTTTAGTCACTCTACGTGTATTTCATATGTTGTTAAAACAAAGAGGCTCGTTTGCCAAGCCAAAACTCAAAACTATTTAACCTTTTTTTTTTAAATCTTTTTGCAGTTACTCAATTTGTTCGCCATTACACTTCATTAATTACATTTTAATTAATTAAATTATGACAAACCCTTTACAGAACTTTTTTCTGAATAAAGAATAGCTGATAATTACGTAATGGGATTCAGAACCATTAATATACAGCTAAAAAATACATTCCTTCTAACTTTCTTTCAAAATATCCATTAGCATCCATATTCCTAGAGCTTTTAGACAGTTTGAATACACAAAATCACAAAATGCAGACGTTTAAACATTCAAAGTCCCACTTCAGACATGTAATTTGCCCATTACTTAAATTAATGAGGTCCCCACTTCTACCCAACAACAGCTAAACCACATTAATTCATAATTTCCTTATAAACCCATGCCCCCTTTTGCCAATCAAAAATCCAACTTCAACAGCACATAAATGATAACCATAACAAAGACATAAAACAAAACAAAAAAGAACACACAATCCCCGTATCTTGTTTCTTATAACATGCCAAGATTAAATTAAACCCACCTTCTCTCTTTTTATTGGCTAAGCACATAAAATAATTGCTCTGGCCCACAAAAACATAGCATATGACAATCACTCCAACAAAAAAAAAAAAAAAAAAACCCATGTTCCAAATTCAACCAAACTATCAGTTTCATGTTCCAAAATGAACCAAATTATCACAAACCCATTGTCTAGAGTTACCTCTCCTTGCGTTCTTGGATGTGCTTCATCTGAGCCTTGTAGTGGCTCTCTATATACTGCTTAGCCGCAGCCACCCTCTCCATGGTTAGGCTGGACCCCACCTCCTCATCCTCCTTAGCCATGGTTCCCACCTTGTCCTTCTCTTCTCTCCTCACCTCAACCTCAACCTCAACCTCAACCACATCATTCTCCATCCCCCTCTCTCTCTCTCTCTCTCTCTCTCTAAAAATGGGTTTTGATGATGGTGACAACGAAGCAAAGCCCAAGGAATGAATGAGAGACCTCAGAAAAATAGACAAAATTAAAAACTCGCTTTTTGTAATTTTCTCTTTCTTTCTACAGTTTCTTCCTTCAACGTCTATTTATCTATTGACACGTGGGTGGCTTTGATTGGTCAGTCCCATGAGTTCCTACAGTTGTGCCTGAGGACTCCTCCAGGAAGACACCAACACCTGGGATTTAACGTGGGACCACTATTTTTGGTATTCCAATCCAACGGTTTGGAACTCTCTCTCTCTCTCCCCTTTTATTTCATCCCTTGCGTGAGAGTTTGGAGTACTACTCCAAGACTACTTAACAATTACCCATATTTTTCATTGATTGTTAAACCAAAAGCAAAGTTTATGTATAATGTTCTGATTAGGGGTGGCATTCTGTGTTAACGGATCATGCGCGTATCATATCAAGGTAAAGGTATTTAAATAATTTTATTTTATTTTTTAATGTTGGTATTCAAATACATAGATTAACATGACCCAATCTGTTTAATAATCGTGTTAACTCCCCTTAATTTTAACGCAACTTGTTTATAAAGTAGATTGACACAACACAACTCATTTCAACTCATTAAATAAACAACTAAGAAAAATAAAGCAATTTTTTTTTGGGTAAAATGATGCTTTGTTATTTTTATTTAAAAAATGGTGTGGCATGATTTTATTAGACGAACTAAATACACGTAACAAATTTATGTGACACTTAATGAAAAATATGGACGAAGAAATTACTAATACAAACAAAATATATCTTAGAAATGCTAAGATCATAAATTTTGCCACAATTTGCTCATATGACAAGTTGTAAATTGTGGAGTTATGAACATTTTACTTTTATTTCATCATTCGCAACTTGTTACGTGAACAAATTATGACAAAAAATATAATAAAAAGCTATGATTTTAGTATTACTTATACCTTAAAAGGGGGGTAAAACTCAAATTTTAAAACGACGTAAAATTTAAAGATTTCCAAACTTTGGGTGTTAAGCCAACATTTTATAACCTAAAATTCACTATTGAATTTGAGGCTAAATCAACGGTCAAAAGGTGAGGAAACATTCACACCTAGGATTTGTGCTTTGTAGTAGTTTATTGGGTGATATTGACTAATGGGCCCCCCAACTCCTGCTGTAAACGTCATCCGTGAGATCAACCACAAAAGCAACTTTTAGGGTTATACCAAAGAAAAATATTACTAGTTCTGTAGTTACTGATTATATATGCTAAGAAACTTGATTCGTAAAAAACAAAAACAAAAACAAAAACTTAAAAGTTGTGTTTATAAGTTGAATACTTGAATTTGAATCCAAATCTATAAATTTTAAAATTCAATGTTAGAATGCGTTTTATATTTACGATAATTTGAAATTATAAATTTTAAAATTTATTGAAGTATCTCTTTATGGATTTCTAAACTTCTATGAGTTTATAAGTTGTTTCAAATTTAAGGATTTTAAGGTTTAAAATCTTTTGTAAATTTGTCAAATCTAAATTCTTGATATTTTTTAAACTATCTAAATAAGGTATTTGAATTTTAATCACCCAAATCCTGTCATCCAAACATACTAGAATGGTAACTAAGAGCACTTGTAGCAGTGAAACTAAATAGTTATATAGTTATTTTATCTCCACCAAAACACAAAAATCAATCATACAGCAATAGAGTTAAAGGTATTTTTTTTTAACTTCATTGTTATAGTGCACATCTAAAGATAGATGTGTCCTGTAGCTCAAAAGTAAAAATAAAAAAATTATTTTATTTGTGGTTGTAATGTTTATAATAGATAAATTATTTTATTGTAGTAGATATCTTATTTTATTGTGATGTTTATATTATTTTATTGTATTGAAAGTCAAAATAAATTCACTGTTACAGTATGTGTGTAGGTAAAATAAATAAAGTAACTTTTTGTGGTGCTAAATAGCTAAATTTTTAGCCCCACTGCTGTAGATGCTCTAATAATTACTAATTGAGCAAGACTTACAGTACTTAGGTATTGTTCCTTACATTCCCCAGTTAAAATTCTGTCATGTGGATATTTTCTCATGAAATAGAAGTGCATTTTTTTAATTAAGTAGTCACGTGACTGAATCTTAAGAGAGAAACTTAAGGAACAGTACTTAAGGTACTGTACCTAAATTTTATCCTTACTAATTATATATGGTAAGTTTGAAATAGTAAATAATGTCAGGGAATAAACCAAAAAAATTTCCATGTATATATAAAGTCATATTTAGTGTATAAAGCTTCCACTTTTATAGAATGATAAAGTTTGGCTATGAACTAGTTTTTTTTTTTTTTTTTTTTTTTTTTTGAACAAGGCTATGAACTAGTTTATAGTCAATGGTTACAACATTTCAAATTTTAATTGTTAGATTACGTACTCTTTATGTTCTTAATAGTTAACATGCATGTTAAACTTCATGTCAATTAGATGTTATTTACTATTCGATTCATACACTTATTTTGTATGCAAATTTTATATCACAAAAACTAAAAATTTTAAACAATGACATAACTATAATCTTTAATGAGAAATGATATGTCCACAATATTTTTCACAATATTTTCACAACAAATTCTAAGTGGCAGGTTGTTACTGGTTGTTATTGTTGAGGTAAAAAGGTAATCTTAGTGTTAGGTTCAAATTTGAACCTATAACAACTAACCACCTATGATTTGTTGTGAAAATGTTGTAAAAAATGTTGTGGACGTAACACCTCTCTTCTTTAATATTTTGAAAATTTTTCAATCACGAAAGATATAAAAAGAAAATGTAATCTAATACACATTTAATAAAAAAAATATTAAGTAGAGTTATAGCTTTTATAGAATTTAAGAGAAGTGATTGACAAACAATTTTACCTTTTATTTATTTTATTTATTTATTTATTTTTTTTTGAAGAGACAGAGTCTTGTTGTATTCAAATATGTGATTTGTTGTTTTTGGTAAAAAGGAATTTGGCATCGGCTTATCGCATAAAAGTCCGACTTCTTTTTCTTAAAAATTAATCAATTTTCAATTTTTAATTTTCAATTAAAATATGTGAGAAGGAATTTGATCATATAAAGTAATTCAAACATTTTTGCCCGAAGTAGCCTCTTAAAATGGGTAAATGGTTTCACCTCTCTACATCGAGAGCACAATCGAGCACAATCGAAGATGGAGAGAAAATTAGGCAACGTGTGGGGACCCTTTCGTGAGCACATTTCCAAAAGATAATTCTAATTTTGAGGAGACTAGGAAATTTCCAAGTTCAATTCCAAGAAATGTTAATCAATGGGCGGATTTTTTAGCCAATAGAATGAAAACACAACATACACTAGTTCGAGAATATCTTTGGTGTCTATGACACTTTTGAATGGGACCTTGAAGGTGTCAAATTTTTTATTGGGACCCAAGACGTGTCGCGTAGAAGAACAACTTATCTTTTAGTTGAATGCATATTCTTCCCCAATAATTAAAAAAACAATCAATATATTTTATCTATTTGTGATATAATCTTATATAAGGCATGAAGTCATCCCTTTATCCTTAAATAGTTACAAGAAATATACAAATTACTAGAGGGTCTTTTTTTTTTTTTTTTTTTTTTTTTTTTTAATCATGATCCTTTGACAGCATTGTTATAATTTTAAGAAATATGGGAGGAAACTTGTGAAAGTTTAGAACTTGGATTTCTAAATTTTACTTGACTTACAATCTTGTGAAAGTTTAGAACTTGGATTTCTAAATTTTACTTGACTTACAATTCAGAGAGAGAGAGAGAGAGAGAGAGAGATTTTATGGGGTATAGATTAAAACAAAATAGAAATGAAAGATGTTCTAAATTTTAATGTTGTTGACAAACCATCCAAAAATGAGTACATAAGATGATAAGAAAACAAATCTACCTAACAAATGCATACAAAATCATCTTGTTCCATTTAAAATAACAATGCATACATGAAATATTAAACTGAATACAAATCTTATGTCTTACTTTTTTTGTATCATTTTATACTATACTAATTATGGTATGGCTTTTTTTTTTTTTTTTTTTTTTTCTATTTTAAACTTTGATACATTTATAAGGAAAGTCAAATGAATACATTTCAAACTTATAATTAGTAGAACATAAAATGAAATACAAAAAGTGAGGCAAATCGCAAATGATTTGTATTCACTTTGAAATGCTAAACCGATCTGATCAGAGGTAATGGTTATTACTTATTAGTTCTCTAGATTTACTATTAACCAGATTATTGTCACTTTATTAAACATTACTTATCAACACCATCTATGCTATATCCTCAGCAGCTGCTACTCCAAGGCAGGTCAAAGGTAAAAAATCCATTCCAAATTTTAAAACCAACACTTTTGCACCTAAAAATCTAATTACAAAGCATAATGGAAAACCTCCATTTGATTACTTGGAATTGTTTTTGAACGCCCCTATTTTGAGGACAGACCTTCTAAAATAGTGCAGAAAACCAAACTGGTGTCAGAAGAAAGATACACATTACACTGATTAACATACAATAAAAATTGCCTGAAATTCTTCTGAAGGCATAAGACATTGCTCATTTGCTCTTAAAGAATCTTGAAATCTTCCATCTAGTTCTTATCATCCAAAAAGAGAGAGAATGAAAAGTTTTTCATCTAGTAGGGGTGACTGGTTCAACAGATCAACACATATGCATGGTTAACAGATGTAAAGACTACGATAATTGAGTCAATCACTTTCGACTCTCGCCCCTATCAATGCCAAGAAAGGCTACCTTTAAAGTCAAATGACATGAAAAGAAACAATTTGCTTAGCTCAAACAACAAAACTAAAGGTCAAAGATAGTGAGACAAAAGAAAAAATAATTACAATGCATCTGCAGAAAAAACGCGTTGCAATCAGACATAAAAGGTAGGACAGAGCTCCTGATAAATTCAAACAGCATCCGTGGAACTGTTACATCAGAAAAACAATGGGGCTCAGATGCTCCTCGACTAATAATTTTGTCAAACCTAGTTGTAGGGACCTGCAAATCTGCAATGCATATCTCTTCTCTAATGGGGTCCCATGGACTTGAAGCAAATCTACACAAAAATTGATAAAAAGGAATTCTCTTCTACTTCTACAGTAACATCATGTCTAGTAAATCAGATAGAGATTGCATCGTTTATAACAAAAGCTATCAATCATTTATTTAGAGGGCAATATACACAAAAACCCCATCCTTTTATTGTACACATATGACTACGAGAAGCCATAGCTAAAAAGAATGACAACAATCAAAGACAAAGCACAATACATGAAACTATAACTAACTATAATTCTATAACTAACTATAATAATGATCAACTATAACGAGTGCCTGCTTGGCCATGATGTAACAAATCATGAGCAATCTGATCTCTAGCCTGTAGAGCATTCGCAGACCTCAAACCATTCTCAGCAACCATTTCATCATCAAAAATATCATACCTCAGTTCTGGTTCCAGCCCTTCATTTCTCATCTCACAGATATTATGCAACACACAACAAGCCCCAAGAACCACTGGCAAATCTTGGAGTTTCACCTCTGTTCTCTTCTGCAAGCAAGACCACCTTCCTTTCAACCTCGCAAATGCCTCCTTAGCAACCCTTTGAACCTCCCCAATCTTCTCATTGAAAGCATGCTGGCACCAAGTGAGGTTTTGGTGTGTATAAGGAACCAAAACCCAATCCGTCAATGGGTACCCAGAATTCCCAACAATCCAAACATCCTTCAAAAGCCCCATATTCCCTCTCTGACTCAAAGCAGACTTCTCCAACACCTGGTCATCAGACATTGAACCTGGATAGCCAATACAAACATCAGTGAACACACCTTTAGGATCAACAATCCCTTGAACCGTTATCGAATACGATGTCTTCTGATTCCTCTCCGTATGCCTCTTATTGAAATAAGAAGCCACATTATTCTTGGGTGCTATAATAGGAACATGAGTAGTGTACATTGAGCCACCAACATTTGGTATCCCCGAAATCGATTTAAACTCTTCCTTATCAATCTCAACCTTATTCTCATCAGGCCAGTGAAGAAATTTCGACATCATAACACCCTTAATAGCCGAACAAACCTCGAGAACAAGCTTGTGGCAAGTCGAAATGCCTAACCCGAATCGCCTAGACACAAGCCTCAATGGCTCCCCAGTAGCCAATCTCCATATGCACACAGCAACACGCGTGCGGACCGGAATGGCCTCACGCAACATGGTGTTTTTCTTCATGACAACCGCATCCAATTCATCACAGATCATTTGAAACGTCGCCTTGCTCATCCGAAAGGCGCGGCGAAACTCCTCATCTGGAAAATCCGGACTGCTAAACTGATCCCACCAGTCTTTAGACCTGTCCTTCACCCACAACCTGCGGTGGGGTGTGGCTGCAGAACCCGGCTTCGGGGGAGAACTCGACGCGGAATTATCAGCAGTAGTAGCTGCAGCTGCTGCTGTTGCAATCGTCGAAGTAACAGCAAAAGCAGAGCGACGAGCTCGCTTGGCTTTTCTTGACTCATCAAATTGGTCTAAATCAGAGTAATGACTTTGCATTTGGACATGGTAATCATCCATAGCTTGAGTCTTTTGGTTTTGGTTGAAGTCAAATAAGGCCTTGTCTTGCTGATCCTCCATGAACCACAGCTCTTGCTCTTGCTTCTCCTCCTCATCAAGCAACATGATTGAAGCGAGTATATCCGTAAACCCGTTGCTCTTCTTCTTGGTTTCTTCGTCGTCGTCGTCGTAGTAGTTGAAGTCTTCGCCTTTTCTTTGCCGCTTTTTATTGTTATTGTTGTTGCTTTCGTTGCCGTTCACATTGGCATTGTCCATTTCTTGAAACAAAGTAAAGAAATGCGAAAAATCCTCCTGATTAAGAAATGGGAACGAGCTAATTTCCATAACCAGAGTGAGAAAACGAAGGAAATTGAAACAGTAGTATGAAAGTGTTTGAAGAAATGCGTCAATGAGAACAAAAAAATGGGTTTGAAAGTTTTTTTGTTGTTGTAGTTGTTGTTGTTGAGGAGAAATGAAGAAGGGGTTGGGGGTTTTAAATATTTACAACGGGTCGAAGGAAACGTGTGCTGTGCGTAAGTGTGAACGCGGTGTGTGAAAGGCTTTGAGTCTTCGACGGTGACTTGACTTTTTAGATTTTAAAAACAATACCAAGAGATTGGATTGTCGTGGAGGCCTACGCGGTTGGTTTGCTGATGGTATTGGTTTTTGTGATTGCGATCTGTTATGTTTTTAATTATTTTATTTTTTTAGTTTTGTTTTGTTGTTTTGGGAGTGTTTTTAAGGCTTTACAACACGTTTGGGAAAAGGTGAAGGTTACGATGAAGCTTCTTCTAGGGGAGGAAGGAAAGGCAGAAGCAGCCCAAAAACGAGTAGGGGAATTTAGGGAATATATGTAAAAGAAAAGTAATATATTTTTCAATAGTACTAGTCATTCGCTAACTTTAGTTGGCAAATTGTGGAGGAAGTACCCTCCCACATATATTATTATTTGTATTTTAGAAGCCTAGAACTAGAAGTTTTCCTTGGAACTTTTTTTTTTCCTTGTTCTCCAACTCATGGAGCTGCTTAATTGACTTTTTCCTTATTCTTTTTCTTTTTTTTTTTTCGTTTTAGGCACTGCTTAATTGACTTTGTAGATAAATTAATTACATTGTTGACTTCAATTTTAGTAACATTTGTAGCACAAGTGGATTTTTCCATTAAACTATATGAGATTCATTGTTGATTAAGTATCTCAACACAATGATAATTTTTCTTCATTATGGAGATTTTAATCATCTTGTTAATTAAGAAAGTGGATTTAATACTCATGATTTTATTATAATTAATTTGTAGCTCTGTGCATATGCACAGGTACAATTAAAAACAATCACGATTATACATTTTTTTAGAAGATATTCAAATTATACATAGTACTAGCTTGCACTTTTTTTAAACCATGCATTTCTAAAATGTGTAATGGTTTTTTCTCATTATATATATATATATATATATATGTATGTATGTATGATTTAGAATTTAATTGGATTTAGATTTTTTTGGTTTTTTTCACACAATAATTCATTTGTCACAAAAATTAAAAAAATAAATGGACACGTGGTGAAAAATTAGACTCCAATTGAAATCCAATTTAAAATCTAATTGGATTTGGACGGTTCGATTTTTAAATTCAATAATTCATTTGGCACAAAATCAAAAATTAAATAGGACACGTGACACAAAATTGAAAATCCAATTAAAACTTAATTGAATTTTCTTTGAGTTTTGGCTATATATATACTAGTGTGTAACCCCGTGCATATGCACGAGTACATTTAAAAACAATCATAATTACATATTATATATATGATTATGCTTTTTATGGTTTATTATATTGGACTCCTTGTTTTCTACATTAAATTAACTAATTTGGCACAAAAATTTAAAAATTTAGATTAGATGAGACACGTGGTACAAAATTAAACTCTAATTGAAATTCAATTTTTATCTAAATTAATTCACTTGGCACAAAATTCTGAAATTTAGATTAGATGAGACACGTGGCGTAAAATTAGACACTAATTAAATTCCAATTGAAAATTTAATTAGATTTTCTCTCTGCTTTACCTATTATTATATATATAGACTAGTGTGTAACTTTGTACATATGCACTGGTACATTTAAAAACAATCACAATTACATAATATATATATATATATATGATTATGTTTTTTTATGGTTTATTATATTGGACTTCTTGTTTTCTACATTAAATTAACTAATTTGGCACAAAAATTTAAAAATTTAGATTAGATGAGACACGTGGAACTAAATTAAACTCTAATTGAAATTTAATTTTTACCTAAATTAACTCACTTGGCACGAAATTCTAAAATTTAGATTAGATGAAACACGTGGTATAAAATTAGACACTAATTAAATTCCAATTGAAAATTTAATTGAATTTTCTCTCTGTTTTACCTATTATTATATATATAGATGTATGTATATAAAATAATAATAATAAATTATTGGAAATTCGCTCATATTCTTTTGTGAACTCTTGTTACCTATTTAGCTTTTCTTGGTTGGAAAGAACGTTTACTTTGTTGCTTTTGTTTTTTGTTTCTGTTTTTTTTTTTTTTTTTTAATGTTTCCTATGTGTGAAAAACATAATTATTAAACACATACCAACTTGGCTAGCCGGATAGATGATACAGTGCTTGCATTGACTTGGCTCTTTAATTAGATTGTTTAAGTATATGATCCAATTAAATCTAATCAAAATTGATGAGTTCTTTGTAACACCTTCAACTTGGACAAGTTACTTCAATTTTAATAAATCTGGTTCAACCAATGAAACTCATTAGTTGAATAGGTAACTGAACGAGCCAAAATTTACACCAAATCAAGTTTCGATTTGGGTTAACAACTATATAAAAGTCTCTTCATTATCAAATAAGGAATGCATTACTTATCAAATAAGTGGTTAACAATTATTGTCCACCGATAAATAAGATTTGAAATCTTATTTATAATAAATGTTTTGGTTGACCCAAGGGTCTTCTTATGTGGGGAGTGAAGGTCAGAAGAACATGGAATAAGCTTGTTTCAAGTGTAGTTTGATATTTATTTTGTGTTTAAATGATGCTCATATGTGAGAGTAGATGAATGTCTTCATGTTAAGTCTTATTGGATTCTTTTTATATATAAAAAAAGTATTATTGAATACGTGAAGCTCGTTGAAAGTCTTTTTAAAATATTTATTTATTTAATTCAATACATTATATATAAAAAAAAAAGTATTATTGAATACTTGAAGCTCATTTGAAGTTTTTTTTTTAAACATTTAATTATATAATTCAATACAATGAAAATGATTTGAACCCGAGTATTTGCCAATTAATATAAAAAACTATTGGCTACCAAAAATTTTTTTTTTTTTTATCAGTTGCAAGTTGTAACTGCGTTACAATATCTCGGGTTTATCACAATAAATAAATAAATATATATATATATATATATATTTATATCACAATATATATTATGGCTGAAGTTCTGGCACAAACTTTAATTAATGCCATGATCAAATAAAATAGTGTGGTTAATGCTGGTAATAGAGGTTTTTTTTTTTAATTTTTTTAAGAGGCTAGTAATAGTAGGGTTTATAATTATCAAAAAAAAAAAAAAAACTAAGGAAAGTAAAGAGTTTTATTCTAATCTTTCATGATATTGTTATTATCCTATAATGCTCGATTTTTTTTTTAACAAAATCTAGGAAGCCAAATCGTCATAGGTTTCAATATGAGCAACATAGAGGGAATTGATCTTCTCTATTTCACTAAAAATAGAGATAATTCATTTTAAGGTTGAAATTTTAATTTTTAAATGTAACAGTATACAAAATGTCTTGTTATTAAAATTTTTAAGTAAATGTGACATCGAATACATCTTTAGATGTGTAATTTTTAATATGAGCTATGCTAATTGATTAATTTCCAATTAATGGAGAGGATTTATATATGAGAGCGTACTTAATGCTAGAGATTATTTTTCACATGGACAAGGATGTAGTAGCGTAGCTCGTCAAGGACACGGTAAGCTAATAACTAGTTTCATTTTTGCTACACAATAAGTCAATATAACTATATAAGCATGTTAGAAATTATATTATAAATCATTATAAAATGCATGCATATATGACTTATTTCTTACATGATTGTGACAGACTAATTAAGAGAACTGTCTAAATATACAATAAATTTAGATGCTGATGATGCCAAAAATCGTCAGTAAGTCGCACGGTCCTCACGTGTTCCCGATGGTGAAACCTGCACGACACAAAAGCTGGAGACCTTAAGAGGAGTACCGGTGTGGTACCGGCCAAGGACCCTCCGAAGGTTAAGTTAGTGAACGCTCGCAACCTTATAGTACAAGAGTTGGGGAAGTTTTTGTGTACCTTTGTTCATGAGGGTCGAGGGTATTTATAGTAGTGTAGAGTCGGGGCTTCGGCGTGTCCGAGGAGATAACCTCTGATTGAAGCCATCCCCTACTGCGTGTTCTTTACGGAATCCTTTCCTCACCGGGGCCATTCTCCATTGCGTGGAGTGCAAGATATCTATCCAGGTGGTGGCGTGCGTGACAAGACATGTATTGGTCCCTTCAGCTTGCTACCTTCAGCTTGCTATGCCCAAGATGCAGCCGTCAGGTATGGGGGTCGTCAGCTTATCCCCTTCAGCTTGCCACCAGCTTGCCATGCCCAAGATGCAGCCGTCAGGTTTGGGGGTCGTCAGCTTATCCCCTTCAGCTTGCTACCTTCATCTTGCCATGCCCAAGATGCAGCTGTCAGGTATAGGGGTCGTCAGCTTATCCCCTTCAGCTTGCTACCTTCAGCTTGCCATGCCCAAGATGCAGCCGTCAAGTATGGGGGTCGTCAGCTTATCCCCTTCAGCTTGCTACCTTCAGCTTGCCATGCCCAAGATGCAGCCGTCAGGTTTGGGGTGGAGTCGTAGACTTTACAATAAGGTTGTCTCTCGCGTGAAGCTGACGACTTTATTTACGACCGTCGCCTTTTACTTCGTAACGGGTTAGTTGCAAAATCATCCTCATCAGATGCTATAATAAAGACTTGAATTTGCAAGTTTCAGTTAATTCAACTAATAAAATATTTTATGGTTGAATAAAAAAGGGTAAACTGCAAATTACACTCTTAAAGTTTGAGGGTAGCTGGATTTTACACTCTGAAGTTTCAAAATTTGGATTTTACCCCCTGAAGTTTGGTGATGTTTGGATTTCACACCCTAACGTTTAAGAATTTAGATTTTACCCTTTATATTTTAGAAGTTTTTGGATTTTACTCCCTAAAGTTTTGGAGTGTTTAGATTTTACACCCTAAAGTTTCAGAATTTGGGGGTGTAAAATCCATACAACCTAAATTTTAGGGGGTAAAATTTATGTTCTGAAACGTTAGGGTGTAAAATCCAAATACCCCAAACTTTAGGAGGTAAAATTTAAATTCTGAAACTTTAGGGTGTAAAAAATTTAGGGTTTAATTTCTATCTATACAAACAATTGATTAGTATTTTAGCCAAATGATAAAAAGTACAGTTATCAAAAGTAAGCGCTATAAACTGAAACTCTATTAAAAATAAAAATACTTGAATTTATAGTGCTCGATATTAACACAAGATGAGGATATTTTGACATTGTATGACTGTGAAGTGAGTCAAAGATCCAAGTTTGGTCTACAATATACTGTTATAACCCAGCAAGCCCTGTTCCAGCGGACCAAACTTTAAGAATAGAGTTTAAAGCAAGTTATTGATAAATTATTGCAACAGTACAAACCGCATACATTATAAAAGTGTCTAGAGTCTAAGCCGCGGCAGTGAATCAAACCAACAGTCAACCTTTTAGAGTTTTGATTTGGACGCCCGCGTATGAATATGATCGATAACGTTAAAAACAATCCCAATCACAGGACAAGTCTTCCCTTGTACCTAAAATACAATGATAGGATCGTTGTGAACAACTGAACATTCCATTTTTTTCTGCAATCAAAATAAATTCAAAATAACAAGAGTCAACCATTCAGCAAAAAATAAAAAAATAAAAAAATAACAAGAGTCAACCAAAAAGTAAGGGTCAGCTATAAAGATATCTTTTCTTTTGAATCCAATTTCACTTAAGTTGTTGGAGTCAATTTTGACTTTTATTTTTTAATAAAGTATGACCTTTTTTTTTTTTGGTTAAGAAAATAGGTAGGAAATCAATCATGGAGGTCTTAACTGGATGAAAAAAAAAGCTAGTAATCTTTAGTGTGTAATTTTAGCACTATAAATTAGGTCACAACTATCCTCTGTGACAGCTTGTTATTGGTGACTTGTCATTTTTACATGGATCACTAGTTTTTCTCCACCACTTACAATCAAACATGTAAATAGTTGTAACTTAGTTAGTGATAGTGACCACTGCACTAAGGGTGCATGGTTGTTTTTTTTTTTTTTGAGTAGGTATTGTGAAATTTTAAAATACTCGCAAGTGTCCGAACCGTACCGTTAACAAAAACAAGATCGAACCCACAGGGACTTGAATGAACGTAGAAAAATTAATTAAACCTTAACCAAATTAATCCTAATCTGGTTTAATAAAAATTGGTTTTTCTGAGATTAAATAAACTAAGCAAATAATAAAATTAAGCAAATAGTTAAACTAAGCAAAAGATATAAAGTAATAAAAAGATGTAAACAATCAAGAGAAAGGAATTAAGGTTTTAGAATCCGCCTTGTAAGTCATATCAGCATATATTTATGATCATTAATTTTTCCCAACTACTGCATGATAATCTAGAAATCAATCTTGCTATCATGGAAAATATCATCATTAAAATCCTTATGTTTAAAAATCTAAAGCATGTTCTTCTTCGCTTTTTAAGTATAAAATCAAATCATAAATTGTATCCATTGACAGACAAATCACAAGCGATATCCAATTTTATAATCAAGAATTAATAAACCAAGCATTCAATTAATTAAGACAAATCTTAAATCATGAGAAAAACATGATTGAACTCATATCTAGAATCCCATCTTAGTCAATTGATATGAAGCAAGAACAATTTAAATCATTAAAGAACAATTATTGTGAAAAAAATCAAATCACATAAATATTACTAATAATCCTTAACAAGGTTTCATCCTCAACCCTAATTATAAATTTAGTTACTCATGATAATTGAAATAAAACACAAAAATAAAATTACTAAACATTAAAATAGACAAATAAAATAGAGAAAGAAATAGTCACAATGTTATCATGGAGAAAAGCTACAGAGAAGCCACAGAGAAGCCACATGCGGCACTACCTCTTGCTCCAATTTTCTGTTTTGCATCTCAGCCCTAGCACTAGCCTCCTGAATTTTGCCCTAAAAAGCCTTTAAATAGGTCAAGGAATCCTATTACAAATTGAATTCCCGTTAGGAGAAAATCCCAGATTTTTAGGCTTCACTTAATCGACTATTTTGGCCCATTTAACGTCAGAATTTGGACTTTTGGTAAACTACAAAGTTGTAGCCCTTTAAGTTAAATTTCCAGCCCAACTTGAATCATCTCGATTGGACATCTGAACCGAAAGTTATGCCAAAAATATTAACTGATGTGCAGGCTGGAATCCTAATCCGAATTGGACTTGGATTTGGTGCAAATTTCCTTTGATTTTTTGCTCCAATTGGACTTAAATTTAATTGGGTTGGCTTTTTTTTTGACTTCATCATGGCCCTTGTAAAATAAAGTCCATTAGTTTTCTTCTTTGCACAAATACACTTATTTAATTCCATTCTCCTACAAAAAACAAATTCATGCAATAAGATTCAATTAAGCACCAAATTGATTATTCAACATTATTCCAAAACCAAATATAAAATGCATGAATTACCTCAAAATAAGTATGATAATGCTTTCTAACAGTGATATAAATATGCAAAATTAAGCTGTTATCAATGTACATTAATAGGCCTAATTCAGTCTATATCGAAAAGCTGTACCCCTTTGTGAAATGGTGTGACTCTTGGTGAAAATGTGTTGTAGACACTAGACAATGAGTGATAATGTTGAGAACATCTCTCTCTCTCTCTCTCTCTCTCTCTCTCTCTCTCAATTTCTATTAGTGCATTTGGCCTATAAATACTATGTGATTTCTTCTTTGTTCTTATAACTATTATCCAAATAAAACTATTATTTGTGATTCTATAAACAACCTAAAAATCAATTAATAAGGAATATGGATAATTACACTTTACCCACTTGTAGATTGCCTCTAATTTGACTTACCTACCAATGGTTTCATTTTTGACACTTTATCCACCTGTGATTCCCTTCGTTACTACTTTGTTACCCACCATAAACTCATCAAAAACAGAACCTAAAACAAATCAAACACTCTTCACTCCCAAAACATACTCTCATCTAACGTGCTCACCAAACTAAGATCACAATGCAATGTGCTTGAGATAATAGACTGAGAACCACTTGGGTTTTGATCAGAAACTCCAAACAACCCATTTGCAACAAACCATCAGAAATGCAACAGTAAAAATAATCACATTGACCCAATTTTGCACCTCATGCTCTGTGTTTTGTTTTAGGGAAAAATCAAAGGGCAGAGAGAGAAAGGGAGAGTAAAGCAAAATGCAAGCAAAGGGCGTAAATGTCTTGTTTCATTCATGCATAAATCAAACACGCCTGGGATAACTTAAACAGTATGACTTATGGATCAAGAACTCTATTTGTTTCTCAAGAAATTGGCAAAATTAAGTGAAGGAAAATGGTTACAAGTAAATATAATAGCAATTAAACAATAATCGATAGCCTTAACCCAGAAACTACAACTAACCCATTTGGGAAAACTTCGAAAAAGAGCAATGGCGTAATAAAATCCCACTGACCCAGTAAGGAAAGTTTGAATATTTCCTAGATTTACGAGCTGGTGCTCTGCTTGTTTCTTGGGTAAAAAAATGCAAAGAGAGAGAAAGAGTGTGTGTAGCAAAATGATAACTAGAAAAGGGTGTTGGCATTTCATTTCATTTCATTAATGATGACCCACGAAAGTTTAGTGATTGATTAAGCATTAAGTGTTCAAGATCAAGAAGATAGTACTCTGTTTGTTTCTAGAGAAAACGTTAAAAGAAAGTGCAGAAAAAAAGGTTTACAAGTAAAATGAGCTAACCCACCTAGAAGAAGCAACTAATTTAAACAAAAATAGGTAGATAAAGATTATTAAAAAAAATATATCACTGCAATAAACACACTCTCATTTGCTGGTATATAGTTAGGGAAATTGAAAGAGAAATTTGATTGTCTAATAAAGCAATAATCTATAATAGATTATACTTTTCCACATGTAAGCTCATCTCATACTTTATTCTGTTGTATTTTATATGCAGATGGCTGACTTGACATTCAATTTTGAGATTCATCATGGTGATCTTAGTTTGGTGAGCACATTGGATGAGAGTGTGTTTTGGGAGAAAGGAGTGTTTGATCTATTTTAGGTGATGTTTTTGATGAGTTTATGTGTTAGAGTAACGTTTGCACTGGAGGTGGGTAACAGAGTAGAAACAGAGGGAATCATAGGTAGGTAAAGTGTCAAAAATGAAACTACGAGTAAGCAAGTCAAATTAGAGGCAAACCACAAGTAGGTAAAGTGTAATTATCTATAAGGAATATGGATTTACATGTAAATCAAAACAAAATTAATCAATGACTTACAACACGAATGAATTCAAAAAATAGAAATTAGCAATTGATAAAACTAATGTTTGACACTGTTTAAGACAAAATAGTGATGCAGCTGTGAGCATGTTGGATGTCTCTCTTTGACATACTCTGTATCGACGAATGATAAAAAAAAAAAAAAAAAAAAAAAAAAAACCAACTTCCTAAATGTAAAAGGGACATATATTTTATAAACAGAATTATAACTGTTTGGAACAAACAGGGAAAAGTTGGTGGGGGATGGAGATAGCTCAATAAACAAAGACAATATCCCAATGGTACTAAGATCAAAACATTCGTCAGCAAATTTAAACTTCAAATAAATTTTGACCAAAACAGCTGAATATATATAAGTTTAAGGGTGATGTTTGAGGCCAGTGTCTAGTTGCACTTAACTCGTTGAAATTATAACATGTATTCGCTTTTGAATACATGCCACCATCTTAACGGGTGTAGTACACTACATGCACTGAACCTAAGCCTCACTCTAAATTTAAAATTATTTTGCATATAATTGATAATAATATAAACTTTTTTTTTAAGCTCGTAGTTTTGTGATATTTTATTCTTTTTAGAAATAGAGTATTCAATTTGAAATTTTGCTAAATAATTAGATTTATCTGTTGTTATACGTAATTACATATCTATAAGATTAAAGAAATGCAGGTTAAGCTTATGTTCAGTGCATTAGACAGAGGCTGTGTCAAAGAAATGTTATATCCACAATATTTTCACAAAAAATTATAAGTGGCATGTTGTTATTGTCGGACAAAAGAGTAATTTAAGTTGTGAGTTTAAATTAGAACTAGTAACAATTTATTACTAAATATTTGCTATGAAAATGTTGTGTATATATCACTTCAAGTAAGGTTAAGGATAACTGTCGTCCCTGAACAAAGTTTCCCAAATATGCTACTAAATCATATGGTATTATTATTCCTATGAGCAATCGCATTAGTGTCTGTATAATTAAAAAATGACCATATTTTATTCAATCAAATCTAAAATTGACCCACATCAAGCCACTTAAAGCGATATAAAAATACATTGCTACTACAGTAACCATGTAAATTTATATTAACACTATTCATTTTGCATTTAATTTTTTATTTTTATTTTCCGTATTATGAGGATGAAAAAAGATAGTAGATGATGATTGTTATGTGTGAAGAAAGATAAATAATTAAAAAAATAAGAAAATAAATATTTTAATAAAATGTAACGTAAAAAAAATAATTTAATGTAATGTGTTTTGGAAAGTTAGTATATAAAATAGAAAAAAAAAATTTCTTAATGTCAAATAGACAAAAAAAAAATATATATATATATATATATATACACAAATTAATGTGAACGCTCAAATGAGTAGAAATAATATATTATATATCTAATCTGATCCATAGTATATATACACAAATTAATGTGAACGCTCAAATGAGTAGAAATAATATATTATATATCTAATCTGATCCATAGTATATATATATATATATATATATATATATATATATATATACCCAAATTCATGTGAACGCTCAAATGAGTAGAAATAATATATTATATATCTAATCTGAACCATAGTCCTCGTATCACACACTATGTGAACACAACTCAGTATTCACCCACCTTAAAAAACGTGTGGGTCCCATATTCATTTTGACTCAATTTTAAGTTAGCCAAAACCTACTTAAAATAACCATTTAAACCGTTGTTTTCTAATACTAGTATGCAAGCGGCAAGCCTGATTAATATTCTATTTGTGAGAAACAATATGAGAAAAATATATAATAATAACCTTATATAGATTTTTTTTCTTTTTTGATGATTATATAGATCATGCTTATTTGTGAGTTTGATTAAATAAAAGATTAATTAAAAAATATATTATTTTTCTATGTTATTCGTTTCCGCTTTCTAAAGGGCCAAATATGACTTCTTCTTCTTTTTTTTTTTTTTTTTTTTTTTTTTTAGGGTCAAATATGACTTTTTTATTTATTGGAGAAACTAAAATATTATTTAAATATGACTTTTTTTTTTTTAGAAACTATTTAAATATGACTTGGTTGCTAGAAATGGAGAACGAATCCTAGGTGACTATACTCTATAGTCTACTTCCTAGGTTTGATTGTTCCACAGCTGTAATCAAACCCAGGAAGTGGTAACTAAGGTGATGTTTGGTTTGAGTGTTTTCGTCACTCAATACTCAGTTTTCATCACTCAATACTCAGTTTTCATCACTCAGTTGTAAAATGTTTTGTTTGGATGAGTTTTGAGTTATAGTTTTCATCACTCAGTTCTCTGATTTTTGAGTGATGAGTTATGAAAACTGAAAACACATTTTATCTGTTTTCAGTTTCCATAACTCATAACTTAATGGCATTTTTGTAATTAAATATATCACTTTATACTATTCAGCCGTCCTTTTTGACTTTTGAGGTTTTTTTTTTTTTTTTTTCCTTCTTCTTCTTCTTGGTTCGGTCTGGTAGCTTTTTTCTTTTTTTTTTTCTTTTTCTTTTCTTCTTCTTCGTTGGTGAACTGGTAGCTTTTTTTTCTTTTTTCTTTTTTCTTTTTCTTTTCTTCTTCTTCGTTGGTGAACTGGTTTCTTTTTTTTCTTTTTTTTTTCTTTTTCTTTTCTTCTGATCCAGTTCGTCTTCTTCCTCTTCTCTTTTTTTTTTTTTTTTTTTTTCATCCAGTTCGTCTTCTTTTTTTTTCATCCAGTTCGTCTTCTTTTTTTTTCTTTTCTTTTCTTTTTTTCCTTTCTTCTGATCTGGTCTTCTTCGTTCTTCCTTCTTTCTTTCTTTTTTTTTTTTTTTTTTTCACTGGTTCGGGTGAGCTGGGTACTGAAAAAAAAAAAAAAAAAAAACTAAACTGTACTAATGACAGATATGGGACCCACAAATAGCGTGAAAATATTGAGTGATGGTAACTGAGTGATGATGTTGTTCGGGTGTAATATTTTAGAGTGATGAGTAATGAGTGATGGATGATGAGTGATGAAAATTGAGTGATGAGTGACCATTTTTTTAAACCAAACAAGGCCTAAACATCCAGAGGGACAGGTCTGATTTTTTTTTGGGTGGGCCTTTAAGAGGAGTAAGTATGACTTGTTGCTACTTGCTTGACGTGCTCTTTAAGAAATGATTTTGTGCGAGGTTTACTTAATAAAAAATTGATATATATTGATGAAGCGACTAAAAAAAGTATAAGAAGTATAAGTGAAACTCAAAAAGTTGACTTTATTGACTTTACATTTTATAAAATTGGTAAAATATTTGACAAAAATTTGATTTTATTAACATAAGTTGTTTCTTTACAGGCACCACAAAGGTGCTTGTTAACCCCTTATTTTTTTTATGAGAAGCGTGTTTCTTTGTATTTGACCTCGAACAAGCAATATTAAATGCCAACAGTAGTTTTGGGTTATTCTAGTTTGATATAGTTTTAGGAAGTATGTTAGACATTATCACTTTTTTTTTTTTTTTAATTACAGTTGACTCTGGATCGAACTAGTGCAAGTACAATTCAAATTAGTCTCTAATCACCAAAAGAGAGGAGAAAAATGAATAACTATTTAAGGAACCAAATTGGTCAATTTTGAAATGCCTTAAAAGTGGTTGGTATTGCTCTATTTGTTTGAGTGGAAAACATTATCTAAAGAATGTTTTTCGCATTTTTAGTATATGGTAGATTGGAAAACTTGGGTCAACAAAAAACGAACATCTTGGTCAATAGAAAACATTTTTTTTTTCTTCGGAAAACAAGCCATAGAAAAGAGACATGCAACACTCCATTAGGCACTAGCGCCAACATTAAGCATCAAGGGTGTCCAAGCGGCTCCCCCAACTCGCCTAACCTGCCCCCGTTCAACCTGCCACCATCCGATCCGACAACTCCAGCGGTCGGACATGGGTTCCGAACTCTCTAACCCGACCCCTATGGGTTGGTTGCGAGTTTTCCTTTCAAAACCCGTGAAATCGACCTGCTCGTAAACAACCTTTCCGGTGATTTATTAAGCATTCAGGACCAAATCTGGCTAGATTTCATCTAGATTCGTTGAGGTTTGGTCCAGATCCTTCGAGATCCAGCAAGATCTCTGATAGGGGTGGCAAAATTGGACCCGACCTGTGAACCCGACATGATACGACACGAAATTAGCAAGTTATGGGTTGAGGCTTAATGGGTTCGTGTCATATTCGGGTTGACACGACGGACCCGTTTGATAAACGGGTTGGGTTAGGGTTCAACCTATGGAACCCGTTTAACCAGTCTGACCCGTTTAATTAAATAAAATTTTACCAATATACCATTCAAACCCTAGGTATATAAACTTATTAGTTGTTGTAGTTTATTTTCTTTGACATATTGTGATTGATTATTTATGATATTGAGATATGCTTTAGTTTTGAATGATTATTTGTGATGCAGTTACTCATTAATTTTGAATTTTGAATTTTATATTTAAAATATTTATTTGTTTGTTTTTTCATAAATGTTTTTTTTTTTTTTTGATAAAATTAGATAAACAGGTCGACACGATTGACCCGTTTAATAAATGGGTCGTGCTAGGGTTGAGGAATCTTGACCCGTTTAATAAATAGGTCGGGTTAGTGTTGACCCATATAGTCAGATACGTATGAGTTGACACGACACGAACCCAACACGCGAACACGAATTGCCACCCCTAATCTCTGATAGGGTCTGGTATGATGTTATCAGTTGGAGAGAGTTAGTTACTTGTATTGCTGAGCTATTAAGAGTTAGTTACAAGAGCTGGACAGAAGTTGAGGTCGAGGTTAATTCAATTAGTTAGTTAGTTAGTTAGTTAGTTACTTCAAGTTGGTTAGATTGGTTAGTTCTTATGTATATAAGAGAGGAGGTTGTACTGTAAATACTCATTTTGAAATGGATAAGAACAAATTCATTCTTTCTCTATAATTCTTTGTCGGGGGAATTTTTTGCACGTAGCCACGTGTTTTCTACTGGAGGTGTGACTTTGCTAAGCTTGAATTTGTTTTAGGGAGTCCAACCTGGAACTCGACATTGGGCCGCATAGACCAATGGCTTCCGGTGTATTTTTTAGCCTACAAAATAGATAACGCCCAAAGTCTTAGAATCATGATAATGGTTGAAATAAATAAATAAATAAATAATATGTTAAGCATGAAAGCTTTGATTAGATGGTGAGTTGATACGTTATTATTATGTATATTAAGTGATGTCCAATGTTAGAAAATAATTAATTAGGTGTCAAATGTCCAACAATGGGATGAGTCCAATAGTCTATGTCAAGTTGCGGTTCATGGTTCATGTTCGATATAATAAGGTATGTCCGGTAATGGTCAATGTTCAAGTAATGTATATCCCTCAATGGTCTATGTCCAAATAATGTATGTCCAATGGTGGTTCATGTCCAAATGATGTATGTCCAATGGTGGTTCATGTCCAAATTATGTATGTCCAAGTTCATTGGATTCAATTTATTAGTACATATGTTATTAATGAAGTATTAGTGAGACCATGTTTATTAAATAGTGAGATGATATTAAAATGGCTTGCATCCAGCGGTAAAATGATAATGAATAAAATATATTTAATAATATAAATTTGATGATAAAATGTAATGACTTATCTTCATATTTTGTAGCTCCAGCCGTAGCATCAGTGGACTTAGCATTTTAGCAACTTTCATGTTCTGCAACTCCAGCCGTCTTCTGCAGCTCCAGCCGTAGCATCAGTGGACTTAACATTTTAGCAACCTTCATATTTGAAAGGGAAAAATGAGTGCAACTAGAGGGAGAGAAAGCATGTCCAGTTGTGTGCATCGGTTGGTTACGTTTGTCCCCTTAATCATGCACTTAAATGATTTTCCCCATGTAATACTCTTTTAGCTTTTTGTCAAATTTGAGTGATGTTGTCTTCCATAGGAAGGGCTTTTAATCTAATAAGTTTTTGCCTTGCATAAGAAAGGGCTTTTAGTAATGAGTTCTTGGAAGAGTGTTTGATATGTTTTAAGATGCGTGGAGATGGTAAGAAATACATACATATATATATGTTGTGAGATATGGTGTTTGTATTATGTATGAGAATTATATGTAGATACTTTGTTGGACATGAAATTTAAAGATGTATGAGAGGTATGTATGAGTATTT
Organism: Lithocarpus polystachyus; assembly: GCA_033629205.1. Taxonomy (NCBI): domain Eukaryota; kingdom Viridiplantae; phylum Streptophyta; class Magnoliopsida; order Fagales; family Fagaceae; genus Lithocarpus; species Lithocarpus polystachyus. The sequence continues at coordinate 65,268,655 of CM066163.1, forward strand.
TGTGGGGAATGTGTTTGTGAAATATATGGAAGTGTGAGATGGATGATATGAAGATTAAATGTGGTAAATACATGAGATTAGGGCTACTGTTGGAGTGGTTTTTTGTGCTATGTTATGAGTTATGTTGCTTTCTAAGAATGTAGATTTTTGTAAGGGAAATAAAGAATGAGATGGAGATGTGTTTTTGGGCAGCAAAAATGATGAAGTTTTAGAATCATGGAGTGTGGGAAAGATGGGTAATGGATAATGGTGTGTTGTAATATGTGTGTTGTGTTGTTATTTATGAAGAGGAATTTGGTAAGGGAGATTGGGAAGTAGGAAAATATGTATGTGACAGCAAAATGAGTGGAGCTTCAGAACCATGTGTAGCTTGGTCTTCTTTATATAGAGTCAAGCTATGTAACTAGATCATAACTTAGTTTAAGGAAAAAATAGCAAATAAAGAAAAGTCCTTGACAAGGTAAGTGGTCTTTTGTTTTTCAACCAAAAGAAGAAATTTTGAGACATCATTGTTGATGACACAGTTGGATGATGTCATTTAAATGACATCATTTGCTTGGAGGAGAATACTTGGCATTAAACTCATGGTTAAACTAAAAATGGTAAGATAATCTTTATGGAATTCTCTTGTTTCTTTGGGTATTAATAGACAAATGACATCATTTTAGGACATGTGTCAATCTGCTGGAGTTTCTGCAACTTAGCTGGAGCTGTTAGGAGCTGTTACAGCAAACAGCTTCTGCTGGAGCTTTAGAAGCTGTTGTAGCTTTCGCTGGAGCTGTTTTTTTAGTATTTTCAACTAAGTTTCTTCTCTTGGAAAAAATTATATGTTTAATTCATATATAATTTTGGTAAGTAATAGACTTGTTGGTTGATATTTGATGAAGTTTAGAGAAGTAATTATGGTCTTTTTGTATTTTAACCAAATCTTGGGGAGTAAAGAGAGCATTTAATGCTAGATATGAGATGCTAATATATATTTCGCCATGTGCTTGGAATTCATTTGTATAAAAATAATAATGTGATATAATTATATTTTAAAACTTATATCATATGATGGACATTAATTTTTATGTAAAGAGCATGGGGAGTTTTATCATTTTAAGTGTTATGTGATATGAGAGGCTTATCAAATGTTATCTATTGCACACTAACCCGTCAGAGTTCAGGGAATTGAGGAAGACATGCCACGCAACATGTTTTCCTTTAGCAACTTTGAACCGCTGGAGCTTTACTGAACATACTTCTTGGCCCTCTAAACCACGACTCCCAAAATTCCCCCGATGAGACTCATGAGCTTGGATCATGAGTCGAAAATGAGATGTTGTACCACGAGCTCGAACTATGGGCTTTGATGAGATTATATCTCCATGAGTTTTGGACTATGGGCTTCGGCGTCATTTTGTGAATATGAACTCTTTTGGACTTTAAAAGAGACTTTCCCAAAAATGCATTATAATGTTGATGTGGTGCAAGTCGCCAATGAAATGAAGCCATGTGGCATGAAAAATTTGTCTTCAACATTCTTCTACTCTTCCTGCTCTTCCATTCTTTCTATTCCCTAAAGGCCAGTTCCTTCGAAGAACTACTAGATTTTCTCACTCCCCATTGTTCTTTTTTTCGATAAAACTATCAGGTTCTTATCAAATTGGTATCAGAGCCAAATTCTGTAACTATGATAGAAACTTGATTTATAGCAGCACTTACTAATAGAATCAATAGCATTTCCAAGGCAGTAGATCAGTGTGAGGCTCAATATGAAGCTGAATTTCACCTGTTACACCAGAAATTGGACGCTGTGACAAGTGAGTTGCTTCTTGAGTGGATTGAAAGATGAGATTAGGCTACCTATAAAGGGCAATTTGAAGCTTTATCCAATCGTATCAAAGAGCTATCAGAGAAGCACAAACTGAGTTGCTTCTTGAGTGGATTGAAAGATGAGATTAGGCTACCTATTAGGATGTTTAATTCACCAAATCTGAGTGCTGCATTTGGGTTGGCCAAAATTCATGAAGAGTATCTTCATGCTAGTAGGAGGAGTACTAAACCATGGAGTGAAGCACTAAGACCCTCAATTCTTGGTCCAGCACTTGCCAACAGAATTAAGCCTAAGACATTTAAGCCAGTTCCTTAGAAAATTCCTGCTGCCCAAATTGAAGAAAGAAGGAAGAAAGACCTATGTTTCTACTGTGAAGAGAAATGGCATGCTGGCCATATGTGCAAGTCTCCTAAATTGTTTTTCATGGAGGGTGAGTGGTCACAATCAAACATGGATATTAGTCTAGAAGAAATTGTTGCAGCTGATCCTCATCAGTTAGAACCACAAGATGGGTTGGTTGATCCTACTGCTGAGATGACTCTTTGTGCCTTATTGGGAAGCCCATCTCCAGGTACAATGAGAGTGTTAGGAAGAATCAACTCTCAGGAGATGATTATCCTGATAGACATAGGTAACACTCATAATTTCTTGGATACATTAGTTTGGATGTCATTGAAGTTGCCGCTTTCTACTGAGGCTAGCTTTGAAGTCAAGATTGCCAATGGTGTAATGCTGAGAACTAAAGGAGCTTGATTGGGAGTTGATATCAAGATTCAAGTGTCTCAATTTCAGATGGATTTAAATGTGTTATCATTGGGGGGATGTGATGTGACTTTTGGCACTCAATGGTTATACACCTTGGAGTTAATCCAATGGGATTTTCAGAAACTCACCATGGGGTTTACTTATGGCAACAAATCTGTACTTCTTAAGGGTTTATGGCCCTCTGGTTTGGCTTTACAAAATCAAGTGCAATTCTTTAAACCACTGGTAAAGAAGGGTTTATTTTTGCAAATTGTGTCTTCATTATTGACACTAGTACCAGTGCAGACACATCCTGAGATGGAGGAGTTGTTGGTTCAATTCAGCAAAGTTTTTGAGGTCCTAATTTGCTTCTCCCCACTAAGAGGGCGTGAGCATCAAATTTTGTTGAAAGATGGTACTTAAGCCATATGCGAATGGCCTTACAGGTACCCTTTTTACCAAAAATTTGACATAGAAAAAATTGTGCAAGAATTACTAGAGGTAGGGTCCATTAGAGCTAGCCATAGTCCATTTTCTTCTCCTGTTTTGTTAGTAAGGAAAGCTGATGATAGTTGGCGTATGTGTATTGACTATAGATCTTTGAATAAAGCCACCATTAAGGATAAATACCCTATACCTATTGTAGATGAGTTGCTGGATGAATTATTTGGTGCAACCATTTTTTCTAAGCTTGATCTTAGATCAGAATATCATCAAATTCGTATGAAGGATAGTGACATTGAAAAAACTGCATTTAGAACTCATGATGGACATTATGAATTTCTTGTCATGCCATTTGGTCTAACCAATGTTCCATCCACATTCCAATCTCTTATGAATCACATCTTTAAACCTTATTTGGGGAGATTTGTCTTGGTATTTTTTGATGACATCTTGGTGTTTAGTAAAGACTTGATTGAGCATTTTACTCACTTAAGGGTGGTTTTGATTGTGTTGTTGGACAATCATCTTTATGCTAAGAAAACCAAGTGTGTTTTTGGTTGTACGGAAGTGGAGTACTTAGGCCATATGATTTCTGGCCATGGGGTGAGAACTGACCCTAAGAAGACTGAAGCTATGCAAAGAAATGGCCAATTCCTACATCAGTGAAGGCCTTGAGGGGCTTCTTAGGATTGACTGGATATTATAGAAAATTTATCAAAGGGTATGGCCTTATAGCAACTCCTTTGACTGCTTTGCTTAAGAAAGAGTCCTTCCATTGGACCTCTGAAGCTGAGTTAGCTTTCAATTCTCTCAAACAGGCTATGTCTCAGCCACTTGTTCTAGCCTTTCCTGATTTTTCAAAGCCATTTATAGCTGAGTGTGATGCTTCAGGCATTGGTTTAGGGGTTGTACTTATGCAGGGCCATAGACCTTAGGCCTTCCATAGTCAAGTTCTCAAGGGAAGGAGTTTACATTTGTCAACATATGAAAAAGAATTACTTTCTTTAGTCACTGCTATGAAAAAATGGAGGCCTTATTTGGTAGGCCATCCTTTTGTGATAAGAACTGATTAACAAAGCCTTAAGTTCATTCTAGAGCAAAGAATTGTCACTCCTGCTCAACAGAAATGGATCACCAAGCTCATGGGTTACTCTTTTCTGGTGGAATTTAAGAAAGGAAAGGAAATAAGGTAGTTGATGCCCTTCTCGAAGATTGACAGATTTAGTTGATGGTAAGGGGAGGAAGTTCCTGAAGTTGAGGGTGTTTTATACATCATCTCGTTTCCCTGCTTTAGTTGGCTTCAAGTTTTAAAGGATAGTTATAAGGAGGATGATAAGTATCACCAGCTACTAACTATTTTTTCCACTAATGGACTGGCTCTTGCTAGTTTTTCATTGCAGAATGACCTTTTGCTATATAAAGACAAGGTGTTTTTGAGTATAGCATCTCCTTTGAAGGGTCTGGTATTGCAACATGTTCATGACAATCCACTTGGGGGGCACTCTGGTTATTTGAAGACCTTGTACAGGGTTAAACAAGACTTCTTTTGATGGGGCATGAAGATAGATGTTAGGGATCACATTAAACAGTGTAAGCTCTGTCAACGAATTAAAATGGACACTACCAAACCTGATGGATTATTGCAACCTTTACCAATTCCCCTTAAACAATGGTTTGATATTAGCATGGATTTTGTGGAAAGCCTTCCTAAGTCCCATGGCTATGAAGTAGTCTTGGTGGTTGTAGGCAGACTCACTAAATGTGCATTTTATTCTTCTATCCCATCATTTTATAGCTGCTAAGGTGGCTGTTGTCTTCATGAGAGAAGTTTTTAAACTTCATGGCATGCCACAATCTATTGTAAGTGATAGAGATGCAGTGTTTACTTCCAACTTTTCGGCTGAGTTGTTTAAACTTCAAGGGATTGGCAATGTCTTTAGCTTATCACCCCTAATCTGATGGCCAAATTGAAATGGTTAACCGAAGTTTGGAACAGTATCTTTGAGCATTTGTTGGTGATGATCCTCGTTCTTGGGTTACTTGGTTGCATCTAGCTGAATTCTGGTTTAATACTAACTATCATACTTCTACCAAATTAACACCCTATAAGGCCTTTTATGGTTTTCCCCCTCCTAAAGTCATGGACTACATTCTAGGTGCTACTAAGGTGGATGCAGTTGACAAGGTTCTTCAGACAAGGCAGGACATGTTAGCCCTCTTGAAACAAAATTTAATTTCTGCACAAGCCAGAATGAAGCTTTAAGCTGATCAACATAGAGCTGAGCAACATTTTGCAGTGGGTGATTGGGTGTACTTGAGGCTTCAACCCTATAGACAAAACTCTTTAAGGTCTAAGAGGTGTACTAAATTGTCACCTAAGTTCTATGGCCCATTTCAAATTCTGCAGAAGCTAGGTTCAGTTGCTTACAAGTTATCTCTTCCTGACGATTGCTTACTTCACCCTGTGTTCCATGTGTCTTGCCTCAAGTCCAAGCTTGGCCTTCATGTTAACCCTATTCCCACTCTTCCACCAGTGGATTCTAAGGTTGCATTCCAGCCTGAACCAGTTGCTATTATTCAGCAGAGAACAAAGTCACTCAGGCATAGGCAGATTACTGAAGTTTTGGTACAATGGCAGGGTCAGTCTGAAGACCAGTCCACTTGGGAATCCCTTTATCACTTGCAACAGCAATACCCTCACCTTATGGGCAAGGTGCTATTAAAGGGGAAGGTATTGATAGGGTTTGGTATGGTGTTATCAGTTGGAGGGAGTTAGTTACTTGTATTGCTGAGCTGAAAAGCTGTTAAGAGTTAGTCACAAGAGCTGGACAGAAGTTGAGGTGGAGGTTAATTCAGTTAGTTAGTTCTGTAGTTAAGTTAGTTACTCCAGGTTGGTTAGATTGGTTAGTTCTTGTGTATATAAGAGAGAAGGTTGTACTGTAAATACTCATTCTGAAATGGATAAGCACAAATTCATTCTTTCTCTATAATTCTTCTACTCTTCCTGCTCTTCTATTCTTTCTATATTCCCTGGAGGCTAGTTCCCTCGAAGAACTACTAGATTTTCCCACTCCTCATTGTTCTCTTTTTTTGATATAACCATCAGGTTCTTATAAATCTCGCTATTATCTGACGAAATCTAGGCCATATCTTGACAGATTCGGCCAGATCTCAGCTAGATCTCGACGGGTCTGGCCAAATATCGGCCCCAGTGATAAAACTCGAGACTGACTCGATACAACTTGAAACTGACAAGACTCGAACCAGAAGATCCGACTAGATCATCTGGGTCAGATTTGGGTTATATTTTCATCCACCTGAATTATTCATGGCGAGTTCGGGTTGGACACAAACCCGACCCGGCCCAAGCTGACCTGTGGACAATCCTATTAAGTGAATCTCTCTCCTTAGTCTCTTTTGCATCCTTGCCTTTGTCTCCCCTCTTTCCCCCTTTCTTATCGTCAACCTTATTCTTTTTTCCACTCTTTGTTTGATTGAATATGTCTTGCAAAAGGAGTTTGCTTCAAATAATTGTTTTGAATGACAAGATAGGTTGTTTGTTTTTTTGTTTTTTTGTTTTTTTTTTGGTTGCATGTACCAAACATCAAAAAAATGTTTTCGACCTTATTTTCAAGATTACAACCAAAGTTACCAAACATATGAAAATGAGTCTATTTTTTAAATTATGTTTTGTAGAAATTTTTTTTCGTTGAAACAAATAGAGCATTAGTCTAAATTTTAGGGGTATTTTATTATTTATTTTTGGGTTTTATTAACGGGTATCCTTAGAACAATTGTTAATAAATTATTTTTAAGAAATTTTTTATACAACTTCCATAAGAAGCATAAAAAACCGTCAAAATAAATAAATAATTTTTTTATTTTTACATAAAAAATTTCTAAAAATACTTTTTAAATCAATATTTTTATTGGATTCGTTGACTTTTCTTTTAAGTTACTAGTGTGGGCTGCACGTGCAAGGTACGTGCTGCCCCAGTAGTGAAAAAATTAATAGATTTTATGTGTGAAACCGTGAATTTTGGCTCACCTAATTTGATTATATTAAAAAAAAAGTCTAAGAATACAACAAAATATCACAATATTTTCACAATATCTTCATTTTTAGGATCTGAATAGATTTTTTTATTATTTTATTTGAGAAAAATGCTACATTCATAACATTTTTAAAACAAATTCTAAATGACAAGTTGTTATTGGTTTTAAACTGATAACATTGTTATTGTTATTCTCAAAACATTATTTTCAGTTGTGGTTAGTCACAATCTCATAATTACTATTTTATTTCGACTTGTAAAAAATTGATACTTTAATATTTGTAAAAATATTATGAAATTAGTTATGTCAGTATAACAATATATATGTCAACTTACATAAATATTTAAAAGAAAAAAAAACACAAACCGATTACTGGGAAAAAAAAGTTTAGGTACTGTAGAAATTAATGTTAAAATGTTGTGGACTTAACATTTTTTTATTTAATCTAAAAGGAACTGAGATCTCAACAATTGTAAAAATATTGTGATAATAATAAGTGTTATAACATTTTCTCAAAACATTTATTTTCAGTTGTAGTTGGTTATAGTCTCATATTTTATTGTTTTATTTCGACTTGTGAGAAATTGACTCGTCAATAATTGTGAAATTTGTTGTGTCAGTATAACAATATATATGTTACCTTACATAAACAATTCAAAGAAAAAAAAAAACACAAACCGATTACTGAAAAAAAAAAAAAAATCTTTAGGCATTGTAGTTATAATGCCAATTGAATAAATCAAAAGTACTGTAGCTTCAATGCTATTCATCAATAATATCTTACCTATGATTTGTTATGAAATTAATGTTAAAATGTTGTGGAATTAGCATTTTTTTTATTTGATATATAAGAAACTATGATCTCAACAATTGTGAAAATATTGTGATAACAATAAGCATTGTAACATTTTCTCAAAACATTTATTTTCATTTGTAGTTGGTCACAGTCTCATATTTTATTTTTTTATTTTGAGTTGTAAGAAATTGATACCTCAATAATTGTGAAAATATTGTGAAATTTGTTGTGTCATTATAACAATATATATGCCAGTTTATATAAATATTTAATAGGAAAAAAAAAACACAAACCGATTACTGGAAAAAAAAAAACTTTAGGCACCGTAGAAATTAATGTTAAAATTTTGTGGACTTAGCATTTTTTTTATTTGATTTATAAGAAACTGAGATCTCAATAATTATGAAAATATTGTGATAACAATAAGTGTTGTAACATTTTTTCAAAACATTTATTTTCAGTTGTGGTTGGCTACAGTCTCATATTTTATTATTTTATTTCGACTGGTAAGAAATTGATACGTCAATAATTGTGAAAATATTGTGAAATTTGTTGTGTCAGTATAATAATATAAATGCCAGCTTACATCAATATTTAAAAGAAAAAAAACACAACTGATTACTGAAAAAAAAGTGACTCACAAACCATAATTGTGAAAATATTGTAAAATTTATTGTGTCAGTATAACAATATAAATGTTAGCTTATATCTATATTTAAAAGAAAAAAAAACACAAACCGATTACTGGAAAAAAAAAAAAAGTGACTCACGAAAATGGCACTATAAATGAACAGTGCCAAAACACTGGATTTACAGTGCGAAAGCACTATAACGGCATTGTCAAAATATTTATTTTCAGTTGTGGTTGGCTACATGCTCATATTTTATTATTTTATTTCGACTTGTAAGAAATTGACATGTCAATAATAGTAAAAATATTGTGAAATTTGTTGTGTCAGTATAACAATATAAATGTCAGTTTACATCAATATTTGAAAGAAAAAAAAAAACACAAACCGATTATTGGAAAGAAAAAAAAGACTAAGTAAACCATAATTGTAAAAATATTGTGAAATTTATTGTATCAGTATAACCATATGAATGTTAGCTTATATCAATTATTAAAATAAAAAAAATAACACAAACCGATTAACGAAAAGAAAAAAAAAAAAAGACTCACCAAAACGGCACTGTAGATGAACAGTGCAAAAGCACTGAATGTACAGTGCCAAAGTACTGCAGCGGCATAGCCGCTTTTATATATAAAAAATTTGTTGTATTAGTATAACAATATAAATGTCAGCTTACATCAATATTTAAAAAAAAAAAAATACACAAACCGATTACTGGAAAAAAAAAGTGACTAACTAAATCATAATTGTAAAAATATTGTGAAATTTATTGTGTCAGTAAAATAATATAAATGTCAGCTTACATCAATATTTAAAAGAAAAAAAAAACATAAACCAATTACTGAAAAAAAAAGTGACTCACGAAAACAGCACTATAGATGAACAGTGAATAACACTACATGAACAATACAAAAACACTGTTATATAAAAATTTGTTGTGCTAGTATAACAATATAAATGCTAGTTTACATCAATATTTAAAAAAAAAAAACACAAACCGATTACTGAAAAAAAAATATGACTAACGAAACCATAATTGTGAAAATATTGTAAAATTTATTTTGTCAGTATAACATCATTTAAAAGAAAAAAAAACACACACACACACACCTAATACTGAAGAAAAAAAAAGGCGACTCACGAAACCATAATTGTGAAAATATTGTGAAATTTATTGTGTCAGTATAATATCATTTAAAAGAAAAAAAAAACACACACACAAACCGAATATTGAAAAAAAAAAAAAACGACTCATGAAATCAAGTTACTGTGCCCGCTACAGTGCTGCTACAGTGCAACAACACTGAATGCACAGTGCCGAAGCACTGTAGCGGCATTGCCGCTTTTTATATAAAGAAAATTTATTGTGTCAGTATAACAATATAAATGTTAGCTTATATCAATATTTAAAAAAAAAAAAAAACACAAACCGATTACTGAGAAAAAAAAAAGTGACTCACGAAAATGGCACTGTAGATGAACAGTGCCAAAACACTGGATTTACAGTGCGAAAGCACTATAACGGCATTGTCAAAATATTTATTTTCAGTTGTGGTTGGCTACATGCTCATATTTTATTTTTTTATTTCGACTTGTAAGAAATTGACATGTCAATAATTGTAAAAATATTGTGAAATTTGTTGTGTCAGTATAACAATATAAATGTCAGTTTACATCAATATTTGAAAGAAAAAAAAAACCACAAACCGATTATTGGAAAGAAAAAAAAAGACTAAGTAAACCATAATTGTAAAAATATTGTGAAATTTATTGTATCTGTATAACCATATAAATGTTAGCTTATATCAATATTTAAAATTAAAAAAAAATAACACAAACCGATTAATGAAAAGAAAAAAAAAACGACTCACCCAAACGGCACTATAGATGAACAGTGCAAAAGCACTGAATGTACAGTGCCAAAGCATTGCAGCGGCATAGCCGCTTTTATATATAAAAAATTTGTTGTATTAGTATAACAATATAAATGTCAGCTTACATCAATATTTAAAAAAAAATACACAAACCGATTATTGGAAAAAAAAGTGACTAACTAAATCACAATTGTAAAAATATTGTGAAATTTATTGTGTCAGTAAAATAATATAAATGTCAGCTTACATCAATATTTAAAAGAAAAAAAAAACATAAACCAATTACTGAAAAAAAAGTGACTCACGAAAACAGCATTGTAGATGAACAGTGAATAACAACACTACATGAACAATATAAAAACACTGTTATATAAAAATTTGTTGTGTCAGTATAACAATATAAATGATAGTTTACATCAATATTTAAAAAAAAAAAAACACCAACCGATTACTGAAAAAAAAATATGACTAACGAAACCATAATTGTGAAAATATTGTGAAATTTATTTTGTCAGTATAACATCATTTAAAAGAAAAAAAAAACACACACACACACCTAATACTGAAGAAAAAAAAGGCGACTCACAAAACCATAATTGTGAAAATATTGTGTCAGTATAACATCATTTAAAAGAAAAAAAAACACACACACAAACCGAATATTGAAAAAAAAAAAAAAAACGACTCATGAAATCAAGTTACTGTACCCGCTACAGTGCTGCTATAGTGCAACAACACTGAATGCACAGTGCCGAAGCACTGTAGCGGCATTTCCGCTTTTTATATAAAGAAAATTTATTGTATTAGTATAACAATATAAATGTTAGCTTATATTAATATTAAAAAAAAAAAAAACAAACCGATTACTGGGAAAAAAAAAAGTGACTCACGAAAATGGCACTGTAGATGAACAGTGCCAAAACACTGAATTTACAGTGCGAAAGCATTATAACGGCATTGTCAAAACATTTATTTTCAGTTGTGGTTGACTACATGCTCATATTTTATTATTTTATTTCGACTTGTAAGAAATTGACATGTCAATAATTATAAAATATTGTGAAATTTGTTGTGTCAGTATAACAATATAAATGTCAGTTTAGATCAATATTTGTAAGGAAAAAAAACACAAACCGATTACAGGAAAGAAAAAAAAGACTAAGTAAACCATAATTGTGAAAATATTATGAAATTTATTGTATCAGTATAACCATATAAATGTCAGCTTATATTAATATTTAAAATAAAAAAATAACACAAACCGATTATTGAAAAGAAAAGAAAAAACGACTCACCAAAACGGCACTGTAGATGAACAGTGCAAAAGCACTGAATGCACAGTGCCAAAGCATTGCAGTAGTATAGCCGCTTTTATATATAAAAAATTTGTTGTATTAGTATAACAATATAAATGTCAGCTTACATCAATATTTAAAAAAAAAAAACACAAACTGATTATTGGAAAAAAAAAGTGACTAACTAAATCATAATTGTAAAAATATTGTGAAATTTATTGTGTCAGTAAAATAATATAAATGTCAGCTTACATCAATATTTAAAAGAAAAAAAAACATAAACCAATTACTAAAAAAAAAAAACGTAACTCACAAAAACAGCACTGTAGATGAACAGTGAATAACACTACATGAACAATACAAAAACACTGTTATATAAAAATTTGTTGTGTCAGTATAACAATATAAATGCTAGTTTACATCAATATTTAAAAAAAAAAAACACAAACTGATTACTAAAAAAAAAAGACTAACAAAATTATAATTGTGAAAATATTGTGAAATTTATTTTGTCAGTATAACATCATTTAAAAGAAAAAAAAAACACACACACACACCTAATACTGAAGAAAAAAAAGCGACTCACGAAATCATAATTGTGAAATTATTGTGAAATTTATTATGTCAGCATAATATTATTTAAAAGAAAAAAAAACACACACAAACCGAAACAAAGTTACTGTATCCGCTATAGTATCACTACAGTGCAATAACACTGAGTATACAGTACTAAAGTACTGTAGCGTCATTGCCGCTTTTTGTATAAAGATTTTTTTGGGCCAGGACCTTTTTCTCATCGTTTTCACACATTGTCCTACCATCTTTTGTCATTTTACAGAATTACACGAGTATGGCAGTAGTGGCTCCTGATGATCTGGTAATGATGAAATATTGTCGGCCAAAAATTATTTAATTTTTTTTAAATCACTTAAAATTATTTTTAGTTTGGGTGAAAAATTGCGAGCCAAGGCCCAAGAATCAAGAATGAGTGGTAAACTAATTACTGACATTTTTATTTTTGGTGAAGGAAATAATTACTGACATTTGGGTTCACAAAAAATACAAATCATACCAATTTAAAAAAAAAGATACAACTAATAAAGAAAACCCAGATGAGTTATTGCTCTTCCATGGCTTCCCTTCTCAGTCCATCTCCCACTGTTCTTCTGCAACACAAGGTAATTTGATCATTTTTCACTTATTGAAAGTCTCTAAAGAACCAATTTTTAATCAAAATCTATGATTTTGTTGAATTTTTTTTTTAATATTTATTTATCTGGGCAATTATGCATAGAGCTTAGATCGTTGATTGTTTGGTAATCTGATAGCAAGAGTTTAAATTCGGACCAGGAAGGTATTTTCTTGAATTCAAGGTCATAAAATTGGTGTTTTGAGTTGAAACTGATACGTGAATTGGCCTCAAACAAATCACCGAGTGATAATATTAGCTTAAATGGATATTACTACTTTTAATTTAACAATCAAAGACAACTTTTTACAATTTTGTTTTGTGATCTATGAATTGGTTCCTGTTAAATTTAGTGTTGTTCTGGGTGCTAACCCCATGGATTCTGCAAATGTTTATGTTACTCCTACTTTGGACACTTGAAAATTTTGATGTGGAAACAGTGCATTCTTTTTGAGGCCTGAGTAGCCAGTTGTAGGCTTTTGAGTTCTGCCTTCAATCCCATATATGAAAATGACTCAAATGTGGGGAGTATTTACACCTTGTGCTGGAAATGAAGGAGTGTTTGTGTGTTATTCTTCCAATGGTTAAAGGGTCTTGGAGGATCTCTGGCTTTACATGCTAATCAAGTGGGGGAGAAGATCATTACAAAAATAGAATCCAAAAGCATTTGTAACATTTGAGCCTTGCTGGAAATAAAGAATATCAGTTATTTGTAGTCTAGCTTGTGCAGATATTACTGGAATTCCAGAATTGAATTCTGTTTTTTTAGTTAAGGTTCTGGTGGGATTTTAACATATTTTGTCTCATTTCTGATGGTCGATTGGTCATTGTGTTTTGATTGGACTCCCTCCTGCCTTTTTTGCAGGTGAATCGTGTCTGTGCCACTGTATCTACAAACATAACTTCTAAAAGTTACTGGACTAGTGTGAGAAATGGAAGATGGCATGACCTTAGTTTTGTGACAAAAGCTAAGATGGCTGTTGAAGGAGATGTACTTGAGAAAGAGTCTGTTAGTGTCAATGAAGGTGCTAATTCTTATTCTGATTTTTCACTTGGAAGTCAAAACAAATGTGAGAGTGTATTGGCTCATTTGGGTAATTGCTTGGTTGGAACGTGATAACATTTTACATAACCTAAAAATATACATGAAATTCAAACTAAAGCTCCTGAAGGAGCATCTTTGTGCTCGTGGTAAAATGTTTCTCTGGATAGTTAAATTTATCCATTTTCCTTATCAGAATTACTTTAGTATTCTCAACACACACACACAATGTGAAAAGCGTTAAACAGATGGTAATATGAAGTCTAGAGGGGTGGGGGGAAGGCTAAGCTGTCGCTGTTTCACTCATGATCCACTATTCCACTTTGATAGTACATAATGCACTTCTTTTTCTCCTCTATGGCTTAAAGTTTGATTTGTCATCTTTTGGCTGCTATTGGAGCAGATTATGGAGTTGTTAGTGTTCACCATGTTGGAATTCTGTGTGAAAACCTTGAAAGGTCGATAGATTTCTACCAGAATATTTTAGGTATGTTACTTTTCCAAACTAATGTTGGAGTCATATGCTTTATTAGTTTGCTGAAGAACAAAAAATCATGAATTTTTTTTTTTTCAATTGTAAACTAGGTCTTGAAATAAATGAAGCAAGGCCAGATGATAAGCTCCCTTACAGAGGTGCTTGGTTGTGGGTGGGTTCTGAGATGATTCATCTGATGGAGCTTCCCAATCCTGACCCCTTAACTGGACGACCTGAACATGGGGGCCGAGATCGTCATACTTGTATTGCAATTAGGGACGTGTCTAAGCTGAAAGCAATCCTTGATAAAGCTGGTAATTTTTTACTTTTCTCCAGTTCGTCAATTTTTCCATGTAGACAATGTCAGCATGTATTAGTGGGTTTTATGAGATAGAGTTTTCAAGCCGCAGTTTCACTTATTTAGGGAATGTGTTTGCAGGTATTCCCTACACACTTAGCCGCTCTGGGAGGCCTGCAATCTTTACACGAGATCCGGATGCAAATGCTCTAGAGTTTACTCAAGTGGATAACTGAAATTTAAACATTTCCAGCATACATTTGCAATATCAATGTCGTCAGAATTCTGTTGCCTCTAGGGACCAAAGCTACTTGTACAGAAAATTGAGAAACTAAAATGTCAATGACCGTCGTTTCATAAGCCACTCGTGTTCAAATTTGCTAGACAGAATGAAAATGATTGTATGTGCTAAACTGACTTGTTTAACAGAAAATATGAACATATTTCCTACGTGGGACAGTCTTAGATTACCATTGACTACACATTCAACCCGGTCCTCCAATGATCTTTGCTATTATTATTAAAAAAAAAAAAAAAAGAATACTGTAGGAGACTTTAAAGTTCACACTAGCAGTTGAGAGAAAAATATAAAAAAACCCAACGCGGAACAATTCCACACCTTTTTCTTGGTAGCTTATGAGCCACTGTTTTATGATCCAGCGGTCTGAACATGTGCATTTTAGTTAGGGGGGCATGAAGGACTTGCAAAACTGTGCAACTGACACTCCAGTTGCTGTATCAAACGGTGTGAAGGACACGAATTTTATTAAAAGGTGTAAACGACATGCCCATCTTTTGAATCCAAGTGCATCAATGTGTCGGATCATATTGGATGGAATAAATCTCATGGGTTTGATGTAATTGGAAAATAAAGGACATGCATTTGATTAAACAGTGTAAATGACATGCATATCTTTTGAATCCAAGAGCAGTTCATATGTCAGATAGTATAAACCACATGGATTTGAAGTAATTGGAGGGCCAAAAGGACCTACAGTTTCTTCTAAGAATAAGAATTTTATTCATTCAAAACAGAAGGATACAAAAAGAGTAGCCTGGATGCCTACCTGGACGAGGCATCATTATGATAGAAGATTCATCAGTGGTATACATATGATACACAAATTCACTATTCCATTTATATACGGTATAAATATGCAATTTATGTCCTAGTAATAATTCAAAAGGCACCTTAAGTGATCCTAAACTACATTATATACTCGCATTTCCCCCAATCCATTTCGTATAGCTTTTTGAAATTCTTTGCTAGAGGCACAGTTCAATACTTTCTTCTAATCTAGGCACTTGAAAATGTCATACGTGACCTCCACTCCTGAATAGCAGAACGTAATGTGTGGTTTGGTGTTAACATAGAATGCTGCAGTTTAAGCTTCGTCACTGGTGATGCATTATGTTTCATGAGCCATGCCATGATTGCTTCATACTCGTAAGTAAAACCATCAGCAGCAATGTGTGGATCACTCATTATTTCCTGCATTACCAATGAAATAATGTATGGAGGCAAGCAATACATAAAATAGAACTTTTATCTAGTAAGTGCAATTTTTTTACCTGTAGGATTGGACAGAAGTAGTGATTTGGTGCGTGACTATTATATCTATCCACTTTCACACTAGCATTTGCAATTTCATTGAGTCTTTTGAGGACTGGCAGAACATCAGTTTCAAGATCTGGTCTATCCCTGCATCTAAGCTTTGAACACTTAAGTGCAATTCGAGCTAATTCCTCTGTTTCAGCAAGTGGCCAATCTTTGACCGACTTATCTAGAATGCGAGGGAGGAAGCCATTCATAATGGCGTTTTCTACAGTCATTATAAGTCCTTTTGGATGACAATCTGTTAACAATTGGAGAATTATAATTCCA
Source organism: Lithocarpus polystachyus (assembly GCA_033629205.1). NCBI lineage: Eukaryota > Viridiplantae > Streptophyta > Magnoliopsida > Fagales > Fagaceae > Lithocarpus > Lithocarpus polystachyus. The sequence continues at coordinate 65,285,204 of CM066163.1, forward strand.
AACGCATATAAATCTGATTTGGGTCGGACAGTGCCGGTTCTCTGATACTCTGGGTCCAAGTAGTAGAGTGTACCAACAATAAGTGATTCATTGTATTCAGTGATGTTGTCAGGCACAACATCGGAGATGAGTTTAGCCAGCCCGACATCAGCAATTTTGCTCACATAATTTCTGTCTAACAAGATATTAGCTGGTTTTAAATCTCGATGAACAATTGGATCTGGCTTTGAGTTATGTAAGAATGCAAGCCCACAAGCTACTTCAAAAACTATCCGGAACCGAACAAACCAAGGAAGTGGTGGTTTTCCATTTTGGTGGAAAAGATATTCCTCCAAGCTTCCATTTTCAAGATATTCATAGACCAGGCAACCAGTCTCAGGACAGGCTCCAAGCAGCAACACCAAGTGCGGATGGCGTAGCTGGCTTAGAACTTCAACCTGCAAACAATTGGGAGAGAACAGAAGGAAACACTTGCATCATACAGCAACAAACTATGGATCAGGAAAGTTAGCACCAAAGTAATTTGCAATCCAGTATTCACTGAAAAATGGCAGGGAAGCACACGTGTTGCCAAAATGCAACCAGAGTTTTATGATTGAATAGTAAGTTTAATTATTCACCAAAAAAAAAAAAAAAAGAAAGTTAGTTTAATTGAGAATTGTTTGAGTGCTGCCATTGCTGTTATGATACAAAGTCATAAACAAGTGCCTGAAACCCCAAAAAACAAAGTTTCAGGGGGAGAGGTCAACCATCTCAACTAAAGAATCAGTTATACACCATGTTTAGTTGGGGAGAAGGGGGAGGGAAAATGCAGAGAGGATAGGCGTTTTATGGGATTTTAGAGCGTTCAAATGACAATTTGGGAACTTCCCGTGACATTCATGATATTATTAAGGGCCTTTGACTTCAAATTAATCAAAGAGGATCCTGAGCACAGTGAGTTTTTGTACGCTTCTGAATTTCTAAAACAAAACTTCAATAGGGTACCCATGATGGTAGAGAGACCAAAGAGATCAATTGAGTTTAGAAACATTGTGACTGAAAAGTGAAAAGGATTACAAGCTAAAATTACCTCTTTCAGAAACTCCTCTTTCAAAAACCCCTGCTTCTTTTCAATTGCATCAGGCCTTAGAACTTTAACAGCTACCGGGGTGTGATGAAGGCTGCACTTGTAAACTTTCCCGTACCCACCTTCGCCAATCACATTACTCTCAGAGAACAAATCTGTTGCTGCCTCTATTTCATCCCTTGTATACCTCCTGTACCTCTTGTCACTAGAGAATAGTGCATCAACAATTTTCTGTTTCTCTATGGACTCTTTTAGGGCATCCACTTCGGCTAGCTTCTTTTCATAAGCCTCTTTAGCAAGCAAGTTTCTTGCCTCCTCAACTTCTTCCATAGCTTTCAAATACTTGGCTTTCTCTTCAGCAGCAATTTTTCTCAAAGTTTCTTCTCTTTCTAGGGCATCATTCACTCTTCTAGCCTCCTCAAGGCATTCAGAAGAAATTGTCTGGACCTGGAAATTGAAGAACCGATGGTAAGAAGTCCATGAGAGTCATAACTTCCTTTTCTGAGCAAATCAAAACAATGCATTCTTCTGCAAGATCATTTTGACAGGTTCACTATATACATGCAATTTTGTCAATATAATGCAACAATTTTGTGTGTCAAGTACATTAATTTTCATTTTAAGGCATATTGCAAACCTTGTTGAAACATAAAATCCTAAAACACTGACTTTCATAACCTTTGTTTTTTCAAAAGGTTAGAAATAAACAAGAAGGTACATAAAGTTTACACTGCAGATATCTGTAACACCAAAGAATAGCAAAACTCACACCATAATATTAATTTACTAAGGGATCAAACTCACTTTGTTTTGAGCATGAGCCAGCTCTTCACAGGCTCGTTTGTACATGACAACCGTATTTTGAATTTCAACTTGCAGTTGTTCTACTTCAGACTGCAGAAAGGTACTTCATGTTACACTCGCACAGAAAAATTCTACAAACAAATATGCATGTGTAAGAAAATTCTCAAAAATTTCACCTGCTCAGATTTTGTAGAGAAGGAATTGCAGCTCTTAGTGGTAATAGATTCAAAGTCACCTACTAAGTTGAGAAGATTTCTTTCCTGATCTTCACTAGCATATATTGAAGAATCCACATGTGTGAAGTCTAGAGAATTTTGGTAACTAGGTAGTGATATTGATGTTGCTTCAAAGCTGCTGTGAAAATTGGAGTCTACGGCGGGAGAATGAAGCAAAGATATTTGATTATTAATATCACTGGAACCTTCTCCATAATCTCTTTGAGTATAACTTGTGTGCATACAGCTCTCTGTAAGAGGAACAGATAAACATTTAACAACATGAAAAATTGTTACCCGAAATAGCATGTACTTCCAACTCACCATTAGCAGATGGGGTGTCAGCTGGTTTATTGATGATTTCATCTCTAGAAACAACAAAAACATTGCATATGCCAGTAGCACATTTTAGGATAGTTGTTGGTATCCCTGGCCCCTTTAATCTCCTAAAGAAATTGCGATAAATCTCATAAGAAGCACAAAAGAAAACAGTATGAAACTGGATCCACTCCCCCCCCCCCCCCCCCAAAAAAAAAAAAAAAGATAAATGGAAAGAAAAAGAAAGAACTACAGCTATAAGAACATTGAGGGAAGTACAGAAATAGAAACCCCAAATTTACCATAGAAATAGCCAAAGAAGGGCTTCACCATTTTATATTGACCACATATATAGATGTCAGTAAATGACACCATTTGTCACGACTTATAAAGCCTAACTTGATCTTGTAAATTTTTTTTTTATTTTGATAAGTAAGAATGATATATATGAATAAATATGAAAGGCTGCTCTATGCAAAAGCCATAGAGCAAACCCAGAAGGTACAAGAAAACTTGATCTTGTAAATGCTCAATGTATAATTAGTTATCCAATCCAATTCAAACCACATAATTCAGATATCACACTATCTATGTAGCCAAAACTTGCAAACAAACTTGTGCCACTACATGTGTAACTCCCATGAATTACTATGCACTCCTAGGTATCCTCAATAATGTTGATATTAATTGTACAAAATAGTCACAACACGACTGTTCTGACTATTTGTATCTCTCTCTCTCTCTCTCTCTCTCTATCTCTCTCTCACTCACACACACACACACACATATATTATTCTAATCATATAGCATCATAAATATTTACGAAAAATGTATGTGTAATACTCCGAGTACAAAAATGATGCCATACCTCGCTATGAAATTTGAAGAGCAAGAACCCAAAACTAAACTCGAAATCCCCGACTCAGATATGTATCTAAGAAGTGCAGCTGCAGGATCATCATCTTCCAGCACCAGGGTTTCCATCTACAGAAGTTCCATAATAAACATTCATATTTCTTTACAAGGTCAACATGCACAGAATCTAGCTTGATCTAGAAGACAATCTCACCTTTCTTGTCTTGCATAGTTTCTTGAATGGTACAAAGACTTCTTCAAACTTTACTCTCATATCGTCCACGTACATTGCCACCACATTCTCATCCAGTTCTTCAATAGGCATAGGCTCTCCTGCTGTAGTATATAAGTAGGTCACCACAGCACAGCCAGTTTTAAAAATTTATGTCCGATTTCAAACACATTTGGCCCATAATTACTTATTTTCTATATTATTTTATTGGTTAATTGCAAATATGGTTGATATATACTGTAGAATATTGGAAAATTCACCTCAAGTAGATATATAGCAATAACATGAACCAATAATTAGTCTAGGAAGCACGGACATAGACATGGACATGGACACGGTACAACACTGTCTATTTCTGAAAAATTATAACATGAAATGGCCAGTACAATATTGGTTAGACAGGAGTACAACACCTAAATGAAGTGTTCGTGCTTCTTAGGATGGACTTAGTCCCAGAACTTTGAGGTCGACTATGGGTTCTCAATTGAATAATCAAGTCAACTACATGTATTCTTTCCGCCATTATATCATATTATCCAAAATCATACTCATTGTTACCTAACTTACCTCTTTAACTGACATGTCCTTTTTTTTTTTTTACTACTTCTACTAATGTATTTTTTTAATATAGCAAGTAATGATATTTGGCACAATCGAGTACCCAATTTAATTTTCTCACGCCTTTTATTAAACATCTAGTATTTTTTTTTTTTTGGAGAACATGAATATAAGACCTGTTTTTTTTTTTTTTTGAAAGCGAATCTAAGACCTGTTTAGTTCATGTATTTAAAAACATTTTTGAAGTTCACAAAAACAGAAAATACAGCAAAAACGTGTTTCTAAAAACTGTTTTCAGGGAATTACTCTCGAAAATATCGTTGTCGTTTTTTCATAGAACATCAAAATTATGTTTTTGAAACAAAAATTTTTTTTTTTCGCTGTAGAAAAAAAGACAAGAAAACAAAACCATTAAAAAAAAAAATCACGTCCTTCTTTTCTCATGGGGGTATTTTTAATTTTTACTAAACTATTTTTCTCGGGAACCAAACAACAAAGCAGAGAGAAATGAAGAAACAAACATACATGGAGTCGGAATTGAAGTGATTTTGGGCATGACGTGGACCAATATGAACCGACCGGATTCGGGCATGAGATTCTCGACCGCCCAACGAACGGCGCGTCGGCTTGCCCTGCCACCAGCTCCGCCGGAAACGCCTTTGACGGCCACCGCCACTGAACTCATAATCGCAACTGGGCGAGGCTCAGGCGAGGAGGTGGCAGTGTCAACTGGGGGAGTTTTGAACTTTGAAGAGCGTTGTTGTTTGACTCTCCTGTAGCTGTTGGTTGGGCCGAGCCCGAGCCAGAGCCAGAGCCTGAGCCTGAGCCTGAGGCTGAGGTCGAGGCTGAGTAAGCACGACACAGAATATTAGAGTCTTCTCTTCAGAGATTTAGGTCAACGCATGAAGATATATAAGTAGATGGATAGGTAATTTATACTTTCATAACGTATTTCAGCTGTTTTTTTTCCCAAAAGATGAGGATTTTAATTTCGTCCATACATATCCCAACAAGAATTATTTTTGAGGGGACCAACAAGAATTAAATAAAGGATAATTCTTAGTTTATATGTAGAGGTAAAACCTGAAAAATGGTAAATATATTATACACATTCTATAAAAGTCCATTTGTCACATGGTTTATTTGTTTATTTGGTAAAAAATGTAAATTATACTTATCAAATTTAGTCAAAAGTCATTTTTAGTTATTTAGGTTTAGCTTTTATTGTTTTAGTCATTTTAAGCTAACATTTGCCGTTAATGTTAGTCTCTCCATCCAATTTGGAGTTAACTATTAAATAATAAATTTTACATTAAAATTTATTTAATTTTCTTTTAAATGATAACAAAAAAAAAAAAAAAAGACATGAACCCATATTTGGCAGTCTGGGTACATACTAATATTCACAACACAATGAATCAAATTAGCTCCATAAATTCGAATCAACATTCAGCAAAGGACAACGTTTGACCACAAATTTTATTACAGTTTAAGGCTACAACTTTATTTAATATCTTTTTATTAGATGTGAATTTCGACAAATTCACCATTGGATTACATTTTCTTCTTATATCCTTTATGCTTACAAAATTTATAGAAGATTGAAGATCAATAGCTATGTCATCAATCAATTGTTTAAATTACAAGTTTTTGTAGTTTAAAATCACGCATAAAAAAGAAGTTTATAGATCATATGGTAAATAACATCTAATTAACACAAAATCTGACATATGTGTTAAAAGTATAAAGAACATGCAATTCCATGGTTAGATTTTAAAAATATGTAGTCATGTTGTTTTTTTAAAGAAAATTGTAACATTAAGCTATAACTAAGTTTGTAACCAAACTTTATCCTTCAGCAAACTCAAAATTACTATTAAAGAAAATCATTTTTATCTAAATTTTCTTGATGACGATATTGTGAGATCCAACTTTGGGAATGGACGATAGATCTAGTGATTCGACAATGGCTATGGAGTCCCACCACATTATGTTCAAAGATCGAATAGCATGGTTCTTGACACTAAGACCAACCTCAACCTTAGCCACTGCCTTTAATTAGGCTTGGTGTCACTATGCCATCGGTGATGATGGGTTTATTTTGGAGGTTTGGTGGTTGAACTCAATGATGACGGGGGTTATTAGGGTCTGTTTGGTTGGAAGAGTGGAAAAGTGGGAGGATGAAAAAGTGAGATGATAGAAAAGATTTTATTTTCTCTCTTATTTGTTTGATTGAGAGTGGAAAAGTGGAGGGATGAAAAAAATGGGTTTGAATAAATTTACTTATATATCCTTGTTAAAGAATTATGCCTAATTAAAACAAAAAAGTGACAAATAGCCACAAAAAAAGAACAATCTCTCAAATTTATTAAAAAAATAAAAATCATGTCCCCAAAAAAAAAAATCTCGTGCCCAGCCCATAGAAAATCAAAAGAAAAAAAAAAATTCCCAAAAAAAGGAAAGAAAAGGCAACTTTACTGCTAGTAGAAGGAAAAAAAAAAAAAAAAAAAAAAAAAAAAGGCACGCCCATGCCTTAAAAACAAAGGTAAAGAAAAAGGGCAACGTTTCTGCCTAGAAGAAGAAAAAAGACAGCCTAGAAAATCAAAAGAAAAAAAGAGGCAATGTTGCCAAAAAAAAAAACATAAGCCAAAGCAAAGTTACTGAGAAGAGGTAAAAGTCATCAGGTTATGAAGAAAGTGAGGGGTAAGTGAGAGAGTATTCGTGTAAAATGTATTTTTAAGCATTTTTTTCTTCCCATTTTTCTCTCAAATTGGGAAGATAAAAAAAGTGAGCCCGGAAGGAAAATTTTCTCTCCTATTTTATGTCTTTCCTATTTTCTTTTCTCAACTAAATAGTGAAAAATGACATTTTTCACCTTATTTTCTTCTTTATTTTTCATCTTTCCTGTTTTCACCCCAACCAAACACACCTTTAGGGTGGCCTTATACTTAGAGCATTGGTAGTAAGTTGCCTAAATAGAAAAACTTAAAAACTTACTGTATCAACTTACATCTTATTCCTGCCCAATATGGATTTCAGTAACAGTTGCTCCCTATATCTTTAGGGAGCACTCTTCATCCCTAAACATTAGTTTATTGTTTTTGTTTCTTGGTAACTATGATGAAGTAAAGTGTTGACACCAAAAGTCCAGCTCACGTGTAAGCCATTTAGTGAGTGTGTTGTCCAAGCTTAAGAAGAGTCCTAACTCAAGTTTTATTAGGAATCCATATGCTGCCTGGGAAAAAGAAGTGAGGCAGCTAGCTTATAAAAGTAAGGAGTAGGAGTCGTGTCACGAGAATTAGTGTGTGTGACAGAAAAAGAAGAGCCCCAGAGAGAGAGAGAGAGAGAGAGAGAGAGAGAGAGAGAGAGAGAGAGAGAGAGAGAGAGAGAGAGAGAGAGAGAGAGAGAGAGAGCAAAGTATTGTCGCCTTTGAGCTAAATAATTAGGGCATGTTTGGTACACTGTAATGATTATTACATAGGAATAGGAATAAGTATTAAGTATTACTATTCATTAGTTTGGTGACCATTTAGGAATAAAATTCTGAATATGCATCCACAATTTAGTAAAGTATATAAAAAAAGGTGTAATTAAATCATTTTTAAGTCAAATTTCTTAAAATACACTTATTTTAGGATGTTTAAAATAGAGCTAATAATTAACAAGAAAGGAATTTTTTTTTTTTTTGAAGATGTGGTAACTAATGGCTTTTTAGGAAATT